>CM064486.1:60441549-61041549 GCA_032716605.1 Paralithodes platypus
TTTCTCGGCTAGGGGTGGCCAAATTTTAGCTAGGTCACTAGATAGAATGGTCGCGGGGTTTTCGCTGAAAATAAAGCCTGAGAATATGAGTAAGAATAATTGTCTAGATAGGGTAAAGTTGCCGTACTGGTAACAAACTCAGATAGGAATAGAAAATATCAGTCCACAGGCGCTTTTAATTGTACTGCTAGTTGAAATCTTGAAGGTGTAACCGAAGAACTGACTTAAGTTAGAAATAAAGGCAAATCCGATACCAGTAAATAAAATTCATTGCGATTATATTATACAAACTTTAGGAGTTTATGTAACAAAAATGGATGAACTTAGAGCACTTGTTAGCTACCGAAAATATAGACATTATAGCACTGACTGAAACATGGATTAATACAGAATCAAGACATTTTTTAGTGAGAATTCCATATACGCCGGATATAGTGTGTTTCAACGCGCCCGAACAAGTAGGAGGGGCGGCGGAATAGCCGTGTTTGTCAGGAGTTCTTTAAAAAAGTTTATTAAATCAGGTATTAGACTAAATACTGGATAACGAAAGTGTTTGGGTTGAGGGTTCGCGAAGGTATTGAGACCATAATTATTTGAGTTATTTATAGACCACCAAATATGAGTAGAAACGAAGGTACAGCTTTATGGCATGAAGTGAAAATAGCATCATGGTTTAGCACTGTGTGTATTATGGGGGTTTTTAATTTTGCCGAATATTGATTGGGCAGCATCAAATCGGCGACTCAGATTCAACAGAGTTTATTGCGGCGGTACAGGATAGATTTTTTTTTTTTTTTTTTTGTTTTATTTCAATTTCATAGACTCGCCTACTAGAGGAAATAATATCCTCGATTTAGTTCTCAGTAATAATGACCAAATGATAAATCCTGTAGATATAGGAGACCAACTAGGAAATAGTTATCATAAATCACTTTATTTTAACCTACAATGGACAGGAAAGGCTAAAGAGAAATACAACACTTATCCCCAGAATTCAGAAAAGCCAATTATGGTGGATTAAGAACGAGCCTTAAGAGTCGAAATCCTATGGTTAAACTATTAAGTGGCCCCAGGTGCGCTAATTAACATACTCTCTCTCAGATACCTGTCCCTTAACTCAGGATAATTTGACAGCTACATATAAGAATGTTATTTATTGACTCCACAAGGCGCAAAATAAATATATCCCCAAAAGAAAATTTAGATCAACACAGAACCAACCCAAATGGATGAATAATAGACTATTAGACCTTCTAGGAAAAAAGGGAAATATATCAAAAATTTAAGAAGGGAAAAATTCCCCTACTTGCTTACTATCAGAATCTATCAAGAGAGGTTAAAAAAGGTCTAACGACAGACAAAAGATATTATGAAATCAGGGATAGCCAATGACTCAAAAAATAACCCTAAGGGCTTTTTACCATCTATATAGATCGAAAGTTTAGAGGATAAAATAGGCCCCCTTAAAACTTCGCTAGGAGAAATGACAGAAAATGATTTAGAAATGTGCAGTACCTTAAATAGTCAGTTGTCTATCCGTTTTCACTAAATGAAAATTTGGACCACAGATTCCAGAAGTCTTAAGGTATATAGGCCGATAGTAATAGAAAATAGGTTAAGTACGGTTACTATAAGTATAAATGATGTGCTTAAGGAAATTGACAGACTGAAACCTCAGAAATCGCCTGCCACCCCCGATGAGGGTATATGCCAGAGTATTAAAAGAATGCAGAGATGAGTTAAGTTTACCCATTTAACATTTCTTTTTAACAATTCATTAGAAAACTGTATAGTTCCAGAAGCTTGGAAACTTGCAAATGTAAGTATCCAGATTTTCAAAAAAGGTGATCCATCAATAGCATCCAATTTCCGTCCCCAAAAGTTTTAAAAGTCTCACACTTCAATCCATAGGAAAGCTACCGAGAGTCAATTTATTGCTAGAAAATTGAGAAACCACTTAGAAACATTTAAACTACTCAATTCTTCTCAGCATGGATTCACTCAGGGACGTTCTTGCCTTACAATTTTGCTTAGTTTTTTCTCAGAGGGTTATATGAAGCCGTAGATAATGACAAGGCATACGATATTATATATTTAGATTTCTTAAAGCTTTCGGGGGGGGGGGGGGGACAGAGTTTCTCATGAGAGATTGATGAGAAAGTTTGAGGCCACATGGAATTGTTGGGGCGTTGTTGGGATGGATTAGTTCATGGCTAATTGGTAGGAAACAGAGAGTCAGCATAAATGGTACCAAGTCAGAGTGGGGAGTCAGTCAAAAGTGGTGTCCCCCAGGGATCGGTATTAGGTCCCGCTGTTGTGTCTTATATAGATAATTTATCTAGATTGAGGTATAACTAGTAGGATAATTAAATTCGCAGACGATACTAAAATTGGGAGATCAATTGATTCATGCCAGATAGCGATATAGAGGGCCTCCAAAGGGATCTAGATACCTTACATGAATGGTCAGTAAATTGGCAGATGAAGTTTAACATTTACAAATGCAAGGTATTAAAGATAGGGAAGATGCAAAACAAAATGTTAAAATAATAAACTAGCTAAATTTAATAATTAGAAAATTCCAGACTGCGAGAAAGATCTAGGTGTCTTCTCATTTGTTAGCACTGATTTGAAGCCTAGAAAACAGTGTAAGAGGCTTTCGTAATAAGGCAAACCGGATTCTCGGGTTCATCTCCTAGGACGTGTGGTTAACAGAACTGCTGATGTTATCTTAAAACTTTACTTTTCATTAGTGAGACCCCATATGGATTACCTGTCCAATTTTGTGGTGTCCTTTAGTACAGAATGGACATAGATTCATTCGAGAGAGTACAGCGTAGAATGACCAAAATTATCCATAGATTAGAAATCTTCCGTATGAAGAAAGGTTGACGAAGTTAGGTTTACCTTCGTTAGAGAGACGCAGAGTTCGAGGGGATATGATAGAGTTGTTCAAGTGGGTTAGTGGGATTAACAAAGGGGACATGACAAAATTACTAAAGCTCATTGATAGCGAAAGAACTCGTAACCAATGGTTTTCAAATTAGATAACTTTTCGTTTCAGAAAAGATCTAGGCAAATATTGGTTTGGTTACCAGAGTTGTAGATGGGTGGAATGGACTACCAAGTGCTATAGTGGGATCTAAAACTGGTAGGGAGCTTTAAGATTAAATTAGATAACCATATGGACGAGAAGTGTTGGGTGTGAAGGGGGATCAGCCGGGTTGGCCCAATCAGCGCTCTGCAGACCCCCATAATCCTGCGTTAATCTCTAACCCTTTTGGTAAGATGATCCTCCAGGGTATTATAGTGTTGAGCCTATACTTGGGCTTTGTAATGGGATTTGGGGTTGTGTGGGACAGGGATCTGCCCTTGCTTAGGCCAATCGGCTTTCCCCTGCAGACTCCCCATTTTCTTATGTTCTATATGTTTTAATTGCTACTGAGAACTAAATCGAGTTGGATTAATACCTCGTTTGCTTTATCTACATGTTGAGTTTCAGAAACAGATCCTGACCTAGTTCTAAAAAAATAATTTGATTCTAACTCTCCTTTGTGATCTCTCCAATGTATTCTGCTAAAATTAATATGCCCTACAACACAAACTTTACGGGTTTACCAATCTCTGATTTATCAATCTCAGAGTATTCTACTATCTATTCTATTAACATTTGGTGGTCTGGTGATATAAGGTCAATTACAATACTATCTCGGTTTTCATTAATCTCAACCATGACACTCTCACTTTTCCTCTTGCGACTTAATATGTTGGAGATATATCATGCCAGGCCACCTCCTTTTCTACTACCTTGGCGATCAACGCTGTACATAGTAAATTCCTCAATTTGAGATTATGCCATAAGATCTCGTGTTTCCGTGTTCTATCCATGTTTCTGCAATCATCAGTTATATCAAATTTTCTGGCGCATATAATTGCCTTTAGTGCATCTAACTTATTTCGCAAACTACGGCTATTTTGTAACATCCCTTGAGTTTCCTACCTAATAATTTACTATAGGACTCAGACTAACTTTTGACTGCTTAACTGGAAATAGCATTATTCCTCCAAGCACATCGAGACTATCTGATGGGGCCATATCTTCTACTGTAGCAATGATAAAAACAAAATACCTTTGATGCCATTGCAGTCAATGCTATCATAACTACTAGCATTTATGTGTGACTGGGGTTCTTTTACATTCCTAACTATTATATCGTTTCTTTCTCAGATCCAAAACAACATTCTCTTTTGTTGCCCACACAGGCTTCATCTTCAGCGAAACCCCCTCAAACGTCCTAACTAAGGAGCTAGCTAACGAAGAAACCCCTAACCAAGAAAGATGAACCCCATCCCGCACATACATATTAATCTTTCCCCATAGTTCATTTGTTTGCCAGTTGTAATTTGAATGGTATTGCTTTCTCCTTACAATATTGTTTCCCGACGAAAAAGTATACCAAGTGCCCCTGGGACCGTCATATCCTGTGCCACCATGGTAACATACCATGTACTACAGGGATCCCTCCCTTCCTCCTAAAATTTATCTAACACTATCCCGATACTGACTGAACAGTTCCTCACCCCTACCTTTGCCACCTTTCTGTACTACAGCAGATAATGGGGTTATCTATCTCCTCTATCTTTTCCATGCTGTGGTCAATTTTCTTAAATACCTTCCCTACCCGGGCCGCCAGACAGACAAACAACCTTAAAAAGTTTAGTACACGTAGCCCCTAAGCTGGTGTCGTACCATAGAGTCCCCAACAATGGCAATATTTTACTTACTCTAACCCTCGGGAGCTTCAGCAGCAAGCAGGTTGAGAACCACTTGGTGGTGGCAGAAGCTCCCTTGGTGGTGGTGGGTATTGCGTCGGCGGCAGGCATTGCCTCTGCGGGTCGGCACTGTGTATTTAAGCCTCCACCTTCCATTGTTTCTTGTATTTAACCCTGAAGATCTTCTTGTAGAATAGACGAAAGTTTGGTGGTTCCAATGCTACATTTTCCTGCGAGTGTTAGTACAACCAATAGTGCTCACCCACGTTTTTTGATTCTTCTCCATATACAGGTTATATATATATATATACTTTATATATATATATATATATAATATATCAATATATCTACTATATATAATGGAGAAAACAAGCACCACGCAACTACCCCTATAAAAGCAGTTTTTCCCGCGCACGCCATGGCTCCACCACAACTCCGAGAAAGGAAGTCATAACCACCACACCACCCAGATACACCAGAGACTCCTCCATAACTTCGGGGGTTGTGGCACTCCCACCAACACCCAGCAAGGACATCATGGTGACTATTACCAAAGCCCCGATGCTAAGAAGAAAGGGACAAAGTGAAAAGGAAAGCAAGGCATCAAACGCTTGCATACACACTACACCTCTACGGTCTCGCCCTTCTTCCTCCAAGCCGCATCACCACCATGAGAGGGAATTCCGGAGGGGCTACCCCAGCTGCCCAAGGGCCTCCTCCCCAGCACAGCTGTTCTTCTTACATGGAGAAGGGACCCCAGGAGAAACGCCGGAAAAGGTAAGACTATGACAGGCAAATTTACGATCTATACAGGTTGGAAAGCTATTAAATATCCTTCACTGGAAGCTAATTTACAGCTGGAAGATTTAGGTATATACTGGGATAAACTATTAAAGCACATAGCATATTAAGGTTTATCCAAGATTTTTAGATTTGGCTCATCAATAGAATGTATTATTATATCCCACTGGGGGCAACCTAATATTAGTTTCCTATTGCCTCGATAACCAGGATTTACTTGTCAATAAAGAATGCTGTTTTGACATGCACTTTATTGGTAGTAAAACCAACCTCTCTTGGACCTTTCAAAAGTTCATCCTGCCAATTGGCTTTTGAAAGGTAGGGCTCTGCGATATACCGTAGCTTTAAGCATAACGGCAAACTTTACAATAGATACCTTATGGTGCGTGATCCCAGGCACTGCTGGGCATGCGACCCGTATGAGTTAAAGACTTAACCCTCCTGCCCGAGCAGGCTCTCAAAATGACAGTGTGGGCTACCCGGGCGCTCTGGCCGAAAAAAAACGTCTAGGCCTAGGCTACCGTATTTTTGTTTAGTTTTAACTGCTAGAAATTTCCCACGCAATCTTATAAATGTATTGCGGTTTCGAATCTGTAGACTGGCGTTGAGTAGAGCTCTCTATTTCAACTGTTTCAGTTGTGGATGACGATTTCAGTGGAGAGCACCTTGCAGGCATTGTTAGCAATATGACGATCTTTGCACTACTGCAACCAACGACATACAGACATACAATAACAAACGATCTTCTCTTTCTTGTTTTTTCGGAGGTGCGGTGACGTAACGATCGGCTTTGTTTACATGCTCGGACTCCACAAGTGGTTCAGGACCAAGCTGAATAGGCTTCCAAGCTAACAGTTTTTAAAATGACAACCGTGCTCCTGCCCTTCATTCGAGTCCTCATTTTAAAAAGACAACCGGGCCAGAAGGGGTTAAAGGCCCAAGCAACTCATCCACCAGGCCCTGAAAGACTCTTATATACGGTCAGGACAGTTATAGACGTTGCGTAAAAACAACCCTCTTACGTTAGTCCCGATGATATGTATATATATTACACTGGTATACACGGCACATAACATTCAAGACCCAACACCCAGAGTGCTGGAAGGTTCTGCATCAAAACTCTTATAACGTTCAGAGTATTAAAGAGATAGTATAACCTTGGTATAACTTCTCCTTTACGTTAGCTCGATGATATGTTTTATGTATACACTGGTATATTGGAACATTGTCATTTACGACCCAACACCCAAGAGTTCTTCATTCGAGTTTCCATTCGCTGTCAACCATCCATGTCAGACCACCACCACGGCCAAGACCCTTGTCAGAAAACTACAGAAGGGCTTTGATTATATAAATACCCAGTGGGACCTCGAAGAAGGACTAGTGCTGTACCTTATCGACGGAAGTACCTAGTGTGATATCTTATTATCTAAATACCTCATTGTAACTCGAAATACTAGGAAGTGCCTTATCGAAGTAAGTACTCATTGTAAAATTTTATTATATAATAGTTAGTGTCACCAAAAAAGTACTAGTGACGTAACCTTATCGCAGGAAGTACTCAGTGGATATTATAACAGGCAGTGCCTTTCTCTTGAGATAGTAATTGTGGATCCTTGTTCGTGCGTCCATGAACTATATATATAAGTACCTATATCTTATCTGAATTAACCAATTAGGTAACCTTGAACAATACAATTTATGATACTCTGTATATTTTTCCTCATGAATTGTGTACATGTGTTTATGTGGATTCACTTCCTCCAGACAAGTAAGAACCTACCTAATCAATCCAATTAACCCCAGCACAAACCTTGTATATCTTGGTGGCAGCGGCGGTTCTGGATTCGGGAAGAAGAAGCCATTTAGCACAAAATCAAAGGAAATAGAGTGTTGTATAACCTAAAATCGGTCATGGCTTACTCATTCACAGATACCCCTACCTAAGTATAAGGCAGACATATCATATTTGAACGCATTTGGATATGCTAAATCCAGTGCTTATCCTGGCATATATCACCGATCATGAAAAGATCGCAGTATTTTAACACTAACAGCACCTGGTAAAGGCCGTGTCCCTGGTAGCTGGGACAATGACTCCTGATTTGACATGGGTCAATTCCGGGGAACATTGTCATAAATGCAGTGGCAACCTCCATTAAGCCCCTTCGTCGGCCTTACGTAAAATTGGACCGACCATAAAGTTTGAGGTAGACCTGGATGTCACATTGAGGACTGTTGACACAGTCAAGTGAAATCCGCCTACCACCCTACAGACCCCCGAGCAACAGCAACAACACGAGCTGTCGTTTATGGCAGGGATATACATTACCATTAGTTAAGCCTGTTGGCCTCCACAGTGGAGCAATAAGCAGTTTTCCCACACACCCACACGGAGGCAGAAAACCAGGCATTTCAATATTTATGGGTCAAGACCGCAGTATGTACCGCAGGGCCGCCCAACCCTTTCTCACCAGGCTGCCCATAGACCAGTCAGCACTCGCAGATCCTTTTTTTTTTTTTTTTTCTATGTGATTGAGGGAGGCAAAAGGCATAACTGCCCTAGAGCGAGTGCCTCCCCCATAGTTTGAAAGAGTGACAGGGCCAAAATCTATGGACGTTCGAGTCAAAATGCCTGGATACACGGAGTTTGAAGCAGTTTAAGTCATAGGAAGAGGGAAAGACTGAGTCTGGGAGAATTCCAGAGCTCCAGATGTTTGAGTTAGAAGAAAGTTTGAGAGTAAACGTTTCACTCTTGGGTTGGAGAGTTGCACAGAGTAGGGGTGGGCTTGAGTTGCACGCCGGGTACGACGTGTCCCTACGTAAAGGAGGTGGTAGGCACTGGGATAGGCTCTGAGGAACACTGATTATTATAGTAGCGATAGAATAAAAAGCGAGAGAGATGCAACATTTGCGGCGGAGAGAGAGAGATTGCAAGAGAGTTGGTGAGTGGACGGGGAGTTAATGATACGAAAGGCCTTCCTTTCCAACTTTTGTCTAGGAGTGCGGTGTGAGAGGAACCTCCCCACACATGTGAACATTACTCAATACAATGGCGCACTATGCCCCTGTACAGAGCAAGAAGCTGTGCAGGGGAAAAGAACCCCCTAAGGCGGTTTTAGCAAACCCAGCCTTCTGGGAGGCTGCCTTAGCACGCACTGGTAATATGGTCCTTCCAAATTGAGAGCATCAGAAAAAGAGACACCAAGAATATTGAGAGAAGATAAAGGGTTTCTTTTTTGATATTGTTGAAGAATAAGGGATAGTCCGCTGTGAGATCCTGACGGGTAGATAGATGGAGCAATTGGTTTTTTGGAAGCATTAAAGTTAACAAGGTTTTCTCTGCCCCAATTGGAAATAGTATTTAGATCAGCATTTAAGAGATCTATGGCTTCATTACGTTTGTCGTTGAGGGATTGCTGGCTGGGGGGGGGCGTTTTTTGAAAAACTAATGGATTAGTGTAAGGTTTTTTTTTTTTTGAAAAAAGAACCTCCGTCTACGTATTGTGAAAAACCTGTTATCCTCCGGCAAATTGGGGGTTGAGTGATTGAAGGGGGTGGACAGTGAATGAAGGAGGATGCATTTTTATCATAATACGTGTTGCTAGCCCCAAACCCGCTGCGAGCAACTGTGGCTTTCAACATCCGACACAATCCCCTGTAAGGTTGTATAAGGTTTGTGTAAGGTTGCGTCGTCTGCGTATGAATGGATGGGAATTAAGTCACAGTTAAGGCGATCATTTATAAAAATTAGAAAGAAAATAGGAGATAGGACAGAGCCCGGAGGAAACACCGGAGTTTATATGGTGAGGACGTGAACAATGGCCGTCCCCAACCGCAGCTTATTGAACGGCCGGAAAGGCAATTATAGACAAAGGCCCAGATGGAGGGATAGAAACCGAAGGAGGGTAGTTTTAGAAATTAAAGATTTATGCCAGACTCTATCGAAGGCCTTTCGAATCTGTCTAGTGCAATAGAAAAAGTATCACCGAAAAGTCCCGAAAGGAGGATGACCAAGAGTTAGTAAGATATGAAAGAACGATCACCAGTAGAGCGACCCTTTAAGGAGGCCATACTGGCGATCTGAGAGCAGATTATAATAAGAGAAATGCTTAAGAAATTTGGAAGCAAGAATAGTTTTCAAACACTTTAGAAAGACAAGAGATAAGAGCCATTGGACGATAGTTGGGAGGTTGAGAGCGGTCACCCTTCTTTGGGGCAGGTTGAATGTGAGCAAACTTCCAGCATGAAAGGGAAGCCGTTAGAGGATAGACAGAGACGAAAGAGTTTTGCCTAGGCAGGGAGTCAGCACGGAAGCAACAGTTTTTGAGAACAACAGGAGGGAACACCGTCCGGACCGTACGCCTTATTAGTGATTATTAGGATCTTATACCCCAAACACAATACTCCTGGCCACGTATACTCACATACCAGCCAGTTCAAACAGAGATTCTCAACGCCACATGCCCTCACAAAGAAGCCAGGATAGTCCCATCGTTACCATCAACACGTCCGACTTCAAGGCCTGCAACTCCGCGCTGCCTCTACGTTATATTAGGGATCAATCTAAACAACGGAGTGCCATCACTCCCGGGATCCTCGCAGCCGAAGAAGAATACTGTGATCTAGAATTGGAATAAGAATATCAAGATGAGGAATATTCTCCCCCCGAATTCAACCCAATTCAGACAGTAAAAGAATAAGAAGATGTAGAAGAAACGGAAGACCCTCCCCCTACCTAAAACATATGGCTTCGGCTTGGGAGTCTGTGTTTACTACTTAGCACAAATTGAAGGACATTCCAATCCTTCTACTCATAGACACACGGAGTTGCGAGATCGGGTTTATTTAACACATTTTACTACAAATATCGCCGCAAGCAAGGAATGATACGTGCCTCTACCACAAACCTAATCAGCTCAGGTGACACGCCCCTAGTCATCCGAGGGAACAGACCACGGCCACTGCATATCACCACCCCTCAACCAGAAGCTTCTTGCCATCATCCGTTTTGTTGCTCTTCTATTCCGAATGCACACAATATGACGGTTATATGGATTAGATGTTACTACAGCGGTTACCAAGAACAGTTTGATTGCGGCAAATGCCTCCAGACCTTCAGAAAAAAAAACAAAAAAAACAACAACAAGATCAACCTTCTGGTAACCCCACCTAAGATCATCATCCAAAAAAAAAAAAACAGATGCTGACGAAGACCAGGAGCCCCCACTGCAACCCAAAGGTCCCCAACCATGACAACTACGACTATATCCAAAAACAACCGCAAAGTTCGACCACCTACCTTAGCAGCGCCCCCCTGTCCCCACCTACAGGGCCTTTATCATCAGCCTCCATCACCGTAGTGAACCCCGCCGTGACCTCGCAACGAGTGCTAATACCTGCACAACACCAACAGTGGGTGCCCGTACGTCACAACAATTGATCAGCTTGATCAACCTCGAGCTGACAGACGTAGAATTTCAACCTGCCATACTGCCCCCTAGCAGAGGTGCTGCCCTTGGTGCCAACATCTCTGACGAGCCCCTCACACTACCCAAAGGCCTCATCATCATCGATCTCACACACTCAAATCCCGCCCTCCATTCCGGAACGAATTACCCATGTAACAACACCAGCAGTTTATCAAATCAAGTGTCCTCTCCTATGAGGTCGCAGACCCCTTCGCCACCAATCGCCCACCCAAATTGAGCAAAACTAATTCCATAGAGCCGCCGATCCACACCAAAGGACCTCCCATCCGTCCACTTTCACGAGGGAAAAACAACCCTCTGAGCATCAGGAGGAAGACCGACAAGTCCAGGAATGTTGGACGCAGGGATAGCCCACCCCCTCCGTCAGCCCCTAGTCCTCCCCAGTCGTACTAGTGAAAAGAAAGACGGGTCCACTTGGTTCTGTGTAGGAACTATACCGAAGATTGAATGATGCCACCATCAAAGACACCACGCCCTTTCCCACAGGATTGATGACTTCCCTAGATTCTCCCTCCCATGGATCTAAATGGTTCACCATCCTGGAACTACTGGCCGGGTACTGGCAAGCCTTCCAATCATGAAATGCCACCACAGAACACCTCATGTTCCACCAGTGGGAACCACCTCTATGAATTTAATGTGCTCCCTGTTCGGTCTCTGCAACTGTCAGTGCAACTGGCCTGCCACGTTCCTCCCCGCTTGATGGAATCCATCCTTAAGGGCCTCACCTGGAACTCTGCCTGCTAACCTGGATGAATCCATAGTGTATGTAAAACCAGGAAGAACATCTTCAGCGTCTCTTCAATTTGTTAGGTCTATAACTAGAGGCCCATGCAATCAAACTGAAGCCCTCAAAATGCTCAGTAAATAACATACATACCTAAAGATACTAACCACGGCTTTCGTAAAAAACGTTCCTGTTTAACCCGGCGGGGAGAGGAATACCCAAGGGGTAAAAAAAAAAAAAAAATAAACAGGAACGATTTTTTTTACGAAGCCGTGTTTAGTATCTTTAGGTATGTTATTTACTGACATTTTGAGGGCTTCAGTTTGAGTCCGCCTCTATTATACGCCCTAACAACTGACAGAGCTGGATGTTCTTCCCTGGTTTTGCCATAAACTATTTCCATCATCCAGGTATGCCAGGCAGATTTCCCAGGTGAGGCCCTTAAGGATGGATTCCATCAAGCGGGAGAGACGTGGCAGGCCCGTTGCCTGACAGTTGCAGAGACCGAAAGGGAGCACATTAAATTCATAGAGGTGGTTCCCACTGGTGGAACATGAGGTGTTCTGTTGGTGGCATTTCATGATTGGAGCTTGCCAGTACCCGGCCAGTAGTTCCAGGATGGTGAACCATTTAGATCCATGGAGGGAATCTAGGAAGTCATCAATCCTGTGGAAGGGCGTGGTGTCTTTGATGGTGGCATCATTCAATCTTCGGTAGTCTACACAGAACCAAGTGGACCCGTCTTTCTTTTTCACTAGTACGACTGGGGAGGACTAGGGGCTGACGAGGGGGGCTATCCCTGCGTCCAACATTTCCTGGACTTGTCGGTCTTCCTCCTGATGCTTCAGGGGGTTTTTCCTCCGTGAAAGTTGACGGATGGGAGGTCCTTTGGTGTGGATCGGGTGCTCTATGACATTAGTTTGCTCATTTGGGTGGGCGATTGGGCGACGGGTCTGCGACCTCATGGAGGACACTTGATAACTGCTGGTGTTGTTACATGGTTAATTGTTTCCGGAATGGAGGGCAGGATTTGAGTGTGTGAGATCGCTGATGATGGAGGCCTTTGGGTAGTGTGAGGGGCTCGTCAGAGATGTTGGCAACAAGGGCAGCACCTCTGCTAGGGGGCAGTATGGCAGGTTGAATTCTACGTCTGTCAGCTCGAGGTTGATCAAGCTGATCAATTGTGTGACGTAAGGGCACCCACTGTTGGTGTTGTGCAGGTATTAGCACTCGTTGCGAGGTCACTGCGGGGTTCACTACGGTGATGGAGGCTGATGATAAAGGCCCTGTAGGTGTTGGACAGGGGGGCTCTGCTAAGGTAGGTGGTCGACTTTGCGGTGTTTTGGATATAGTCGTAGTTTTCATGGTTGGGACCTTTGGGTTGCAGTGGGGGCTCCTGGTCTTCGTCAGCATCTTGTTTTTTTTGGATGATCTTAGGTGGGGTTACCAGAAGTTGGATCTTGTTGTTTTTTTTGTTTTTTCTAAAGGTCTGGAGGCATTTGCCGCAATCCAACTGTTCTTGTAACCGCTGTAGTACATCTAATCCCATATAACCGTCATATTGTGTGCATTCGGAATAGAATGCAACAAAACGGATGATGGCAAGAAGCTTCTGGTTGAGGGGTGGTGATATGCAGTGGCGTGGTCTGTCCTCGGATGACTAGGGGCGTGTCACCTGCGCTGATTAGGTTTGTGGTAGAGGCACGTATCATTCCTTGCTTGCGGCGATATTTGTCGTAAAATGTGTTAAATAAACACGATCTCGCACCTCCGGTGTCTATGAGTAGAAGGATTGGAATGCCTTCAATTTTTGCTAAGTAGTAAACACAGACTCCCCCGCCGAAGCCATATTGGGCGGGGGAGGGTCTTCCGTTTCTTCTACCTCTTCTTCTTCTTTTACTGTCTGAATTGGGTTGAATTCGGGGGGAGAATATTCCTCATCTTGATATTCTTCTTCCAATTCTAGATCACAGTATTCTTCTTCGGCTGCGAGGATTCGGTGTGATGCACTCCGTTGTTTAGATTGATCCCTAATATAACGTAGGGGGCATGCGGAGTTGCAGGCCTTGAAGTCGGACGTGTTGATGGTAACGATGGGACTATCCTGGCTTCTTTGTGAGGGCATGTGGCGTTGAGAATCTCGGTTGAACTGGCTGGTATGTGAGTATACTTGGCCAGGAGTATTGTGTTTGGGGTAGATCTAATAATCACTAATAAGGCGTACGGTCCGGACGGTGTTCCTCCTGTTGTTCTCAAAAACTGTGCTTCCGTGCTGACTCCCTGCCTAGGCAAACTCTTTCGTCTCTGTCTATCCTCTAACGTCTTCCCTTCATGCTGGAAGTTTGCTCACATTCAACCTGTCCCAAAGAAGGGTGACCGCTCTCAACCCTCCAACTATCGTCCAATTGCTCTTATCTCTTGTCTTTCTAAAGTTTTTGAAACTATTCTTGCTTCCAAATTTCTTAAGCATTTCTCTTCTCATAATCTGCTCTCAGATCGCCAGTATGGCTTCCTTAAGGGTCGCTCTACTGGTGATCTTCTTTCATATCTTACTAACTCTTGGTCATCCTCCTTTTGGGACTTCGGTGAGACTTTTTCTATTGCACTAGACATATCGAAAGCCTTCGATAGAGTCTGGCATAAATCTTTAATTTCTAAACTACCCTCCTTCGGTTTCTATCCCTCCATCTGTGCCTTTGTCTCTAATTTCCTTTCCGGCCGTTCCATAGCTGCGGTTGTGGACGGCCATTGTTCACTTCCTCACCCTATAAACTCCGGTGTTCCTCAGGGCTCTGTCCTATCTCCTATTCTCTTTCTAATTTTTATAAATGATCTCCTTAACTGTACCTTAATTCCCATCCATTCATACGCAGACGACTCAACCTTACACAACCTTATACAACCTTACAGGGGATGTGTCGGATGGTTGAAAGCCACAGTTGCTCGCGCGTTTGGGGCTAGCAACACGTATTATGAAAAACATGCATCCTCCTTCATTCACTGTCCCCCCCCTTCACTCACTCAACCCCACAATTTGCCGGAGGATAACAGGTTTTTCACAATACGTAGACGGAGGTCTTTTTAAAAAAAAAAAAACCTTACACTACTCCCTTAGTTTTTCAAAACGCCCCAGCCAGCAATCCCTCAACGACAAACGTAATGAAGCCATAGAACTCTTAAATTCTGATCTAAATACTATTTCCAATTGGGGCAGAGAAAACCTTGTTAACTTTAATGCTTCCAAAACCCAATTTCTCCATCTATCTACCCGTCAGGATCTCCCAGCGGACTATCCCTTATTCTTCAACAATACAAAAATCAACCCTTTATCTTCTCTCAATATTCTTGGTGTCTCTTTTTCTTCTGCTCTCATTTGGAAGGACCATATTACCAGTCTTGCTAAGGCAGCCTCCCAGAAGCTGGGTGTGCTCAACCGCCTTAGGGGGTTCTTTTCCCCTGCACAGCTTCTTGCTCTGTACAGGGGCATAGTGCGCCCTTGTATTGAGTATTGTTCACATGTGTGGGGAGGTTCCTCTCACACCGCTCTCCTAGACAAAGTTGAAAGGAAGGCCTTTCGTATCATTAACTCCCGTCCACTCACCAACTCTCTGCAATCTCTCTCTCTCCGCCGCAATGTTGCATCTCTCTCGCTATTCTATCGCTACTATAATAATCAGTGTTCCTCAGAGCTATCCCAGTGCATACCACCTCCTTTACGTAGGACACGTGGTACCCGTCTTGCAACTCAATCCCACCCCTACTCTGTGCAACTCTCCAACCCAAGAGTGAAACGTTACTCTCAAACTTTCTTCTACTCAACATCTGAGCTCTGGAACTCTCTCCCAGAATCAGTCTTTCCCTCTTCCTATGACTTAAATTGCTTCAAACTCCGTGTGTCCAGGCATTTTGACTCGAACGTCCCTTGATTTTGGCCCTGTCACTCTTTCAACTATGGGGGAGGCACTCGCTATAGGCAGTTATGCCTTTTGCCTCCCTCAATCACATAGAAAAAAAAAAAAAAAAGATCTGCTGAGTGCTGACCTGTCTATGGGCAGCCTGGTGAGAAGGGTTGAGGGCGGCCCTGCGGTACATACTGCGGTCTTGACCCATAACTATTGAAATGCCCTGGTTTTCTGCCTCCGTGTGTGTGTGTGGGAAACTGCTTTATTGCTCCCACTGTGGAGGCCAACAGCTTACTAATGGTAAGTATATCCCTGCCATAACCGACAGCTCTTGTTGTTGCTGTTGCTCGGGGGTCTGTAGGGGTTAGGCGGATTTCACTTGCTGTGTCAACAGTCCTAATGTGACATCCAGGTCTCCCTCAAACTTTATGTCGTCAATTTTACTTAAGGCGACGAAGGGGCTTAATGGAGGTTGCACTGCATTTATGACAATGTTCCGGAATTGATCCCATGTCAAATCAGGAGTCACTTGTCCAGCTACCAGGGACACGGCCTTTCCCAGGTGTGTTAATAATACTGCGATCTTTTCATGATCGGTTTGATATGCCAGGCTAAGCACTGGATTTAGCATATCCAAATGCGTTCAAATATTATATGTGTCTGCCTTATACTTAGGTATGGGTATATGTGAATGAGTAGCCATGACGATTTATGTTATACAACACTCTATTTCCTTTGATTTTTGTGCTAAATGGCTTCTTCTTCCCGAATCAAGAACCGCCGCTGCCACCAATGATATACAAGGTTTTTGCTGGGGTTAATTGGATTGATTAGGTAGGTTCTTACTTGTCTGGAGAAGTTGAATCCACATAAACACATGTACACAAATTCAATAGAGGATAAATATAACAGAGTACATTCATAAATTGTATTGTTCAAGGTACATAATTGGTAATTCAGATAAGATATAGGTAAATATATATATATAGTTCATGACGCACGAACAAGGATCCACAATTACTATCTCAAGAGAAAGGCACTGCCTGTTATAATATCACACTGAGTACTTCCTTCGATAAGGTACGTCACTAGTACTTTTTGAGGTGACACTAACTATTTATATAATAAAATATTACACTGAGTACTTCCTTCGATAAGGCACTTCCTAGTATTTCTGAGGTTACACTGAGTATTTATATAATAAGATATCACACTAGGTACTTCCTTCGATAAGGTACATCACTAGTCCTTCTTCGAGGTCACACTGGGTATTTATATAATCAAAGCACTTCTGTAGTCTTCTGACAAGGGTCTTGGCCGTGGTGGTGGTCCTGACATGGATGGTTGACAGCGAATGGAACTCGATGAAGAACTCTTGGGTGTTGGGTCTTAAATGACAATGTTCCAATATACCAGTGTATACATAAACATATCATCGAGCTAACGTAAAGAGAAGTTATACCAATGTTATACTATCTCTTTAACTACTCTGACCGTTATAAGAGTTTTGATGCAGAACCTTCCAGCACTCTTGGGTGTTGGGTCTTGAATGTTATGTTCCGTTATACCAGTGTATATATATACATATCATCGGACTAACGTAAGAGGGTTGTTTTTACGCAACGTCTCTTAACTGTCCTGACCGTTATAAGAGTCTTTCAGGGCCTGGTGGATGAGTTGATTTGGGCCTTTAACCCTTCTGGCCCGGTTGTCATTTTAAAATGACACCACGAATGAAGGGCAGGAGCCCGGTTGTCATTTTAAAATCTGTAAGCTTGAAAGCCTATTCAGCTTGGTCTGAACACTGTGCGTCCGACGCATGTAAACAAAGCCGATCGTTACGTCACCGCACCTCCGAAAACAAGAAAGAGAAGACTCGTTTGTTATTGTATGTCTGTATGTCGTTGTTTCAGTAGTGAAAAGATCGTCATATTGCTAACATCGCCTGCAAGTGCTCTCCACTGAAATCGTCATCACAACTGAACCAGTTGACATAGAGAGCTCTACTCAACGCCAGTCTACAGATTGGAAACCGCACTACATTTATAGATGCGTGGGAAATTTCTAGCAGTTAAACTAAACAAAAATACGGTAGCCTAGGCCTAGACGTTTTTCGGCCAGATCGCCCGGGTAGCCCACACTGTCATTTTGAGAGCCTGCCCGGGCCAGGAGGGTTAAGTCTTTAACTCATACGTGTCTTAATGCCAGCAGTGCCTGGGATCACGCACCATAAGGACTCTATTGTAAAGTGCCGTTATGCTTAAAGCTACGGTATCTCGCAGAGCCCTACCTTTCAAAAGCCAATTGGCAGTGCATGAACTTTTGAAAGGTCCAGAGAGGTTGGTTTACTACCAATAAAGTGCATGTCAAAACAGCATTCTTTATTGACAGTAAATCCTGGTAATCGAGGCATAGGAACTAATATTAGGTTGCCCCCAGTGGGATATAATAATACATTCTATTGATGAGCCAAATCTAAAAATCTTGGATAAACCTTAATATGCTAGTGCTTTAATAGTTTATCCAGTATATACCTAAATCTTCCAGCTGTAAATTATCTTCCAGTGAAGGATATTTAATAGCTTTCCAACTGTATAGATCTTAACTTTGCCTGTCATAGTCTTACCTTTTCCGGCGTTTCTCCTGGTGTCCCTTCTCCATGTAAGAAGAACAGCTGTGCGGGGAGGAGGCCCTTGGGCAGCTGGGGTAGCCCCTCCGGACTTCCCTCTCATGGTGGTGATGCGGCTTGGAGGAAGAAGGGCGCGTAGAGGTGTAGTGTGTATGCAAGCGTTTGCTTGCCTTGCTTTCCTTTCCACTTTGTCCTTTCTTCTTAGCATCGGGGTTTTGTATAGTCACCATGATGTCCTTGCTGGGTGTTGGTGGGAGTGCGGGAGTTATGGAGGCGTCTCTGGTGTATCTTGGTGGTGTGGTGGTTATGACTTCCTTTCTCGGAGGTGTGGTGGAGTGCGCGGGAAAACTGCTTAGAGGTAGTTGCGTGGTGCTTGTTTTCTCCATTATATTATAGTATATATATATATATATATATATATATATATATATACAGTATATATATATATATAAACTGTATATGGAGAAGAAATCACAAAAACGTGTGATCATATTGTGTACTAACACTCGCAGGGAAAATGTAGCATTGGAACACCAAACTTTCGTCTATTCTCTCAAGACATCTTCAGGGTAATACAAGAAAACAATGGAAGGTGGAGGCTTAAATACACAGTGCCGACCGCAGAGGCAATGCCTGCCGCCGACGCAATACCCACCACCACCAAGGGAGCTTCTGCCACCACCAAGGGTTCTCCACCTGCTGCTGCTGTAATCTCCCGAGGGTTAGGTAAGTAAAATATTGCCATTGTTGGCGACTCTATGGTACGACACCAGCTTAGGGCTACGTGTACTAAACTTTTTAAGGTTGTTTGTCTGTCTGGCGCCGGGGTAGGAAGGTATTTAAGAAAATTGACCACATCATGGAAGATAGAGGAGATAACCCCATTATCTGCTTTAGTACAGAAAGGTGGCAAAGGTAGGGGTGAGGAACTGTTCAGTCAGTATCGGGAAGTGTTAGATAAATTTAGGAGGAAGGGAGGGATCCCTGTAGTACATGGTATGTTACCATGGTTGGCAAGGAATGGACGTCCAGGGCAATTGGTATACATTTTCGTCGGGAAACAATATTGTAAGGAGAAAGCAATACCATTCAAATACAACTGGAACAAATGCTATGGTAAAGATAATATGTATGTGCCGGATGGGGTTCATCTTTCTTGGTTAGGGGTTTCTTCGTTAGCTAGCTCATTAGTTAGGACGTTTGAGGGGTTTCGCTGAAGATGAAGCCTGTGTGGGCAAAAAAGAGAATGTGTTTGGATAGAGAAAGAAACGATATATTAGTTAGGAATGTAAAAGAACCCCAGTCACACATAAATGCTAGTAGTTATGATAGCATTGACTGCAATGGCATCAAAGGTATTTTGTTTTTATATTGATACAGTAGAAGATATGGCCCCATCAGATAGTCTCGATGCTTGGAGGAATAATGCCGATTATCAGTTAAGCAGTAAAGTTAGTCTGAGTCCTATAGTAAATTTATAGGTAGGAAACTCAAGGTATGTTACACAAATAGCCGTAGTTTGCGAAATAAGTTAGATGCACTAAAGGCAATTATATGCGCAGAAAATATTGATATAATGATGATTGCAGAAACATGGATGAACACGGAAACACGAGATCTTATGGCATAATATCAAATTGATGAATTTACTATGTACAGCGTTGATCGCCAAGGTAGAAAGGGAGGTGGCCTGGCATGCTATATCTCAAATATTAAGTCGCAGAGGAAAAGTGAGAGTGTATGGTTAGAGATTAATGAAAACCGAGATAGTATTGTAATTGACCTTATATACAGACCACCAAATGTTAATAGAATAGATAGTAGAATACTCTGAGATTGGATAATCAGAGATTGGTAAACCCGTAAAGTTTGTGTTGTAGGGCATATTAATTTTAGCAGAATACATTGGAGAGATCACACAGGAGATTTAGAATCAAATTATTTTTTTAGAACTAGGTCAGGACTGTTTCTTAACTCAACATGTAGATAAAGCAAACAGAGGTATTAATACACTCGATTTAGTTCTCAGTAGCAATTAAAATATTAGAACATAAGAAAATGGGAGTCTGCAGAAAGCCGATTGGCCTAAGCAAGGCAGATCCCTGTCCCACACAACCCCAAATCAATTACAAAGCCCAATTATAGGCTCAACACTCTAATACCCTGAGGATCATCTTACCAAAACGGTTAGAGATTAAAGCAGGATTATGGGGGTCTGCAGAGCGCTGATGGGCCCAACCCGGCTGATCCCCCTTCACACCCAACCCTTCTCGTCCATATGCTTATCCAATTTTATCTTAAAGCTCCCTACAGTTTTAGATCCCACTATAGCACTTGGTAGTCCATTCCACCCATCTACAACTCTGTTACCAAACCAATATTTGCCTATATCTTTTCTGAAACGAAATTTATCTAATTTGAAACCATTGGTACGAGTTCTTTCGCTATCACTGAGCTTTAGTACATTTGTCATGTCCCCTTTGTTAATCCCACTTACCCACTTGAACACCTCTATCATATCCCCTCTAACTCTGCGTCTCTCTAACGAATGTAAACCTAATTTCTTCAACCTTTCTTCATACGGAAGATTTCTAATATTATGGATCATTTTTGTCATTCTACGCTGTACTCTCTCCAATGAATCTATGTCCATTCTGTAATAAGGACACCAAAATTGGACAGCATAATCCATATGGGGTCTCACTAATGACAAGTAAAGTTTTAAGATAACATCAGCAGTTCTGTTACTCACACTCCTAGAGATGAACCCGAGAATCCTGTTTGCCTTATTACGAACGCCTATACACTGTTTTCTAGGCTTCAAATCATTGCTAACAAACACACCTAGATCTTTCTCGCAGTCTGAATTTTCTAATTCTAAATTAGCTAGTTTATATTTAACATTTGTTTGCATCTTCCCTATCTTTAATACCTTGCATTTGTCAATGTTAAACTTCATCTGCCAATTTACTGACCATTCATGTAAGGTATCTAGATCCCTTTGGAGGCACTCTATATCGCTATCTGAATCAATTGATCTCCCCATTTTAGTATCGTCTGCGAATTTACTTATCCTACTAGTTATACCTAAATCTAGGTCATTTATGTATATAAGAAACAACAGGGGACCTAATACCGATCCCTGGGGGACACCACTTTTGACTGCTCCCCACTCTGACTTGGTACCATTTATGCTGACTCTCTGTTTCCTACCAATTAGCCATGACCTAATCCATCCCAACAACGCCCCACCTATTCCATGTGCCTCAACCTTTCTCATCAATCTCTCATGAGGAACTCTGTCGAAAGCTTTACTGAAATCTAAATATATAATATCGTATGCCTTGTCATTATCTACTGCTTCATATACCTCTGAGAAAAAACTAAGCAAATTAGTAAGGCAAGAACGTCCCTGAGTGAATCCATGCTGAGAAGAATTGATTAAGTTAAATGTTTCTAAGTGGTTTCTCATTTTTCTAGCAATAATTGACTCTAGTAGCTTTCCTATGATTGAAGTGAGACTAATGGGACGGTAATTGGATGCTATTGATTTATCACCTTTTTTGAAAATCGGAACTACATTTGCAAGTTTCCAAGCTTCTGGAACTATACCTGTTTCTAATGAATTGTTAAAAAGAAATGTTAATGGGTAACTTAACTCATCTCTGCATTCTTTTAATACTCTGGCATATACCTCATCGGGGCCAGGCGATTTCTGAGGTTTCAGTCTGTCAATTTCCTTAAGCACATCATTTCTACTTATAGTAACCGTACTTAACCTATTTTCTATACTATCGCTATATACCTTACGGACTTCTGGAATCTGTGCCAAATTTTCATTAGTGAAAACGGATAGAAACTGACTATTTAATGTACTGCACATTTCTAAATCATTTTCTGTCATTTCTCCTATCGAAGTTTTAAGGGGGCCTATTTTATCTCTAACTTTAGATCTATATAGCTGGTAAAAAGCCTTAGGGTTATTTTTTGAGTCATTGGCTATCCTGATTTCATAATTTCTTTTGTCTGTCCTTATACATTTTTTAACCTCTCTTGATAGATTCTGATAGTAAGCAAGTAGGTGAATTTCGCCTTTCTTAATTTTTCGATATATTCCTCTCTTTTTTCCTAGAAGGTCTAATAGTCTATTATTCATCCATTTGGGTTGGTTCTGTGTTGATCTAAATTTTCTTTTGGGGATATATTTATTTTGCGCATTGTGGAGTGAAGAAATAAAATTATTATATGTAGCTGTCAAATTATCCTGAGTTAAGACAGGTATCTGAGAGAGAGTATGTTCATTAGCGCACCTGGGTCCACTTAATAGTTTAACCATAGGATCGACTCTTAAGGCTCGTCTTAATCCACCATAATTGGCTTTTCTGAAATCTGGGATAAGTGTTGTATTCTCTTTAGCCTTTCCTGTCCATTGTATGTTAAAATAAATTGATTTATGATCACTATTTCCTAGTTGGTCTCCTATCTCTACATTATTTATCATTTGTTCATTATTACTGAGAACTAAATCGAGGATATTATTTCCTCTAGTAGGCGAGTCTATGAATTGAAATAAAAAACTATCCTGTACCGCCTCAATAAACTCTGTTGAATCTGAGTCGCCGATTTGATGCTGCCAATCAATATTCGGAAAATTAAAATCCCCCATAATACACACATTGCTAAACCTTGATGCTATTTTCACTTCCTGCCATAAAGCTGTACCTTCGTTTCTACTCATATTTGGTGGTCTATAAATAACTCCAATAATTATGGTCTCACTACCTTCGCTAACCTCAACCCAAACACTTTCGTTATCAGTATTTAGTCTAATACCTGATTTAATACAACTTTTTAAAGAACTCCTGACAAACACTGCTATTCCGCCGCCCCTCCTACTTGTTCGGTCGCGTTTAAACAAACTATATCCTGGTATATGGAATTCTGCTAAAAAATGTCTTGATTCTGTATTAATCCATGTTTCAGTCAGTGCTATAATGTCTATATTTTCGTTGCTAACAAGTGCTCTAAGTTCATCCATTTTGTTACATAAACTCCTACAGTTTGTATAATATAATCGCAATGAATTTATTTTACTGGTATCGGATTTACCTTTATTTCTAACTGAATTCCCATCTTCTGTTACACCTTCAATATTTCTACTAGCAGTACAATTAAAATCCTGTGACTGATATTTTCTATTCCTATCTGATGTACCAGTACGGCAATTTACCCTATCTAGACAATTATTCTTACTCATATTCTCAGGCTTTATTTTCAGCGAAACCCCGCGACAATCCTATCTATTGACCTAGCTAAATTTGCCACCCCTAGCCGAGAAAGATGAACCCCGTCCTGTGCGTACAACTGATTTTTACCATAGAAACGGGTCCAGTTATCAAGGAATGGTATTGCATTTGCATTACAGTATTTTTCCAGCCGACAATTGATACCAATTGCCCTAGATGACCATTCCTTGCTGACCCCTCTCCGTGGCAAGATACTGTGTACTACAGGTATGCCTCCCTTCCTCCTAACTTTATCTAACACCTCCCTGTACTGCCGAAGCAGTACTTCCGTCCTACCTTTACCAACATCATTGCTCCCTGTACTGAGACAGATAATGGGGCTATCTCCAATATCTTTCATGATGTAATCAATGTCCTCTAACACCTTCCCAACCCCGGCACCAGGCAGACAGACAAGCTTCCTAATATCAGTACAGGTGGACCTAGCTAAGTGTCTGACCATGGAGTCCCCAACAATTGAGAAGGACTTGCCTTTCCTTGTCGATGACTTGGTAGCAGCTGCGGCAGCGGCAGGAACTCCTGGGGCAGCAGTTGAAGGTACTCCTGGGGGGGCAGCAGTCACAGCATTCCCTGTTGGAGGCAACTTACTTACCTTTCTCCTGGTTTCCTCGCCGAAGGAAGCACTCGCAGCCTCACCATCACATTCGTCATCCAAGGTGATGAACTTGTTGCTGAGGGCAACTGGCCGCCGTAGAAATTTGCAGGTTGTTGCACTTGTTGGAACAACTGTCCAGGGAGCATCACGATCCCTAACAGCAGTTGCACTATCCTCACTTTTCTTGTCAGCCAAAGACAGCTTTAAGGCCAAATTCTCGTCTTTGAGAGACTGCACCTCTCTCTCCACATTGTCCATCCTTTCTTGCAAAGCAAGACAAAGCTGGAGAATATGAGAGGAGGTAGCAATCTCGTCAACACCAGCCATTTTAAGAAAGCGTTAATACTATCACCACACTATGGGCAAAGATATTCACTGGGAGTCACTAGGGACAGGTCCTCACTCAGCAAAGGTCAGGCAGGTACTGAAGCAAAGGTCAGGCAGGTACTGAGCAAAGGTCAGGCAGGTACTGAGCAAAGGTCAGGCAGGTACTGATACTTAGTAATATAGGTATCGGAGGAACTTAGGTCATAGCGACCACTATGAAATTGGATTTAACCTAGAATAAAAACAATAAATTTACTTCAAACTCGACAAAAGTCCCCAATTTTTTAAATGCCAACTTTCATGGACTAAGAGTACACCTGAGGGGTATGCTAGGTGACACGCAGGTGTCCCCGAATAATGAAAGGTTATGTAGAGAATTAAGGATACTACCAGGTAGTCAAATTAACGACTTAGGCGCAAATCTGGCTGCCCAGGATATTTATTTAAGCTCAACAGTATTTACTAAGACCTTTAGTGATGCCCAGGATAAAAATATCCCTAGAAAGCGCTTTAGATCCCATTATAACGACCCAAGGTGGATGAATAATAATATCAAACATAGGGTAGGCCTAAAGAAAGGAGTGTAGAGGAAACTAAATAGAGGTGAAGTGAAGATCATTTAAGAAAATATTATGTAAACCTTAGCAGAACAAATAATCCTGATATTTGGAAAGCCAAGTATAATTACGGAATAAAAATTGCTAGGGAATCCATATCTAACCCCAAGGGGTTCTTCCAGTTATTCAAAACAAAAGTAAGAGATAAAATATGCCCTCTAAAAACTGAGACAGGAATAATCATAGATAACGAGGTAGATATACTGTATGTAGAACCATAAGCAATAACTTTATTTCTGTTTTCACTGACTACGACTTAGTGCTGATACCGGAGGTCCATCCAATACAATATGATGAAAATATAGATATTATTTTAAGTGAAATACATATAAGTAGAACATAGTACTTGAGCAGTTAGACAATCTAAAACTACAAAAGTCACCTGGGCCGGACTCCATATATCCTAGAGTATTATAATAATGTAAAGACAAAATTATTTACCCCTTAACCTAAGACTTGCACATGGGGGTACGAGACACCACACGCTTGTGCGAACGTATTTGAGCTGTTCCCATCACTAACATTGTTATTTTACCATAAATAGCATTAATACTTATCCATATGCGCCTATTTTAGGTTGATTATAAAGGTATTAACCTGTTACAGCAATAAAACAAGTGGAAACAGCGTTTGGATGGTCAAAATCGTCGATACAGGCAGGGAGTTACATAATGTATGGCTGAGGCAACCTCCCCCCTCTCCTTGTCTGGAGAGACACTGTTACGCAATTGTCTCTCTCTCGCTCTTTCCCACGCTTGGTAACAGTGATGACAACGCCCTGCTACCAACTCGCTAATGTTAGCACGAAAATAGACCACAGAATAAGGGAATAACAGGGAAAATAGGTGATAACTGAAGGAGGGGAGGAAAGTGGGGAAGGAGGGGATGTGGAGGAGTGACATTTGGCATGGCCCAGGGGCAAAACAAAAAATAAAAAAATAAATTGGGGGGGTGTTTTAAATGGATTTTTTTAGGCCCAGGATCTTAAGAGTCTTCCCGCAGTCGCCCGGGGAAACTCTTAAGAGTCTTCCAGCACTTGCTGGGTTAACAGTACTATTCAATATTTCTCTTAATTCGGGCCTAGTCCCTGATGAGTGGAAAATTGCAAATGTAGTACCAATATTAAAAAAAGGAGATAAATCTATTGCTTCGAATTACAGTCCAATCAGTTTGACATCAATTGTAGGCATACTATTAGAATAATTGATTGCGCACACAAAAAAATTGCATCTAGAACGTCATCAATTATTTAACCCTTAATTAGCGGCTCACCACATAAGTCGTATTTAATAAAGCTGGACTATGTGGCGGCGCTCGACATAGGTCGAGTGGCAATTTCAGCACGTAATGTTGCTGAGAGAGAGAACAAGTGGTGGCAGGAGAGTAGCGAGCGTATGACTGCTCCAGACCACCGCGGCGAACATACTGACATGAATCCCAGCTCCCTCCTCCCTCTCTCACTCGCTATATAAGGAATTGTATCGGGAAAGTGGCTAATTACATGCTTTTTGCACTCGCGTTGCACGGTTATTGCAAGAAAACTAGCCATCATAAAAGGATCGTTATGGTGTCATTCGAAAGCTCTGTTTATGCCCTTTCAGGGATAGGTACTTGTTTTACGTTCTGGGTCTTATTTAGGCATGAAAATGATCACGTAAACAGCCCTATTTTGGCTAAAAACACCCCGCTGGGCGGTACATATAAATAAACCGCATAGGCCGCTCGTAAGGTGTTAAAGACACTCAACATGGATGCACGAAGGGTCGGTCCTGTCCACTAATTTATTGACTTTCTTTTCCCAAGTATACGACACACTATACAAAGACAAAGAATATGATATAATGTATCAGATTGCAGTAAGGTATTCAATAAAGTACCCCACAAAAGATTGTTGAGGAAAATAGAAGCTCATGGAACAGGGGGAACTCTATTAAGGTGGATTAGGTCATTGTTAATTGGTTACAGGAGGCAAAGAGTTTGCATAAATGGTTTACACTCAGACTGGCGTATAGTTAAAAGTGGAGTCCCACAAGGATCTGTTTTAGGCCCTCTGCTGTTCATCAGATATATTAACGACCTTGATGTTGGAATAACTAGCAAAATCAGTAAATTTGCAGATGACACTAAAATAGGAAAAGTTATATATTTTGATCATGATATTGAGGTTCACCAAAGAGATCTAGATATTCATCGTGATAGGGCAAAGCTATTATATTTGTCTTTGAAAAAAGGAGCCTTATTACCTACAGTATAGAAAGTATTTTCAGCTTTGGCTAAGCTTTGATCAACGAGACTTTCAGGGTAGCATAGAGTGTTGGCTAGATTAGAATTATATTTGTCTGTATTCATTGCCAATACATTTTGGGTTACATATCCTTAATGTTCTTAGAAACATTACAGAACATTTAAATTTTGACCTTAATATGATGGTTGGAGAAAAATATATATATATACGAGTCTGCTAGAGTTGGTATTTTATATACCTTAAATTTCAAGTGACCACTATTATTTATTATCAAAGTATCATGAAACGGTAACTTATAGTTTAATTCATCAATTTTGTCTGTAATCAAGGGGCCAAGTGTGTTCAGTATATTCAAGAAAGAATGAGGATTTTGATAGGTAGGCAAAAATAGACATAAATAGATATGACCATAATTTGAATTGGGATGAAGCTAAGATGATCTATAGGTCAGGCTGCTATTATGAAATACTGTTTGCTAAGTCCGCCTTGATCAGATCATATAACAACACTATGAATCTAAATGATGAACCGTACAAGATAGATCTATCTATCTATCTATCTATATGCTGAGGCCCAATCCCCATTTTGGGGGTAGCCGACTCAAGACAGAGCAAGAACAGGGAAAACACAAAAACAACATAAAACAACAAATAAACACAGATAAAAAGCGCAAACTCACACACATCCAGGTCACCCAGGAGAAGACCCAGAGACCAGGGTCACCAAGGTCGCTCCAGCACTCCCCCGGCCCCCGACCACCCAGAGAGGTTCCGATCTCAGCAGGCAGACATGCAGCGGAGCCAAAGCCACAAGCCCTCCCACCACACTTCCAGGCCCACCCTTCATATTAATCGTCTCCCCGGGCCAGGCGCCTGATGGACTATTATCTAGTCCAACTTGCGCCCGACCCCTTACTCCAAATGACCACGTGTTCATTCAACTATTCACAAGCATTCGCCATTCACTCCTGTCCACCACCACTTCCCCTGCCTGATCTATAGTCATTCCTCTATCATCCAAAGCCTTTCTTACACAGTCTCTCCATCTCAATGGGGGTCTTCCTGCCCTTCTATCTCCCCTTGTACCTGACTCACATATTCTCTTTGTAAGCCTATCATCTCACATTCGTTCAACATGACCATACCAGCTCAGCACCCTTCTGTCCACTCTGGCTGACAAATGTTCCTGCTGTCCCACTCTCCTATGTATCTCTTCATTCCTCAATCTGTCTCTACGAGTAACTCCACACATACTCCTCAAGCATCTCATCTCCATCACATCCAGCCCTCTTTTCTCCTTTTTCTTCAGAGCCCATGTCTCAACCCCATACATCACTGTTGGCACAACAATTCCTTGATACAGTGCACTTTTTACTTTCACTCCGAGATTTCTCGTCTTCCACATACTTCCCATTGCTCAGAAAACCTTCCTTCCTTCACACACTCTCTGTTTTACCTCCACTTCCATAACTCCACTCCTGCTACTCGTTCCTCCTAGATATTTAAAACACTCTACTTGTTCCAATATTTCCCCATCCAGCCTCACATCTAGATTCACCCTATGTTTTCCCCTATTACCAGGGGCGTATCTAGGGTAGATAGCGCCTAGGGCAAGGACTGGAATTGCGGCCCCCGGTGGCGTGGGGCGAGCGCAGCGAGCCTCTCCAACTGGGGGGTTCGGGGGGGGCGCTGTAAGGCCCCCCGAGATTTTTTTTGAAATATGAGCAATTCTAGGAGCATTTTAAAGCCATATTCAAAGCTATATTTAGGTAATTGAAAAACTAAATAATGAATGATATACCAGTAGGCTATATATATATATACATATATATATATTCTGACATACGGAGCCCTGTATGTTTATTTAAGAGTTAGAATTAGAGTTGAAGGAGTGCTAAACAACCCAGGCAGCGAAGCAGACTAGCGAGCGAACCAGCGAGTGGGAAACCAGCTCGTCCGCATACCAGCAAACAAGCCTTCACACCTGCGTGCATCATAGGGGACCCTGCAAACTACTTCGATGACCCGACGCTATGACGTATGATCGACGCCAGGAGACCCCATTGGACCACGCACCTGCTACGCAACTCGAGGAGCTGTGATAGGGGCGCGCACCATCACCCGCCTCCTGATTCGTTCCTACACCATCATTGTTTAGTATATAAGACCCGAGTAGTGGGCATTCAAATCAGTCTCATTTGGAGTTGGGGAAGTTGAACTTGCAGCTGGAGGAAGACGGGGTGAAGTATTATAATGGGTTTGTGACTGTCAGTCAGATTATATAAGTGTGTGTTAAGTGTGTTCGGTGTAAACACTTACGTTATGTTGGTTAGTGAGATATGTGATTGGGAATTAACGTTAACGCTACTATTATGTACTTAACTATTTGATTGGGAATTAACGTTAATGCTACTATTATGTACTTAACTATTTGATTGGGAATTAACGTTAACGCTACTATTATGTACTTAACTATTTTTGTTGACTGACTTGTGGACTAAAGCAACTCTTTAAGTAATTGGGTTATGATGAAAGTAATACTATTGTTTTATATTAATATTTACGAGTTCTTTCATTTTCTTTTA
The DNA here is from genome assembly GCA_032716605.1 of Paralithodes platypus. Taxonomy (NCBI): domain Eukaryota; kingdom Metazoa; phylum Arthropoda; class Malacostraca; order Decapoda; family Lithodidae; genus Paralithodes; species Paralithodes platypus. Next base: position 60,471,548 of record CM064486.1, read on the forward strand.
ATTAAGCTTACATTGCTTAACGGTGCTTAGTACGGTGATACTATTGTCTCTTATTAGTAATATCGCCTTAGACTAACATGGCTGTTTTAATGTTACTTCTAGTGATTTCCTAAGCTGAAGAAAATTCTTTTAGCTTCAAAATATTATTTTTGCTTTTCATATTATTTGAGTGAGACCTGAATCGAATCTATGAAGCGATCCTGTAACTTAATTTACTCATAAATCAAACCTCAGTGTTACGTGGTTAAGAAATACATTTAACTAATTATTAAATATATATCTAACTTTTTATGTGACTTTGTTATTAATCCTGATGATAATAATAATAATATATTACTATTAACGTAAGACAAGAACCAAGAATAATAATTACATTAAATATAAATAAAAGGACATATAATAAAACTAGCTATTCATTTCAAAAAGGGTAAGAGACAGAAATATTCTTACCTCAATATTTATCTTTCAAAACTGTTAATAGAATTAATAGTCCTTCTTTAGATATAACTTATTCGGTTCATAACCATAGCCTACTAAGCTTCGGTTAAATAATAATTCTTTATAAATACTACATGACTTTAATTAGTTTCAGTATTTTTCATAATTAAAGAATATCAGTCAATAAAGGATACCAAGTCCTAAGATCCAAAAGGAAACGAAGCAACAACAGGAAATAATTTTATTAGATTTTACTTTTGTTTTGCCTTCAGCTGACTGATACCTTAATATATATCTCTGTGCTATCTAGATTCATCAAGTTAACCACTTGAGGATCCAGATACGTAACAGAAGAGTGGCGACCTCGCCAGGATTCATTTCATACAGTTTCACTCAGTTTCACTACTGAAAAACCAAATATTAATCATGCCTCATCTAATTAATGACGAAGATGCTCAAGTTTTCATAGAATCAGAACCCACAGCCCCTGATATTGACTGTCTGTCAAAATCCGAACTGAAAGTGCTTGTCTCACATCTCCAATTAACTGTCTCAAACATGTCTAAAGTAGAGGTGGCTCAGACCATAAAAACCCACCTGTTCCCTGTAGAAGGCGGGGAGGGTGACGGAGCAGTTGGTGGGATCCCGAGTAAACCTAACCAACTTGATGAACAATTGCCACCTGGTTTTACCGTTGATCAATTATTCGAACTAGAACAAGCCAGTATAAATGCTGAAGCAAATGCCGAACAAGCCAGACTAACAATAGAACTAGCCAGAATAAATGCCAGTGCAACGACCGAACAATGTGAATATCAATATCGTACGGCTCAACTAAATGCCGATACAAATGCTCCCTTAATTGCTCCCCCTCTGGGATTGACTATGACTAGTGTCATTCCACCTTTCACTGAGGATAATGTGCAGGATTTATTTGTTTTGTTTGAGGAAGTTGCTGGAGGTATGAAGTGGACAAGAGATCAATGGCCTTTTATGTTACAAACCGTTTTGACAGGGCAGGATCGAGCCACGTATTTGTCAGAAGTAGCAGAGGTTAGGCAGGATTATGACCATCTCCAAGAAGCTATCCTAAAAACCTATCAATTGCAGCCTGAGGCTTACAGGCAATCTTTCCGTAAAAACCAGAAGAAAGTAGAAGAAACCCATAAGGTATTTGCCAGGACCATGACTAAAACTTTCAATCATTGGGTCAAGAGTAAGAAAGTCACAAGCTACAATGATCTGAAGGAGTTGGTCCTGTTAGAAAATTTCCTATGGAAAATTGATTCTTCTGTATCCTATCATTTAAATGGGAAAAAGGTAGATTGTCTTGCCGACGCCGCTGACATGGCTGACACATACGTGCTCAACAACAAATTTCGTGGAAAGAAGCCCTACGATAATTCTAGTTCTAATTTTAACCCCTAACTGTCGGCGAGCAACATAAGTCGAGTTAAATAAAGCTGGACTATGTGGCGGCGCTCGACATAGGTCGAGTGGCAATTTCAGCACGTAATGTTGCTGAGAGAGAGAGACAAGTGGTGGCAGGAGAGTAGCGAGCGTATGACTGCTCCAGACCACCGCGGCGAACCTACTGACACGAATCCCACCTCCCTCCTCCCTCTCTCACTCGCTATATACGGAATTGTATGGGGAAAGTGCCTAATTACATGCTTTTTGCACTCGCGTTGCACGGTTATTGCAAGAAAACTAGCCATCATAAAAGGATCGTTATGGTGTCATTCGAAAGCTCTGTTTATGCCCTTTCAGGGATAGATACTTGTTTTACGTTCTGGGTCTTATTTAGGCATGAAAATGATCACGTAAACAGCCCTATTTTGGCTAAAAACACCCCGCTGGGCGGTACATATAAATAAACCGCATAGGCCGCTCTTAAGGTGTTAAGTATCCCAATCACATATCTAAAAGACCCAGTCACAAGCCTGTAACGTCTTCCCCAGCTAGCCAAAATAGAATTGTTCCCCCAACTAAAAATGCGACTCAGGGCAATGGTAACAGAGGTGGGGCCCAAATTAATAGTAATACTCAAAGAGGGAACGTTCCCGTATCCCCTAAAGTATGTACTTGTTGTGGTATGAGAGGCCACCTAGCTTATCAGTGCTGGGCCAAGGAGAAAACCGAGAGATCGGGGCAGACAGTTGCCGCCGTATCTCAAACTCCATATGTGCCTTTAATGCAGGACTCCCGGCAGAAGGAGTACCTAGCACCAAATGTTCCTTTAATGCAGGACTCCCGACAGAAGGAGTACCTAGCACCAAAAGTTCCTTTAATGCAGGACTCCCGACAGAAGGAGTACCTAGCAGCTAACGTAAATCATCTAGACAGGGCTGTAGTAGCATGTGTGGTGCAACCCACTAGGGTTAAGCCAATAATAATTTCACCATCAGTGCAGGACAGTTACCGTACCTTTATTTCATCTGGCAAAGTGAGATTAAATGGTTGTATGCATGAGGTAAACATTCTGAGAGACACAGGTTCTACTAGCACCCTCATGGTGAATCCTTACACTAAGTGCCCACCTGGCGAACCAGTTGTAATGAGAGGTGCTGGAGGCCAATTTTATGCACACTTGGTACAAGGCGAAATTGAATGTGAGTTACTACAGGGTGAGGCCACCATAGCTTTGTGTAGGTCTCAAGATATCCCTGTGCCAGGGGTAACACTCCTTTTGGGGAATGATGTAGCAGGTGAGAAGGTCCGACCAGACCCCATTTTGTCACTTTCCCCTGTTAACGAGCCACTAACCGGTGAGCTCGAAAAGGAGATGCCAACAGTTTTCCTGTGTGTGCTGTCACACGTTCAATGTCTCAAGTAGCAGTTCCCTCAGACAGAAATGTACCGAATGTAAGAGTTGATGAAAGGGATGATGAGAGTGTGAATGACGCTCCAACTGTGCCTGATGATGTGACTGAGGTGGATTTATCTGACACCTTTATGGCTCATCTTGACCCTAACGATGACCATGAAACCCCTCCAAATTGTCCTAGTGGCCTGGTAGACCTACAGAGAGATGATTGTGAATGCAAGGAGTTAGCTGCCAGGGCCGTGAGTGGAGAGGAATGTGAGAAGGAGGGTGGTGAATGTTTCTACCTCAAAGGAGGAGTATTGTGGCGTAGATGGGGACCGCCACACAGACCAATCGATGACGGGGCCTGGGACGTCCATCAAGTAGTAGTCCCCAAACCTTGTCGTAGAGATATATTGGAAATGGCACATTGTATACCATTGGCAGGACACCTAGGTGTGAGAAAAAACTCTAGACAGAATCAGAGCCCACTTTCACTGGCCAGGAATGCGTGCAGATGTAGTGGAGTTTTGTAGAGTGTGTCACACTTGCCAGATGACGGGAAAACCCAATCAGAAGGTGCCTGTACATCCTCTGGTGCCCTTGCCCGTCTTCGAGAATACTTTTACTTGGGTGGTAGTGGACATTGTAGGCCCATTGCCTAAGACTTCCCAAGGTAACATTTATTTATTAACTATTATGGACATGGCAACTCGCTACCCAGAGGCTATACCCTTAAGGACTACCTCTGCTCCAACTGTCATCAAGGAATTGCTCAAATTCTTCACCAGAATGGGTTTCCCCCATGAGGTGCAAAGTGATCAAGGAACTAATTTTACTTCTAACGTTTTTCAGCAGTCCTGAAGGAGTTGGGTATCGAGCATGTTAAGTCTAGCACCTACCACCCAGAGAGTCAAGGGGTTCTCGAACGATATCATCAGACATTAAAAGGAATGTTACGTAAGTATTGTACAGAAACCGGAGTTGAGTGGGATAAGGGGGTACCTTTTCTTTTATTTGCTACTCGTGAGGTTCCAACTGAATCCCTGGGTTTTTCCCCTAATGAGCTAGTTTACGGTCACCAGGTAAGAGGTCCTTTGCAACTATTGCAGGATAGCCTAGTTGGCCAGGAGGGGAACCAAAACCTCCTCAAGTATGTTTCAGATTTCAAAACCCGGCTGAGATCCTCATGTGAGTTTGCCGCTCAAAACTTGACAGTGGCTAAAAGCTCCATGAACAAATGGTATGACAGAAAAGCCCGTGAGAGGGAGTTTCAGCCCGGTGATGAGGTTTTGGTCCTGCTCCCCCTTTTTGGCCAACCTTTATCTGCCAAGTTCAGGGGCCCATATAAGATCATTCAGAGGGTGAGCATTACCGATTATATAGTAACTACCCCAGACAGGAGAAAGCCCACGCAAGTATTCCATATAAATATGTTGAAACCCTACCATAGGTCCCCTGATTCCTCTCCTCCAGATTCTCCCACTGTGGCAGTGAATGTCAGGACCTGTGGATAGCCTGGTGCGGACGAAGTCTTCAGTTCTCTTTCTGACCCGCAACAGACTGTTCCAGAGCCTGAAGGTATCCATGCAGACTTTGACTTGTCATGTAGCCTATCCAACTTTCAGTATAACTCAGTAGCTTGGGGGGAATTACCATCTAAACTATGTCATCTTCCCTCTGATCAAGCGAACCAACTAATCTCTGTTTTATCTCAGTCTCCCAGTGTGTTCCGTGATACTCCAGGGCTCACTTCTTTGGCCGTGCACGACATCGACGTAGGGAATGCAACTCCCATTAAACTATCCCCCTACCGTGTCTCGCCACAACGCAGGAGTATACTGCAGGTCGAGCTTGACTTCATGTTATCTAACGAGCTGATCACAAGGGCCTTAAGCCAGTGGAGTAGTCCGGTCATACTTGTGCCAAAGCCAGACGGGAGCCATAGGTTATGTATGGACTATAGGCAAATTAATGCTGTCACAAAGAACGATACCTACCCACTGCCACGGATCAAAGATTACATTTACCAGGTTGGCCTCATACAGCAGTAAGTTTAATTTAATGAGAGGATTTTGGCAATTAGCTCTCCCTTGTAGCGAGGTAAATATCATGCTTTAGTAGTGCGCTTTCAAGCCTTCAGCTGTGAGATGCCTTGCAGTTCGAATAACGCTCCAGCTACGTTCCGGCTATGTTCTGATGTGGTACCTGGAGACGTTGCCTACTCTGGGTGATATCCTTATTATATCCTCATTATAATCTTGCTGTTGCCAATCTGGTGGTGAATCTATTTATGTATTATGTTTAATATTATGTACTATACTCCTTAAACTCTTTTTTAGGGGGGGAGGTCTGACATACGGAGCCCTGTATGTTTATTTAAGAGTTAGAATTAGAGTTAAAGGAGTGCTAAACTACCCAGGCGGCGAAGCAGACTAGCGAGCGAACCAGCGAGTGGGAAACCAGCTCGTCCGCATACCAGCAAACAAGCCTTCACACCTGCGTGCATCATAGGGGACCCTGCAAACTACTTCGATGACCCGACGCTATGACGTATGATCGACGCCAGGAGACCCCATTGGACCACGCACCTGCTACGCAACTCGAGGAGCTGTGATAGGGGCGCGCACCATCACCCGCCTCCTGATTCGTTCCTACACCATCATTGTTTAGTATATAAGACCCGAGTAGTGGGCATTCAAATCAGTCTCATTTGGAGATGGGGAAGGTGAACTTGCAGCTGGAGGAAGACGGGGTGAAATATTATAATGGGTTTGTGACTGTCAGTCAGATTATATAAGTGTGTGTTAAGTGTGTTCGGTGTAAACACTTACGTTATGTTGGTTAGTTGATATGTGATTGGGAATTAACGTTAACGCTACTATTATGTACTTAACTATTTGATTGGGAATTAACGTTAATGCTACTATTATGTACTTAACTTGTCCATACTTAGTGTACTCAAACTAGTATGAACACTCTCGATGTTACGTAATCTGGGTTGATGTAGCGTTACGTATCGTTCCGTAGTCTTAAGTTGAATGCTTCCATAACCTTGGTCGAACGTTCCATGATTGGGTAGAATAAATTATTCTATAGTTGTGTATGGGAAAGTATTGTAGGATTATAATTCCCATATATATATATATTTGTATTATTTAACCCGTACAGCCCCAGCGACGCGCCTGACGCGTCGGCGATGTATGTAACGCACAGCCCCAGAGACGCGCCTGGCGCGTCGCCCCAATTGCGCCGACCGTGACCTCAGGTGTAGCCACTCAAGAGGGCTCAGATTTGTATGGGAACTGTGTACGTATCCCACGCACCCGTGCCGATGGTTGAAAACTCTCAAAGTCCACGTGCGTGCGCGCGAGCACGCAATAACCTGGTTTTTTGGGATAATTGCCTTCAATTTTTTACTCTTATAAAATCCGTTTTCGGGGGCTCTGTAGGACCATTTCTTAAGCTTTTTGAGCGGTTTTTCGTGGTTTTTCCTTCATTCCTAACCCATTCGCTATTGTTTCTGGAATAAAACCATTTTTTGAAAACCGGCCGGGTTCTGGTGCGCAAACATTACAAAACTAGCCGGGGCTCCACGGGTTAAGATTGTTTATAAGTATCTCATTGTAAAGAAGATGGGATAAATTTTCCATATGTTATGCGCGTGCGCGGTATGTCACGACAGAGACAAACATAACGAGCTCGCTCACTCTCCAACCAACCTCCGTCCCAGCTACACACGCTAAGCCTTCTTTCTCCTAGTTATTTCACCAGGTGTTTTCGCTTCACTTTTCATCTCATACTCCATAGTCACTACATCATCATCTTTGTTACTTAGCACAACTTAACGTAAATATCTAGCCTATCCTAGCCGCTTTTCATACTCTGTTTACTATACTAACCACTTCCAGTCATCTAGCCAATTTTCCGCCATCCTCCAATCACCAGCTGAGTTCATCAAAGGGTAATTATTTCTATATGGTTAATACTCACAAAATATAATTAATATACAGTCCACTTATCTAAATTAACCATATAATTGGTCCTTAAACCTTTCACTAGTTTGCACCCCCCCTTTTTTTGTGGTTGGTGGTGGCCTAGCCTATGTGGTTAATTTTTTTTTGTGCCATGTTTCGTCTGTCCCTCATGGCCCAGGGCTTTTGGCGTCATGGTGCCGCGGGTGGTGGGGTAGGGGAAGATTATCCTGCGGTGGTTGATAGGCCTGCGTACCCGGGCCCGATTAGGATGGTGGCAATTTTGGGCCACTCCTACGTCAGGGATTTGTACGTGGACCAAGCCGTCCACAGGCCTTTCTTCTTCGTGACTCCTCTGGCCGCCCCAGGTGCCCGCGTCAGCACCTTGAGATCAACAGAAGCCTGGGGTCAGTTTTTAGAGCTGAAGCCCGACTTGACCTTCTTGGTGATAGGAGGAAACGAGATAAGGAGCGGGGTCAGTCCGAGACGGATAGCGGAGGGGATCGAGGTCCTAGCTGAGGAGGTGGTGCGGCTATCGGGGGGAGAAGTCCGGGTGATTGGGGTAGAGAAGTGGCAGGTTCCACGAGGGGTCTCTACGGACGAGTTTAACCGCATTAGAAATGCGGTTAACCGATGACTAAAGCGCCATATCCCATACACCCGGGAGCGCTATCAGTCCATGAATACCTCTGAGGCTGACTTCAGTCCCGACGGGGTACACCTCACGCACGAGGCATCAAAGCGTCTCTATTCAGAGATCCTGGCCACCTGTCGTCGGTGCTTTAGGCAAGACGAATATGCCATGGTCGCCAGGCCATACGACGAGATGTTTGCCCACCATGACGTTAGAGTTGATCAACAAATTCAGTATTGCCTAGATTAATAATCCTTCAAATCGGTACAGTATATTAATTTCATTTTGATTGTAAACCCTTTAGGCCCAAATTATATAACAATTGATTGGCACTAAGATTAAAATCATCTATACTGTACTGTATAATAATTTCAAAAGTTAAGGTTATTCATTCTATATCAAATTTATACTGTCCAATAACTTCTTTATTGATTCACATGTCTTTCTAAATTCTTCTCTCGTCGTTGGCCCTGGAGGCGGGGTAATATGATAGCTGATAGGCTGAGTGTGTGTTAATCCAACTTAAAACTTTTTTCCTTGTGACTTCTTGAGACAAACTTTTCTTGTGTACAATTTTCACATTTATTAAATTTAATAATATAAAATTAGCGGTACCCATTGAGTTTAGCCTGTTTAAATTACCCTATAGGCTCTCTCTCTCTTAAAATTCTTAAATTTATTATAAACTTTAAACGGTACCTCTCTTTTTTGACATCTGGAGACTTTTGGCCTATACTGTATTGTACTAAATTTCCCTCCCGGCTTTTCTTAACTTATGGCGTAATGATTCTATAATTTCATAACTATTATGTAAGGAGTTAAATTGAAAAGCTCCAGATTGATTGTCTACATTGCACACAATTCTTATTCCGCATTTCGTGAGGGTGTTTTATTTTCGGCTCGCGATTTAATTTGATTTCTCGGAGTACTGTATTGTTGTCCGCAACTTATTCGGTCTGGCATTGATAGTTTGATTTAACGTCAATAGATTTCCTTCCCGTATAATCATGGCTAAAAGTGTACAAAAGCGTCGGGCTGGACTTAAGGGCTCTTTGACGGTCTTGACCTCTGATATTGACGAATTCCTTGATTCGGCGTCTAGAGTGGAGGTGGAGGACAGGTTGCTCAGTGTTCAAAAGCAACTTGACAAGTATGAGGTCACACAGGAGGACCTGGCCGACACCTATGAGGACGCCGAGTATATCGAGGTGATAAGAGAGGATACCTTATATATGGAGGGCATACAAGTAATCGTTGCCACACTGAAGGGGATCTTGATTACAGAGATCAAGAAAGAGCCAAAGAAATCCGCAGTCAAATTACCACATCTTACTCTTCCAAAATTTGAAGGTGATGCCACCATGTGGTCGGGATTTGGGGAGATGTTCAAGTGTACCATCCATGACAATCCCGACTTCACAGATATACAACGCTTCACCTATCTAAAGGGTCAGCTTCAGGGTGATGCACATAAGCTAGTCGAAGGATTCATTATCGAAAGTGCAAGCTATGCCCCAGCAATTGAGCTCCTGCAAGAGACATATGGGCATCCAGATCGAATCAAGGCAGCTTATGTTACCAAATTCAATCAATTAGTGTCACCCAAACACCAAACAGCTGACCTGAAGGACTTCTATGCCAATACAGAGAGTGTGATGAGGTCAATCATTAGCCATGGTATTTGTTTGGAGGAATTGTGTGTGGTGACTCTTGTCAATAAGTTACCATCACCACTAAAAGAAACCATAAAACGGGAAATGGGAGACTCGAGCCTGGATTATAAGAAATTCACTCATTGCCTCCAGGCTGAAGTGTACAATATGGCGGGTCAAGACAGAGTAGGGGGTACACCCATGGCTATAGCAACATTTACCGCCCAGAGTGAGTACAGGAAATTCAACTGTGTTCTGTGTAGTGGCACCAATCATTTATGGTACAAGTGTATGAAGTATAAGACAGGGCCTCTTAAAGTTAAAAGAGCCCGTCAACTACGTCTCTGCACTGGGTGCTTGTCAAAAGACCATGGCCATTCGGGTTGTACTAATCCTAACATAAGAAGCTGCAAGTTTTGTAAGGGCAAACACTTTCATTCCCTGTGTACACAAAAACAAGGGAAGGAAAGTAGACCAGCGGAGGATAACACCAAGAGAGAGCATACTGCTGCTACTTCAACTACAATGTCCGTTGCCACAGGTAAAAATACAGTAATCTTGCCCACCGTACAGCTGCCGGTAAAGGGTAAGGATAATAATTGTGTTAAAATCAGATCGCTACTTGACCAATGTTCTCAGAGGACCTTTGTGAAGTCTTCTGTTCTATCCTCCCTTTCCTACATTTCTAAAGGAACTGAGGAGTTATGTCTTTACGGATTTACCGGGAAACAGGCCTCTAGGGAATATAATGTTGTGGCACTGCAATACAAACACAGAGGTAAATTTCATCATCTAGATGCAATAGTAGTTGATGAATTGCCAGAACATAAAGGTGAACGTAACCTAAAGTCTAAACTGGTTAGTTTACAAAGTAAAGGCATAAAATTAGCCGATCCTCACGCAACGGACACAGATCAGCTGGAGCTGCTCATCGGTGCGGATCACTACTACGATATAGTGCGACCTGGGTATAAAAGGTCAGGTAGCCTAATTCTGCTTCCTACCAAGTACGGGTACGCCATCAGTGGTTCATATGTGACACAGCCTACCAGCTCCAGCACAGAAGTAATTACTGTATTGAAAGTAGCAGTAACACCAATGAACGAATACATGTCCACTGGTAATATTCCACCATGCAAAAATCACTTAAATGTTTTGTGGGAATTAGATCATATCGGGATAACCCCTAAGGAATACTCACTGGTTGAGCGTCAAGCACTATCGTTGTATGAGGATACCGTTACCTACGATCCCGACAGCCAACAGTATAAAGTGAGACTGCCCTGGAACAATTCCAAGGATCAGCTGCCATCTAACAAGGGTTTGGCCATAGGCCGTCTTCGGGGACTTCAGAAAAGATTCCTCAAGGAGCCTGACTTTTGCGAGGAATACTCAAAAGTCATAAAGGAACAGGTGTCCTGGGGTTTTATAGAAGAGGTGCCTTTTGATACATCAGATACCGGCATTACTTGGCTCATCATGGTGTAGTCAAGGAGAGCAAAACTACGCCAGTGCGTATTGTCTTCGACTGTTCTGCCAAGATGAGTGAACGTCATCCTAGTCTTAATGACTGCCTATACACTGGACCCTCACTGGTGCCAGATTTGGCGCAGGTTTTGCTTCGGTTTCGACTCGGTAAGTATGCCTGGGTGTCTGATATTGAGAAGGCATTTCTAATGTTAAGACTCCATGAAGACGACCAGGACTATACGCGATTTATGTGGCCCAAGTATCCGAGGCAACTGGATTCCCCCCTAATTTGTTACCGGTTCCGGGCAGTTTTATTTGGAGCGACTTGTTCCCAATTCCTTTTAAACGCCACCATTTTAAAACATTTGTCTTATGTCAGTGCAGATCCGCAGATTTTTCATCAGATTCGGTCAGGGTTGTACATAGATAATTTACTGGGTACAGGAAATGAAGAAGATTTCCTGGTTGATACCTATGCTGTAGTCCGAGAGATTATGAATGACGCCCATCTACATTTGCGTGAATGGGCGACTAATAATTCTGCTTTGCGGACTGTACTGCAACGGGATGGTGTGGCGGCTGTACAGCAGGAACATGTTAGAGTGCTAGGGTTGTTTTGGAAAACGGACACCGATACCCTCTCATTCCGCGTTCAGTACGCGCAATATTCGCAGATTACAAAACGAATTTGCTTGAGTATGACAGCTAAACTTTTTGACCCCTTGGGGATAGTTCTACCGGTGTCGATCAAATCGAGATTATTCCTTCAGCAATTATGGAGGATAAAATTAGGTTGGGATGAGGTTTTGACAGGCGATCTGGTTCAGGAGTGGGAAGACATTATTTCGGATCTTCGTCTCTGTAAGGGTTTTAATTTTCCTCGGAGAGTTGTCATGGACCATCCTGTTTCCATTCATGCCTTCTCAGACGCTAGCAAGGTCGCGTACGGCACCGCCATATACTTTGTTGACACAAGTGGCAGCCGTCTCGTCATGGCGAAGGCGAAAGTCGCCCCGATCAAATCCCTTTCCATCCCAAAATTAGAGCTGACTGCAGTTCTGTTGGCTGCTAGACTCGTTCACTTTGTAGTGGAAACTTTTAAAAATTTGCTAAATATCTCGGAGACAGTTATATGGAGTGACAGCCAAATTACGCTCTACTGGTTACATAGCCGTAAGAAGCTACCAGTGTGCGTCACCAACCGTGTCGACGAAATTCGTACCCTGCTCCCAACCGCACAGTTCCGGTATGTGTCTACCAAAGAGAATCAAAGTGACTGCATTACTCGTGGTGTCTCTGCTAAATTTCTCAAATCTTCTGCGTTGTGGTGGAATGGCCCATGCTGGCTTAATGATCGCAACGAATGGCCAGAGAATATAGATTTGAGCGAGCAACACACTGCTATTGTGGCACCGGTAATTGACTCGGTGCCAGACGAAGACACACGGTTATGGGACTGGGATAGATTCAGCAGCTATGAGAAGTTACAACGTGTTACAGCATGGGTGTTACGATTTGTAGAAAATGTAAAAGCAAAAATTAAAGGCACACCGCCCACAGGTAGTGCTTACCTCAATGTGAAGGAGATCAGAATTGCAGATAAATTATTACATAAGCTCTGTCAACAAGAAATATATACGCAGGAATATAAATTACTGGTTAAGGGAACAAAGTCTAGGAATAACCTGATCAACCAGTTGGGCTTACACTTGAAGGGGGACTTGACACATTGCGGAGGCAGATTACGATTGGCAGCCCTCTCTGAGGCAAGTAAGTATCCAATACTACTGCCCCCCAATCATCCCTTCACCCATCTTATCATCGATAGGTGTCACCGACTCTGTTGTCATTATGGGGTTGGTCATATAGTCACCTATGTAAGACAACGATGGTGGGTGCCTAGAATCAGGCAGGTGGTCAAGAAAGTCCTTCGCAAATGCTTAAAGTGTAGAAGAGTACAGGGAACACATTATGATCCCGTCGGAATTCCTCCCTTACCAAACCTGCGAACTACCCTAGGTGACCCTTACAAAGTTACCGGGGTTGACTACAGTGGAGCAATCCCTGTGAAAGATTCACCCAATCTTAAGGTGTATATGATACTTTTCACTTGTGCAGTTACCAGGGCAATTCACCTGGAATTGGTCACCAACCTCACTTGTGATAGCTTCCTACATGCCTTCCGAAGATTCTGCAGTAGACAGGGATATCCGCGTATCATGCTGAGTGACAATGCAAAGACTTTCATAGGGGCATCTACATATCTCAAAGAAGTGAGCAACAATCCTAAGATTCAGACCTGCCTAGCGGATGTAAAATGTGAATGGCGTTTCATTCCCGCCAGAGCGTCTTGGTTTGGCGCCATATGGGAGAGAACCATAGGCATCGTGGAGGCGGGTCTGAAAAGGTGTTGGGTAGAGCTCTCATCTCGATTGAGGAACTCAACACCATACTCTTGGAGATTGAAGCCACCGTAAATGATCGCCCTCTATACTATGCTTCTGGTGATTTGGAAGACCTTACCCCAATCACACCCTCAGTACTGGTACGTGGATACAGACTGCGGGATCTTCCTGAAGAGCATGACGAGGATACTATGGAAGATCCAGACTACATAAGTAAGGACGTGATATCGGCCCGCTACAAATATATTCGTAAATTATCGCGAGATATTTGGCATCGCTGGTCAACAGAATATCTGGTGACTTTAAGGGAAGCGCAAAAGAATAAACTAACACCATTAAAAGGTCATTGGCCTAGGGTAGGGGACATGGTAACCATCCATGAGGAGGGCCCGCGCGCATTTTGGAAATTGGGTCGGATAGAGTTGTTACCAGGTCGTGATGGTGAGGTTCGGGTAGCAAAGGTTCGCACCAGGACTGGAGTAATCACACGGCCAACAGTCCGACTATATCCTCTTGAGGGTGACCTCGATCGCAAGGACACCCCCTCGGATCAGTTATCCATTGAAGTCCCCTCTCTGGCTTCTACTTCGGTGCAGCCTGTTGACGCGTCCGGCGGACGCCCACGTCGACAGGCAGCCCAGATATCCTCCCAAGTTTGGCGGGATAAGATTGCCTCCGGGCAAATCTAATCATGTAAATTTTGTATATTTTCTGTTGGTGGGAATATGTCCATACTTAGTGTACTCAAACTAGTATGAACAGTCTCGATGTTACGTAATCTGGGTTGATGTAGCGTTACGTATCGTTCCGTAGTCTTAAGTTGAATGCTTCCATAACCTTGGTCGAACGTTCCATGATTGGGTAGAATAAATTATTCTATAGTTGTGTATGGGAAAGTATTGTAGGATTATAATTCCCATATATATATATATTTGTATTATTTAAGATTGTTTATAAGTATCTCATTGTAAAGAAGATGGGATACATTTTCCATATGTTAAAGGGTGCGCGATATGTCACGACAGAGACAAACATAACGCGCTCGCTCACTCTCCAACCAACCTCCGTCCCAGCTACACACGCTAAGCCTTCTTTCTCCTAGTTATTTCACCAGGTGTTTTCTCTTCACTTTTCATCTCATACTCCATAGTCACTACATCATCATCTTTGTTACTTAGCACAACTTAACGTAAATATCTAGCCTATTATAGCCGCTTTTCATACTCTGTTTACTATACTAACCACTTCCAGTCATCTAGCCAATTTTCCGCCATCCTCCAATCACCAGCTGAGTTCATCAAAGGGTAATTATTTCTATATGGTTAATACTCACAAAATTTAATTAATATACAGTCCACTTATCTAAATTAACCATATAACTATTTGATTGGGAATTAACGTTAACGCTACTATTATGTACTTAACTATTTTTGTTGACTGACTTGTGGACTAAAGCAACTCTTTAACTTAAGTAATTGGGTTATGATGAAAGTAATACTATTGTTTTATATTAATACTTACGAGTTCTTTTATTTTATTTTAATTAAGCTTACATTGCTTAACGGTGCTTAGTACGGTGAGGCTATTGTCTCTTATTAGTAATATCGCCTTAGACTAACATGGCTGTTTTAATGTTACTTCTAGTGATTTCCTAAGCTGAAGCAAATTCTTTTAACTTCAAAATATTATTTTTGCTTTTCATATTATTTGAGTGAGACCTGAATCGAATCTATGAAGCGATCCTGTAACTTAATTTACTCATAAATCAAACCTCAATGTTACGTGGTTAAGAAATACATTTAACTAATTATTAAATATATATATCTAAAGTTTTATGTGACTTTGTTATTAATCCTGATGATAATAATAATATATTACTATTAACGTAAGACAAGAACCAAAAATAATAATTACATTAAATATAAATAAAAGGACATATAATAAAACTAGCTATTCATTTCAAAAAGGGTAAGAGACAGAAATATTCTTACCTCAATATTTATCTTTCAAGACTTTGTATAGAATTAATAGTCCTTCTTTAGATATAACTTATTCGGTTCATAACCATAGCCTACTAAGCTTCGGTTAAATAATAATTCTTTATAAATACTACATGACTTTCATTAGTTTCAGTATTTTTCATAATTAAAGAATATCAGTCAATAAAGGATACCAAGTCCTAAGATCAAAAAGGAAACGAAGCAACAACAGGAAAATAATGTTATTAGATTTTACTTTTGTTTTGCCTTCAGCTGACTGATACCTTAATATATATCTCTGTGCTATCTAGATTCATCAAGTTAACCACTTGAGGATCCAGATACGTAACAATATATATATATATATATATATATATATATATATATATATATATATATATACCGGTATATATATATATATATATATATATATATATATATATATATATATATATAATGTGTGTGTGTGTGTGTGTGTGTGTTAGGTGCATTGTTTGGTTTAGGTTAATGATACCTATTTTGAGTTTGGATTGTATTATACTTTTTTTAAGACCCTGTTCAATCATCTGACACCTATCTTTTAGATTTCATAAATCCATATTATCACTGAATCAGGATAAAAAATCGAATAAGTCAATCTCGTTAACAGTTTAATTAAAAAAATATTGCACTACATCTGACATCTGACAAGACTGACATCTACTGATACTGTATATACAGTATATGAAAATCACAACTGCAATTTCCTTGCTTTTATTGATGCAAATTGGTCTATGATGTCCTCAAAGTTAGTTGTTTCAGTTTCTTCTCTTTCTACACTGAGCAGAGCAAGATCACAAAGTCTGCCTTGACCCATGGAGGCTCTCAAGTAAGAAAGTATTAACTTTAATTTGCTGAATGATCTCTCACAACTGGCGATGGAAATGGCGATGGTTAGCATTATCTGCATAGCAATGCGAAGATTGGGGAAGACACTCTCATCTCCATACTGAACAATAAATTCAAGAAGCTCTTCAGGTCTTGATATTTTCATGTTGGCCCGACTTGATAGCAACATTCTGCAGTCAAAAATTTCTTCATATAGCTGCTGTCCATCAACATCAGAGCTGTACAATTCACCCAAATTTTCACACTTCTTCTTTAGGTCGTTCCTGTCACTGTCGCTGCCATAACACAGTTTCTTGACATCGAGAAGGAACCCAAACTTGGCGTCAGTGTCGTGCAAACGAGCGAACCTTTCATCCATTTCTCTGTGAAGACGGTCGAGTGTTCCCTTCATGACTCTTTCCATTTTCTCCTTGGCTGTTAATCCAGCATCTCTTGCATTCTCACCAGCCATTTGTTTCTTTCGTCTCTGACGTCTTTCAGGTTCAACATTCCATTCTTGACAGAGACCAAGTCCTTCTTCGAGTGAATCACAGACTAACACTTCCCTTTCATTATCAAAATTATCTCGGAGGGCTTTCAAATCTAGGGCAGCATCATGGAAGTTCATGTTAGGATCCTGCAGTCTCTTTTGAATACGGTCAATGCGAATGAGTACTTTGTTCCAAAATCCTAGCAAAGTCAGAAAATCGAAACTCAACATGCGGTTGTATAGCTGCTTTGCGTCACTTCTTGTTTCACTGGTCTCGTTTCCATTGTCTGTCATGTCCAGAAGAACTTGAAGTGTCTCCTCAAGGTACTTGTTGATGGGTTTCACTGCTTCCGTCCTTGCACTCCACCTGGTTTCGGACTCTGACTTAACAACCAGAGGCACAGCGTTTTTCAGTTTTTCCAATTTACAAACATTGCCAGGTTGTTTTTCTCACTTATTCTTTGCTGAACACCACTTCTGTGTCCAGCCATCACAGCAGCGTTGTTATAGCACTGTGACCGACAATCTTGTAGCTCCAAATCGTCCTCCTCTAGCTGTTTCAAGATGTATCCAACCAAGCTCTCAGCATCCTTCTGGCTTATCTGGATAAAACCAAGGAAGGACTCTCTAACACGGACTGTTTTCTTCTCAAAATCAACTTCCACGTGCCTCACTACTTCTGACATCTGCTCACGGTGTGCTTGATCAGGAGTCGAGTCAAACATGAGACCATAGTACTTGGCTTTACGAATGCTTCTCAGTAAACTCTGGCGAACAGTGGATGCCATCATGTGGATGAATTCGTTCTGGACAGCCGGTGAAAGATAAGACGTGGATCCAGGATGACGTTCCACATGAATAAGGTGTTCTTTGATGACAGGGTCAAAGATGGCCAGTAGTTTCATTAAGCCATGGAAATTTCCCACATTGGAGTCATTGTCTAGTTGAAGTGACTCCCTATGTCCTCGCAAAGCCAGGTTGTGAGTCGCAAGATATTTTATGCAGTGAAGGATTCTCGTCAAGATATCACGCCACTTTTGCTTTTCCTTCTGAACCTGTGACTGAAGTTCTGCATCAATAATTCCTCTGTTGTCAGTTAATTTCTTTCCATTTCTTTCCACTGTGTGAAGCACACCCGATGATTCTTTGCATTTTCATGAACACTAATCCTTTCAGGTGATTTCCAATGGTTGAATCCACTCTCATGCTCCAATGAGGATTGATGATCTGACTGGGAAAAGAGAAGGCAACAGATATAGTCCATGAGCCAAGACCCGAATTTTGGGATATCGGTACCACCCGGGGTGACTAATTCTCTTAGGTGTTTTTAGCTTGCTACATGTCTCTAGTTTATGTTTTGATATGATAGCCCTTGCACATTGGTAGCTTAATGGTCGTTATCACTTCTTGAATAGACATACCCTACCGAAAATTCCGAAATTTTTTAAAATGTCAAATTTGGGGACAGGAATGCCTAAATGTCAACAAAATGCATATAGTAATTGTCACATTTAATACAAGTCCTGTAAATACACACTAAGCATGCCATGGGCTTGTACATACTATTATGGCAAATTACTACTCCTAAATATCATCTACGTCAGACTCGGAATCTGACTGTTGTGCCACCGGCTCTTCTTCAATAGCCTTGTTCTGACATGTCTGTAACCTGCACATGTCCGTGCATTTTAGACCATTGCTGAGGCAAGTACACTTAGGGAGTTCGCATGACCGCACACACTTGCAAGACAGTAGCTGCATAACAGCATCTGGTGCTGGTGAGCCTCGCATCCAGTTGACGGCAAGCTTACCGTCCTCATCTGTCATCCAACCGCAGTCTGTTGGGTTCGCAACAAATGGCTGGCTCTGAAGACTTCTCCTCCAGATCGCAGCCTGGTAGTTTGCACGCAGTGCATGCATGAAGAGGCAGTCCTCACAAGGAGGGAGTTGACTTGACTCTACCTCTCCACGTCTTGCACAGAACAGCTCATACCGAAGCTTGTTTACCTTAGTTGTGTGGGTAGATGGTAGGTACATGTGGCAGGTGATTTCCTGTAGCTTCTCAAAGAGTTCAGGAGACACTTCCCATGAGCGTCCAAGTTCGTGAAAAGCATGCTGGTATGTCTTGTCCATCTTCACCTGCTTGAGTGTCGTCATCTTCCCTCGGCCAGCGAATGCACTGACGGTATCACAGCCTGTAAAGGCATGCATACCAATCAATGAATCACACACGCTGCCTCCCAGTGTGCGGCTCAGTGTGGTGATATCCAGGAATCTTGTCCGGTTCTTCGTCCCGCACTTCTGGAACAGATGGGATGGGATCTTGTGGCACATGCCAAGACACAACACCATGACGTCTGTATCTTCTGCAGTGATGATGACAGACTTGTTCCCAGATTCTGCTGCATGAAGTGCATGGAGAAGAAGGCGTGTGTCTGCTTCTTCTTGAGTTGACTTAAGCTCAGGAGCCTCTTCCCACTGCTCTTTGGTGATCTTGAAGCAGCGCTGCTCACATGTGACATACAGCTCCTTGTCCTTGAGCTTCTCCCTGTGCTGTGGTGCCTTCCATTCTTCTACCAAGAACTTGATAAGACTTGCCTTGTTGGAGGAACTACCGAGTAACTTTCTCCACTGCTGGATGTTGTGCCCAGGTTGAATGTTCTTGAAATGAATTCCTGTGCCTGCACTTCTTTTGGCTCGTTCTGCATCCTTGATGGATGTCTCCTTGTAGATATCAAACACAACATCAATGCGCCTGCTCTTAGCACCTTCATGAACAGCGTGACTCAGTGCTGTACCTGCAAGCTGTGAAAAAGTTTTGTCGTTTCCCTTCAGTTTGTGGACCAGGCTCATCCCATCAATTATGGTAGCAGAGGGCTCGGGTATCACTTCTGCAGGAGAAACATTCCTCTCTAACTCCTTTGCGAGGGCAGCCTTGTTGGTCTTGCGGAGAGACCCATCACCGCTGGCAAGTGCCCAAGGCAAAGGGGATGAGCCAAGACATCACTCATTTTGAGCTTTCTGTTCTCGGCAACAAGGATCATCTGGCCAAATAGGTTCCTGTCAGCCTTTAAGATAACCTCCTTGGCATGGTCTTGTGAGCGTGGCTTCATTCTGATGTTAGTGAACGTTCTCAGTTTCGTCTTCGTCATCGTGTCATGAAACTGTATAGTTGGCGTATCGATCTCCAGGCGCTCTTCCTTGAAGGCTTGATATGCATCCTCTCCTATTCTGTAGGCCCCTAGAAGGTCTTTGACAACTTCTGGTGGTGCCATAGTCGCAGTTGACAAACTGACAAGATCTTCTTGCTCTGCGTTGAAGGGGTTCAACCAGCTGGTCTCCATCAGTTGAACTAAAGATTGGACATCGGCCTCATCTCTTCTAATCCTGGGCATCTGTAGGTCTGGGTGGCTGAAGTCAGTATACTTTTGGCCTACTACCATAGTCCTGAGCTGCCTTAAGTACCTGCTGCGATACTCCGATGTCAGGTAGTACCTGGCGACAGCTCCGCCTTTCAGGCTGAAGCCTTTTGTGCCCCCTGGTGTCTGGGTGTCTTTGTTGATCGTCTCTTCGATTGTCTGGTCCACAGGGATCCGTCCAAAGGGATTCTTGCTACCGATCTGGACCGAAAAGCCACCTTGCATGAAGTGTTCATGGACCTCTGGGTGTTCAATGGGCAGTCGAGACATCAAGGCATAGTAGTAGGTTAGGAACCGGGCATAGTTCACTTTGTCATAGGCAAAACACCACGGTATCATCTGTCGGATTGCTCCTAGGTGGAGCATCCAGTTGCCTTCTCTGGAGGCTCGAATTAAGTCCAGCATGATCTCAACCATGTCCAGGTATGACATCCAGAATGCTGAGAGGTTGTGTTCATCTCTGAGGGTCTCAAGATAAACTTGGAAAAGCTTCATGATATGTGTGCATGATTCACTCTCCATCAGCTCTTGAAAGAGTCCCTGAGACACATTGCTGTGAAAGCTGTTGATGTCCTTCAGTGTTTCATCTAGATGGTGTATGTCCCTTGAATGGTTTTCTTCTAGCCATGAAAGGAAGCCTTTCCATGCAAGCCTCATCAGTGCTTCATACACGAGCTTGTGTAGTCTCACTGCTCTGTTGTACCTCTTGCCGTTCATCACTCCTGACACTGATCCTTCTGCGATGATACCTGATTCCACACACAGATCTCTAAGACCTGCATCTTGAAACCTCTTTCCTATGGTGGAGATGAGATTACAGATTGTGTGGAAGACGCCCATCCTGATGATAATGTTCTTGAACTTCTCTTGTTTCCAGATAACTTCGGCAGCTTTGGCATAGAGTGCTTGATCAAACACGCACACAATCTTGTTAAGCTGTAAGGACTGCATGATAGCATGCATTTGTTCCAAGATTTCATTAACGGTGGACATTTCTGTTGCGGGAGCATTGATAGTGGGCAGGTAGCTTACAGTGTCCTGAACCACTGCAATGTCTCTGCGCATTTTGATGTTGAACCCAGTCCAACTGCTGATGGACTGGTCCTCATGGTCTGACATTCGAGTAAGAAGCCAGATATGGTTCTTTGTCTTTGAATCCTGGACTTCCTTGGTAGTGTCGACATACGCAGTCTCAATCCTAGGTGGCCCTGCCCGCCGCCCAACATTGTATATTGGCAGCATTGATGATGTCTGAGTGATGCTTCTTATCTTGGACTTGGTAATCTCTGGCAGGACTTTCTCTGGCACAGAGCCTGCAACCTTGGACTGGACAGCAATGCCATTGACTCTATGAGAAGTACCTGCTCCACTTAGGGTCTCATCAAGTCGGTCAATGTTATCCCAGGCCAGGGTTGTGAACACACCAGGGTAGATGTTTGCTGGCAGTGGAATGTCATCCTTTGAGCATTCCAGCTTCTGGATACAAAGGGCTGTATCGATCTCCTCAAACATTGAGTAAGACACACAGTGACCAAGACGATTCAGAGTTCGGATCAGTTCTGTGTTTCCTGTCAAAGACTTTACAGCATTGGTCAGCAGTACGTGCTTGGGTGGTTTTGTCTTGCCACTGGTAACAGCAAAGACCAAGTCACTGCCAAAGGAAGTGGCAAGACGTTGAGCTCTTTCAGAGGGAGTTTCACACTCACACTCTCCTGTCAGCAGGGTGTGCAGGAATTGAGTGACTGCTGCAGGAATGACATTCTGATCTGTATCGGGAGGCCATGGCTGACTCACATCTTGTTTATTGATCTCATTCCTCAGCTGCATTCCTGCTTTGGTTAAGACATCTTCAGAGTTAGCTGCTCTTGCTTCTTGCAGGTCTTTTGCCATTTTGTGTGCTTGCCGGGCAAGGTCGTCCATTGAGAGGCTGCGTGGATAGATTAGAAGCTTTCCTTTCTCATCTGGGACAAAGCGTAGTGATTCTCCAAACTCGGTTTCAATCTTTCGGCGAACATGTTTCTTTGTCGCTGGTTTCAGTTGGATAATACCACGGGACATCATGGATCTCTCAAGCCTAGATGTGAGGTTTGTCATAGGCAGTACCTCTGGGTTGGGGAATAATTTGGTCCTTATATACAAGCAGAGTTCCTCGAGGGCTTCTGTCTCAACCTCTTCGTAGCGTGCTTCCTCGCTTTCTTCCTGATTTTCACCTGCACCCGACCTGGCGGCCGCTGGGAAATCATCTTTTGTGAAGAGTTTGTAGCACGACTTGTGGTAGTGACCCTCTGCAGCAACAAGGTCTCTGCTAACTAAACCAAGGATTCTCTGGTTGAGTTTCCTTATTGCTGCTCTGCGAATCTTCTCATCTGCTCGTAGCTCAACACACTGTATGAGTGGCTCCCTTGTCTTTGTTGTTTTTATGTACTTGCTTGACTTCTCGCAGAAGATACATACTTTGGCATACACCCTGCTAGTACTAGGGGCATCCCTTGATGCCCTCCTCCTGGGGTCGACGCTTGCTGATTCTATCTTGACACCCTTGGCAAGGATAGAATCCAGTGACTTCTTCATTGTAAAGAGACTACGACATTTACGGTGATAATGTATGTGTGGTATTCCTCCTTCTTCAAGGCCCTTGGCTGCTTCCAGGACTGGATCATGCTGCCTGATTTCTGCAGCCCTGAGCAATGTGTTCCAGGAGTCCAAATCCTGTGGTGACACCAGAGCATCGCTGTCATCATCAGAGCAGTGGATGATACAGTCGATCCGTGCTCTCTTCCTCGCAGATGGTTCCATCCTGCCGTCAAACAGTCGACACACACCTGCAAAAAATATCACCATTAAACCATGAACAAACAAACACATTACATGGAAACCACTCTACATATGTTTGCTCCTTCCAATAATAAATTATCCCCAAAATATAACAAAAAATCCCCAAATATGAAATAAACCCCTAAATATGGAGAAACTTGAAATACACATCGGAATAATTCTTGTAGAGAATCAAATAAGCTACAAGAGCTGTTAGAATATATTTTTCAATGTTCCCCATATTTAAGGATTTATTCTAGATTTAGAGGAAAATACCCAAAATATAGAGTATATTCCGAAATATGAGGAAATTTGAAAAATACCTAGGAACAACTCTGGTAGAGAATATAATTCTACATAGGTGTTCAAAGTTTCGCGATGATTGTGTGATGGATTTTAAAGAAAATGAGGAAAACGCCGAGCGTCACGCTAAAAATCTTTATTTTTGGGTAGCGCCCCTATTGCATCAAAAAAATTAGACTAAGCTACCAGTGCGAGAAGGCTATCATATCTTAATGTACTTACAGTCACTCTATAAACATTTTAGTACCATTCGTGTTTAGTCACCCCAGGTGGTACCGATATCTGGCCTGGCTCATGGACTAATACAAAAGGCAGACTTTTTAGAATGGGAATAGACCAGCCAAGAGCGAGTCACTTCCTCGCCACGACCATTTCCCAATTTCCTCATGAACCAAGTTTTGTTCATCGAGCGTTTATTTGTTGGTAGGAAAGGCCCCTCACTGTTCTGGAAATACTTTGAACCCAGCTTTATTATTTCTGTTCTCATCACGTCGGGCAGAATTGCTTTTCCAGTGTCCTTGTCAAACTTCAGAAGTCCAATGTCATGCTGTTCAATCACTTCTGGTACGAAAGTTAGAGCCTCTTTGACACCATCCAGTTCACCAAGTTCAGTGTTGTCACGTTCAGTCTTGTTAGGTAAAATCTCGTCAATAATCTCCACATCACCACCACCACTATCGTCTTTCCCTACTGAAACATCCTCTTTCTCTCCGGCAGTCTCACTCTTAATCTTGTCATACTCGGATTTATCTGACTTGACCTCTTCCTGGACCTGGTTTTGTGATGTATTTGTACTTGATCCACCTTCAGATTCTAACAAACTTGTAGCAGGTTCAGCCGACTCAATGGAAGGTGTTGATTCTGTTGAACTACTTGTTCCGAGCTTTTCAAAGAAGGTCATGAAGAACTTGCTCGACTTCTTGGCTTCCTCTGCCTCCAACATTCGTCTCTTCCGTCCTTCAGCTCCACTTTCCTTCTTTGTTGAGACACGTTTCATCTTACACAATGCTCTGAAATATTTAAATTGACATTGTAAACTATGTCTAAACCTATACAGGGTGTCCCGCGAGTTTTGTCAAATACTTCCAGTTGTGAAAGATTAGGTATTCATGAGTAAAAAAATTCCTATACACATAGGCTTCTGGGAGCATTTTTTTGCAGTTATGGCCCCATAAAGCCAGCTTTTTGGCATTGTTCATAATGTTTTTGTTTAACCCTGTTTTTCTTCAATACGATGGGGATAGGAAACCAACTAAGAGTATGAAGGCATGGTATCAATGCTTCAAACTTACCTTACCTTTGGATACCTTTGGATGTGTTCGCCGCTCCTCTAGCGGCACCAAGGAGCGCGACGCCCCTCGTTATGGGTGGTGATTTGGTGCAGTAGACTGTTTGAAGCGACAGCTCGCTCCCTTGCGAGGATGGGCTCGTCTGGCACTTTTTGCAGTTCGACATCTAGGGCTCTCTTGAAGTTGTCTAACGAGATGTCCCTCATGTCTCTTACTCGCCGTGGGAGTTTGTTGAAGAGACGTGGGCCTCTGTGTGATAACCAGCCCTCTCGCAGAGAGCCCATAGCACCCCTGTTATTCATCCGGGGGATTTCGCATTCCCAGCCTCTCCTATCACTGAATTTCATGACTATCGGAGTATGTAGGTTTGGTACTAAACCCTCTGCGATTTTCCATGTGTATATTATTAGGTAACGTTCTCTTCTACGTTCCAGTGAGTACAGATTCAGTGCTCTTAAACGCTCCCAATAGTGTAGATATTTTATCGAATTTATATGCGAAGTGAAATTTCTTTGTACACTCTCTACGTCATTTATTTCATCTGCTTTGTATTGGGATGTTAATACGCTACAGTATTCAAGCCGCGGTAGCACTAGAGATTTGAAGAGCGTTATCATAGGCAATTCACCGCGTGTTTTAAAAGTACGCAGAATCCAACCCGTTAGACGTTTCGCAGCCGCCACTTTGACCTGGTTATGTACTTTGAAACCCATTTTTTCAGACATTAATACCCCAAGGTCTTTCACACTGTCTTTCCGTTCTATTATGTGGTTAGATTCTGTTAAGTAATTTGTAATTTCTTTAACACCATTATTATCTCCGTACCGTATTAATTGGAATTTTTCCTCATTGAATTGCATGTTGTTTTCCCTGGTCCACTGGAACACTACATTCATGTCTTCCTGCAGTCGGCCCGTGTCCTCTTGTGTGTTTACTATCTTGCTTAATTTTGTGTCATCAGCAAAAGACGACACCGTACTGTGTCTGGTGTGGGTATCTATGTCGCAAATTAGTATGAGGAACAGAAGGGGCGCTAGCACTGTTCCTTGGGGCACTGAGCTTTTGACATCCGAAGGCTCAGAAGTGACTTGGTTTACTGCTACCGATTGTTTTCGGTTTACGAGGAAATTGTATATCCACCGTCCGATTTTCCCAGTTATACATTTTGCTTTCAGTTTGTGGGCTATTATACCATGGTCACATTTATCAAATGCCTTAGCAAAATCGGTGTAAATGACATCCACGTTTTTCTTTTCTTCTAGCGCTTTAAGAATTTTGTCATAGTGTTCCAAAAGTTGTGAGAGACATGATCTTCCCGCTCTGAACCCATGTTGACCGGTGTTGTGTAGTTCATTTGCCTCCATGAATGTTGAAATTTTGCTTCGCAGGACTCGCTCGAAAACTTTAATGATGTGAGAGGTTAGAGCTACCGGGCGGTAGTTTTTTGGTAGTGCTTTACTCCCTCCTTTATGCAGTGGGGCAATTATTGCGTTTTTCAAGCTATCTGGTATGTCACCAGTGTCTAGACTCCTTCTCCACATTATAGCCAGGGGTTTTGAGAGGTTTTCCTTACTTTTTTTCATTAGGATCGAATTCCACGAGTCTGGGCCTGGTGCCGAGTGGGATGGCATGTTGGAAATGGCCTCTTCTATGTCTTTTGGACCGAAATCAATATCCAGCATCTGAGGGGTTTCCGTGGGGGAGGTTTCCATGAAAAATATATTTTGGTCTCTGATGACTTTTGTTTCATCAGGCTCATTGAATGCCATTTCATACTGCCTGCTTAAGAGTTCGCTCATTTCCTTTTTGTCCCCTGTGAAAGAGCCGTCCCCTTTGCTCAGTGGGACGATGTTTGATGTTGTTTTAGCCTTTTGTTTGGCGTATGAAAAGAAGTATTTGGAATTTTCCTTTATACCTGCAATAGCTTTCCTCTCCTCTTCCATATGTTGTAGTTCATATGATATTCTTAGCCTTTGTTCAATTTCCACAATTTCTCTATCTATTTCGACCTTTTGCCTATCCTGTAGATTTTGATGTGTGCGTCTTTGTGTGAGTAATTTTCTTCTTCTGTACAGCCTCCTCCTTTCCCGATCTTGTTTGCTTCTTCGTTTTGTTTGTCTTGCAGGTATATGGTGGCTACAGATTTGGGTCATGGTTTCTGTTATTAAGACTAGACATTCTGCTGGTGTCAGGTTATCCATTAAATCTTCCCAGTCTATTTCCTCCATTTCTTGATTTACCTCTTCCCACCTAATGTTTTTGTTATTGAAGTTAAATTTACTGAAGGGGCCGGTTTTTGTTCTCGATTCTGAGGTTGTCTGTACACTTTCTAAGGTTGTTTTGATCTCAATTAGTTTATGATCTGAGTATGTTGTGTCCGATATATTAATGCTGTGTACTAGAGAGTCGTTGTTAGTGAAGACCAGGTTTAAGATATTGTTTTCCTGTGTGGGTTCAGCAATATGTTGGGTAAGACTAAAAAAATCACAAATTTAAAAAAGCTCTCTCGTATTAGTATTTGCTTCTCCGGTGTTATTTGCCACTAACTGGTTTTCTAGTTGTCTCCATTTAATGTTTGGTAGGTTAAAGTCTCCTAGCCATATAATATTTGGTGTTGGGTTCCCCAGGGTTTCCACTTCTGATTTTATTTTGTTGAGCTGGGTTTTGAATTCTTCTCGGGATGAGTCTGGAGGCCTGTATGTAACAATAACTGCTAAATTTAGGGATTCTATTTTAACTCCAAACTACAACTCCAACAACTACACTCTATCGTTCTTCATATTCTTTTGGCAATGAGTTGAATATTACAAGAAACCCATACAACCGTATGTTAAACTCATCATCACGGAAAGAAGAAAAATCATACAGAAGATTTGTTGGTGTATTTTAAAAGTATTGATAACATACACCATCATACAGGATTTTGCGTTTTCGCTATTAATTTTATTTACATGGAAAATGAGTTTAAACCGATGAAAAACATGACAATTCCGTCCTTATCGCATGCCAGTTTTAGCGTGTTTTGCCATGTTTACCGCTTTGTATCCTATAAATGAAAGAAATAGATATAATACTGAGTAGTGTATGATGGAGTATGGTATAAATACTCTAAAGAGGCATAATGAACTCATCTTTAGCTTTCTTCATCTGCCCATGACGATGTGTTTAATAGCCTATGCGATTTTATGTTTGATTTGTAATATTCAACTCATCACGGGAATATGAAGACAGATACAAAGGATTTGTTGGTGTCTCTATGAAGAATTAGTATGATACTTTATCATCCACTATTTATTTTCTTATCTATACCTTTTGATTAGAGGGAAAACTGCCTTAAACATTACGAAACACGAAACAAATTCGACTTCAATGGACCATAGCTGCAAAAAATCCCTCAAAAGGCTATGTAGCCTATATAGGCCTATAGAACATTTCTTACTCAGAATGACCTAATCTTTCATTTCTGGAGTATTTGACAAAACTCGCGGGACACCCTGTATATTAAATTCTAAAAGTAGACCCCTATTTAGCCTAAGCAATAAAGTAATTTTATATAGAAATAAAGTTAAAACCACTTTCCTTCTTCATGAGGAAGTTTCTTGATCTTCTAAGATTCTTCTTACACAAATTATACAATGCTCTGAAATAATGAAAATGACACTCTAAAATTACTCTAAACCACGTATAAACCTAGAAGCTAAATTCTAAAAGTATTTAGCCTAAGCAATAAAGCATGTTCGGATGTTCCTAAAATAATAAAGGTAAAACCACTTTCCTTCTTCGCTAGGAACGGTTTCATGATCTTACATACTGCTCTGAGAGTCTGAAATAAGGAATATTATATTCAATTTACCGTCAGATAAAATTAAACAGAGTATAGAGTAATAAATGCATATATTTCGTACCTTTGCCTGTCCCTGCCCGTTTTGTTTATCAACAATAAACGTTCGCTTGGCGCTAGCATTCGAGAATGCTTAAAGTTATAAATAGCCTATATCCTGATTTTCTTGTGGGTCTCTTATAAAGTAAATTTCGAAGTAGGCCTACTAACAATATTTTACTATTAACTAATCAGTCAAATGAGAAGTAATCCAGAATATCAATACATATATACACCATTCAACGTTGCATAAAATATAATACCGGTAACTAAAGAAAACCACCCTGAAAATATTTAGAGGGATAACTTAACTATTGTCTATTGATATGTTTAGGCAATGGCTTGCAGGAATTCGTTGCCTAAAAGGCTAAAATGTAATTGTATTTAAAATATATATAGCCTACTGTGATTACTGTAGTAACTGTACATAATTATAAAAACACGTTATGGCGTTATTATTCATCATAGCCTATTATATAATTATATTAATGACGAATGGATAGGATAGGTATTTAGGCATAATACTTGATATTAGATTTGCACTATAGTTAAATACCCTGGTTAGGTTAAGTTAGGATATTTTAGGTTATTACTAAAAAAAAAGAAAAAAAAAACAAAAAATTTGGTGCCCCCCTTCAAGTGGCGCCCATGGCACGTGCCCTACCTGGCCCACCCTAGATACGCCACTGCGGCTATTACACACCATTACTTTACTTTTATTGACGTTCACCTTCAGTTTCCTCCTTCCACAAACCACACCAAACTCTTTGACTACCCGCTGCAGTTTCTCATCAGAATCCGCCACCAATGCTGTGTCATCAGCGAACAGCAACTGATTCAACTCCCAATCTCTACCATTCTTTCCTACTAAACCCAATCCTCTTCCCATAGTTCTCCTTTTCACATCCCTCACCACACCATCCATAAACATATTAAACAGCCATGGTGACATTACACAACCCTGTCGCAAACCTACCTTTACCTCAAACCATTCACTCAACTCACCATTTCCTACTCTCACACATGCTCTGCTCCCTTCATAAAAACTCTTAACTGCTTCTAACAAATTTCCTCCTATTTCATAAATCCTTAACACCTTCCACATTGCGTCACGGTCCACACGATCATACGCTTTTTCCAAGTCCATAAAATCCCAAAATATCTCCTTATGCTTCTCTAAACACTTCTCGCATAACTGTCTTACTGCAAACATCTGATCCACGCACCCTCTTCCCCTCCTAAAACCGCACTGTTCTTCTCCTATTGCAACTTCCGTACACTTTATTATCCTCTCTATCAACACCATGCCATACAGCTTTCCAACCACTGACAATAAACTAATACCTCTATAACTTGAACACTCCTGCCGATCTCCCTTCCCCTTGTACAACGGCACAATACATGCACTCTTCCAGTCTATTGGTACCATTGACACAGCAAAGCACACATTGAAAAGTCTCACCAACCAATCTATTATCACATATCCACCCTTCTTTATACACTCCACAGCAATACCATCCAAACCTTCTGCTTTTCCCGCTCTCATTTGTTTCACTGCTTCTTTCACCTCATTTTCCTTAATCCTTTCATTCATTCCCTGCCACCTGGGTGGCCTGGGTAACCTATCTCCATCCACCTCTGCTTCAATCACTGCTTCTCTTCTATCTCTTGTATTTAACAAAGATTCAAAATACTCGTCATATCTTTTCCTCACTTCAACTGGTTCCACTATTAATTCTCCATTTTCATCTTTCACTTACTCTTCCCTCTTTTGTCCTCCTTTCCTTCCTTTATTTACCTCCTTCCAGAACATCTTCTTTCGTTCTTCAAAATTCTCACTCAGCCATTGACCCGACCTTTCGTTTGCATCTTTTTTCGCTTCTCTAATTTTCCGTTTTGCCTCTCTCCTTTTCTCCTTGTACCTCTCCCATACCTCAACACTACCATCCTGTAAAACCCACTCAAAACACTGTCTCTTCTCCTCAACTGCCTTTCTCACCGTATCATTCACCACTCGCTTCCCTTCCTGATACCTCTGACTCCTACTTTCCTTTTGCCGCATACTACCTCTGCACTTGCTTTCACTCCTTCCTTAAACTGTTGCCATTCAACCTCTACTTCTCTCCTTCCATCTCTCTCACTTCCATCCACTTTTCATTTAGTCTTTCCTTGTACTCCCTCTCTTTTTCACTCTTCTCTAACTCACTAACTTTTATTACCTCTCTTACTTCACGCTTGTCTCTTATTCTCCTGTAACTCTTAACTCTTAGCTTTCCCTCCACCAGGTAATGATCTGACACCTCTGCCTCACCTCTCATCACATTCACATCCAGCAGTCTACACAATCTTTCCCTTGTCACCAGCACATAATCCATCAATGCCCTCTCTACAATCTCTCCCCTCACAAGTCTATGCCAGGTGTACTTGTGTATACGCCTTTTTTTGAAGAACGTATTACCTACACTCCATCTACACTCTTCACATACATTTTTCAGTCTTTCTCCACTCTCGTTTACACCATGCACACCAAAACTACCGATGACTCCCTCAACAGGCTCATTTCCTACTCTAGCATTTAGGTCCCCTAAAACTATAACATTTTCATTTTCATCAAACCCTTGTAGACAATCTCTCAAATCCTCCCAGAAACCCTCTACCTCGTCTAACTCTCTTTCACTTCCTGGTCCATACGCACTTACAAAAACCCACCTTTCACCCTTAAACCGCATTCTCACCCACATTAGCCTTGATGACACTTCTTTCCACTCTTTTATAAACTCTCTCAACTCCTCCTTCACAATAATAGCCACTCCTTCTTTCCCCCTGACTCCCTCGTCTACTCCAGCCTTTCTACCTATCACGTTTCCAAAATCCACTTCTCCCTCTCCTTTTATCTTTGTTTCATTCAGTGCAAGGACATCATACATCCTTCTTTCAAATAACCTTCCAATATCCTCTCGCTTCTCATTCGTACTACATCCACGCACATTCAAAGCTCCTATTCTTAGGGTCCGGGACCACGAACGCGTTCCCTCGCCCCTATCTCTGTCTCGTTTTTTTTGGTAGATTTATTTAAGGGGAGAAGGATACCAGACCCCCGCCCCCGATCCCCTTTAGCATACTTCTACATCTCGCCGGAGAAAAGCGGTGGTGGAAATTTCTCACCCCTCCACCACAGAGGAGGCTAGATAACAAGATAGATAACATCCTTTAAAATCTCTTCCTTGAAAATTATACAATTCAAAAATCAAGAAACATCTGTCCAGATCGTCAGGCTGTAAATTAGAACCTTGTACGACACACACACAGTAGGATGCATGGGTCATATTCTTGATTTCCTCCACCATAAGATGAAGGCCCCCTTACCACCTGGGAGATATATATATATATATATAACATTCTATTTTAATGACATTTTTTTCAAATAGGGTGTGGATAAAAAAAATCATTTATTAGTCTAAAAACAGAGCTAAAACTAACACATGTAAATAAATTGTATACAACTACCACTAATAAATCCGCCTTACAAATCGGGAAACATTGCTTATTAATGTAATGAACTTACCCTACGTATCTCCGTCTTACTCCTAAGGATTATATTATATATATATATTCTGACATACGGAGCCCTGTATGTTATTTTAGAGTTAGAATTAAGAGTTGAAGAAGTGCCAAACTACCCAGGCGGCGAAACAGACCAGCGAGCGAACCAGTGAGTGGGAAACCAGCTCGTCCGCATACCAGCAAACAAGCCTTCACACCTGTGTGCGTCATAGGGGACCCTGCAAACTACTTCGATGACCCGACACTATGACGTATGATCGACGCCAGGAGCCTCCATTGGACCACGCACCTGCTACGCAACTCGAGGAGCTGTGATTGGGGCGCGCACTACCCGCCGCCTCCTGATTCGTTCCTACACCATTATTGTTTAGTATATAAGACCCGAGTAGTGGGCATTCAAATCAGTCTCATTTGGAGTTGGGGAAGGAGAACTTGCAGCTGGAGTAAGACGGGGTGAAGTATTATAATGGGTTTGTGACTGTCAGTCAGATTATATAAGTGTGTGTTAAGTGTGTTCGGTATAAACACTTACATCATGTTGGTTAGTGAGATATGTGATTGGGAATTAACGTTAACGCTACTATTATGTACTTAACTATTTGATTGGGAATTAACATTAACGCTACTATTATGTACTTAACTATTTTAGTTGACTAACTTGTGGACTAAAGCAACTCTTTAAGTAATTGGGTTATGATGAAAGTAATACTATTGTTTTATATTAATACTTACGAGTTCTTTCATTTTCTTTTAACCCTTTCACGAACATATGACGCAGAGGTTGACAGATTAGCAATAAGAAATAGAGTTCTCTCATTCTTATAATTACCTCTCCGAAATTAGTTTTCTGCCCACAGCTAACTCAAAGACAACTGCAGAGGTTGAAGTAACTAAACTAAAGGTTTCTAAATACCCCTGATGGTAACAAAGCTTTAAAGTATCCCTAATAGGCTCAAAATCGCGTCATATATCAGAGAGGGTTAATTAAGCTTACATTGCTTAACGGTGCTTAGTACGGTGATGCTATTGTCTCTTATTAGTAATATCGCCTTAGACTAACATGGCTGTTTTAATGTTACTTCTTGTGATTTCCTAAGCTGAAGAAAATTCTTTTAGCTTCAAAATATTATTTTGCTTTTCATATTATTTGAGTGAGACCTGAATCGAATCTATGAAGCGATCCTGTAACTTAATTTACTCATAATCAAACCTCAATGTTACGTGGTTAAGAAATACATTTAGCTAATTATTAAATATATATCTAACTTTTTATATGACTTTGATATTAATCCTGATGATAATAATAATATAATACTATTAACGTAAGACAAGAACCAAGAATAATTACATTAAATATAAATAAAAGGACATATAAGAAAACTAGCTATTCATTTAAAAAAGGGTAAGAGACAGAAATATTCTTACCTCAATATTTATCTTTCAAGACTTTTTATAGAATTAATAGTCCTTCTTTAGATATAACTTATTCGGTTCATAACCATAGCCTACTAAGCTTCGGTTAAATAATAATTCTTTATAAATACTACATGACTTTAATTAGTTTCAGTATTTTTCATAATTAAAGAGTATCAGTCAATAAAGGATACCAAGTCCTAAGATCTAAAAGGAAAGGAAGCAACAACAGGAAATAATGTTATTAGATTTTACTTTTGTTTTGCCTTCAGCTGACTGATACCTTAATATATATCTCTGTGCTATCTAGATTCATCAAGTTAACCACTTGAGGATCAAGATACGTAACAGAAGAGTGACGACCTCGCCAGGATTCGTTTCATACAGTTTCACTCAGTTTCATTAACGTTTCACTACTTAAAAATCAAATATTAATCATGCCTCAACTAATTAATGACGAAGATGCTCGAGTTTTCATAGAATCAGAACCCACAGCCCCTGATATTGACTGTCTGTCAAAATTCGAACTGAAAGTGCTTGCCTCACATCTTCAATTAACTGTCTCAAACATGTCCAAAGTAGAGGTGGCTCAGACCATAAAAACCCACCTGTTCCCTGTAGAAGGCGAGGAGGGTGACGGAGCAGTTGGTGGGATCCCGAGTAAACCTAGCCAACTTGATGAACAATTGCCACCTGGTTTGACCGGTGATCAAGTACTGGAACTAGCCAGAATAAAGACCGAACAAGCCAGACTAAATGTGTCGAACTAGAACTAGCCAGAATAAAAGCAAATACCGAAGAAGCCAGCATAAAATGTGAATATCAATATCGTATAGCTCAACTAAATGTCTATACAAATGCTCCCGTAATTGCTCCCCCTCTGGGATTGACTATGACTAGTGTCATTCCACCTTTCACTGAGGATAATGTGCAGGATTTCTTTGTTTTGTTTGAGGAAGTTGCTGGAGGTATGAAGTGGACAAGAGATCAATGGCCTTTTATGTTACAAACCGTTTTGACAGGGCAGGCTCGAGCCACGTATTTGTCAGAAGTAGCAGAGGTTAGGCAGGATTATGACAATCTCAAAGAAGCTATCCTAAAAACATATCAATTGCAGCCTGAGGCTTACAGGCAATCTTTCCGTAAAAAACAGAAGAAAGTAGAAGAAACCCATAAGGTATTTGCCAGGACCATGACTAAAACTTTCAATCATTGGGTCAAGAGTAAGAAAGTCACAAGCTACAACGATCTGAAGGAGTTGGTCCTGTTAGAAAATTTCCTATGGAAAATTGATTCTTCTGTAGCCTATTATTTAACCCTCCTGGCCGGGCAGGCTCTCAAAATGACAGTGTGGGCTACCCGGGCGATCTGGCCGAAAAACGTCTAGGCCTAGGCTACCGTATTTTTGTTTAGTTTAACTGCTAGAACTTTTCCACGCATCTATAAATGTAGTGTGGTTTCCAATCTGTAGACTGGCGTTGAGTAGAGCTCTCATGTCAACTGGTTCAGTTGTGATGACGATTTCAGTGGAGAGCACTTGCAGGCGATGTTATCAATATGACGATCTTTTCACTACTGAAACAACGACATACAGACATACAATAACAAACGAGTCTTCTCTTTCTTGTTTTCGGAGGTGCGGTGACGTAACGATCGGCTTTGTTTACATGCGTCGGACGCACGGCGTTCAGACCAAGCTGAATAGGCTTTCAAGCTTACAGATTTTAAAATGACAACCGGGCACCTGCCCTTCATTCGTGGTGTCATTTTAAAATGACAACCGGGCCAGAAGGGTTGAGGGGGAAAAAGGTAGATTGTCTTGCCGACGCCACTGACATGGCTGACACATACGTGCTCAACAACAAATTTCGTGGAAAGAAGCCCTACGATAATTCTAGTTCTAAATTTAAGTATCCCAATCACAAATCTGACAGACCCAGTCACAAGCCTGTAACGTCTTCCCCAGCTAGCCAAAATAGAATTGTTCCCCCAACTAAAAATGCAACTCAGGGCAATGGTAACAGAGGTGGGCCCCAAAGTAATAGTAATGCTCAAAGAGGTAACGTTCCCGTATCCCCTAAAGTATGTACTTTTTGTGGCATGAGAGGCCACCTAGCTTATCAGTGCTGGGCCAAGGAGAGAACAGAGAGATCGGGGCAGACAGTTGCCGCCGTATCTCAAACTCCATATGTGCCTGTAATGCAGGACTCCCGACAGAAGGAGTACCTAGCACCAAAAGTTCCTTTAATGCAGGACTCCCGACAGAAGGAGTACCTAGCAGCTAACGTAAATAATCTAGACAGGGGTGTAGTAGCATGCGTGGTGCAACCCACTAGGGTTAAGCCAATAATAATTTCACCATCAGTGCAGGACAGTTACCGTCCCTTTATTTCATCTGGCAACGTGAGATTAAATGATTGTATGCATGAGGTAAAAATTCTGAGAGACACACGTTCTACTAGCACCCTCATGGTGAATCCTTACACTGAGTGCCCACCTGGCGAACCAGTTGTAATGAGAGGTGCTGGAGGCCAATTTTATGCATACTTGGTAAAAGGCGAAATTGAATGTGAGTTACTACAGGGTGAGGCCACCATAGCTTTGTGTAGGTACCAAGATATCCCTGTGCCAGGGGTAACACTCCTTTTGGGGAATGATGTAGCAGGTGAGAAGGTCCGACCAGACCCCATTTTGTCACTTTCCCCTGTTAACGAACCACTAACCGGTGAGCTCGAAAAGGAGATGCCAACTGTTTTCCCTGTGTGTGCTGTCACACGTTCAATGTCTCAAGTAGCAGTTCCCTCAGACAGAAATATACCGAATGTAAGAGTTGATGAAAGGGATGATGAGAGTGTGAATGACGCTCCAACTGTGCCTGATGATGTGACTGAGGTGGATTTATCTGACACCTTTATGGCTCATCTTGACCCTAACGATGACCATGAAACCCCTCCAAATTGTCCTAGTGGCCTGGTAGAGCTACAGAGAGATGATAGAGAATGCAAGGAGTTAGCTGCCAGGGCCGTGAGTGAAGAGGAATGTGAGAAGGAGGGTGGTGAATGTTTCTACCTCAAAGGAGGAGTATTGTGGCGTAGATGGAAACAGCCACACAGACCAATCGATGACGGGGCCTGGGACGTCCATCAAGTAGTAGTCCCCAAACCTTGTCGTATAGATATCTTGGAAATGGCACATTGTATACTATTGGCAGGACACCTAGGTGTGAGAAAAACTCTAGACAGAATCAGAGCCCACTTTCACTGGCCAGGAATGCGTGCAGATGTAGTGGAGTTTTGTAGAGTGTGTCACACTTGCCAGATGACAGGAAAACCCAATCAGAAGGTGCCTGTACGTCCTCTGGTGCCCTTGTCCGTCTTCGAGAATCCTTTTACTCGGGTGGTAGTGGACATTGTAGGCCCATTGCCTAAGACTTCCCAAGGTAACATTTATTTATTAACTATTATGGACATGGCAACTCGCTACCCAGAGGCCATACCCTTAAGGACTACCTCTGCTCCAACTGTCATCAAGGAACTGCTCAAATTCTTCACCAGAATGGGTTTCCCCCATGAGGTGCAAAGTGATCAAGGAACTAATTTTACCTCTAACATTTTTCAGCAGTCCCTGAAGGAGTTGGGTATCGAGCATGTTAAGTCTAGCACCTACCACCC
Source organism: Paralithodes platypus (assembly GCA_032716605.1). Taxonomy (NCBI): domain Eukaryota; kingdom Metazoa; phylum Arthropoda; class Malacostraca; order Decapoda; family Lithodidae; genus Paralithodes; species Paralithodes platypus. The sequence continues at coordinate 60,508,616 of CM064486.1, forward strand.
AGAGAGTCAAGGGGTTCTCGAACGATATCATCAGACATTAAAGGGTATGTTACGTAAGTATTGTACAGAGACCGGAGTTGAGTGGGATAAGGGGGTACCTTTTCTTTTATTTGCTACTCGTGAGGTTCCAACTGAATCCCTGGGTTTTACCCCTAATGAGCTAGTTTTCGGTCACCAGGTAAGAGGTCCTTTGCAACTATTGCAGGATAGTCTAGTTGGCCAGGAGGGGAACCAAAACCTCCTCAAGTATGTTTCAGATTTCAAAACCCGGCTGAGATCCTCATGTGAGTTTGCAGCTCAAAACTTGACACTGGCTAAAAGCTCCATGAAGAACTGGTATGACAGAAAAGCCTGTGAGAGGGAGTTTCAGCCCGGTGATGAGGTTTTGGTCCTGCTCCCCATTTTTGGCCAACCTTTATCTGCCAAGTTCAGGGGCCCATATAAGATCATTCGGAGGGTGAGCATTACCGATTATCTAGTAACTACCCCAGACAGGAGAAAGCCCACGCACCACGTATTTCATATAAATATGTTGAAACCCTACCATAGGTCCCCTGATTCCTCTCCTCCAGATTCTCCCACTGTGGCAGTGAATGTCAGGACCTTTGGACAGCCTGGTGCGGACAAAGTCTTCAGTTCTCTTACTGACCCGCAACAGACTGTTCCAGAGCCTGAAGGTATCCATGCAGACTTTGACTTGTCATGTAGCCTATCCAACTTTCAGTATAATTCAGTAGCTTGGGGGGAATTACCATCTAAACTATGTCATCTTCCCTCTGATCAAGCGAACCAACTAATCTCTGTTTTATCTCAGTCTCCCAGTGTCTTCCGTGATACTCCAGGGCTCACTTCTTTGGCCGTGCATGACATCGACGTAGGGGATGCAACTCCCATTAAACTATCCCCCTACCGTGTCTCACCACAACGCAGGAGTATACTGCAGGTCGAGCTTGACTTCATGTTATCTAACGAGCTGATCACAAGAGCCTTAAGCCAGTGGAGTAGTCCGGTCATACTTGTGCCAAAGCCAGACGGGAGCCATAGGTTATGTATGGACTATAGGCAAGTTAATGCTGTCACAAAGAACGATACCTACCCACTGCCACGGATCGACGACTGCATTGACCAGATTGGTATAGCCACTTATATCAGCAAGATTGACTTAATGAAGGGATATTGGCAAGTAGCTCTCACCCCTAGAGCGAGGGAAATGTCATGCTTTGTAGTCAATAATCAAGCCTTCTGCTGTAATGTAATGCCCTACAGCTTGAAAAACGCTCCAGCTACATTCCAGCGCCTCATGAATTTGGTGACTGAAAGGGTACCTGGATGCGTTGTCTACATCGATGATATTCTTATCTTTTGACAGTCATGGGAGGAGCATCTTTACCAACTTAGATTGTTGTTCTTAAATCTTGCTGATTCCAATCTGGTGGTTAATCTTAAGAAATGCACCTTTGTAAAGAGTACGGTCCAGTATCTAGTATATACGGTAGGTCAGGGGCAGGTTGCACCTCCTCAAGCAAAGGTAGAGTCTATTCTAGAATTTCCAACTCCTAGCACTAAGAAACATATCCAAAGGTACCTAGGCATGATTGGTTATTATAGGCGTTTCATTTTAAACTTTTCAAAGTTAACAGCTCCCCTGACAGATCTTCTCCGTAAGGATGTGAAGTTTGAATGGTCATCCGAATGTGAGGAGGCCTTTAATGCTACCAAATATATATTATCTAATTATCCTGTACTCCGAGCTCCTGATTTTAACAGATCTTTTTTCCCTAGCAGTGGATGCGAGCAATACCGGGGTTGGTGCAGTGTTTCTACAGGAAGACGACTGTGAAGTATTGCATCCTGTGTGCTATTTCAGTAAATTTTTTAATTCTGCTCAACGTAACTATTCAGTCATTGAGAAGGAGCTGTTAGCATTAATTTTATCCCTTCAATACTTTGCTGTCTATGTGCAATCTGCCTCTGGTGCCATCACTGTGTATACTGACCATCACCCCTTAACATTTTTGCATAAGTTCCAAAATGAAAACCAACGACTGACCAGGTGGAGTTTGTTGCTGCAGGAATACTCCCTGGTTGTCAAACATATTAAGGGGGTCCAGAACGTGCTAGCCGATTGCCTATCACGTATCTGTTAAAAATTACATTTACCGGGTTGGCCTCATCCAGCAGTAAGATTAATTTAATGAGAGGATTTTGGCAATTAGCTCTCCCTTGTAGCGAGGTAAATATCATGCTTTAGTAGTGTGCTTTCAAGCCTTCAGCTGTGAGATGCCTTGCAGTTCGAATAACGCTCCAGCTACGTTCTGGCTATGTTCTGATGTGGTACCTGGAGACGTTGCCTACTTTGGGTGATATCCTTATTATATCCTCATTATAATCTTGCTGTTGCCAATCTGGTGGTGAATCTATTTATGTCTTATGTTTAATATTATGTACTATACTCCTTAAACTCTTTTCTAGGTGGGAGGTCTGACATAAGGAGCCCTGTATGTTATTTTAGAGTTAGAATTAAGAGTTAAAGGAGTGCCAAACTACCCAGGCGGCGAAGCAGACCAGCGAACGAACCAGTGAGTGGCAAACCAGCTCGTCCGCATACCAGCAAACAAGCCTTCACACCTGTGTGCGTCATAGGGGACCCTGCAAACTACTTCGATGACCCGACACTATGACGACGCCAGGAGCCTCCATTGGACCACGCACCTGCTACGCAACTCGAGGAGCTGTGATTGGGGCGCGCACTACCCGCTGCCTCCTGATTCGTTCCTACACCATCATAGTTTAGTATATAAGACCCAAGTAGTGGGCATTCAAATCAGTCTCATTTGGAGTTGGGGAAGGAGAACTTGCAGCTGGAGGAAGACGGGGTGAAGTATTATAATGGGTTTGTGACTGTCAGTCAGATTATATAAGTGTGTGTTAAGTGTGTTCGGTGTAAACACTTACGTTATGTTGGTTAGTGAGATATGTGATTGGGAATTAACGTTAACGCTACTATTATGTACTTAACTATTTGATTGGGAATTAACGTTAACGCTACTATTATGTACTTAACTATTTTAGTTGACTAACTTGTGGACTAAAGCAACTCTTTAAGTAATTGGGTTATGATGAAAGTAATACTATTGTTTTTATTAATACTTACGAGTTCTTTCATTTTCTTTTAATTAAGCTTACATTGCTTAACGGTGCTTAGTACGGTGATGCTATTGTCTCTTATTAGTAATATCGCCTTAGACTAACATGGCTGTTTTAATGTTACTTCTAGTGATTTCCTAAGCTGAAGAAATTCTTTTAGCTTCAAAATATTATTTTGCTTTTCATATTATTTGAGTGAGACCTGAATCGAATCTATGAAGCGATCCTGTAACTTAATTTACTCATAATCAAACCTCAATGTTACGTGGTTAAGAAATACATTTAACTAATTATTAAATATATATCTAACTTTTTATGTGACTTTGATATTAATCCTGATGATAATAATATATTATAAACGTACACAAGAACCAAGAATTACATTAAATATAAATAAAAGGACATATAAGAAAACTAGCCATTCATTTATAAAAGGGTAAGAGACAGAAATATTCTTACCTCAATATTTATCTTTCAAGACTTTTTATAGAATTAATAGTCCTTCTTTAGATATAACTTATTCGGTTCATAACCATAGCCTACTAAGCTTCGGTTAAATAATAATTCTTTATAAATGCTACATGACTTTAATTAGTTTCAGTATTTTTCATAATTAAAGAGTATCAGGCAATAAAGGACACTAAGTCCTAAGATCCAAAAGGAAATGAAGCAACAACAGGAAATAATTGTATTAAATTTTACTTTTGTTTTGCCTTCAGCTGACTGATACCTTAATATATATCTCTGTACTATCTAGATTCATCAAGCTAACCACTTGAGGATGAAGAAATATATATTATTATATATATATATATTATATATATATATATATATATACCGGTAAATATATATATATATATTTTTTTGTCTTTGATGCACACGAGGTTAAAAGATATAGCAGTTTCAGCATTAGACATTTTATTGTTCAGGCTTTCCAGAGATCTGACAATTTTGCGTTGATGGGCAGTAAGGAGGTACAGTAGATTGGCAAAATTCATGATGAAATGGATACAGGATACAGGTACACTCACGCGTACTAAAAGTTGCTCAGGGGTGGGTCTTTCCTTCCCCTACTCCACCCTGGGCAGGTGGAAGGGGGGAGTAGGGTCCAAGTGTACCCCCACCTTTCACCCCAAACTATCCACAACTCCCCCACCCTTCCTTCTCTAGCTGGCAGTTAGTGATTAGTGACGATTGTTCTCATGTATTACAAATTATTGTCAAACCATCATTGCACATGTTTACAACGACCGACATTTAATATTTATTAGGAATATATATATATATATACAATAAAATGGATAATTGTATTCTCAAAATGAGTTTCTATAAACTACGTGGGTTACAAGAATCTTGGCTGTTGTGGTCTTGTGCTTCTCTGTCTCTCTCCCTCACTTTCACTCTCTCTCTCTCTCTCTCTCTCTCATTGCACTACTTTCTGCGATCAAGGCTTACTGTGATTTCAATATAATAATTCCGTAATTAAATCCAATCTCATACAGTATTCAGGATATTATGTTCACCATTATTGCAATACACATCAACGTGCCCTTTAAGATCTACTCCTAGGTTCTCAAATTACTTACACAGTCGGGCTTTTATATCATAAAAGGAAAGATCTAGGCCTAAAGGCAAAGATTGGCTGGAATAGTGTTGCGACTGTTATTGATTGTTTCGTCTATCATTTCAATCAGTTTCTCCCATTTATTCAATACCATACATACTAATTACATACATGCATTTAATTATATGTGCCCTATGCACTTTTTCTTTCAATCAATTAAATTTAAAACTCGATACAAATTACTATCAAAGTCGGTGTTAACTTTTAGTAAGGTTTGAGTATAGAACCCTTGAGTACAAGGGTTAATAGACAGTTTTACCATCAACTCTCCTCTACAGTATGTGTATCGAATGCAGGCAACATTAATCACACACACTAATGAAGGGAAATATACCACATTCAGACCCGTTAAATCTTGGTTGTAGACCGTGTGTGCTATGAGAGAGTTACAAGGAGTTGCAAGGTATCTCAAAGACCTTGCGGTCCATTACGGGGAAATATTCGAAGTGGAAGGAGATACATTTTGCAGTGCACTACACTCCTTACAGAGTGTGCAAAATACTATCTACTGTGTTCTTGAACTGCTCAACTGAGGGAATTTTTACAACTTTTAAGGAAAATTTGTTCCAGGTAGAACAGATCATAAATGGTAAACAGTTTCCACAAATACTAGAGCTGAACCTTTTCAATTCTAACTGACAGCCATGGTTGCATATTGTATTGATATTGAGGCTAAACATTTTGCTATGATACACATTATCAAACCCATTCCATATTTTAAAAACTTGTACGAACTGACTTTGTAGTCTGCGTGTTGAGAGAGAGAGAGAGAGAGAGAGAGATCGCGCAAGCGTGCCCGAGCCCAAGCGAGCTAGAGAGAGCGAGCAAGCTAGATATTGAGAAGCGGAAGACCATTACAGCCGAGATTCTTGTAACCCACTTTGTGTATAGAGACTCATTTTGAGAATACAATTATACTGTATATTTTATAAATAAATTACTAATTTATATTAAATGTTGGCCATTGTAAGCATGTGCAATGATTGTTTAACACAAATGTGTAATACATAAGAACAATCGTCACTAATCACTAACTGCCAGCAAGAGAAGGAAGGTGGGGGAGTTGGGGATAGTTTGGAGGTAAAAGGTGGGGGTAGACTTGGACCCGACTCCCCCCTTCCACCTGCCCAGGGTGGAGTAGGGGAAGGAAGGACCCACCCCTGAGCAACTTTTAGTATGTGTGAGTGTACATGGTGAACAGTACATACGACGTTTCGCTATTCATATAGCATTTTCAAGTAATGAATGGTAAAGAGAATAATATGTGTTTATATAGGAGCTGGGAAGGTTGAGGTGGCGAAGTTACAGCAGGCTATCGTCTCTCATTGGTGGATGGTATGTTCGCTATGCGGGCACTTCTCCTGGTTTGTGATTGGCCAGTGGGTGATGACGTCAGGAGTTGCGCGCTGGAGTCAATCGTGGCTGGGGATGTAGGGTGGTGGAGAGAAGGGGGGACCGAAGTCATTCGTAGGTTGGCTGGGAGCTGGGGTGAGATGTGCGGGTTCGAGGGGCGGAGCTGAGGGGCGTCTCTCCAGGGGCAGAACGGCAGTGTAGTGTCTTTTAGCAGAAGGAAGTATCTGAAGGTCTAGAGTTTGATTATTAATACTAGGATTCAGGGCTTGTATGTATAGGAATTCTAATATTGCGAGTCGTCTGGGATCACTTTCTCTATCAACTATGGTGGTGTGTTTATTTAAATTGTTACGTGTGAGGGGGGGGGGGTCAGGTAGTGATCTTTTATGGCTCCTGCCTGAAGGTGAAGGGTTAGCCGTCGGGATAGACGAGTCTGTGTCATACCAATGTATGATTGAGGTCCACAGTCCTCAAAATTACAGGTAAATTGGTATATTACATGATCGTCAGTCATCGGGCTTTTTGTTTTGGTGGGAGCAGGTCTGTTGCGGAGAACAAGGTTGGAGGTCTTAGGGGATTTGTAATATATGATTAATTTTATTTTATTTTCCGGGTTGGTGGGGAGGACGTGTTTAGATATTATTTCTTTTATGACTGCCTCGTCGGTTTTGTGGTCGGAGGACATGTAATTTAGGTAGAATATCTTTATTTCATTAGGGGGGTCAATGTTGAGGGGCTTTTGGGTGTACCACTTGTCAAGGTGGTGGTTGATGGTGCTGGAGACGTCTGAATAGGAATATCCGTTGTTTACTAGGACTTGCGATAATCTTTCCAGTTCCTGGTGGGTGTCGGCCCAAGTAGAGCAGTGTGTGAGGGCTCTCCTGACGTAGGCGGAGATGGAGGATAGGAGATACCGACGGGGGCATTCGCCTCGCGTGCATCAAAGACAATTTATTACCTGGGTTTACTAACATATATATATATATATATATATATATATATATATATACAGTATACTGTGACATCCGGAAAATACCAGGATGTTATGTGACGGACACCAAGCTGTGGTTGGTGCCTATAGATACCACAAAGGATGCAAACGAAAATACCCTTTTTATCATCCATGCTGGTTCAAATGACGTCATGCGCACCAGATCCGAAGAGTTGATGGAGAAATATCGCTGATGATCCAGCACTACAAAAACAAGTCCAGGAATATCATCATCTCAGGCATTCTCCCCAAGATCGACGCACCTGACAAATTCTACGACAAGGCCTTCAGCACAAATAGCCGACTAAAATATTTGTGTCTGAAGGAAGAAGTTGAATTCATCAACCTCTGGGATAATTTCTATAACCAGCAAGGATGGCACTCATCTAAACCCTGTGGGTTCAGCACGCATGGGTCGTCTCTACACGAAGCAGTCCGCAGCCATGGATAAAAAAACGCCATCCGAGAAGAAGCAGCAGTGACATAAATCATCTAACGCCAAGCAAAAAACAGAGTCAACAGAGGACCACCAGCGATAAGGACCGAAGACAGCGAGGATCGAGGACAGCCATGAACATAAATGTAGATCCGACAAGAATCAATAATATTATTAAAGAGCGTTCCGTGAGTTCTAAAATAACAAATGTAAAGGTTTTCTATGCAAACGCTCATAGCATACACAATAAATTTTTCAGATTTAGAGGAGCTAGTATTTACAGAAAATTATGATGTGATTGGCATAACAAAATCTTGGCAGAAGATAGAGACTTTTTAGCAGAATATTCACTTCCCGGTTATGAAATGTTTGAGAAAAGCCGAATAAATAGAAATGGAGGTGGCGTTTTACTTTATATCAAAGAAAGTCTTAACCCTACCCTCTTGTCAAAACCTCAAATTTTGAGGCAAGTAAATTGTTACATAAATTGAATCTTTTTACGGTCAATTATTGTGACTGTATTCTAAAATTTGACATCAATAACTTTAATCAAGCATTTTTAACTTGAAGTTTCTTGTATAACCTCTGCTTACTTTTTGTCTGTATTTATTGTTTATCTTTTTCTTTTTCTATTATTAATATTAATATTGATGATTTTTTTTAAATAATTGTTTTTGTTAACCCGCTGAGTACCAGCTAAATATTAATAAATGTATCACCAGGGACCAGCCGGTTTTGAATTTTTGTTTTTCCAGAAACAATAGCAAATGGGTTAGGAATGAAGGGAAAACCACGAAAAACCGATCAAAAAGCTCAACAAATGGTTCCTACGGAGCCCCCGAAAACGGATTTTACAAGAGTAAAAAATTGAAGGCAATTTCCCCCAAAAAACATGATTTTACGCGCACGCGGTTGGACTTTGAGAGTGTTCAACCATCGGCATGGGTGCGTGGGATACTTGGACAGTTCCCATACAAATCTGAGCCCTCCAGGTGCCATAGGACCGGAGTAATTGGGACCGGACCAGACAGGACGCAACGTATGAGTCGCTGGGGTTTAGCGTTACATACATTGTGGACGCAAACGCTGCGTCGCTGGGGCTCAGTGGGTTAAAAGAGTACTCTTTGTTTAAATCTGTTGTTACTTCTTCATATTTTGCAATTATTTGTCTTTATATTATATGTATTCATTGTCGATAGTATCAATTGCTTGCTTTTGCGATTTCCTTAGTTTATTTGTGGGATAAATGTAGGTTATGTGTAGGGTAGTTATTGATAGGGGTCACTTGAGGCATGCTATGCTTACAGGTACCTACCCGATAGCACTATCGTTAGTGAGTGCTATATATATATATTTTTTTTTTAAATATTATTATATCTTATCAATATATTTATTTTGTACTATTGTTAATGTCTTGTCAAGTTGCAAATTTGATTTTAAATGAACATTTTAACACTAATTGTAGTTTCTTTTATTCATGCAGAGTTTAGTAATATTTGCCAGAACGTCCCGGACTTCCCAAATTGACTAATTCCCTGAACGTGACGATAGAGCGTTGTTATGTGTGCAAATAGTTTGCTTGGGAACCAGATTAACTTGCTCATGTAGTAATGTACACCCTATGTGGTGGATTGTGTTTTTTCATTTCATAAATTTTATTTTAGTAAATGTTGTTTCCACATAGCGATTTTGATATTTTGTTTTGACTTTATATTGTCTTGTCCCAGTTTTGGTTTGACTTTGTTTGCAAGTTTTACATTTTAACCCTTTACCGGGCAAGTGACCATATATGGTAACTTAAACGGGTGGCAAAGATGGCGTCCCCCAGCCGCCCGCAGATGTCGAAACATGGTGCAATCGCCTTCCAGCCAATCAGGATGCATCACGTCACAACCCAAGACACTGACGTCAGAGCTTCCCCAGCTCGCCATTCGCTCAGAGCCGAGGGAACTTCAGTCTTCCTCCAACCTTTGTCAGAGACGCACTTTCGCCAAAGTTGCTCCCACGCCCACGACCCTACCACTCGACATAATGCCGGTAAGCTGGTGAAACCCAAACATTGTACAATAGAATAAATTTGCTATCGAATGATATTGGTGTCAATTACGTGAGGGTTATAGAAATTGATGTAATCCACGAGAGAAAAATTGTATGTTCATATATGGACATACGCCTGTCTATCGTAATTTTCAGATGTCCATATATGGACATTTGGCCCGTCTATCGTAATGTTTTTATTGACACTAATAGTTTTTTATAACTAGATATAACTTTTTATATAATTTCCACAATTCATTATGGGTTGTGGGTAAAGTTGTGTAGCACATTAATACATGCTCCAGTGACAACAATGCCATATTTTGATGTGTTTTTCATTAGTGAATAATTAATTATGTGTTTTTTGTTTATATTTTAACCAAATTTCTTCATATATTATTACATTTTTGGGTCAAATTCTATATTCAAATAATGTTCATTATAATGAACATATTGTACACTATTTATGTATATTATAATTATTATATATACATTTTGTGATATTACTAAAGATATTTGTTATTATATATATGCATAATATATATGTTATATATATATATATATATATATATATATATATATATATATATATATATATAATTTATATACCGGTATATATTATATATTGTTTTTTTTTTGTTTTTTTTGTATTCGTGTATTGACTTTTTTGGATACATTTCTAACAAATTATTTCTCTTTCAGTTACTGACAGGACTCTTCTACAAGCGGGCCCGCCGCTGCGAGGCTACTGTGGTGCCTGCCGACCCTAACATCAGCGACGATGAATTCATGGATGACGACGACGTCGCTGACCCGGACTTCATGCTGCCACCACCCCAGGATGTCAACACACCTCACGCGTCGGATGAACCGAACCCCAAGAAGAAGTGTGTCGGGCCTGCATTTGAGGAAGTACCAGAGGAGCTTGAGGATGAGGAGGATGAGGAGGAGGCTATGGAGGTACCGCTAGAGGTTAACGCATCCAAGGGTAAGGGTAAGGGTAAGGGTAAGAAGTCCCAAGCACGGCCCACAACCTGGAAGAAGGAGGACATCCAGAACCAACCCCTGCCCGCCTATCACCACAAACCTCCTCAGTACATCGAGGCTCCTCACCAGTATTTTGCCCGATTCATAACTCCACAGGTAATTAAACATATAACCTACCAGACCAACTTATATGCCACCCAGAAGGACATCGCCACGACTTTTTCGACCACTGAGGAAGAGATGACGGTGTTCATCAGTATCCTACTGTACATGGGTATTGTTGAGTGTCCCTCCCTGGACGACTACTGGGCTATGTACACTCGGGTTCCTCAGGTGGCCGACCTCATGTCATCGAAGCGTTTCCGACTACTCCGCCGAACCATCCACTTCAATGACAACTCCCAGCTGGGTGGCACCATCGACAGGTTCTACAAGGTCCGTCCCCTCTTCACTTTCATGACCGATGCCTTCAGGAGTGAGCCTCAAACACCCAAGCAGTCCATCGATGAGGTCATGGTGGGATACAAGGGAAAGACAGCAAGGAATCTCAGGCAGTACATCAAGAACAAGCCTGACAAGTGGGGATTCAAACTGTTCTCACGAGCTTCGGAGGATGGTTTCATCCACGACATGGTCCTCTACCAGGGGAAGACTACTCTACCTTCCCACGGTATCCCCCTAACCCCAGAACAAGAGGCCCTCGGAGCCACCAGCCAGATTGTGTCGGTTCTAGCCAGCACCATGACCTCATCCAGTACCACAGCCATCTTTGCCGACAACTTCTTCACGAGTCTGGAGCTGGTGAGGTACCTGCAGGCGAGAGACATCAGGTACACAGGGACTGCGAGGGACAACAGGATCGGCAACCCTCCTCTTAACCCGTTGAGCCCCGGCTAGTTATAATATTTTGTTCACCCAAGTCCCAAGCCATTTTCACTTCTTTTTTTTGTTTTGCTAAAATGGAAGACAAGGATGAGAAATTAAAAAAAAAAAAAAAAAATATCACCTCGGACTTTTTTTTTGGGGGGGGGGGGCTCAAAAAAATTTGTTGAGCCAAAATGGAAGAGAATGGTGAGAAATGAAGATACAAAAAAAAAAATCATTTCGGTCATTTGGGGGGCGGGGGGGGTTCAATACTTCGTCTCCCCCGCATGACCACCCGCCCTGGAGCACTAGGGTAAAAACTGAGTATGGCATTGTACGGCATACATCCTAAGGAGTGTCTCACATAAATATCAAGCCTCTAGCTCCCATACGACCGGAGTAATGAAGGTTCAAAGTGGCGGTGAACTAAGGGTGTAAACTATCCCCACTAAGCCCACCACCACCAGCCGCGCGGCTGTCTCGGCCCGCTCACACCTACTGGCCCGGCTCCCACACACACTACGGTACCTCCCCCTCCTATTCTCCCGCCATTTCCTACCTTACGAGCCACGTAAGTGTTTTTTATATGTCGGACGCACGTGATGCGTCGCTGGGAGTTGGTGATCAAACACTGCCGACGCAACACGTGCGACGCTGGGTCTCACCGGGTTAAGTCGGCCAAGGAGATGGAGAAGAAGGCTGTCCCTCGTGGTACTTATGACTACCTAACCACCGATGATGGCATCCTGGCTCTGAGGTGGAAGGACAACAAGGCTGTGACTGTGCTGTCCACTGACCTGGGGCTGGAGCCGGTGTCTAAGTGCAAGAGGTACAGCAAGGACACCAAGAAGAAGGAGGATGTCGATTGCCCCAATGTTATCAAGAGCTACAATGCAAACATGGGGGGCATCGACAAGAGTGACATGCTGGTGCACCTGTATCGTACCCCCATGAAGTCCAAGAGGTGGTACATGAGGCTCTTTGCCTATTGTGTGGACCTCTGCCTGACCAATGCATGGCTGTGTTACAGGCAGGACTGCCGGTCACTAGGCGAAAAGGGAATGTGCCTCAAGGACTTCAGGATACAGGTGTTCCGTTGCACCAGCAACAAGAAGTCTGTGATCGCTCGGCCTCTGAGGAGCTCCTTGTCCTCGTCACCTGGCAGCCCCAACACCTCCAACCCCAACACCTCCAGCCCCAACACCGACAACAACGCCATCGACCTACCCAAACCCATCCGTGGTCAGCGCAGCCAAATGCCTGACACTATGGTGCGGTTTGACAGGACCCTCTTCCACATCCCACTGTATGTCACCCGGCAGACCTGCAAGCACTGTAGCCGGAAAGGTAATATAATCCGGTCTAATGTGCTCTGCCAGGTGTGCAAGGTACACCTGTGTCTCAATGCCGACAGGAACTGCTTCAAGGACTACCACACACGTGTTGCCTAGGTTCAAGAGGTAACGAATGTTGAAAAGAGGTGGGAAATCCGGGTACAAAAGTACTTGGTCAACAAACAACTATAATGTAAGGTATTTTTATTCTAATATATTTTTGATAAGTTTTTTAAATAAAACAATGATTTTACTGTCATGTAGAGTGTTTATTTATCCATATTTATTGATTTCAATATTGCAACTTTCTGAAATTTTATGACCATAGACCGGCAAGTGACCATATATAGTCACTTCACAAATTTCAATTTGCAACCTCAAAATCAACATTTTTGAAAAAAATTCATAAGTAAATATGTCTTAGAAAACGGTCTACTTTCATGGTCTAGGGTAAAACAATTGATAATATAAGTATATCTATGAGTGCCCGGTAAAGGGTTAATTGTGAACGTCGACACATCTTTTGTGCTAATAAAGAATAATAAAGGTACAAAAATAATACTTGCGTTAATACTTGTATACGAACTTGCAAGAGAGTTCGCTTTATCAATTTGTTCGAACGCCGACCTGTGGTAATAACGTTCTTGACATTGTACTTGCAACAAAAGAAGAATTAATAGAGAATTTGAATGTTGGTGATGAATTGTGGCGCCCCCTGCTGAAGTGAGGCAAACGACGAGCATAAAGAAATAAGAAAACAGCGTTTGAAAGTTTCCGCGCTCCCTCTCAACCCACGAGACTTGCCTCCCTCCCTCCACCAGGGAGGGAGGGAGGCAAGCGACGGTAAGGGGGACGGTTACCTCGCTACGAACTGTCAAACGCTGTTTTCTCCAAATTGAATAATGATTTTGGTTTGCCATGAAAAATTGTATATTACACAAAAATACTTAATGGTTATAATAATAAAATAGGTAAAGTGTATTACGCTGCTCTCTTTCTCGCGCACTGTGCATCCTTCCTAGCTGAAAAAAGTGTGTTAGTCTGGAAAATAATATAAATTTAAAAAAAACGTGATACACAATAGGAGCTATAATGGTAATAATTATAATTTGTTTCCCAAGCAAAAATAGTAGATTACCGTACACAAAATAATACTTAATGGTTATAATAATTAAATAGGTACTGTGTATTAAGCTGCTCTCTCTCTCTCTCTCTCTCTCTCTTGTCCACGGTGTATCCTTCCTAAGTTGAACAAATGTGTTAGTCAAGGATAATAATATACAGTACATTTAAAAATACCGTAATACATAATAGGTATTATAATGGAAATAATTATATTAATAGTAATAGTAACGTTTTGTGGTACAAATATTAATATAATATATTATATTTTAATTTATTGTACCACAATGAAAATGTATTCACTTACTGCTGTTGGTTAGGAAGTCTGGGCGATGAGTGTAGTACAGAGATGCTGGGAGATGAGTACGGAGATACTGGGAGATGAGTGCGGAGATACTGGGAGATGAGTGCGGAGATACTGGGAGATGAGTGCTTAGAGGCTAAATGCCGAGACTGATGTGACCCTGACCATTCACTTAAACCAATTATGTATAATAGGCACTTGAACTTATTGATAAACACTTTACCACATTATATGTAAACATAATAACTGAATATACACTTGTGTTGGCTTCATACATTTATAAGTAAAAATATTAACTGAATATACACTTGTGTTGGCTTCACACACTTATTTATATCGCACAAGGCACTTTCAATATCATAACATTTCGCAGCACAGCTACAGGGAGGCCCCACTTTTCGCTCAGGTATTTTCCTCCCTGTATAAGCAGACGTATACTCAAGGCCTAAGTTCCTATTTATTTTGCTGTATTTTTCTTCCACTTTCGTTTGTTTCTCGGCCTCTTTCGTACTCCAGAGGGTGACTGTATCTCTGGTTGGTCACTTGCCTCGCAATCAGCCATGGTGGAGAATAATAGCACAGAAAAAAACACCAAAAAATAACAAAATGTGGATGGTATGAGATCGATACGAGCTGCCGCGAAAACTGAGGAGGGTGGAGGGAGATGGTGGACGCTGATTGGCTGGCTGATGATGACTCATCATCATGGTGCCCGCTGATTGGTGGCGGCTTTTGTCTCGGGACTTTGACTCAGTTCAGCACGGACTTTTCAGTCATGCGTTAGCTGGGAAAAAAATCCTGCAATAATTGCAGGAAGATCGTCCTTATAGACACTTCCGTGTCGATTTGAGGCAAATGCTTCTTCCACAGGCTCAAGGATGCCTTTGCCTATCCAAGGCAAGTGTTAACTCAATTTCATCCGGCCCGTCGTTTGCCTCACTTCAGCAGGGGGCGCCACAATTCAGTAACAGCGACCATCGTACGATAACTTTAACTTTAAAGTTTACTAGTAACGAACCAAATAGTAGCATCGAAAAAGTCTCTAATTTCAAGAAAGCAAACTTTCATAAACTTAGAGCTATGTTTAAAGAAACTGACTGGAGCTTTTTAATTAACAATAACGACATAAATACATCTTGGAAGTTATTCGAAACCACTTACCTAAACGCAATGCAAGACATCGAAATATACGGCGTCCAGGCCATAATAATAAGCCCAAATGGAGGAATAAAGATATTTCAAACTGTCTGCTTGCTAAAAAAATTGCTAATGATAGATTAAAATCCTCACAAAATGACGAAGTTACGGGTGAAATTTGTAGAGCTACGATGCAAAGCCAAAAAGTTAATTTAGCAAATTTAAAAAAAACTAGAGTTACATATTGCCAGAGCTGGGCACCACAAACTGATTTGTGTTTGCCAGCAAACACAAATCAGCAAACCCAGAACATAACTTCAGCAAACACAAATGTGCAAACCTTGTGAAATTTCTAGTCCTCAGATGCAAATATGCAAACGCAAACCGTTTTTTATTAATTTTAAATTTAAACTACAGAATCAAGGGTAAATCAATAAATTCAATCTCTAATGTCAATAAATATATATATTAATTTAAATATAATGTTGCCCAACTTCCATGGACCTCAAGGATATACATACAGGCTTTTAAAGCTTGGAAATTGCTGTAAATTGCCAAAACATTCCAGAACGTCACCCGCAGTGAAAGGGTTAATATATATAGCATAGGCCACTTAGTTTGTCCACATGGGCAGTAAAATGTTGGGGCAACTTGTTTATGGGGAGAGTGCTTCAGTAATAATCAGTATTCGCAATTCCGCACCATTCAGGAGGTACGCCGGATCACAGAGGTGCAAGGAGGCGATTTATTCGTGGTCCCCTCCTTTGGGAATGGCAATAGGCTATATATGCCTAGATAGGTTTACTTTAGATAGATTAAGTAATTTAATAGAAAGTAGCCTAGGCCTATTAATGTTAACCCATTGAGACCCAGCGTCGCATGTGATGCGTCGGCAGTTTGTTATCACCAACTCCCAGCGACGCATCACGTGCGTCCGGCATATTAAAATCATTTACGTGGCTCGTAAGGTAGGAAATGGCGGGAGAATAGGAGGGGGAGGTACCGTAGTGTGTGTGTGAGCGGGCCAAGACAGCCGCGCGGCCGGTGGTGGTGGGCTTAGTGGGGATACTTTACACCCTTAGTTCACCGCCACTTTGAACCTCCATTACTCCAGTCGTATGGGAGCTAGAGGCTTGAGATTTATGTGAGACACTCCTTAGGATGTATGCCGTACAATGCCATACTCAGTTTTCACCCTAGTGCTCCCGGGCGGGTGGTCATGCGGGGGAGACGAACTTTCGACCCCCCGCCCCCCAAATGACTGAGGTGAGTTTTTTTTTTCATTTCTCACCATTCTCTTCCATTTTGGTTCAACACATTTTTTTGAGGCTCCCCCCCCCCAAAAAAAAATATCCGAGGTGATTTTTTTTTGTTTTTAATTTCTCATCCTTGTCTTCCATTTTAGCAAACAAAACAAAATAAGTGAAAATGGCTTGGGACTGGGGTGAACAAAATATTATAACTAGCCGGGGCTCAACGGGTTAATGCTCATAATAAAGGCCTAGCTTCAGATCAAAATTTAATAAAATTTTATTGTAGGCTAAATTTAGTCTAGGCCTATATGATACTTTCAAAATTAACACTTTCTACTTGACACTAATAAAATGAGTGTGATTATAGGCCTAGGCCTATACATAGAATTAAAATGTAAAACTTGCAAACTAAACAAACCAAAATTGGGACAAGGACAATATAAAGTCAAATTAAATTATCAAAATCGCTATGTGGAAACAACGTTTACTAAAATGAAAATTATTAAATAAAAAAACACAATCCACCACATAGGGTGTACATTACTACATGAGCAAGTTAATCTGTTTCCCAAGCAAACTAATCGCACATATAACAACGCACTATCGTCACGTTAAAGGAAGTAGTCAAGTTTGGGAAGTCCGGGACGTTCTGGCAAATTTTACTAAACTCTGCATGAACATAAGAACATAAGAAAATGGGAGTCTGCAGAAAGCCGATTGGCCTAAGCAAGGCAGATCCCTGTCCCACACAACCCCAATTACAAAGCCCAATTATAGGCTGAACACTCTAATACCCTGAGGATCATCTTACCAAAACGGTTAGAGATTAACGCAGGATTACGGGGTCTGCAGAGTGCTGATTGAAGTTAGAACATGCAATATTTAGCCTAGGCCTACATGCTTTGAGGCATTTTGATGGAATTAGTGACTGATTATAGCCTAGACCTAGGCCTAGGCTATATATTAAAGTTAGAACATGCAATATTTAGCCTACATG
This sequence comes from Paralithodes platypus, assembly GCA_032716605.1. Classification (NCBI taxonomy): domain Eukaryota; kingdom Metazoa; phylum Arthropoda; class Malacostraca; order Decapoda; family Lithodidae; genus Paralithodes; species Paralithodes platypus. The sequence goes on from CM064486.1 coordinate 60,526,202, forward strand.
CTTCGAGGCATTTTGATGGAAATAGTGATTGACTGATTATAGCCTAGACCTAGGCTAGCCTATATATATAGAAGTTAGAAATTGCAATATTATTTAGCCTACATGCTCTGAGGCATTTTGATAGGATTAGGGTAGCCTAGCCTAATAAAATTACTTATATTAGTAATTAGCCTATAGGCCTAGGCTATATTTAGCAGTTAGAACATGCAATATTTAGCCTACATGCTTTGAGGCATTTTGATGGGATTAGTGATTATAGACCTAGGCCTAGGCTATATAGCCTAGCCTATATAGAAGTTAGACTTAGCCTAGGCCTACATGCTTTGAGGCATTTTGATGGGATTAGAGTAGCCTAATAACATTAGTTTAGGTTAAAAATTAACAGGCTATGAATCAAATTAACGATAGCTTAACTTTATAATCTTAAATTAGGCTAGTTTATAAAGTTATAAAGCCCTTCTCCAGAGACATCTTCTTGGTAATTACAGGCCCATAGAAGGTTTCTAGGTGGGGCCAGGGGTGGCTTAGGTCCTCGATTTCTGCATGCTCTGCAGCATCACTGTTAGTCCATGAGCCAAGACCCGAATTTTGGGATATCGGTACCACCCGGGGTGACTAATTCTCTTAGGTGTTTTTAGCTTGCTACATGTCTCTAGTTTATGTTTTGATATGATAGCCCTTGCACATTGGTAGCTTAATGGTCGTTATCACTTCTTGAATAGACATACCCTACCGAAAATTCCGAAATTTTTTAAAATGTCAAATTTGGGGACAGGAATGCCTAAATGTCAACAAAATGCATATAGTAATTGTCACATTTAATACAAGTCCTGTAATTACACACTAAGCATGCCATGGGCTTGTACATACTATTATGGCAAATTACTACTCCTAAATATCATCTACGTCAGACTCGGAATCTGACTGTTGTGCCACCGGCTCTTCTTCAATAGCCTTGTTCTGACATGTCTGTAACCTGCACATGTCCGTGCATTTTAGACCATTGCTGAGGCAAGTACACTTAGGGAGTTCGCATGACCGCACACACTTGCAAGACAGTAGCTGCATAACAGCATCTGGTGCTGGTGAGCCTCGCATCCAGTTGACGGCAAGCTTACCGTCCTCATCTGTCATCCAACCGCCGTCTGTTGGGTTCGCAACAAATGGCTGGCTCTGAAGACTTCTCCTCCAGATCGCAGCCTGGTAGTTTGCACGCAGTGCATGCATGAAGAGGCAGTCCTCACAAGGAGGGAGTTGACTTGACTCTACCTCTCCACGTCTTGCAACAGAACAGCTCATACCGAACCTTGTTTACCTTAGTTGTGTGGGTAGATGGTAGGTACATGTGGCAGGTGATTTCCTGTAGCTTCTCAAAGAGTTCAGGAGACACTTCCCATGAGCGTCCAAGTTCGTGAAAAGCATGCTGGTATGTCTTTGCCATCTTCACCTGGCTTGAGTGTCGTCATCTTCCCTCGGCCAGCGAATGCACTGACGGTATCACAGCCTGTAAAGGCATGCATACCAATCATAGAATCACACACGCTGCCTCCCAGTGTGCGGCTCAGTGTGGTGATATCCAGGAATCTTGTCCGGTTCTTCGTCCCGCACTTCTGGAACAGATGGGATGGGATCTTGTGGCACATGCCAAGACACAACACCATGACGTCTGTATCTTCTGCAGTGATGATGACAGACTTGTTCCCAGATTCTGCTGCATGAAGTGCATGGAGAAGAAGGCCTGTGTCTGCTTCTTCTTGAGGGGTTTTGACTTAAGCTCAGGAGCCTCTTCCCACTGCTCTTTGGTGATCTGAAGCAGCGCTGCTCACATGTGACATACAGCTCCTTGTCCTTGAGCTTCTCCCTGTGCTGTGGTGCCTTCCATTCTTCTACCAAGAACTTGATAAGACTTGCCTTGTTGGAGGAACTACCGAGTAACTTTCTCCACTGCTGGATGTTGGGCCCAGGTTGAATGTTCTTGAAATGAATTCCTGTGCCTGCACTTCTTTTGGCTCGTTCTGCATCCTTGATGGATGTCTCCTTGTAGATATCAAACACAACATCAATGCGCCTGCTTAGCACCTTCATGAACAGCGTGACTCAGTGCTGTACCTGCAAGCTGTGAAAAAGTTTTGTCGTTTCCCTTCAGTTTGTGGACCAGGCTCATCCCATCAATTATGGTAAGCAGAGGGCTCGGGTATCACTTCTGCAGGAGAAACATTCCTCTCTAACTCCTTTGCGAGGGCAGCCTTGTTGGTCTTGCGGAGAGAGAGACCCATCACCGCTGGCAGGTGCCGCAGGCAAAGGCCCCACGGGATGAGCCAAGACATCACTCCTTTTGAGCTTTCTGCTCCCGGCAACAAGGAACATCTGGCCAAATAGGTTCTGCCAGCCTTTAAGATAACCTCCTTGGCATGGTCTTGTGAGCGTGGCTTCATTCTGATGTTAGTGAACGTTCTCAGTTTCGTCTTCGTCATCGTGTCATGAAACTGTTTAGTTGGCGTATCGATCTCCAGTCGCCCTTCCTTGAAGGCTTGGCATGCATCCTCTCCTATTCTGTAGGCCCCTAGAAGGTCTTTGACAACTTCTGGTGGTGCCATAGTCGCAGTTGACAAACTGACAAGATCTTCTTGCTCTGCGTTGAAGGGGTTCAACCAGCTGGTCTCCATCAGTTGAACTAAAGATTGGACATCGGCCTCATCTCTTCTAATCCTGGGCATCTGTAGGTCTGGGTGGCTGAAGTCAGTATACTTTTGGCCTACTACCATAGTCCTGAGCTGCCTTAAGTACCTGCTGCGATACTGGTAGTACCTGGCGACAGCTCCGCCTTTCAGGCTGAAGCCTTTTGTGCCCCCTGGTGTCTGGGTGTCTTTGTTGATCCTATCTTCGATTGGCTGGGCCACAGGGATCCGTCCAAAGGGATTGTTGCTGACGATCTGGACCGAAAAGCCACGTTGCATGAAGTGTTTCATGGACCTCTGGGTGTTTCAATGGGCAGTCGAGACATCAAGGCATAGTAGTAGGTTAGGAACCGGGCATAGTTCACTTTGTCATAGGCAAAACACCACGGTATCATCTGTCGGATTGCTCCTAGGTGGAGCATCCAGTTGCCTTCTCTGGAGGCTCGAATTAAGTCCAGCATGATCTCAACCATGTCCAGGTATGACATCCAGAATGCTGAGAGGTTGTGTTCATCTCTGAGGGTCTCAAGATAAACTTGGAAAAGCTTCATGATATGTGTGCATGATTCACTCTCCATCAGCTCTTGAAAGAGTCCCTCAGACACATTGCTGTGAAAGCTGTTGATGTCCTTCAGTGTTTCATCTAGATGGTGTATGTCCCTTGAATGGTTTTCTTCTAGCCATGAAAGGAAGCCTTTCCATGCAAGCCTCATCAGTGCTTCATACACGAGCTTGTGTAGTCTCACTGCTCTGTTGTACCTCTTGCCGTTCATCACTCCTGACACTGATCCTTCTGCGATGATACCTGATTCCACACACAGATCTCTAAGACCTGCATCTTGAAACCTCTTTCCTATGGTGGAGATGAGATTAAAGATTGTGTGGAAGACGCCCATCCTGATGATAATGTTCTTGAACTTCTCTTGTTTCCAGATAACTTCGGCAGCTTTGGCATAGAGTGCTTGATCAAACACGCACACAATCTTGTTAAGCTGTAAGGACTGCATGATAGCATGCGTTTGTTCCAAGATTTCATTAACGGTGGACATTTCTGTTGCGGGAGCATTGATAGTGGGCAGGTAGCTTACAGTGTCCTGAACCACTGCAATGTCTCTGCGCATTTTGATGTTGAACCCAGTCCAACTGCTGATGGACTGGTCCTCATGGTCTGACATTCGAGTCGAGATAAGAAGCCAGATATGGTTCTTTGTCTTTGAATCCTGGACTTCCTTGGTAGTGTCGACATACGCAGTCTCAATCCTAGGTGGCCCTGCCCGCCGCCCAACATTGTATATTGGCAGCATTGATGATGTCTGAGTGATGCTTCTTATCTTGGACTTGGTAATCTCTGGCAGGACTTTCTCTGGCACAGAGCCTGCAACCTTGGACTGGACAGCAATGCCATTGACTCTATGAGAAGTACCTGCTCCACTTAGGGTCTCTTCAAGTCGGTCAATGTTATCCCAGGCCAGGGTTGTGAACACACCAGGGTAGATGTTTGCTGGCAGTGGAATGTCATCCTTTGAGCATTCCAGCTTCTGGATACAAAGGGCTGTATCGATCTCCTCAAACATTGAGTAAGACACACAGTGACCAAGACGATTCAGAGTTCGGATCAGTTCTGTGTTTCCTGTCAAAGACTTTACAGCATTGGTCAGCAGTACGTGCTTGGGTGGTTTTGTCTTGCCACTGGTAACAGCAAAGACCAAGTCACTGCCAAAGGAAGTGGCAAGACGTTGAGCTCTTTCAGAGGGAGTTTCACACTCACACTCTCCTGACAGCAGGGTGTGCAGGAATTGAGTGACTGCTGCAGGAATGACATTCTGATCTGTATCGGGAGGCCATGGCTGACTCACATCTTGTTTATTGATCTCATTCCTCAGCTGCATTCCTGCTTTGGTTAAGACATCTTCAGAGTTAGCTGCTCTTGCTTCTTGCAGGTCTTTTGCCATTTTGTGTGCTTGCCGGGCAAGGTCGTCCATTGAGAGGCTGCGTGGATAGATTAGAAGCTTTCCTTTCTCATCTGGGACAAAGCGTAGTGATTCTCCAAACTCGGTTTCAATCTTTCGGCGAACATGTTTCTTTGTCGCTGGTTTCAGTTGGATAATACCACGGGACATCATGGATCTCTCAAGCCTAGATGTGAGGTTTGTCATAGGCAGTACCTCTGGGTTGGGGAATAATTTGGTCCTTATATACAAGCAGAGTTCCTCGAGGGCTTCTGTCTCAACCTCTTCGTAGCGTGCTTCCTCGCTTTCTTCCTGATTTTCACCTGCACCCGACCTGGCGGCCGCTGGGAAATCATCTTTTGTGAAGAGTTTGTAGCACGACTTGTGGTAGTGACCCTCTGCAGCAACAAGGTCTCTGCTAACTAAACCAAGGATTCTCTGGTTGAGTTTCCTTATTGCTGCTCTGCGAATCTTCTCATCTGCTCGTAGCTCAACACACTGTATGAGTGGCTCCCTTGTCTTTGTTGTTTTTATGTACTTGCTTGACTTCTCGCAGAAGATACATACTTTGGCATACACCCTGCTAGTACTAGGGGCATCCCTTGATGCCCTCCTCCTGGGGTCGACGCTTGCTGATTCTATCTTGACACCCTTGGCAAGGATAGAATCCAGTGACTTCTTCATTGTAAAGAGACTACGACATTTACGGTGATAATGTATGTGTGGTATTCCTCCTTCTTCAAGGCCCTTGGCTGCTTCCAGGACTGGATCATGCTGCCTGATTTCTGCAGCCCTGAGCAATGTGTTCCAGGAGTCCAAATCCTGTGGTGACACCAGAGCATCGCTGTCATCATCAGAGCAGTGGATGATACAGTCGATCCGTGCTCTCTTCCTCGCAGATGGTTCCATCCTACCGTCAAACAGTCGACACACACCTGCAAAAAATATCACCATTAAACCATGAACAAACAAACACATTACATGGAAACCACTCTACATATGTTTGCTCCTTCCAATAATAAATTATCCCCAAAATATAACAAAAAATCCCCAAATATGAAATAAACCCCTAAATATGGAGAAACTTGAAATACACATCGGAATAATTCTTGTAGAGAATCACATAAGCTACAAGAGCTGTTAGAATATATTTTTCAATGTTCCCCATATTTAAGGATTTATTCTAGATTTAGAGGAAAATACCCAAAATATAGAGTATATTCCGAAATATGAGGAAATTTGAAAAATACCTAGGAACAACTCTGGTAGAGAATATAATTCTACATAGGTGTTCAAAGTTTCGCGATGATTGTGTGATGGATTTTAAAGAAAATGAGGAAAACGCCGAGCGTCACGCTAAAAATCTTTATTTTTGGGTAGCGCCCCTATTGCATCAAAAAAATTAGACTAAGCTACCAGTGCGAGAAGGCTATCATATCTTAATGTACTTACAGTCACTCTATAAACATTTTAGTACCATTCGTGTTTAGTCACCCCAGGTGGTACCGATATTTGGCCTGGCTCATGGACTATGTCGGATGATGGTGGTGAACTGCTCCCCATGTTGTTGGCAGCTGCGGTAGGCATGATGGTAGACTCCATGTTCACTTCAATAGGCCGAAAATAAAAACAAAGTTGAAGTGCTAGCAGGTTGGAACTCTTAGACTGCTGTGTGTTGTAGGTGTTAGCTCGACGCTTGCTACTAAGTAAGTGAACAAACGTGAAGAGCCGATGTATAGGACTAGATTCCAGAACACAGGTAGTTGGCTTAGTCACATGACTTTTTTTGGCTGGAGCTGCGGGAGCGGCCCAGGGCTGGCTGGCGGCTGGAATTTTTATTTTGCGGACTCGAGGTTTGCAACATGGAGGTACTTTCCAGAGCTTCAAACCCTCAAATAGGCAGCCATTTTGGCGCCAACGCTAATTCGCCAACAAAATGACAGTTCCGCCATGGCGGAATTGGCTATTTGCGGAAGTGTTGGCTAAAGTGCCCAGCTCTGCATATTGCGAATCAAAGTAAAACAAACCCGAAAGAATTCTATAGTTATATCAGAAAGAAAAAAGTAGTTACTTCAACTGTTGGACTGTTAGTCCATGAAAATCGAGAATAAACCAAAGACGAAGTACAAATGAGTAATGCCCTCAATACCTTCTTTGCATCAGTTTTTACAACAGAAGACCTCAGTGATATCCCTACACCATCGCCGATTCAGATTGATAATTCAGATGTTCTAAGCAACATCACCGTTACAGAGAGAGAAGTATTGAATTGTTTAGATAAACTCAAGGTAAATAAAACGCCTGGACCTGATACAATCTCGCCTAGAGATCTAAAGGAAGCTAAGGATGAGCTCTCCAAACCACTGACATTACTATTCAATAAATCCTTGCAGTCTGGAACTATGCCAGATCAGTGGAAGCTAGCCAACGTAACACTGATATTAAAAAAAAGGCAGTAAATCCCTACCCAGTAACTATCGTCCAATTAGCTTAACCTCAGTTGTATGTAAAATGCTAGAAACGGTCATTAGAGACAGACTCGTAAATCACTTAGAGGAAAATAACATACTTAAAGATACTCAACACGGCTTTCGTAAAAAACGTTCCTGTTTAACCCTAGCCTATCGGGGCCCGACTTAAGTCCGTATCGAAAAATTTGGACTATGAAGCGGGGCCCGACTTAAGTCCGAGTGCAATTTTTTTGCAATATGGGCTCTGAGAGAGAGACGAGTGACGGGAGGAGCATGGGTTACCTCATGACCGCTCGCCACGGCCGCCGTGGACCAACTGAGATGTACTCCACTTATATCCACCCTCACTCCCTCGCTACATACGTAATTATATAAAGAAATTACGGTATTTTACCGATTTTGCCCTTCGGTTGCACGATCGTTGCAAGACAACCAGTGATCGTAGAAGGATGGTTCGGGTGACATTGGAAAGCTCAATTTACGCCCTTTCAGGGATACATACTTGTATTACTCTCTGGGTCTTGTATATGCATGAAAAAGAGCACAGAAACAACCCCATTTATGGTAAAAAAAAAAACACTGAGCGGCACAGTGAAATATACTCCACCACCCGCTCTTAACCCTCTCACGACCATAGGACGCAGAGGTTGCCAGATTAGCAATAAGAAATAGATTACTCTCACTGTTATAATTACCTCTCCAAAATTAGTTTTCTGCCCACAGCTAACTCAAAGACAACTGCAGAGGTTGAAGTAAACAAACTAAAGGTTTATAGATACCCCTGACGGTAACAAAGGATGTAAAGTATCCCTAATAGGCTCAAAAATCGCATCCGGATGTGAGAGGGTTAAGGTGTTACCAAACCTCTTAGACTTCTTCCACGATATCCTCCACCTCTACGATGAGAGTAAAGCTGTAAATATTATATACCTTGATTTTCAAAAGGCCTTTGACAAAGTTCCCCACAAACGTTTACTTCTAAAACTAAAATCGCATGGAATACAAGACGGTGTGTTGAAATGGATAGAAAATTGGCTCAGCTACAGAAAGCAAAGAGTAGTCATAAACGGTAAGGCATCTAAATGGACCAATGTAAGTAGCGGGGTACCCCAGGGATCGGTACTAGGACCAATTCTCTTTCTAATTTACATCAACGACATAGATGAGGTTCTCACCTGTACAATCTCAAAATTTGCTGACGATACAAAAATTGCAAATAGCGTACTCTCACAGAACAAGTTGACGATATGCAACACAATCTAGATAAATTGTCATGTTGGGCCCAAATTTGGCAAATGAGTTTCAATGCGGATAAATGTAAAGTACTACATATCGGATACCTAAATGAGAAAGCAAACTATTCGATGAATGGCACTCAGCTTAAGAATGTAAACAGAGAAACCGATCTGGGAGTAACAATATCGAGTAACCTAAAACCGAGTTAACAATGTTCAGAAGTTGTTAAGAAGGCAAACAAAATAATTGGCTTTATAGGTAGGTCATTTGAGCATAAATCCAAAGAAGTTATCCTAACCCTTTACAATTCCTTAGTCCGCCCTCTTCTGGAATACTGCATTCAATCCTGGTGCCCTTATTACCAAAAAGATATAAACAAGCTAGAACTAGTTCAACGTAGAGTTACCAAAATGATACCTAGCCTAAAGAACAGACCAAACGAAGAGCGTCTTAAAGAATGAAATCTATTTCCTTTTAACCCAGCGCAGATTAAGAGGTGCCTTAATTCAAGTGTTCAAAATCATCAAAGGCATCGACAATATGAAGTGTACTAAGTACCAATCTAATTACAAGCGGGGAAACGGTTGCAAAATTATTGGTAAATCTTTTAACTCACACAAATCTAACAATTTCTTCTTCAATAGAGTTGTTAACTTGTGGAATGGGCTTCCTATCTTCAATAGAGTTGTTAACTTGTGGAATGGGCTTCCCAGAGACGTTATAGACTGCAGCACCGTTGATTTATTTAAACTCCGCCTAGACAAATAACTCGCATCAAACCTGCGACTGACTGTGTTTGTAAATGAATAACTTTATTTTATCCTCCCCTCAGTTACTAACCAATCTGTCCCCTACTAACTTCCTAATTCTGCCACGGACATTTGTTCCCTTTCCAATGTTCCCTTACCCACTCTATACCACTGTTTGGACACTTGATCCTCAGTGTTTTGGAGGACAAGCAGCCTAGAAGGGTCACTATATCTGTTGTTGCTTGATTTCCTTTGTACTCCTTTGTATACTGCACCACGTGGAGCTTCCCTGCGCAAGTGACTAGAGAGAGAGAGAGAGAGGGAGAGAGAAAGACAGAGAGAGAGAGCTGCCCAGCGTACATGACATTCCAGACATTCCGCAAGAGAGAGAGAGAGAGAGAGAGAAGGGGGGTGGGCGGGCGATGACGTAATGAGACCCCCCCCCCCCCCCCGTTCTCCCATCTACTTCTAGCACCTGTTATTGGCTCTCACACACCTGTCCTCACCTGGGATTGGCCGACGCCAGCAGCCTGTCAATGATTGGATTAGGCACGTGTTTCCTGACTCCTGATGGGACTAGCGTGGATAGGGTAGGATATAAATAGCCTGATATTTGGGGGTTCAAATCAGTACATTCTCAGCTGTGGGCAGTAAAGAGCTGCATGGAGAGACTCGACTTATGTTGCTCGCCGCTAATTAACCCTTAATTAGCGGCTCACCACATAAGTCGAGTTAAATAAAGCTGGACTATATGGCGGCGCTCGACATAACTCGAGTGGCAATTTCAGCACGTAATGTTGCTGAGAGAGAGAGACAAGTGGTGGCAGGAGAGTAGCGAGCGTATGACTGCTCCAGACCACCGCGGCGAACATACTGACACGAATCCCAGCTCCCTCCTCACTCTCTCACTCGCTATATAAGGAATTGTATCGGGAAAGTGGCTAATTACATGCTTTTTGCACTCGCGTTGCACGGTTATTGCAAGAAAACTAGCCATCATAAAAGGATCGTTATGGTGTCATTCGAAAGCTCTGTTTATGCCCTTTCAGGGATAGGTACTTGTTTTACGTTCTGGGTCTTATTTAGGCATGAAAATGATCACGTAAACAGCCCTATTTTGGCTAAAAACACCCCGCTGGGCGGTACATATAAATAAACCGCATAGGCCGCTCGTAAGGTGTTAAGGGTTAATATTAAACATTAAAATAATTCTATATAATGTTAAATAGTTTCATGATTAAATCTAATGGAGACAATACAAAATTTGTCTGCTATTTTTCCCGCCTTTGGTTCGCACCAACCTAAATTTGTTGCCATCGAGTGAATTGAATTATTTAAATCGCAGTCATCAAAATATCACTGGATTTCTATAGTCATGACTGTTACAGACATATTACTCTAACATTCTATTCAGTACATTGTCCAATATACAAAGTATTTATGATTAATAAAACATATTTGATTAGGCCCACAAAAACACATGCCAGTCATTCGAAAAATAGTCCTGTTAATATTTTAATAGATAGGTATCCATGTCCTAAAATTAAAATGATATTTATAAAAACTCGAGATGAACTTATAAAATAATAGTCATTAGCCACTTTACTGGATATTAGATTATACAATTATAAACTAGTTTCAGATCTGGCAAGCGCATAATAAATTGATGCCAGTGTTCGCTACCCATCATAGTCATTATACTAAACTTCTCGGACAGTAAATATCTCTTTCCCATTTAACTTACTTTGTTAAATTTGACATTAGTTGTGCATCTATGTGCACTTTAGCAGTAATGGTGGTAGATATTTGTTTCTCACAGATGGAAATCTTAATATAATGTGGATTATAGTCTTAATAAAGGTAAAATGTTCAGTTATAGATTGTGTCGTGCGTGCGTGTGTGTGTGTGTGTGTGTGTGTGTGTATTCCAAGGTTGCCAGCGCACATCACATCTCCAAACTCGCCCAAAAGTAGCCCAATCACTTAATACCGCACAACAGACAATTTCAGCCAGTTTAATCCTATCACACACATTTTCTGATATGTTTATCTTTAACAGCCATGCATGCATGATACTATGAGTTCCTCAAATATAACTAGGCCTAGTCCCATATAGCCTACTGTATGAGTAGTGGCCTACGTGTCTGAGATGCGGTCTCAGGATGATAAGACCGCATCTCTAGCTGCCACTAAAACCTGCAGCCAACCCTACTCCTGCCAGCCAGAGTCCAGGCGCGCCACCCCCAGAGCCATAAGGACATAACCACCACGCGCCAAACGCCCTTGATCCTCTCAAGCCGGGCGCCTTAAGTAGGGGCAAGAAGATTGCCTTATACTCACCCAGCCTGGACATCATTAACTAATCTTGCCATTTGGTATTATTTAGTTCAGGGTAAGAACAGCCAGAGATAGCTGGTGTTCAACTTGTCAGTTGTGTGCTGTGATCAAAGATCTACCAGGTCGGGTTCCCCCCATCAGGAAGAGGACTAGCTTGGGCAACCCACTTTGGGCTCCCCCTTTCTGGCCTTCGATGCGGTGCACAAACCAAGTACCAAAGGATTCCTACCTTGTTTTGTTCAAGGGATTATGAGGATAGTGTAGTAACTTGAGATCTACCAGATCGGGTTCCCCCCATCAGGAAGAGGACTAATTTTGGGCAACCCACTTTGGGCTCCCCTTTCTGGATTCTCTTTTTGCTACATGGTTCTGATAGTTCCACGAACTAGCAAGGAAGGAAGACACTTACCTTGACCCCCCTTAGACTACCTATAATGTCACTATCTAGACTGCTTGCCACTCTAGGTAGATCATTATGCTAGTCACCCTAACCCCCCAAACCTTGTAGCAGAACTCCAGCATATCCTTTGGGGATCACTGCACTGTGGGAGTGCAAGAGGAACCCGGTTGTCCCGTGGTAGGCGCCAAGGTCTAAGGAATCATCTTGTGACTCGCCCTGGACCAGTAGCTGGAGTCATCACGCCCAGCCGCCCCCCCTGGACCCACTTCCGGAGTCATCACGCCCAGCCGCCCTCCGGACTACTGGATCCTCCCTCGATCTATGGGCCCTCCTCTTCACTACAGCTCTCCTTTAAGTGCTTTTGTACCGTTTCTGGGTATAGAGTTGACTCAGGGTTGTGGTAGAAGTTATCTTCAAGGGTTCTCATTAACATTACGTCTTGCGAGAGGTCTTTCTTCTCCCTACTTAAATTGACGTTAATTAGCCCACTTGCCGGGACCCATTATACATACCTATCAGGGGATCCTTATATATGCACCTTCCCGGGTTATTGGTCTCCCATAGCCCGACAGAGGGGGCGTGCTTATATAAGACCCATAGCATCAAACACAAACACATATTTACACGTAATCTAGTCCCTTTGTATCACTTCTAGCCTAATTCATTTAACATTCTGTCAGGTTCATAACTCGAATAGATTTCACTCTATCTCAGCTCCCGACGATTGTTGCCTCAGCCTTCAGCACCTTGCTAGTACACAATTAGAGTTAAGGATTAATCTTTGCCAGGTGAGATCTAGCACACCTATAGTATTAATATCATTTGTGAGCCTTTCCGAGCCCACTTCATTGTTGATGACCACTTGACCATTATTGCTTTAGAGTCAGTTAACGTCACTATATGCCGGGGACATCATTGCATGATCCAGACGGCATTTGCCATTACTGCACTCTTGTCTTTTGTTGAGATCCTCTCTGAGATCTATTTGGGTAGGAGGTGTACCTCCACCATTTTGGATACCTTATAATTGTATCCTAGGAGTATTATTATTACCTTGAGTCCGGACCCATTGTCCGACTCCTATTGCTTACTTGATAACCTGAGTATTGTATGTCTTAATTATTCTTATTGTTGTTGATGATCTCCAGGTTACAGGTATAAAATATATGTCTTGCTCCTCCATGAACCAGGTGTTAAACTGAATAAAACCCATGTTAACTTGTTACCTGTGTACTTACTATCCTGCCGTGTTGTCTCTTTATTTAAAGTTTAAGGTATACCTATCCAGTTAGAGAGCTGCTCATTGTACAAAGAATATCTCGCGTTCCAATTTGGACCGGGCATAACACTGGTGACAGCGGTGTCTCTTTCTCGAAGGTAGCCTTTCAGGTTTTTCCTGCTTTAAATATTTTGAGAGTATCACGACAGGGATAAGTAGTCGGGATGGCAGGGAAAGCACTGGATATTATTCCTTTCAGACCAGAGGAAACTGACATTACCACCTATTTAGAGGTTGTCAAGCCAGTGCTTGACATCATATTTAAAGATGAAGTTGCCCCTAAAATACATACTGTAGTCATGAAGCTAGGGCGGTCTATGGCCCTAGTTTCCAGTTATGTAAAAGAGAACCCCGGAATGACCTGGGAACAGTTTGAAACATACACTAAAACTGCCATTAACCCCGTCTTAGGTACTGTAATAGCCGACCAGCAATTTCACGCCATCACCTACGACGGGGACCTCGACGCCACCATCAGCAAGCTTACCAGGCTGGCTTCCACCGCATTCACAACGGCTACAGCTGCAGAGAGGAAGGAGAACGTCCACCGGACCCTGATGAGGATCCTTCCGCGTGCAGTCCGGGACCACTTTACCATCACAGAACCGGCCGGATATGATACAGACCTCCCTATCATACGCCGTATTCTGGCCCTGCCAAAATCCCAGGAGCAAGGAAAGATCGCGGGTATCCAACGAGCTCCCACTAAGCCACAAGGACCTCATTCCGGACCAACCTACCACCCTAGCCGCAACCAGGACAAGCCGGAAGAATGGGCCAGAGTCAAGCCTGGAGACTGGAAGCCCTGCGGGTCCCAGTGCCCTATTAATGGGTTGAAGAGGTCTTTTGCCGAGTTGCTGGCCAAACGCTCGAGGGTTCCACTGTTCTGGGGACAGATTCCCTGGCTGAAGCCCTCCAGAAGAGTTGCCACCATCCTAGAAGACGGCACCGCAGGAGCTGAGGACTACGACGAGGTTGGTGACCCGGACGACCACAGTACAGTCGAGCCGGAAGTCATCAAACCGGGTTTTTAGACCGCCCCCGCCCACCAACTTGCAAACTGGCGGGGGCTCGAGATAGGGGCAGCTATGATATGATAAAGCCTCCCATTTACACCCACCTGACCATCCAGGGAGTCAACTCTCGACTCCTTGTCGACACCGGAGCTTCAAGATCCTGTATTTTTTCCTCTTACCACCAGAGACATCACAACACTTTTGGACCAATTCAACACTCGTCCACCACCCTCATTGATGCCAACGACAACCTTATTTCTAGTACTGGCATCACGGCCCCACTGTATGTGGCCACCCCTCAACCTAACCACGGCCATCACCACGCTTTCATGGTATTTCCCTCCCAAGAAACCACCTACGACGGATACCTGGGATTCGACCTTCTCACAGCCCTCCGCACTACTATCCAGTGTGTTGAAAGAAGATTGTTATTTTCCACCAAACCCCCAGGACTCACCACTCCGAAGATTGCCACACCGCTCCATGACCCTCCTCAAACCTTGAAAGCCATCCGTGTTGCATCGGCCATCACCATTCAACCCATCACCTTGCTGCCACATCATGAACATTGGGTACCCATCCATCCAGCCCTCAACGGAGAACTCATTCACACTCCCTCTCTTCAGAGCCCTTTTGACAGGGATTGTCTCACTGCTCCTGCCATTTTAAAACAAAATGCAGTAAGAATAGCCAACATCTCCGACCACCCTATCACCCTACCCAGGGGTCTCACCATCGGAGAACTAGAGACCTATGATGACCAGCCTTCAACCGACACCACCACCTCCATTCCTGCATCAACTCCATCACTCCCAGACGTTCCTACTCACCTCACCCCTCAACAAAAGGACGATCTGTGCCAGTTAATGGCCGAATACCAGGACATCTTTGCCACCAACTCCCAAGATGTAGGCCACACCCATGTCCTAGAACACCACATTCACACTGTTGGACCCCCAGTCAGATAGGCTATACGAAGAAAGAACCCCCTTCAGCGCCAAGAAGAACAGAAGCAAGTTGCAGAGATGTTAGAAGCTGGCATCGTCAACCCATCAACTAGCCCTTGGTCCTCTCCAGTGGTACTGGTCAAGAAGAAGGATGGGTCATCTCGATTCTGCATCGACTACCGACAACTCAACGATGTCACCATCAAAGATGCCACCCCACTACCACGCATCGACGACTCCCTAGACTCCCTCTTAGGGGCCAGATGGTTCTCCACACTGGACCTGCAATCCGGATACTGGCAGGTCCCCGTCGCCCCCACCGACCAAGAAAAAAACAGCTTTCTCCACCAGCCAAGGGAAGCTTTACGAATTCTCGGTGCTGCCATTCGGATTATGTAACGGTCCCGCCACCTTCTCCCGACTGATGGAATCCGTACTTCAGGGATTAACTTGGGAAACATGTCTGGCGTACTTGGACGACATCATAGTATTTGGTCGTACCTGGGCAGAACACCTCCAACGCCTCAGCCAAGTTTTCCAGAGGATCCGACAAGCCGGATTAAAGCTGAAGCCTACTAAATGCACCATGGCTCGACATCAGGTCCAATTCTTAGGACATCTGGTGTCAGAAGAAGGACTTGCACCTGACCCCAAGAAACTCCAAGCCATCCAGGAGATCCAACCCCCGAAGTCAGTAAAAGGAGTAAGAGCTTTCCTAGGCCTTGCCTCCTACTATCGGAGATTTGTGAAGAATTTCGCCACCATTGCCAGACCTCTACACGACTTAACTAGGAAGGAAGAACCTTTTGTGTGGACCCCCGACCGTCTCCAAGCCTTCACCTCCCTCAAGGATCTACTCGTGTCTTCCCCTGTCGTCTCTTTTCCGGACTACCAACTACCCTTTAGACTCTACACCGACGTGTCCCTTCTCGGCGTCGGTGCAGTCCTCTCCCAAAATCGAGAAGGACGAGAGCACATCATTGCTTGTGCCAGCCGGACCTTAACCCCAGCAGAAACCAACTACCCGGTAACTAAAAGAGAATGCTTAGGCATCGTTTGGGCCCTCCAACACTTCCGGGCCTACCTAGCTGGCGTCAAGATCACCATCATCACTGACCACCAAGCCTTACAATGGCTCAGGAAATCTGATTCTAAGAATGCCCTCACAGTCCGTTGGCGAGAATCACTTGAGGAGTTTGATTTTGAGATTTCCTACAGGCCGGGAAAACTCCATACCAATGCAGACGCCTTATCCCGGCTCCCACTGGCACCAGAACAACTCAACACCATCCAAGAACCTCGACCACCACCTACTACCACTCCCCCTCTCATCCAGGCCTACCTCCGGAACGACAAACCAACTTGGATCTCCACCCGACTTTTTGGCCTCTTACAAAGAAGGGGTGACGCCCTCTTTACCCCAGAAGGTCAGATCGTACTAGGGCCTGAGGATGCTGAACAAATTATGTCTTCTTTGCACACCAACAACGGGATCCATCTAGGCCAAAAGAAGTTGGTGAACACGTTCAAAAACATCTACTGGACTCCTCGCCCCTACACCACGGCCAAGAAAATCACTGAAGCTTGCCGTGCCTGCACCCTGGGAAAAGACCAAACACGCACCCCAGGACCTTCCGGCAAACTCATCGCTTCTAAACCCTGGCAACTTTTGGCAGTAGACGTCATGGGACCTCTACAAAACGACAGGGGATACCGCTACATCATCACCTTCGTGGACACGTACTCAAAATACGTGATCGCCTGCCCTGCCAGAGAACACACTGCTATGGCCGTCACCGAAGCATTATTACAACATGTCTTTCCCTATTTTGGATTGCCACAGGCAATCCACTCCGACAATGCCCCTGAATTCACCGGGCAAATTTGGACGCAGATCTCCGAAATGTTTGGATTTCACATCAGCCACTCTTCACCCTACTGGCCAAAAGGAAACTCCATCTGCGAGCGATCTCATAGAACCATCGCCAATCAAATCCGGACACGCCTCCAACAGATGAACTCATCGGACTGGACCAGCCAAATTCGCATCATACAATGGGGAATAAACACCTGCCCCAGAGACAACGGGATCACCCCTCATGAGATGGTTTTTGGGAGCCCACCTCTCCTCATACCACTACGTCACCTAGCTGCCCCTACTGAGGCCTCACCAGGTCTAAATACCAACCTCGTCCACCTCAGGAACCGCCTACGTCAGCTCCAGTTTTCCCAAGATCTCCAGCCTGATGAAGCCCCCAAGAACAACCCTCACCAAGTAGGCGACCTAGTCATGGTCGCCATCTTACCTGTACCCTCCAAACTGAAGCCACGGTACAAGGGTCCATTTGAGATCCTTAGGATCCCAAACTGTTTCCAGGTCATAATTAACTATCATGGGGAATCTCGCACTTATAGGAATAGGTTTGTCAGAAGGTTTCAACCTATTAATAAGAATATTACTGTTGTAGCTGAGCCTGATCAGGATGTTGACTGTACCCCTGTTTCAAATCTTCACCCTCAAACTTCCTGTCTTTCCGGACCTGTCCCTCTCAACCATGCTGTCCCTCTCCCTCCACCTCTTTCCACTCCCCCTCTCAATTCTCCTTTGCCTGCCCTTCACTCTCCTGTACTGCAACCTCCTGTCACCCTTCCCACCCGCCTCAACCAGTTCACCCCTTCTCACCTTCCTAAACATCGACCTCCTCCTGTTCTCTCTACTCAAACCCAAACTTCACCCTCTTCTCTTTCACCTCCTGTCACCTTCACCCCTTCCCGCATTCCTAAGCCCAAATCTTCTCACATCTCCTCTCCTTCTCCCTCTCCTCTCGTTTCACCTCCGCAACCTCCTTCTCAACCATCACCTTTAATTAACCTTGCCACGTCTAGTCTTCCCCCCTCGCCACCACAACTCACCAACATACCCCCCACTTTGCCTATCACCCCCAGCTTCCGTCCTAAAAAACCCTCACCTACTCCTCCTATCTCTAAAACCCTACTTCCTTCTCCTCAATCTATTTCCCCTCCTTCTCAACTTCCCAGGCGAAAAACAATATCCAAATTTCGCTCAATGTCACCTCTAACTCCATCTCCCCCATTTCCCAGACTCCCTTCTCATACCCGCTGTGGAAGACCTGTGAAGCCACCCACCAGATGGGAACCAGCCCTGTCTCAGCCTAAAGCGAGAAAGGTTAAGGATCAAGCGTCTTCAAGCTCCTCCCCCCAGCCTGGTACTTCGGCGTCCGCACCAAGCTCCTCCCCCCAGCCTGGTACTTCGGCGTCCGCACAACCTCATGACCTGGGCCAAGCCAGGCTCTCTGTCATCACTCTCCAACCACCTCCAGCCACGACAACGCCCTCACTGACGACCACCACCAAGATGCGGATTGACATGGTAACCCTGGCGCGGAACGACTCCACCAAAGTCATCAAGTCACCTCACCACCTCCTCGACCATTTGAGGTACTATGACTCCTCTTCTCTCCTCACCCTCACCGGAGACAAGATGGCCACCCCTAACAACCAGGGAGTCATTTATTACCACTTCCTCCAGCACCTGACCCCTGTCTACGAAGATAATACTTCAAGACATTACCATCTCCAGTCCCGGGGTCGGGACTTTTCTCTACCAGACGGTAGTGAGATGCGGTCTCAGGATGATAAGACCGCATCTCTAGCTGCCACTAAAACCTGCAGCCAACCCTACTCCTGCCAGCCAGAGTCCAGGCGCGCCACCCCCAGAGCCATAAGGACATAACCACCACGCGCCAAACGCCCTTGATCCTCTCAAGCCGGGCGCCTTAAGTAGGGGCAAGAAGATTGCCTTATACTCACCCAGCCTGGACATCATTAACTAAGCTTGCCATTTGGTATTATTTAGTTCAGGGTAAGAACAGCCAGAGATAGCTGGTGTTCAACTTGTCAGTTGTGTGCTGTGATCGAAGATCTACCAGGTCGGGTTCCCCCCATCAGGAAGAGGACTAGCTTGGGCAACCCACTTTGGGCTCCCCCTTTCTGGCCTTCGATGCGGTGCACAAACCAAGTACCAAAGGATTCCTACCTTGTTTTGTTCAAGGGATTATGAGGATAGTGTAGTAACTTGAGATCTACCAGATCGGGTTCCCCCCATCAGGAAGAGGACTAATTTTGGGCAACCCACTTTGGGCTCCCCTTTCTGGATTCTCTTTTTGCTACATGGTTCTGATAGTTCCACGAACTAGCAAGGAAGGAAGACACTTACCTTGACCCCCCTTAGACTACCTATAATGTCACTATCTAGACTGCTTGCCACTCTAGGTAGATCATTATGCTAGTCACCCTAACCCCCCAAACCTTGTAGCAGAACTCCAGCATATCCTTTGGGGATCACTGCACTGTGGGAGTGCAAGAGGAACCCGGTTGTCCCTTGGTAGGCGCCAAGGTCTAAGGAATCATCTTGTGACTCACCCTGGACCAGTAGCTGGAGTCATCACGCCCAGCCGCCCCCCCTGGACCAACTTCCGGAGTCATCACGCCCAGCCGCCCTCCGGACTACTGGATCCTCCCTCGATCTATGGGCCCTCCTCTTCACTACAGCTCTCCTTTAAGTGCTTTTGTACCGTTTCTGGGTATAGAGTTGACTCAGGGTTGTGGTAGAAGTTATCTTCAAGGGTTCTCATTAACATTACGTCTTGCGAGAGGTCTTTCTTCTCCCTACTTAAATTGACGTTAATTAGCCCACTTGCCGGGACCCATTATACATACCTATCAGGGGATCCTTATATATGCACCTTCCCGGGTTATTGGTCTCCCATAGCCCGACAGAGGGGGCGTGCTTATATAAGACCCATAGCATCAAACACAAACACATATTTACACGTAATCTAGTCCCTTTGTATAACTTCTAGCCTAATTCATTTCACATTCTGTCAGGTTCATAACTCGAATAGATTTCACTCTATCTCAGCTCCCGACGATTGTTGCCTCAGCCTTCAGCACCTTGCTAGTACACAATTAGAGTTAAGGATTAATCTTTGCCAGGTGAGATCTAGCACACCTAAAGTATTAATATCATTTGTGAGCCTTTCCGAGCCCACTTCATTGTTGATGACCACTTGGCCATTATTGCTTTAGAGTCAGTTAACGTCACTATATGCCGGGGACATCATTGCATGATCCAGACGGCATTTGCCATTACTGCACTCTTGTCTTTTGTTGAGATCCTCTCTGAGATCTATTTGGGTAGGAGGTGTACCTCCACCATTTTGGATACCTTATAATTGTATCCTAGGAGTATTATTATTACCTTGAGTCCGGACCCATTGTCCGACTCCTATTGCTTACTTGATAACCTGAGTATTGTATGTCTTAATTATTCTTATTGTTGTTGATGATCTCCAGGTTACAGGTATAAAATATATGTCTTGCTCCTCCATGAACCAGGTGTTAAACTGAATAAAACCCATGTTAACTTGTTACCTGTGTACTTACTATCCTGCCGTGTTGTCTCTTTATTTAAAGTTTAAGGTATACCTATCCAGTTAGAGAGCTGCTCATTGTACAAAGAATATCTCGCGTTCCAATTTGGACCGGGCATAACAGTGTCACATCATTTAAATATTAATGAAATACCACATACATTATTATCACAATCATGCACTCATCAAATCTGCATCAATGTCCCAATCCCCCCTCACAAACAATCACTTAATTAGGCTATTCAGTCACCACCACATAGGCTACCATACATGTATAGTACAGTCACCACCACATAGGCTACCATACATGTATAGTACAGTCACCACCACATAGGCTACCATACATGTATAGTACAGTCACCACCACATAGGCTACCATACATGTATAGTACAGTCACCACCACATAGGCTACCATACATGTATAGTACAGTCACCACCACATAGGCTACCATACATGTATAGTACAGTCACCACCACATAGGCTACCATACATGTATAGTACAGTCACCACCACATAGGCTACCATACATGTATAGTACAGTCACCACCACATAGGCTACCATACATGTATAGTACAGTCACCACCACATAGGCTACCATACATGTATAGTACAGTCACCACCACATAGGCTACCATACATGTATAGTACAGTCACCACCACATAGGCTACCATACATGTATAGTACAGTCACCACCACATAGGCTACCATACATGTATAGTACAGTCACCACCACATAGGCTACCATACATGTATAGTACAGTCACCACCACATAGGCTACCATACATGTATAGTACAGTCACCACCACATAGGCTACCATACATGTATAGTACAGTCACCACCACATAGGCTACCATACATGTATAGTACAACCAACAGAAAGCCATGATGAACGTTTGTATGAAATGTAGCCTAGAAATAGGCTACTCAACACTCGACACCTCTACAACTTTAATAGTATATAGAACCAGCCCAATTCCGCATTCCTCAATGTTAGTTAGTTAGGATAATACTTCAGAGGCTATCCACCCCATCACACTGTAAATCAAGACAGTGGAATCGTTTGAAATGGAAACTCGCAAATCTACGCTTCTGAACGAATCCTAACTAGCCCAATGGTGCGAACAAAAGAAGACCTTGGCAACACTGTGTACGTATATCCCGCCGCGGTCAGCTAACGAGCTAAACAGTCGCTCGTGGAAAAGGCAGTGTTGTAAAAACAATTGTCACCATCTTTTTCGAATTTCCTGCATCTCCACGTATGTAATTTGCTGCCTCTGTGTTCTATGACATTCTGATTCACATTGATTGATTTCCTGTCACTGGTCTAATAAAAAATATAGCCGGTAACATATTTAGCTGCCCGATTTGATAGTGGATTATAAATTGGTAACTTAAAAGCGCACGATAGCTTGTTTTGTAGGAAAGAAACTATAGTGCGCAGGCGCAGACATTCAACCTGCCAAATTCTACAGCTACAGAATATAATACCGTATGTTCAGCCAATTTCTACTGAAACACGCATTTGTTAGTAACTAAAAAGGAAGTAAATAGTTAAATACAATACTTCAATGATTATTAAAATTTCGCCCAGCCTATCACACCACATTAGATGAAACTAAATTTCTTGTTCAATAAGCTGATATTTATGTATCGAATTATGTTAATTATTATATATTCACTGCATTAACGAGTATATAACCATCATATTATGAAACTAGTAAAAATATACAACACAACTATGTGTCAGATAAGTGTGCAAACTGTATTAAACCTCTTAAATCACGAAAACCCTCAAACCCCTCAATGGTGTATCACACACGATAGTCGTTTGAATAAGACCCCCAGCGCCATCTGGATTTTTAGCACTATTTTCCCTCATTGAAGTGTATCAGAGTATAAAGGATAAGTGTCCCAACAGCTAAAAGGCAAGCAAGTAACAACAGAACAAACTTTAACATTTTAAGTTCTATTGGCCTTCAGCTGTTTGATACCTTTTCATATTGTCTGTTCTGTCTAGTTAACCACTTCTGAATCAAGATACGTAACAATATATATATATTTACGGTATATACGGTATATATAATATTATACATATATATATATACGGTATATATATATATATATATATATATGTATATACAGGGTGTCCCAGGAGGAAAGGGCATAACTTTAGGAAATGATAAAACAAAATATTCTAAGCCTAAAATGTTCTATAAGGAATATTCCGAATCTCAACCAGTAGAGATATTCTATGATGAAAATAGCATTTTATTGAGTATTTCCCCATAAGGGTGGCCTAGCTGTCATAGTACCTACCACACCTCCATCTAACTGCAATTATTTTATCATGTTATTATAAAGATATTATAATTCTGTAAGTTGCAAAATAATAATAGATATAATAACTCACTTTGGATCAGTTGGAAACTATCTGACATGGAAGAGTCCATTACAATGAGGCGGAGGAGGAAAATATATAAAACCTTCAATATCTTTTTAACGGTTGAGATTTGGACTTTTTGTTATGGAACATTTTAGGCTTAGAATACCTTGTTTTATCATTTCTGAAAGTTATGCCCTTTCCTCTTAGAACACCCTATATATATATATATATATATATATATATATATATATATATATTGTCACAATGACCACCAAGCTCTTTTAGGGTCTTTTAGGAGTAGCTAGACTCGAGTGGCGCCAGTCTTTCTGAAAGCAGCTGTGCCAAGTCTATTAGAAAGACCTGGTATTGTGAGTTTCACTCCAATACCCTTCCAATTGCACATGACTAGTTTTGCCGTGCCTCTAAGCATTTGTGTCTCAATAAACATTTGTGTAGAATGAGCCAATAGAGTGTTATTAGTTTCGTATATGAAGTTTTTTTTTTAGTGGCAACGTCGGGGCTTGCAAGCGAGGGGAGGGAAGGGGAGGAAGGAATGTTGCTCCTGTCTCGCGGGAGGTGATTTTGCTGGCACCAGGAGTTTATTTAATTACGTGACCATTGCAAGTTTAGTTGTGTTACAATATCGAGATCTACTTTATTTTATCTGCCACGCTGTTTTAGCCAATATGTTAACACCGGAATACGTTATTATAAGTTATTCTTGTGAAGTGTCCTAGTGTTATCATATCGTGTGGTGATATATTGCCACCCTTTAGTTTTGAAGCCGGCTGCCGCTAGTGACGCGAGGCCTCGCCATTCTCTCGTAGGCAGCCAGACTAGATAGTTGGTGTCTTCTCTCTCTTGTGATCCATCAGTCTGCCCCTTTTGTTTGTCCTTGCTTGCATCATAGTAACGTAACGTAATTAACAGAGAATCCTAGACATTAATTTCTTCTTTTATTATCCTTTTACTATGATCAGCATTTATTATATTTAATTTTGTTTTATATATTCTGTACCTCCGGTGGCTGACTTCGGAATCCGTGATAGGGAAGAGCTGGGAGGTTTGCCGGGGTCCTTACTAATAAGCACTGTTAATCCCATAGACAGTCCACACACACACACATCCATACCCCCTACATATTTTTCCCCGTGTTTGTGCTTAGGACCCGGTAACAACCTTGACGGTTCTGCCCCAGCAAGTGTTTGTTCCCTATCTCGGGTTTCGAACTAAGGCAACGGAGTGTTTCATATTAATTAGGAATCCAGCTTCAGTCTAGACCCCCCCCCCCCCCCCCCCATAGTTAAGTGAGTGTCGGGCGGTATCTCACTGGGGGGCCCAGGTTGAAGCAGGATATATTGGTGTGATATATGCAATATTATTATGTGCAACTCTCTTGGGTTGAGAGTGGATTACCGTTGGCTGGTTTGCGCACGGTTTAGTACTGTCGAGGGCGCGCATAGCCTGTTATGCTCGAAGTACACCTGCACTCTTGTTTCGTTGATGTCTGCTGGTAGCCTATGTATTTAACTGTTTTGATTATCCAACGCAGCATTGCTAATCCCGGTGTTGGTTTCGAGTTCTCGTAGCTAGTAAGTTACATGAGTATCTCTGTTCTAATTATTATTCAGAACAGGAGCAGGGCAGTGTGCACCTTAAGCCCTGAGAAGAGCCTGGAAGCGTTCATAAAGCTCTTACCTGTTGCGTCGTGGTGTTGTTTGGTAGAAAGACAAGGTGCATTTGCATTAGTCATTATCTTCGTATACCGTCTCTAAGCAACTGAGGTCCAGATTCGTAACAATATATATATATATATATATATATATATATATATATATATATATATATATATATATATATATATATTTAAATTTAGTAATAATATAGATATGTATATATAATTTTATTTGAGTAAAGGGAGACATAAGGGAAAGCTGCCTCTAACAAGTGTCTCCCCCAAAGTTGAGTGACGGAGGGAAATTCAAGGTACGTTAGAGTCAAAATGTCTGAACACACGGGGCTTGAAGCAGTTTAAGGCATAGGATGAGGGAAAGACAGGTTGAGGTATAGAGTGCCTGAGTTGACTTGTTCCCTCTCCGCAAGGGAGGTATACACTGCGAAAGCTTTGAAGAACAGTGATTATTGTAATATCGGTAGAAGAGAGAGAAATGCAACTTTGAGGCATGTAGAGAGAGTTTATAGGGAATTGGAAAGAGGAAGTACATTAATGAGACAAAATGATTTGACTCTATCCTTGTGAGAAGTAAGGTATGGATAGAACCTCCCCACACATGTGAACAATATTCGATACATGGGCGCGCTGTGCCCCTAAACAGGACAAGAAGCTGCGTGGGGGTAAAGAGCCCATGAGGATGGTTGAGCACACCTAACTTCTGGGAAGCTGATTCTGGCATGAGTGGTTAAATGATCTTTCCAAAATAAGGCTCAGAGAAAAAGAAACTCCGAGTATACTGAGATAATATGAAGGATTAATTTGTCTATTGTTGAAGTATAAGGGAAAGTCATGTGAAAGATCATGGCGTGTAGTTATATGTAGAAGTTGGGTTTTGAAAGCATTGAAAGTGACAAGATTTCCTCTGCCCCAATCGGATAATTGTTGATAGAACAGAACATAGGCGTGATATGGCCTGATCACGTGAGGGTTGGAGTGATTGCATGCTGGGTCATTGTGGAAAACTAGTTGAATAGTATAAGGTAGTGTCATCAGCAAATGAGTTGAGGGGTTGAAAGGTACAGACTCTAACAAAGGTTTTCGACATGCATAGAACAATAAAGGTCTCACTGAAGGAAAACATATTGGCGATCTGAAAGTAGTTTATGGGAAGACAAGTGATCAATTGATTCAGATAGCGATATAGAGTGCCTCCAAAGGGATCTAGATACCTTACATGAATGGTCAGTAAAATGGCAGATGAAGTTTAACATTGACAAATGCAAGGTATTAAAGATAGGGAAGATGCAAACAAATGTTAAATATAAACTAGCTAATTTAGAATTAGAAAATTCAGACTGCGAGAAAGATCTAGGTGTGTTTGTTAGCAATGATTTGAAGCCTAGAAAACAGTGTATAGGCGTTCGTAATAAGGCAAACAGGATTCTCGGGTTCATCTCTAGGAGTGTGAGTAACAGAACTGCTGATGTTATCTTAAAACTTTACTTGTCATTAGTGAGACCCCATATGGATTATGCTGTCCAATTTTGGTGTCCTTATTACAGAATGGACATAGATTCATTGGAGAGAGTACAGCGTAGAATGACAAAAATGGTCCATAATATTAGAAATCTTCCGTATGAAGAAAGGTTGAAGAAATTAGGTTTACATTCGTTAGAGAGATGCAGAGTTAGAGGGGATATGATAGAGGTGTTCAAGTGGGTTAGTGGGATTAACAAAGGGGACATGACAAATGTACTAAAGCTCAGTGATAGCGAAAGAACTCGTACCAATGGTTTCAAATTAGATAAATTTCGTTTCAGAAAATATATAGGCAAATATTGGTTTGGTAACAGAGTTGTAGATGGGTGGAATGGACTACCAAGTGCTATAGTGGGATCTAAAACTGTAGGGAGCTTTAAGATAAAATTGGATAAGCATATGGACGAGAAGGGTTGGGTGTGAAGGGGGATCAGCCAGGTTGGGCCAATCAGCGCTCTGCAGACCCCCATAATCCTGCGTTAATCTCTAACCGTTTTGGTAAGATAATCCTCAGGGTATTCGAGTGTTGAGCCTATAATTGGGCTTTGTAATTGATTTGGGGTTGTGTGGGACCGGGATCTGCCTTGCTTAGGCCAATCGGCTTTCTGCAGACTCCCATTTTCTTATGTTCTTATGTTCTTAAGTGCTTCAGAAATTATTATTTAAGAATAGTTTCATAAATTTAGTGATGCAAAAAGAAAAAGAGAGAAATTTGACGATATTTGGAGGGTTGAAAGCAGTCAACCTTCTTTGGAACAGGTTGAATGAGAGCAAACTTTCAGCAAGAAGGAAAGACTTTAGAGGAAAGATAGAGATGAAAGAGTTTGCCTAGGCAGGGAGTCGGCACGAAAGAACCATTTTTTTGGTACAAGAGGAAGAACACCATCTGTTCTGTACGCCTTCTTCGTATTAATCCCAGAAAGGACAAAAAGTACATCCTTAATGATATTATGATATTAGGCATAAGTGAGAGAGAAGGGTAGTGGAGTGGAATGACCAGCACCTGAATCATCCCAGGTTGAGTTTTTAGCAAAAGCTCAAGTGAAGAGTTCAGCGTTGTCAGAAGATGCGGCGTTGGTGCCGTAGGCGGTGGTGCCGTCGGAATGGAAAAGGGGAGGGAAAGATGAAGAGGAAAATTGTTGAAAAGGTATTTAGATAGATACCAGAAAGCTTGGGAAGAGCTAAAGTTGGAAAGCTCCGAACATATATTATTAATGAAAGAGTTTTTGGCGAGTTGAAGAACAGATTTTGCTTGATTCTGAGCAGAAACATAATAAGTACGATATTCTTGAGTTTGAGTCAAAGAATTTTGAATAGTCAGTAGAGTTAGGGGAGAGATAAACAGCACAGATACAGTTAGTGAGAGAGGGACAAGATAGAATGCGGAAGCGTCAAAGTTGAGAACACAAGAGCAAGTAAGATTGTTGCATACGCACAACATAAATTTTTGGCTTTACATTGAGGATAGAGATAGTAGGAGGATAACGAGACGGTCCTGCTGTTAGGTGCCCCAGGCAACTGAGTTTCAGTGAGGAAACGTAGGTCAGGATTGGTAGAAGACAGATGGCTGGGTCTTGTTGTGTCATCACACTGTGTATTACTTTAATAAATTGATGTATTGGAAAGATGAATAGTGTGCTTGTGTGGTGTAGTGTTAAGGAGAGAGAGTGTTTGTGAGAGCTAACTCAATGTAACTCTCTGTGTAAGTGAGGCACAAAGAAAATCAGTAAGAGAGGGTGAGGAAATTAAACAAGAGGTCCAGCGACTACTTGTCAAATGATTATAGCCTCTTTTAGGAATAGCCCAGTCAGATTGGTGCCTGCCTATTATATCCCTATGCAGTATATATTATATATTCTGTATATATTATATACTGTATAGGGATTTATTAGGCAGGTACCAAACCAAAAGGGCTATTCCTAAAAGAGGCTATAAATATATATATATATATATATATATATATATATATATATTGCCTGATGCCATGATTACCAAAGGGGTGGCCACGAACGAACCGCCCCCATGCACCTATGTCCCCAGTCAGTCGACGCCCCTCCTCCCAACCAGCACCACCTTCATCCATATACTTCCTCACTCCATCCTTCCACCTCTCCTTCGGTGCACTTCTCCCTCTCTGTCCTTCCACCTCGCTCTCGTACACCCTCTTAGTCATTCTCTCGCTTTCCATATGTTCCATATGGCCGAACCATCTCAAGTTGTTCCTTTTCACACTTTCCAGCACATCTACCTCCACACCACATCTCCTTCTTACTTCCTCATTCGTCTGTCTATCCCTCCATGTAACTCTGCACACACTTCTCAATTAACTCATTTCCACTGCTCTCCCTCTTAGTCTGAGCCTCTTCCCGAACGTCCATGCTTCGCTTCCGAAAGTTAGTGTCGGGATTACCACACTGTCATGCAAGGACTTCTTCACTTCCATACTGACCACCCTATTTCTTGTTACTGCTTTCAACGCTCCTACAACCCTCTTCCCCTGTTGCACCCTCTCCCACACTTCTTCATCCATAGTCCCATCTTTACTCAACACACTGCCCAGATACTTAAAAGAGCTGACGACCTCCATAGCCTGACCGCTCAACTTCACCTCACACACGGTGACTTCACCCTTTTCAAAGACCATAACCTTGCTCTTCCCCGCATTTACTTTCAAATTCCATTTTTGGCACACTGTTCCAAACTCATTTACCAGACCCTGCAACTCCCATTCATTATCGCTAATTTGAACTGTATCATCCGCAAACAGCAGTAAAGGCAGCTTCCACTCATTTCCCTCCCTTTTCAGCGATACACCAACATCTACTGCTCTTCCTAGTATTTCTTTCATGACTCCATCCAAATATACAGTAAACAACCTCGGGGACATCACACACCCCTGTTTCAACCCAACGTTTAAGTCAAAGAACTCGCTCTGCTCATTCTCCACACTTACTGCCGCTTTTGCACCCTCATACATGCTCTTCACTGCTTTCAGCTACTTGCCATCTACTCCGTATATTCTAAGTACTTTCCACATACCTTCTCTATCCACTCTGTCATAGGCCTTCTCCAAGTCCATAAAGGCAACATACACCTTATGTTGCTTGTCCAGATATTTCTCCACAACACAATTCAGGGTAAAAATCTGATCTACACATCCTCTTCCCTTCCTAAAACCGCCCTGCTCGTCACCTATCTATTTCTCCATTCTAGCTCTCACTGTCTCAATCACTACCCTACTGTACACCTTCCTTACTACGCTTAGAAGACATATTCCTCGGTGGTTACCACACACTCCTCTTTCCCCTTTACCCTTATATAGGGGAACTATTATGCCTGTCTTAGAGTTATCAGGTGCACTCCCCTTCTCCCATGCTAGTTTGCACATTTTCCATACCCATTCGATCACTATAACACCACCATACCTCAACATTTCCCCACACACTTCATCTGTTCCTGATGCTTTCCCCAACTTCACTCTTTTCATGGCTTCCCACACTTCTGACTTCCTGATCCCCACCTCCTCCTCCACTTCTCCTCTTCTCCCTCCCATACCATATCCAACTATGTTTGCTGGCTCTTCATTCTTTAAATTTAGCATCTCGTTGAAGTACTCCCTCCATCTTTCGACTTTCTCTTGCTTCTCGGCTAGCATTCTCCCATTCTTATCTTTCACACCCTTACTGTTTCCCTTGCTACCATCCCTAACTTTCTTGACTTCTTTCCAGAACAGTTTCTTACACTCTCTCCATTTTACACTCAGATTCCTTCCAAATTCCTCATCTACTCTTCTCTTACTTTCCTTCACTACTCTCTTCACCACTCTCTTTCTCTCCACGTACCTCGCTCGTTTCTGCCTCTCCAAATCTTCATTCCCTCTACTACCCAACCACTCTCTATTCGCTTTCTTCTTGTCTTCCACAGCTATATTTACCTCTTCTGTCCACCATGCTGTACCTTTCACTCCCCTCCCTCTTCTCCTCACTCCACACACCTCCTCACATGCTGCACAGATCTCTTCCTTAAACACCTTGCTCATATCCTCCACTTCCTTCATATCTTCCAGGTCGAACCCACCTAGTCTTCTTTCTACTGCTCTCCTGTACTCTTCCCTGATTTCCTCCTCCTGTAGCCTCTCCACCCTCCTCACCATTTCACCTTCCTCTCGCCTCCCTCCAGCTCTCCTCACCCACTTCTTTTGTATACTGATCAGACAGACCCCCTCCAATACCCCTATACACTCTAGCATCCAGCACAGATTTCTTCATTCGTTCATCCACACATATATAATCAATCCGGGACTTTCGTTCCACCACTATCTTATCCTTTATCATCCACACCACTTTCCATGTGTACCTGTGTATCCTTCTGTGCCGGAAGAAGGTGTTGGCTATCCACAGCCTCCTCCCCACACATACGTCCACAAGTGCACTACCAATCCCATTCACCTTTGACGGTACCCCCCACCATCCTACCACTTCATCAACTTTCCTATCACCCACCTTACCATTCATATCCCCAATCAGAAATATTCTTTCGTTCTTGTCAAACTTATCCAGGCACGCCTCCACATTCACCCAGAACTCCTCTTTCTCTCTTACAAGTTTATCCTTTGTCAGAGCATACACACACACAATCACCCACGTCTGTATTCCTACTTTCATTCTCACCCACACCATCCTTGAACCCACAGACCCATATTCTCTTACACGCTCCTTCCATTTGTTACTTACAAACAAACACGCACCTTTTCTCGCTGCTCCCTCACTCACTCCAGCACACACACCCATTCCACACTCCCACTCTATCACATCTGTACCCCTCCATTTGGTCTCTGTCATTCCACATACATCCAGCCTGACATTCACTAACACTTCCAAAAACCTCTCTCTATTTTGTGCCATCATTCACTCACTCACTCACTCGGGGCACCAAAATGTGGAGGATTATGTGGCCAAGAATATATCCTATGTCACACCAATCAAAATAGGATAGAAATAAAGTAAATTAATAGATAGCCTACCTTATGGCATGGATTGTATGAGTAGATGAGGGTTGTTTAGTAGCCTAGGCTTAACCCATGATAGCCTATCTCTCAGATACCCTAACTAACCATTGTATAAATGGCCATATATATCAATGACTTACAGTAGCTATAACTACTGTAGGGTCCTTGCGTTGTTTCAGAGGATTCCGGCTTCGGTAGGTAGGATCAAAGGTCAGGGACTCTGGGCCGGGCGCGGGGAGTGTGGTGGGAGTTCACGAGACACGTCCTGGTAGCTCAAAATGGCGTCTGGTCAAAATTTCAATTTCCGACTCATAAATAAATTATATACTGATTGGTTACCAAGGGTTCATCCCCTCTTCACTAAATCATATAAATGAAAAGTAGGCTTTTAATTATATATATATTAATGTAAATATCGTTTCGCTACGATTTAGTAAACATATTATCCAGGCGTTCTGGATATTACAGCAAGCTGTGGATCGTGCCTGCGAATGTGGGAATTTCAAAACTGATACCGAATACAGTACCTCTAAATCTAATCATACAAGGTTTTATAACTAAATTAACTTGGCCAAGGTAATCTTATACAGTTCTAAATTACTTAATATTAATTATCCTTTACAATATTTACAATCACCAGGTTCTGGTGGGAAATGGTTCACTCTAATGAGGTTACCCTATTGGAAGGCTGTTGTCAACACTACTCAGATACCAGTGTGGTCAATTTATTTCTCACAGATTGGGGCCCTGCTAAGTAGGATGTGTTGCATAATTGTATATTACCTGTGGATAACTAATCACGCCAATTTCTTTGAGATCCAGCAGCAGCTGCTCGTTGTGGTCTAGGTTCCCCTATTACTATGGGTCGCTGTTCTTCCTCCGGTGGAATGGTGAGCTCCATAGGTATGATCCGATCAACCGTTCGGAGAGTTGTTTGTCCTCGAGATAAAACTTTAACTGTTCTGATAACTCCTTCGGGATCAGGATAGACTTCTTGGATCTTTGCCAAGGTCCATTTGGAGTGAGGTTGGTCCACCTTAAACAAGACTATGTCTCCCTTCTCAGGTTTGCGACGGTTACTAGCAGAATTCGCACCATAATACCTATCCCGTAGGCTTAAGATATATTCTGATGCCTACTGCTTGTTCCAGGCATCCAGTATCTTGCAGAGTTTATGGTAGCTTCGTCGTAAGTGTGCGTCTGCTTCATTAACGGTGGGATCTACTAATTCCTCTGTCACATCCAAACGGGATACTGGGTCTAGTCGTCTACCATATAACAAATTAGCCTGAGTTACGGCTTCAATTTCCAAATTGGAGTCATCTTGATATGTTAGTGGTCTATTGTTAATTCTTGTTTCAATCTCTCTGACAACAGTTCTTATCTCATCCAAGGTGACTCTCGACTTGTGAAGAATCTTTTTCAGGCACAATTTCACGATGCCTATCATTCTTTCGGTAAATCCATTTTGTCTGGGAGTTGTGAAAGACCAATAACAATTTCTAGAATCTAGCATTTGCTGTAGTGCGTTGCTCTTTAATAGTTCTGAAACTAGCGTGGATGCGCCCACAAAGTTTGTCCCATTGTCACTAATCAAACGTCTGGGACAACTTCGCCGAGCGGCAAATCTTCTGAACAAATTTATAAAGGTTTCCGAGCTCATGTCCTCCGCTATCTCCAAATGTATAGCCTGAGTGCTGCTACAGGTGAATAGACATATATATACCTTCTTGGGAGGTCCATCATCTCCTGTGGAGTGATGGCGCCAGTATAATCCACACCTGCTACTTCAAACGGTTTCCTTTGGTGAATACAGTCTGGCGGGAGAGCTGGTGGACCAGGGTAAAGAATAGCTATAGCTGTATACCTCTTGCAAATAATTCAATTCTTGATACAGCTTTTAACAGCTTGTCGTCCCTGGGGCATCCAATAATTTTGCCGCATATAGGCTAGAGTGTCTGCTACCCCACCGTGTTTAGTGGTTTCATGCGCGTTTAACACCATCAATTTGGTGAGGTCGCAATCATTGGGCAATAGGATCGGATGCCGAGTTTTGAGGGGTAGATCAGGTTTTCCAATACGACCTTGACAACATATTAATTCTTGATTGTCTAGGTACAGCCCAAGATCCTTTGGTTGGCTTGGGATTGGGTTTACGTAGCTGTGTTAATTCCTCCTCATACTTTTCAGCTTGTATCCTTTTGATCCAATAGTTAAGTGGGTCTAATTCCTCCATCTTCACCTTCTTGCTCAGAAACTTACACACAAATTTAGTTACAGTTAATAGTTTGTCCAAATTGGAGAACTTGGTGATGTCAATCACTGAAGGCTCTGGGATAATTATTGGGTCCATATGAACTTGATCATCATTAACCTTCTGGTATGATTTTTGTTCTAGCCAATCACTCTGACGTAGCCAAACCGGACCCTGAAACCACAGAGTTTTGTTAATACATTTTTTGACACTTACACCTCGGCTCACCAAGTCAGCCGGATTATCCTTGGACTTAACATGCATGAATTTATAGTTAATTTGCAGTTCCTTTATTTTGTGTACTCTGTTACGCACATAAACTATGTGACTATCATCCTTAGCTATCCAGTGCAAACATATCTCACTATCTGTCCATATATATGTCTCACCTAAAAAGAGAAACATACCTTTCAAATAAGTAGCTAACCTAGTTCCCAATTCAACAGCGGTCAGCTCCAACTGTGGAAGGGTACGTTGTTTTAATGGCGCTACTCGGGATTTGGACATAATCAAAGTAGATCGGACTTCAGTGACACAATAAGCTACTGCACCATACGCCTTAGATGAGGCATCACAAAATATGTGCAATTGAGCACACTCATTATCAGAGGTAGGATCACATCTTCTAGGAAACTTGACTGATGACACCTTTTCATATTACACATGCAATTTGTTCCACTCTTCTTTATACTTTTCAGGTAATGGAGTATCCCAATTCAGTGCTTCTCTCCAGGCTTCCTTAACTAAAATCTTCCCTTTAATTGATATGGGACTAAATATGCCCAATGGGTCGAACATCATAGAGACCTGACTTAAGAGCGTGCGTTTTGTGAGTTTTACATCGGGAAACTTGAGGGGCTTTAGATACATCTCATCAGTAGTCGTTTTCCACTGCAATCCTAGTACTGGTTAACATTCTGGTATTTGGTAGCCAGGATAGTCTCCT
Organism: Paralithodes platypus; assembly: GCA_032716605.1. Taxonomy (NCBI): domain Eukaryota; kingdom Metazoa; phylum Arthropoda; class Malacostraca; order Decapoda; family Lithodidae; genus Paralithodes; species Paralithodes platypus. The sequence goes on from CM064486.1 coordinate 60,560,527, forward strand.
CTTATCTGGTCCAGAAGAATATGAGAGTTTGAATTCCAATTTTGTAGTGGCATATTGGCTTTATTACATTCTTGCCTTGCCAAATTGTAGATTTCAATCACCTCTTCTCCATTGTCGGCAACGCCCTGAAGATTATCTATATACAAAAGTTGACCCATTTCCGGTTTTTCTGTCTTCTGGAAATTATATCTCAAAGTGCTGCACAACAAGAAAGGACTAGAGCAGGAACCAAATAACACTGACCGAAAGCGGTATTCTTTTATCCGCCCACCAGGCTGAAAAGGATCTTCAGGCCAAAGGAACTTTGTGAATTTGCGGTCCTGCTCCCTATTCTCAAAAAGGCTTTGGAGATATTCGCCACAAACCCAAATCTCTTTGTCCTGAATTTTAATAGTACATCACCCAGTATTTCAGTTAGATTTGGTCCTACATAGAGACAATCATTTAGACTTGCTTCATTCTTCGCTGCTCGAGAACTGCAGTTAATACAAGTATAATTAAAGCCTACTTTAGGTGGCAATGATAAATCAACTGACCTGTATGTCTAGCGGGCTCTAATTCCTGTAAAGGTACGGTATCTCTCGTGTGGGGTTTTTCGTATTTTATAATGTTTAGTCATTAACTTAAAATGTTTGTGATTTTAAGTAAAATATGTTGTTTGTGATTTTATGTCCGTGTTTAGGTTTACCAATGTAGTCATGTTCACAATTTGTATACTGTAATTTTCCTTAGGCTTTCTGAAATCATTGTAATTCACTATGGTATACTGTAGGTGCTTTCATATGCAGGTGTATAAGTTGTTCTCTCTCTCTCTCTCTCTCTCTCTCTATATATATATATATATATATATATATATATATATATATATATATATATATATAATATATATATATATATATATATATAAAACTATTAACCCGCTGAGCCCCAGCTAGTTAGTAATAAATGTACCACCAGGGCCCAGAGGGTTGACATTTTTTTTTTCCATAAACAATAACGAATGGGTTAGGAATGAAGGAAAAACCACGAAAAACCGATCAAAAAGCTCAAAAAATGGTCCTACAGAGCCCCCGAAAACGGATTTTACAAGAGTAAAAAATGAAGGCAATTTCCCCCCAATTTTTTTTTGCGTGCTCACGCGCACGCGGTTGGACTTTGAGAGTTTTCAACCATCGGGATGGTTGCGTGGGATACTTACACAGTTCCCATACAAATCTGAGCCCTCTAGGTGTCATAGGACCTAAGTAATTAACCTGAACGCAACCATTGCGTCGCTGGGTTCTGGTGATCGAACATTGCAGATGCAACATGTGCGACGCTGGGTCTCAGCGGGTTAAAATAACGATAAAAACAACTCGTCCAACATTCACCACCACCAAGCATTTTTCTCTCTGCCCACCACCACCAAGCATTTTTCTCTCTGCCCACCACCACCAAGCATTTTTCCTCTTAGCCCACCACACCTCCAAGCCACAAGGAAACAACCACCATAAACATCATAGGTCCAGGCATCCTTCTACCTCTCAATCACACCACCATCATGATGAAGAAACCGAGAAGGACTACCCCTAATACCCCACCAAACCTCCAAGCCACAAGGAAACAACCACCATAAACATCATATGTCCAGGCGCCTTTCTACCGCACAGCCACACCACCGCCATGACCGTGAGGTATGACCACTGCAGGGAATTTTAAGATCGTTACTCAGTTGGAAAACTGTTCTTACTATCACTGGACGTAAGACAGTTGGAAGATTTGGGCCACCCTACTTTGCTCTTGACAGTAATGACCTAGGTGCACTGGTATCCTATTGAGCTACTTCAAGAGAGTGTTTTTGTTGTTGTGGGTATCAACAAGAAAGCTTTATTAGACACTTCACTGGTTGTATCTAAAATCCTACCCTACCCCAACCGAGGCGCTATTGTGGATAAAGAATGCTGCCATGGTAAGCACTTTATCCGGAATAGGCCAAACTGGGGCTCTGTGAGAAACCGTCTACCCATAACGGCACTCAGCAGGGAGTCCTTCTGAGATAGCAATATCTGAGAGAAGGCCACAATATATCCATCACCCCCAGTTCTGAAAGACTCTTAAAACGGTCAGAGTAGTTAAGATCTGTTGCGTTAAAAACATCTATCTTACGCTAGCTTGATAACGTGTGATGATGCACTGGCATATTTACACACAATATTTATGACCCAATACCAATACTCTAGAAGTTCTGCATCAAAACTCTTATAATACCAGAGTAGTCAGTGAGCCCTCTCCTGCGTTAACTCGATTTTACTCTACCTGTGTACTGGCATATGGTAGGTATCATTCAAGGTCCAACCTCAAGAGTTCGAGTACAACTCCTGTCAACTAGCCACATCAGGATCACCACCACAGCCAACTCATCTACCGAAGACCTAAGTATCTACTCTATGTATATAAAGTGAAATAATTATACTGTTATCAATCTACAGGAGAAACAACTGTGCAAAGTTATTTATACTAAGTGTATTCAAGAAGAAGAAGTATAAATAATCAACAGTAAAAAGTAATATTGATACAACTATATATAAAGAAATATTCTAGTGAGAGTGTATGCTACGATTCTATGCAAATTAATATATTATAAAGTACTAGTGATGCCCAAATAAATCAGGGAAGAACTAATATTAATTGTGATAATAATAATACCAAGTGAATATCAAATATCATACACATAATTACCTAGAGGAATAAACTAGAAATAAAACCTCATTAGTCGCCACCTCAAGAATAACTCTACGCATTATTACACCAACAAGTTCGCGTACATTATATTTATACATAAACCTAATAAGCACAAGTGTAAGGGGTACTTCACACAGTCAGGAATGCGAGCTAGAATCATTAGGTGTAATGATTCCTGGTGATTCCTGGGAATACACCGCGAATGTCTGCAATTCTCCGTGGACTCACAACACCGTAGGAACCAGTGGGAGTGTACCTGCGAATCACTGGGAGTCACTGGGAATCACCGGGATAAAACCAGGAATGAAGTGCGAGTGATTGAAAATTTGAAAATTTCGGATTTTTACTGTAATATACGAGTCGATAGGAGTAATATAGGAATCACTGGGAATTAGATAGAAGTCACTGGGAGTCACTGAGCATCACTGGGATTTGTTAGGAATGAGATGCGAGTATGCCAGGCATGGCCCCAATTGTGCACAGCCCCTATATAAGGGGCCCCCAAGCTGTGCCAAGGCACATGCACACTTACCACCGACCCACGGACACTATAACTACAGTGCTCTAATATCGTCATTAAGTATTATGACTGTATTCATACATCATTACAGACATTAATATAATACGATAAATCTGTATTATTATGTACCGTAAGGTCATGATATCAATGCTTACTATACTTTAAGAAACAAATATATTTAAACTATTGTCTAAATAGTGGATAGTTATTCATTCCCACCTTCTTCTTTTCATTCGTTACCGAGTTCAGTAATATTTCATACGATTACCTAAAATAGGTAACACTTATAGGTTGTGTTAGTTTGCTTAGGTCAGGGGAGTTACAGAACTTCTAGATTATTAACCGGCGACTACAACGGCCCCTAAACAACCAAGTCATGATTCCGCTGGCTCAAAGTTTACCCCGGCGACTACAATGCCCCTCGAAGTAGTAATCCAAATTCCACTCTCCACCACCAAGCGAACATGACATTTCAAAACACATACAAACACGTCTCCACCACTCTCGTTATGTTAGGTAAGGGGAGTTGAAGAACTTGTAGACTACAAGTAGGTTATTGTAACACTGACCATACATTGTTCACATTATTAATTACCTCAGCTACCGTAATTTCCTTATCTACACACAATCACTGGGTGAATACAATGTCTTGTGGGAAACTGTACTCCACAGGTTAATACTAGGCCTATTTATAATGTTTGACCAAGAAAAGTTAACTACCTGTATACTGTATATTATACTTTCACGTGAGAAGTATTACAGGTTTATATGAATAATATATTTATTAAAGGGTACTTCACACAGTCAGGAATGCGAGCTAGAATCACTAGGAGTAGCTGAAAATTCGGATTCCTGGGCCTTTTCGCGGTGAAAATTCGATGACTCCTAGTGACTCTAGTGATATCCTAGTGATTCCTGTTAGACTCCCAGTGACTCCAAACCACTCGCGGCCGATTGGCCCTGTCCGACAAAATGTTCACCGTGTTTAAAGTTCTAGCCACGAATCGGACCATTCCCAGTGACTCCCAGTTGATTCCCAGTGATCCCCAGTGATTCCCCAGTGACTCCCAGTGAGTCCTGGTGATTTTCAGTGTTTCGTATCTGATTCGCGGACAGCTTTTGGTTTCAGTTTCAGTTCATACCAGAATCACCAGGACTCACTGGGAGTCGCTGGGGAATTACTGGGAATCACTGGGAGTGGTCCGATTCGCGGCGAGAACCTTAAACACGGTGAACATTTTGTCAGACAGGGCCAATCGGCTGGGACTGGTTTGGAGTCAATAGGAGTCTAATAGGAATCACTAGGATATCGCTAGAGTCACTAGGAGTATTGATTTTCACCGCGAATAGGCCCAGGAATCTGAATTTTCAGCTACTCCTAGTGGTTCTAGTTCGCATTCCTGACTGTGTGATGTACCCTTAACCCCGGAACTGCGGGAAGACTCTTAAGAGTTCCCCCGGCGGACTGCGGGATGAATCTTAACCCTTCCTACCCGGCCTGTCTTACCTAAGGACGGTCGCCCGTACCCGGGCGAAATGGCTGAAAAACGTCTAGGCCTAGGCTACCGTATTTATGTTTATTTTCACTGCTAGAACTTTCCCACTCATCTATAATCGTAGTGCGGTTTTCAATCTGTATTTTGGCGTTGAGTAGAGCTCTGTAAGTCAACTGGTTCAGTTGTGATGACGATTTCAGTGGAGCAAATATTGCAGAGATGTTGCCAATATGGGGGCTTTTCAGACACTAATTTCGTCTGACGTCAGAACAATAACATTGAAGAGTCTTCTCCTTCTTGTTTTCGGAGGTGCGGTGACGCAACGCTTGGGTTTGTTGACATACGTCGTACGCACGGCATTCAGACCAAGCTTAATTAGGCTATTAAGCTGCCGTCTTAGGTAAGGACGGCCGGGTAGCGGCCCTTCTGCCGAGCTGTCCTTACCTAAGGTAGCCCGGGTAGGAAGGGAAAAGTCAGGGAAAAAAAATCAATTTAAAACACCGATTTATTTTTTATTTTATTTTTTTTTTTGCCCCTGGGCCATGCCAAATATCACTCCTTCACCTCCCCTCCTGCCCCAGTTTCCTCCCCTCCTTCAGTTATCACCTATTTTCCCTGTTATTCCCTTATTCTGTGGTATATTTTTGTGCTAACATTAGCGAGTTGCAAGCAGGGCATTGTCATCACTGTTAGCAAGCGAGTACAAGAGAGAGAGAGAGAGTATCGATCGACAGTCTCTCTCCAGAGGAGAAAGGAAAGTGGTGGGCTGGGAGGTTGCCTCAGCCATACATTGTGTAACTCCCGGCCTGTATCGCCGATTTTGACCATCCAAAAGCTGTTTCCACTTGTTTTATTGTTGTAACAGGTTAATACCTTTATAATCAACCTATAATAGGCACATATACATACACACATACATAAAATTTTAAGACTGAGTGTTCCACACATAAGTGCAGTTTCAGTCTCTTGTCCTAATGGCGGCATTCCAGGCCTGTTAAGGGCTGCTTCACTTGTCAAGTTCTTGGATTTGAGATCGGCGTGTATAGTCCGATCCCAGGTCTTCCTCGGTCCACCCCTTGGTGCAGCTCCCTCCACAATCACAGACCTGCATTTTTTCACCCAATTTTGTTCATCCATTCTCTCCACATGTCCATACCATCCCAGTCTACTTGTTAGCATCACCTCGCTAATACTCTTTATACCTAAACGTCTCCTCAGCTCAACATTTGTTATTCTATCCTGTAGCCTGGCCCCTCACATCCATCTCACCATTCTCATCTCATTACGTTCCATTCTGTTGACATCCTCTACTTTAACGGCCCATGTTTCTGAGGCATACGTCATTGCACTTCTAACACATGAGGCATACACCTTTCCATTCAGGGGGAGAGGCATTCTTTTCATGGTCAGGATTGGCAGCAGTTCTCTGAACTTCACCCTCCCACATCTAATTCTAGCAACAGTGGCAGCCTCGGCCCCACCACCGGCAGAGATGGTATCTCCTAGGTAACAAAACTTGTTCACCAGCTCCAATGACTCATTTCCAAAATTCACAGCCACAGGATCATCACTTAACACAAGCTCGCCTTTGCACTCTACGTACTCAAATTTCTCTATTTCTGACTTATTCTTCGGCAGGGGTCCCTTTATTCTACTACAGCGCTTATTCCCATGGTGAATCCAGCGTCGTAGATGCTACATTGAATCGCGTTAACACCCACACCCTTTCCACACACTGCACATGGGTATGCACCGCTCTTTTCCACATTGTCTCGTCTCAATCTACAATGCATAACCTTGGTTTTGTTAATATTGACTCTTAAACTCTTGCTCGCCATGCCCTCTCTCCATTCTCTGAATTTGGCCTCAGCATCTTGCATACTGTCAGCTATTAGGACTAAATCGTCTGCATGAAACAATTCCAACGGGAGTCTGCCTCTAAAAACTCTAGACAGTGCCTCCAGGACCATAATAAAGAGAAGGGGGCTTGACACTGAACCCTGATGGACTCCCAAAGCGGACTGCGAACTCATCACTCAGTACACGCTTCACCCTCACCGCACTTCGCGAATCCTCATACATCTTCATTATCACACGCACCAGCCACTCTTCCACACCCAGTTTCCTCATAGCCCACTGCACAACATCTCTAGGCAACCTATCAAAGGCCTTCTCCAGGTCTACAAACACAAAGTAAAGATCCCTGCCTTTTAGTAAGTATCTTTCCTGTATCTGCCTGACTATGAAGATATCATCGGTTGTACCCCGTCCTGGCATAAAATCAAACTGCATATCATCAATGGAGATGCTTTTCCTGATCAATCCCACAAAGACTCTCTCACAGACCTTCATGATTTGGTCAAGCATTTTCTGGCCCCTATAATTTCCTCTATCTAGCGCATCCCCTTTTCCTTTGTATATATTTATTATTACACTTTTGAGCCAATCCTCTGGGATTTTCTCATCTTTAATAATGGTGTTTATCAACTCAGTGACTAGGTTGACACCAGTCTCCCCTGAAGCTTTTATCATCTCAGCGACAATGTCAGAGCACCCTGGATCTTTACCGTCCTTTATTTTATTGATTGCGTCGCTCACTACAGCTAGTACTATCAAAGGAGGGGGTTCAGGTATTGTTTTACTAAGCTGTCACCTTATCCCATTCAAACTCTACATTTAGCAATCGTTCATAGTGTTGTTACGACCGGCACTACGAAATAAACAAGGGCACTTAATAATGGACTAGATGATAGGCTATATCTGCAACAACGGCCACTTGCTATATCTATTACAACGGTACACTAATTCCAAACCCTCGAACTATTACACCGGTGAACAAAATACTTAAAACCCTCCAGAGTTAATCTACTGGATAACGGGGTATCAATTAATTAGGGTTTTAGTGCACTTCTACAAAGGCTTTCCGGTGATGCCAAAGCCAACTCACAACAGGAGTACTTACGTTACGAAAATGCTCTAAAGTAATAACAATGCTTGAATAAACTATCATAAGATTTAATAAAGGAATATATGTTTACGTTAACTTTAGTGTGAGTCTGTACTCAACACTAAACTCTTCAATGCTCTATGAAAGCACTGGAAGTCTAGTCCTACACCAATCAGATAAGGAATCTTCTGAAAAGGTCTGATGCTCTAAGATGCTCGTTAATATAGAACAGAAATAATGCAGGGGCAGGACACCAAAGCGTGTATCTTAAATACACCAACAAGTAGGATACATATATATAACAAGGGAGTGCAACAACTCTGTGACAGCACTAATAATAACCACTCAAAAACAGTACTTACTTACCCAAAGTAACAGCCAAACTGGGTTGTGCACTATGCATCAACTTAGGCTAAAATAAGGCGTGAATAATTCCTAAAGCATACACAATTAAAGTTAATAAACACAATGCCGTCTTTCTCACTAATAAAGTCTAGCAGTGGCATAAAAGGTACTAGGAAACTAGGCAGAGCGCAAGCATGCTCGTAGCCTACTGTCTCCCCTTGAAGAGATTTCCCTTATGTTACGTTAAGTGACTTGGAGGCTCTCTTGGTAAGTCCAGATCTCAAGTATCTGGTCTTACCCTGGCGCTCTACAAAGGTCAACACAATGAGGTAGCAAGCATACACGTAAGTGTAGGCAAAAGCTTCACCTGTATACTGCTACACTCGCAAAGGAAAATATGCACAAGGGTTACAGGCTAGCTAGCTTCGTCGATGTTGTACAAGCTCTGACTTGCCACATACATAACTCAGACAACGACCAAAGATACCCTCCACTGTCTAGCATTAAATAATAAGAAAGAACAGCTCAATAATTAGAAGCACCCCAACATTAGGCTACCCTTTGACTATGACTCTACTAATCCCTAAAACTAGTGCAAACATATATGTGAGAGCTGGTGCTGGTAATACGACTGGCCGACTGTGGAAGTCGTATGCAGAACCAGAAGGGATAAGTAATTGAATAAAGGTGGAAGTATGAAAAAGAAGAAGTTCAGAGAGAGAAATAGTAGTACAGGGGTTAGATGGGGGGACAGATTGCAAAGGACATGTAGAACCAAGCACGCTGTGCCAAGCTCTGCAGGAGAAACGCGGGCAGGAGCCCCCTCAGCACTAACAAAGGCAGCAGCACCCAATCACAGACGACTACGTCATGAGGAGCAGGCGTCATATGACGCGGCAGGCCCGCCGGCCAATCAGGAGCGTGGGAAACTCCTCCGAGCGAGGGGAGGCACACGTACATACACACGCACATATTACCACCTCGCTCTTTCTCCTTAACTTCACACAATGCATCTTATATTCTATCAATGATAGAAAATACTTCCAAGTGTCACAGACAAGAATAAAGACCACCACTGATCTGTCTGTGACAACATAAACTCTATGAAAGAAAGAACATCGTTCTACGATTATTGTAGAGCATTTCACTGCCCTGGCGAGCGCTAGCGAGTTACGAGTGCATTCTGGCAAGCTGGCCAGCGTAACACCCCGCCCAAGATGTGAGACGTTTCAGCCTCAGGTGAACTCCACATCTGACCAGACAGAATGCTGACAAACCCCGCATCACCCAGCTACTCTCTCAAGTTGTGAAAACAAGGCACGATCACCAACATAAAACACTGCATTATTAAAAAAAATCTGCACAACACTTCCCCAAAATAATCGCATCATAATAATTATATCACGCTCTACGAGCAAGCTTCACCGAGCCTAGCCTACTAAGACAGCTCAGAGTGATTAGATTCTTGCTGTGATATACTGCACTTACTGTATATACTATCAAAAAGAAAGAGTTTTTATGTGAGGTTTTTATATTTTTGAATAGTGTTTTTGGTGGTGTTGCACTACAGGGGCAAGCCTAATTTTTCTCCACTCTCAAACAACCACTGACTGAACGGCGAGGGTTCTCCTTCAAACATACCCTCCCGTGACAAACAATATATCAGAACATTATCAGTGCCCTTAACATGCCACACATCCAACTTGTGTTCCGGCAGCAAAACAACACCTGACACTGATAAACTGCCCAGTTCATCACAAGACTGGCACTTCTCTTCGCTCTTTCCGGCAACGGGGCCTGCCAATAACCTTTCACTATCTCCACCTTAGTGACAAACGAGGCAGCCCCGATGTGGTCTATGGGGTCGTCAACTCTAGGTAATGGATAGGCGTCTGTCAGGGATAATGCTTCCACACTCTTGCAATCAACATAAACACGGATCTTGCCACTTAACTCAGGTTGCAAAGTTACTGGCAACGGCCACTCACGATATCCTTTATCCCTCAGACCCTTTTTCCACATGTAGTCTAGCTCTGCTTTTACGACAGACTGTTGAGCAGGATTTATACGGTAGGGAACTACCTTGAGCCTTGCACTGTCTCCAGCCTCCATGTCGGATTCTACCCCGTACATCAGGCCTGGAGAAGCAACAAACATGCGGATGTATTGCCACAGCCTAGTAAACAACTTCTCTTGGCGCTCAGGAACAAGAGGTTGCAACTTATCTCGAAGAACAACATGCCTAGTGCCCTCCCACAACCCAGCCGAGACCGTAGTTTCTACAGTTTGTTGCTTAACTCTAACTTATATTAACTTACAATATGGACCAAAGCAATAGATTGCACAAGAGCTACCGGTATTAAATTATGATAAGTTAGATATTATGTACAGTACTTCGTATGTACGTATGTATGTGTGTATGTATGTATGTACTCAAGCATATACCCCATAGCCGGGGGTGGCCGAATTGAGACAAAGCCGGAACTGAAACAACAAATAAAGTTCCAATTCTTAGGGTCCGGGACCACTTTCGCGTTCTTACCCTACTGCCAACTGAAGGAAAAGTAGGACAGTAAAAGAGAGAGGCATAAACGGCTAAGGTTGGCTAGAGGATGCCAAACCTCACTCTGGATAGGACCCGTCCTCACCCAACGAGCGAGGAAACTAAAATTAAATAAACAAATAAATGAATTATAGACCAAAACAAAAAAAATACCCCCACAAACATAGTCGATCATCATCCATACTTATTTACAAGATAATAATGTAGATAGATAGAGAGATAGCTATACCGGTATATATAGATAGATAGATAGATAAATAGATAAAAAGACAGACAGACAGACAGACAGACATATAGATAGATAGACTCAGGCTGAGACTCAAAATTATTTGATTTCGTAAAAGCTACATAGAACTTTATACATAGTAAGAGAAGTATGAAGTAATTTATCTCATAGTTGGTTCACGGCTTTGAATAAAAGTAATTCTAAAATTTACTGCGTCAATGTCATTTTCCATTAAACATTCGATATTATAAATATTCAACAACATATTCTTCTCTTCCTTCATCAAATATAAGCTATCATCATTATTAAGTAAACATTTTCTTAAAAGATACAAGGCTTCATCATACATCTGTGAGCAAGTCTTATATTTTGCCAATTAATTAGATGAGTGAATATCATTAACCCTGCTAAATCACATGCTTTGTGGTTGCTCTCCCAGTATTTGAGTTTTAAAATCTTCTTAACCCTTTAGAGGGCACTCATAGATATAACAGTGATGTAAAAAAATCCTCTTACTATGTTAAAATACAAGTGTTTCTAAGACATGTTTACTCCTGTGCATTTTTCTTATTTATCATTTGGAATATGGGAATCAATTGGGAATGAAGTGGCTCGTGCGGGCTATCTGCCCGCAACGCCGGTAACCATAGATATCCTTTCCGGGCTACTTTGCCCGTTACAGGGTAGTTTTGTTCACTATTTTTATACAGTGTTTACATATTATTTTATGCATTTTTAAGACTTGTAATTAGGTTAAATATATAATACAACCAAGCTTATGACTTTAACTTACAAACTAGAGGTTAATCAAATAATTTGGAAAAGTTTTATATGCATTTAATTATAGAAAAGTACATAATTAGATATAAAAATATTACTTATATATATAATACAATATTTATACACTACTTATATACTGTATATAGCTCAACTCTCAAGGGGTGTGGAAGGGTGAGAAGCAGTTCCTTGTGTCCGAGAGGCAGAGGGCAACCTGGCAAACCGTGCAAAGCCAACGTGACCGATGGATGTCACCGTTCTTAGAGCAGTGCTTGCACGTTTGCCTGTTGTTGACGAATATGGGCAGGTGGGGCTTGGAATTGTCAAGCCTTTGGTCGAGAGATGGTAGTGAAGCTCGCTGGCCTCGCTTGGGTACTGGCAGTCTCGCCGTCCATCGACTGCCTGGTTACCCTGGACTCCATGGACTTTTGGCTTTGTGGTATCCAACCGCAAATTGTTTAGGAGGAACACCCCACCGCTTATTGGAAAACCATTATTCTGTACCATAACAAAAAACTTGAGCAATAACTATTAAATAGTTGAATAAAAACATTAACATTGACATTAGGGAATTTACGTATAATACAATTAAACTTATTTATTGTCCTTACTACATCCTTATCATTATTAAGTTCATCATCAATAATAAATCCTAAGTACTAATGTTCATGTACAGTCGGGTACCATAATCTCTAGCCTACTCAGAGGAATTCGTGGACGTCTTATTTTTTTATTTATGGAATTATAACTACATGGTTTTGATTTTTGGATAGAACATCCTTTTCAATAAATAGTATATATAGTTTTGTAGTTAATGTATGGACAATTATATTCATAAATTCGTTTCCAGATATTTGCTTCCATAATTGTAAATGGGTGCAGTCCACGAATATTTATGAGTGGGCTAGAGACTATGGTATCCGACTGTACATTCATCATTATTTCATCATTAAGCTTCATTCTTGGCAGACCATATATTATTAGTATCACTAAAAAACATACACACTGATTTCTTAGCATTCACTTGAATATGTAACTTTTTCGTTTCATGTTTCACAATGTTTAGCAACTTTTGTAATCCTGTCGCTGTTGGTGCTAGAACTACTATGTCGTCAGCATAGGCAATAATGTTACTCATCCTATTGCCAAGAGTACATTCAGTGTTTCACTTTGATATGGTTTCGATTAATTGATCAATATATACATTATACAGTAAAGGAGATAAAATTCTACCCTGTGTCACTCCGTTCATAATCATCCAGGGCTTTGAAAGTGCATCTCTATGTTTAGTAGCAACCATTTGGTTTCTGTAAACATAAAACAACATATTTACAAGGTAATGAGAAATACTTAGTTCTAAAGGTTTCTGGATTAATTTAAAATGATTCACTTTATCAAAAGCTTTCCTAAAATCAATAAAACTCGCATATACATTCGATCCTGCAGATCTATAGCGTAAAACAGTTTCCTTAATAATTAAACCTGCAGAAAGAGTTGAATGGCCCGCTCTAAAGCCATGTTGCCTCATTAACCCTCCAGCCCCGGGCACTCTAGCTCGCGACTGTGCTGCGGTACCGGGGGTTTTGACGATCTTTGGGCTATGTTAACTCCTCTGTAATTCAATGAATATGGCATGTAATGTTATGAATAAAAAAGTAAAATGTCTCACAAACCTTCCTCTGTAGAATGGCGTTGAGTAGAGGTCTCTAGCCCCACTGGTTACATAATGGTGAGCGTAGGAAGACGAGTGCTTTTCGGCGGCAAATTCTTCCCGCGTTCGGATGCGTCGCCCCAGCCACGGCTACGACGCACCTAGCCGCTCGTCGCGCCAAAGTGTTTATCTTCCTTAGACGATTTTAGTGTTTGATATTGAGAATGTGATGTTTATTTGATATTTGTATAGTTAGTTTGAGGCCAATTATATAAAGTATGTTTATTAGGGTATCCCTGTCACTAATATTGCTCATTTTCACTCGATACCGTACATTTTATTAGTAATTGAGGTAGGTTATGTTATATTAGGCACTGATTATTCGTTATTACAGGTGTTTATTATACTTTGGCCATCAAGTATTGTGTCTTGTGTCACTTTCACTTTGATAAATATGCTTTAGAGAGTGTCACTATCACTGATAATGCTCATTTTCACTCGATACCGTACATTTTATTAGTAATTGAGGTAGGTTATTGTTATATTAGGCACTGATTATTCGTTATCACAGGTGTTTATTATACTTTGGCCATCAAGTATTGTGTCACTTTCACTTTGATAAATATGCTTTAGAGAGTGTCACTGTCACTGATAATGCTCATTTTCACACGATACGGTACATTTTATTAGTAATTGAGGAAGGTTATTGTTATATTAGGCTCTGATTACTCGTTATCACAGGTGTTTATTATACTTTGGCCATCAAATATTAGGTCTTGTGTCACTTTCACTTAGTTATATGCTTTGTAAACGTTTTATATACAATTTATTGTCTTTTTTCACTGATTTATATATTTCTATAGGTTGTAATCATATGAATGTCACTTATTATATACATATGTGTCACTTTCACATATTATTATGGTGTAATTCTATTTGTATAAATGTTCTCATAATACATGACTTTTGTATAACAATAAATTGGTTTACTTCCACTTTTTGCCTATATATATACTGTACATATTGTCATTATCTTTGGCACTTTCACTATGATTATTAGAACTCCTGCTTGGAGTGGTAATCAAAGAAGCACCCTACAGCACAGAGTGCCACCTTGCACTCCACACACTCCACGGTGGACTTTTTACCTGACCTCGCCCTCAGCCTGCTGTTGTAGCAGACATGGCACCGCTTCTGCTGCGTTCTTCCTGATTCATTCTGAGGCAGGGAAACAAGCCTGTGCATATTCATGTAATATGCACAGTGCAAGCGGTCAGTAACGGCGGGCCCAGCATGTGCCACTGCCCTCTGTGGCGTACCATACTTCTCCAGCAGCTCCGTCAACACCTGCTTTTGGAACCTCCGCAGGCTATTGAACTTCATGGGTGTGTTCACATTCCGAAGCTTGTATATATTGTAGGCATTCAGAACTGACATGTCCACCATATGCAGAAAGAACTTTTTGTACCATCTGCACGAGGTACGCAGGCAGTCAATGAAGCCTATCTGCATGTCGGACTTGTCCACCAGCCTCATGTTGATGTTGTAGTCTAGGACAGCATCGGGCTTGGTCACCCTGGCCTGGGTGCGGCGATCCACCTTGCCAGTCTCCACCATTTCCCCCTTGTGGATGGTGCTCAGGAGGTTGACCTTCCGCTGGTCGTGCCAGTGGATAGCCAGAATGGGCCCCGACTTCTTCCTGAACACATCACCTTTTTTGGTCTTTGGAGGGAAAGGTGGCATGCCCTTCCTTTTCCCTCGTACTGTGCCTACAGTCCCCGTCTTGCGCTCATGCAGGTACTTTGAGAGAGTGGGGGACGTGTAGTAATTGTCCGTGAAGAGGACGTGATTCTTGCGGAAATAGCGGTCCATCATGGCTTGCACCACTGCTCCGTCAGGGCCAATGAGGGGGTCCACAAGCACGTCCCCTTCCTTCCCGCTGTAGACCAGGAAGTCCAGGACATAGCCAGTTTGGCAGTCGCACAGCACAAAAATGTTTATGCCAAAGCGATGTCTTTTTGAGGGGATGTACTGCCGGAAGCTGAGTTTTCCCCGGAACAGCACAAGAGACTCATCAATGACGACCTTGCGGAAGGGCTTGAAGTAGGAGGTGAAGCGTTCTCGCATCATCTCGTACAACGTCCTAATCTTCCACAGCTTGTCTGGGAGGTGGACGTCAAGGTTGGTGACAAGATGGAGCGCTGCGAGGATATCAAGGTACCGGTCACGAGACATGTATTTCCCGAAGGCAGGGGTGGATATGTGATCATTGATGTTCCAATAGTCAGGCAACCTATGCTTCTTGACATGAGGCATTAACATGGTGAGTGCCAGGAACACCATGAACTCTTTATGAGTCACTGGGGTCCACTGCCTCATGTGGCCCTTGGTCACCTTGCCCAAAAAGTGGACCTGGAATTGGTGCTGCTTATTTGTCTCTTTGACAACATATCCTACCACCTCATCATCAAAGAAGGCCTCAAATAGTTCGTGTGGTGGAGCATTGGGGCCTGCAGTAAAATTGGGGGTAATGCCTGAACCCTCCTGTACCTCATCAAAAGCTGGCACATCAGGGTTGTACCCATCCCCCTCAACTACGTCTTCCCACTGAAAAACGTAGAATGGGTCTTGTCTACGCTGACGAGGAGCTCCAGCTGGTGGCCCAGCACGCCCACGGCCAACTCGGCAGGCGCGCGCCCTAGGGCGGCGAGGGCGGCGGCCAGCACGACGGGCAGTACGACGCTGGGCCAAGCGGATGGGTCTAGGGTCGTCGATGTCCATATAGCCACCGACAGAGTGGTCATCTTGCCCTGACGGTGGACCTATGTAATCATGGCCAGAGTCTTCTGAGAGGTGCCCTTCATCATCAGTGGCCCCCACATAATCTGGCGGGGAAGGAGTGAGGCGTGGGCGGTGGGCGAGGTGGGGAAGGAGTGACAGGTGAGGCTATGTCCCCCTGAGGTCCTGGGCTCCTTGGCCTGCGACGAGTGACAGAAAGCAATGCTTCACTGTCACTTGGCCCAGGTATTGGTGATGCGAGCTCAAATACTTCTTCAGGAACACATGTTGAAGGCAGGAGAGGTGGGGAGGACCGTGGGGAAAGTTGTGGGGGCGTATGGCTGGGGCAGGCAGGGGTGGACGCCACGGGAGCCTCGAACAAAGCCCGCTTACTTTGCTTTCCTTTTTTTGTATATTTGCTGCCTTTCCCCTTTTCGGCAGCAGTATGTCTCCTGTCGGGGGACCTAGGAGGCAAATAGGCCGAAAGTGGGGGGTCCTCAACCCTTGGCAATTGTGGGGGTGGTGGGGAAGAATGCGGGGCACCCAGGTCATCTTGGGTGGCGTGGGTAGATAAGGGCGGGTAGACAATGGCGGGCGAGAAGAGTCACCACGCTCACCCTCACTCACAGCCTCATCCTCACCAAATATTTTGGCTTGTTCCCTAGCTGCCGTGGCCACCTTTTCAAGTATTTGATTCTTATATAAGTGTAGCTTGAAAGGCGATTTAGCTGGCGAAGGGCTTGGGGTCGTGTCACTCATGCGAAATTTGGTGAGTGACCTTGAACTCTCCCACTCACTCACTCTCTCAAGTTCACCGTCTTTAGATAAAACAGCTTCCTCAAAAACTAGTACATCACCTTCATCACTCTCATGTACTCTCGCAAATCCCAGGAATTGCTCTTTTTTGTCACTCTCATCGCCATAATCACTCGACTTATAATTACTGGAGTGATCACTGCCTTCATCATCAACATTATGCTTGGCATCAGCACGCTCATAAAGTCTCAATGTCGTCTCAATACCTCCGGGAGATAACACATTTAGGCGATGGCGTCGGGGTAAGGCGCGACGAACTAGCACGGGCGTCGTAGGAAGCACGGTATCGGACACAGCGGAATCACTATTTGGCGTACTATCCATGATGGCGTCGGGGTAGATACTGTTGCTTTGGCGTAGTTTACGCCTGGTGGTGCCACCTACCCTCCCACGATACCAAAAATTTACGCGCGGAATTCGAAAGCACGCACGCAAGCAATGGGCGTTCAAGAGCCCTTCCGGGTTGCGCGGGCCGAGTTTGTTATGGGCGTTCAAGAGCCCTTCCGGGGTGTAAGGAAGTCGACATAATGTGTTAATTTATATTTTAAACAATATTCAAATATCTTTAGAAAAACTGAAGAAGATATTATTAGCCTATAGTTATCAATTAATTTATGATCTTTACCACGATCTTCAATAAGAGGAAGAATGACTCCAGTTATAATATTATTAGGTATAAAACCATGAACAATAAACGCTAAAAATAATTTAGCAAGTAAACCTCTTGCATATTCTGGACAAAACTTCAAATGATTGGAATGGATATTATCGTGAACCAATACCATAATTATTATTCAACTCCGATATGGCTGTATTTATATCGTTCAAGTTAATGGTCCTAATTAATTTACCTCTTCGAACATCTTGTTTTAATCTTAAATATTCAAAATTACCTTTAAATTGACAATTCTGGTCATCAAATACACTTTTATATGTTTGCGAAAACTTTTCTGCTATTAGATTCGAATCACATTTACCTTCAATCTTTATATTTAAGTAACCTTTGTTGTTTTTCGAATTCCTAACTTCATTCCAGAATGTTTTGAACCTCTTATGTGAATAAGACTGCTAGTTTTTCATTTCGTATTTGTGCTTCATTACGTTTTATATGCTTCAGAGCTTCATTAAATGCCTTTAGTGAACTCTTCATATCTTCAAGGAATTCGCCAACTATGGGGCAGTTATTTCTCTTCCAAATACAAACAATTATCCCTTGCTACTTTATATAAATTACGAACATGATCATTCCATCCTGGCTATATTTCGTAACCTCTGTTGATGTTTTTAGCATAAATTCTGCTGAAGCATTATTACAAATTTGAAAAAAATTATCATAGATATGTTCCTTAATATCCTTAATATGATTTGAATCTGGACAGTTAGCCTATATGAACAGCATTCGAGACATTCAAAATTCATCAAATCGTACCCAGTGATACCATTACTCACTTCGTTTTTTTATTTTGATATTATATAATTTGAGTTAAATAACTTCCAATTAATAAACTGCTTAGCTACTGACTCTATATGCTCACTTTTTCTGAATTGCGTCGATATTTACTTTAAACCAATGGGAAAATTATCAAATAATGAAAGGTTGTATCGATTAAATATATTATCTATTTTCTCTTGTATACTCTCAGAAGATATGATATGATTTAGCCAGCTAACAACACTTCTACTATGACATAAATATGTAAAGGTATCACTAGATAGCACTTAATCACTAATACACATATTATTATTATCAATAAACGTAATCAAGTCATCCTAGTGGAGCAGCTTAACACCTTAAGAGCGGCCTAGGCGGTATATAATATGTAGCCACCAGCGGGGTGTTTTTACCCAATATAGGGCTGTTTACGTGATCATTTTCATGCCTAAATAAGACCCAGAGCGTAAAACAAGCATCTATCCCTGAAAGGGCATAAACAGAGCTTTCCAATGACACCACAACGATCCTTGTATGACCGCTAGTTTTCATGCAACAACCGCGCAACACGAGTGCAAAAACCATGTAATTCGGTACTTTCCCCATACATTTCACTATGTAGCGAGTGGGAGAGGGTGGAGGAGGGTGGGATTCATGTCAGTAGGCCCGCCGCGGTGGTCTGGAGCAGTCATACGCTCGCTACTCTCCTGCCACCACTTGTCTCTCTCTCTCAGCTACATTACGTGCTGAAATTGCCACACGACTTATGGTGTGAGCCGCCACATAGTCCAAACTTATTTAACTCGACTTATGTTGCGGGCCGCCAGTTAAGGGTTAATGTGATTTTGGGCCAGAATCATTCAGTTGATGATACAAGCATGCCATTTGGTATGAATGTTCTCTATACGTCATTTTTTTAGAAAAAAGCGCTAGCCATAAAAAATTCCAATATGGCGGCCATTTTTCAAGATGGCCACCAGTGAATGGAAAAACAATCAGAAACCATATATTTTTTTGTTTTTTTAAATCTTGCTGTAAAATGATTGATTTAGGCCTAAAAGTATTTTTTAGCTTATTTGTTTAGATTATTGATTTAGGCCTATAAGTCTGTTTTAGCTTATTTTTTAGCGCATAGGCTGATTTATTGCACTAATATATTTTTGTTTTCTGATTTTACAGGTTGTGCCAGCGCGGGAGAGTCTTTAATTAAGGATACAGAAGCAAAACGGCAAACCAACTGGAGTAGATGTTGCCTTTGTCAGGAGGACAAAAACAATGAAACACTAATTTCACCATTTACCTCATTCCAAAGGAAACAAGACTATGATGGTTACAGTAATATTGCAAATATGTACCATTGTTTCATGCCATTAATGATATGCCAATGCTACTTAATCCAGCAAGGCTAGACGAAGGTGAAGGCATAGAAGCCACGCTGATACGAAATAAAGCAAGATATCACAATAGCTGCAGACTGTTGTTCAATAATACTAAACTAGAAAGAGCACAGAAGAGGCAAGTTACTCCAAATACATCAGGTGGTGCAGATGAGGACCGTGGCAAGAGACGGAGAACCTCAGACCCTCCAAAAGTACAATGCTTCTTGTGTGAAGAAGAAAATTAAATATCAAATTTAAGAAAAGCGATGACTATGCAGCTGAATGAAAGACTCAATCAATGTGCCAAAACTCTTACCCATGGAAAACTCCTTGCAAAGTTAAGTGCTGGTGACGTTGTTGCTCAGGAGCTGAAGTATCACCCACGATGCTTTGTAGACTTATACAATTCAGAAAGAGCTCATCTTAATGCAGTAAAGCAAGAGGACAATTGCAACAATCTAGAAAAAGAGTTATATCCTGTAGCCTTCTCAGAACTTGTAATTTACATTATGGATAGCAAAGTTACCAACACAGAAACATCACCAGTCATATTTAGGCTGGCTGATCTAGCTTCACTGTACAAGTGTCGCTTAGAACAACTTGGTGTGGATTCTCCAGATGTCAACTCAACCAGGTTAAAGGAACAGTTACTCATTAGGATTCCTGAGCTTGAAGCACATACTAAAGGGCGTAATGTCGTTTTAGCATTTTAAAAAGATGTATGCACAGTTCTCTCTGATGTAGCAAATATAATGAAGCTATTCACTTGGCTAAAGCTGAAGATATCATCCGTAAAGAAATGCTTGAGCACAAGACTAAATTCGGCACAGAGTTCAAGGAAGGGTTTGGAGAAGAAGCTGTTCCACTAGCTCTACTTCAGTTTGTGTGTAGCATTGAACATGGTGTAGATATTAGATCACAGCTGAGACATGGTGTTGTAAAATCAGACTTAGCTATTGCATAACGTTTGCAATACAACTGCTACTCGAAGCATAGTGAAGGATAAAAAACCCACAGGCATTCAAAAGACCGTGAAACACCATTTGCTGTATATGTCGGGATGAAAGTGTTTGCCAAGACAAGAAAAAGAGAATTAAATGACAAGCTTCATGAGCATGGAATCAGCATACCGTATGACAGAGTGTTGGAAATATCTGGCCAGTTAGGTGAAACTGTTATAAACCAATATGTGGAAGACGATGTTGTGTGTCCACCAATTTTGAGAAAGGGGCTGTTCACTACATCTGCTGTAGATAACATAGACCACAATCCAACAGCCACCACAGCAAGTACATCCTTCCATGGTACAAGTATTTCAATGTTCCAGCACCCAAGTACAGATAACAGTGGAGAAGTACGCACATCGCCCAAGCTTACAGAGGCTCGGATAAAAAAGGTTCCTGAGCTTCCTGAGTCATACACCAACATCCCACCAGCCTTCTTCCGCAAGAAAAATCCAGAACCAAGCACCATTGACGACATATCACTGCCAGATCTCAATCTTTTCCAAAGAGAACCCAGGCTCGAATATGAATGGTTGGAAAAGATTTATGATACCACCAATGTAGATGATTCATTAAATATAACATGGTCAGCCCATCATGCAAGCAAGCAAAGGACAAACGATATTGAGACCAGCATCAATTATCTGCTGCCTCTTTTGCGAGATCAAGCTCATAGTATTGCCACCATTAAGCACACTATGGACAAAATAAGGGATGCTGTGACATTTCTAAACCCAGGACAAACCCCGGTTTTAACTGCTGACCAGCCACTTTATGCTCTGGCTAAACAAATCTAGTGGCATTGGTCAGATAAATATGGAGAAGACAAGTTTGTGATTATGTTTGGCGGACTACATATCGAGATGACAGCACTGAAATCCATTGGGTCAATGCTAGAAGATAGTGGATGGACGGGTGCTCTTGTGGAAGCTGACGTGACCTCTTCTGGCTCAGCAGATTCATTTCTGTCCGCTACCAATGTCACTAAGACTCGCCAAGCCCACCAGGTCACAGCATGCAGTTTATTTAAACTCTTGAAGAAAGCCTACAGCGCATATCTTGATGAACGGATAGACAATGATGACAAAGACAGCACTTTAGAAGAATGGTGTGATGTCCGCAGGAAAGAGAGCCCACAGTTTCAGTTTTGGTTCTTGATTCTCAACATGGAGCTGACCATTTTCACAATGATATGATCATTTAGAGAAGGAAATTTCACACTATATCATGAATCACTGTCAGAATTGATACCCTACTTCTTTACCAACAACAATTTCAATTACGCACGATGGCTCCCAGTTCATATTCGAGATATGATGTGCCTGGAGAAGCAACACCCAGAGGTTGCCAGAGAATTCCACAAGGGAAATTTCGTTGTTCACAAATCTGACAAGAATTTCTCATCAATGCCTATTGACCAAGCCCACGAGCAAAACAATGCAATCATCAAAGGGGATGGGGGAGCTATTGGCCTGACAGAGATTCCATCAGCTCTTCGAAGGTGGATGGTGGCTGGACCAGAAATAAGCCAATTGGTAGCAAACTACGAGACTGCATCGGGGAGTAAAGATGTAAAGAAAGACAGTCGTCACCATGAACAGTCACCAACAGCTCAGAATATGTTCCTTGAAAAAGTACACCGACTCACCAAAGGTTGTAGAAGAAATGGGCAATTCATTTGCAGAGGAGACAGGAGATCTTCTAACACTTGATACAAAGGACATAGCGGATCCTTCTGCTGCTCAACTAATTTCATCGCATCATAAGAGAGGGAAGGAACAGTTCAAAGCATTTATGGATAAACTGCAGACTGATAGCCATCATTTCTACAAGCCCATCAAAAAGAACAATACTGACTTCTTCAAAACTGGACCGGAATCAACCAACCAATCTGAGACTAAGTTACTTAAGGAGGATTGCCAACTGTTTTCCCGCCTTTTCATCTCTTGCCAAACCAGAGGGTGTGATCTACGAACAAATTTCAGACATGAGAACCAGTCTTTCACTAAGCAAGAAAGGTAAACTGCACACATGTACTAAGTCAGATTGCCATGGTAAAGAAACTAATAACTTATCTCCATAATAAACTTATTTAGACATATATACAACAATATCTTGACATATGTCACATATTAACACCCTACGAGCGGCCTAGGCGGTAATTTCTAATTACCGCCCAGCGGTTTTTTTTTTTACCCTAAATAGGGTTGTTTCTGTGCTCTTTTTCATGCATAAACAAGACTCAGAGCATAAAACAAGTATCTATCCCTGGAAGGACGTAAACAGAGCTTTCCAATGACACCCGAACCATCCTTCTACGACCACTGGTTCTCTTGAAACGATCGTGCAACACCAGTGCAAAAACCCTAAAATAAGGTAATTTCCTTACATAATTCCCTGTGTAGCGAGTGAGAGAGGGTGGATTAGGGTGGAATACATCTCAGTAGACCCACGGCGGTGGTGGGGAGCGGTCATGAGGTAACTACCCTCGTCCCATTGCTCTGCTCTCTCTCAGAGCACATTACGTGGCTCAAAATTGCACTCGACAATAGCCTTGACCCTAGGCCACATTTATTTCACTCGACTATAGCCGGGTGCTGCCAGTTATGGGTTAAGGGGTCATATGGTGGCCATTTTGAAAAATGGCCGCCATATTGGAATTTCAGGTGGCTAGCACTTTTTTCTCAAAATGTAATACAAAATAAATATTTCAACCAAATTTCATGCTTGTATCATCAAATGAACGATTGTTTGTGTTATCTGCTCTACTATCCCTAAAACGACCCTTTTGAAAATCTGCATTAAAAGCACCACTATTAACCCTCCCGCATTTTTAGGACGCGATCGCGTCCTAACGCCACCCCTCGAAGAGTGCTCGTATGACGCAATCGCGTCATAATGCCACCCGTAAATTAGAAATATTTGTGGTAAATAAGTTTATGACGCGATTTGGACGCATTTTTGGCTGGTAAGTTAGTCCTCAGTAAGTTACAAAATGAAATATCTGGCAACCCCCTAGCGTCCCTGTGTGAGGAGTGCGGGGCTTTGTTTCACCAGTTGTGAGCCGGCCGCCAGTCTGTGAGGTAGTACTCCCGGACCTTTAAATCTCGTCTCGCCTCCATTGCCCGCCATGGAGCGGGTTTCAGGCGGGCAAATCTTGAGTATTTATGTACTAAGAGGCAGTGTATCATCAATTTGTGGCTATGTATTTATAATTTATGTATATAACTCGTGATTTGTGACTTTGTGCCTCGTTGTTCGCCTCTCCATAGACAGCCATGTGTTTTTTAGGCGGCTAGAATGGACCCAGTGGAAGTGTTGTGAACTGTGAATAATAATATTATTTATATCATATTCGTAGGGTTAGTGTAGTAAGCATTCGTAGTCACATTCCTAACTTATGTTAGGTTTGTGATTACGAATGTTAGCTAGGTTATACGTGTGTCGTATATATATTGCCCTAAAACCTTCATTTTCGCTTGAAAGACCAATTTATTGATCAATAAATACTACCTACGAAGTATAATAAAGCTAAATATAGTTGTGTTTTGCCCATTTTTGGCATTTTTTTATGCCCAATTTGGGCAATTTTTAGTGAATACACAGTTTTATTTGAGTGAAGTAACTAACAGTGAAATGTGGATAGATTATAAACGAATTTTTTAGACAAAAATGTCAGGGTAAGTACAAATATGTCACGGTAAATAGCCTGACATAAAAAAATACAAGACTTTTATGTGCCACTGTACACTACACTACAGCAGTGAACCTTTGGACAGCCACAGATGTCTGGGTAAAGTACCTAAGCTAATCCCATAATTACTTGCCCGCGGTGGATCAGCACTCCTTGACCTTTTACCTTTTCCTCACAGCTGGGATATTTTATATGTTTAGGCATGGGCTAGGCCTATCTTTATTTTATATATGTATATATATACAGTATATATATTCGAGCATTTCTATTGTTATTTTATATATAGGCCTATTTTTCTTTATTGTGATTTATTATAGTTTTTATTTATTTTATTTATTTTATTTATATAATTTTATTTTATTTATAATTTTATTTCATTTATATATATATATTTTTTATTGTTCCTGTTCCCCAGGGTGTCTATGGGACCACCCCCTAGGTCCACAGCAAGGGTAGGGCCCATAATCGAGTATTTATATCGTTATTTTATATATATTGGGATTTATTATAGTTGTTATTTATTTTATTTATTATATTTATATGGTTTTATTTTATTTATAATTTTATTTCATTTATGTATTTGTTTTGTTATTGTTCCTGTTCCCCAGGGTGTCCATGGGACCACCCCCTAGGTCCACAGCAAGGGTAGGGCCCATAATCGAGTATTTCTATTGTTATTTAATATATATTTCTATTTATTGGATTATATTTATTTTATATATAAAGGTATATACCGTATATATATACTTTTGTTTTCTTGTCCCCTTCCCTGTTGTGTTGTTCCTGTTCCCCAGGGTGTTTGGCCAAAGAGCCCCAAGGTATAAATATATTCTTATAATGCCATACTATGACTACGTCATGGTGTTCCCCATTTGAATTACAAAATGCGGAACTATACCGTCATGAATCCATTATACTCACGTCATCTGGAATCGGATAATGCAAAACTATGACTACGTCACGGTGAACTATACCAACGTCATATGGATCCAGTGATGGCGAACTTGCGTCATGACAATTATCAACGTTAATTACGTTTTTCCTTTATTTCCATTTCTTGGTTTCAGCAACGCCAGCCTGCCGCCAAACGCCAGCCTACCGCCATATGCCAGCCTGCCGCCATACGCCAGCCTACCACCATACGCCAGCCTACCGCCATACGCCAACCTACCGCCATACGCCAGCCTACCGCCATACGCCAGCCTGCCGCCATACGCCAGCCTACCGCCATACGCCAGCCTACCGCCATACACCAGCTGCCATGTCGGACAAGAGGGATATTAAGAAATGTTTGCGGGACTCCCAGCTGGAGGATGTAGTCAACGAGGTGCTGGACCTGACGACGACGGATGAGACGGCGAGCGAGAGTGAGTCGGACGAGTGGTCTGACGATGAGGATTGGGCTTCACCTCCGCCCAAGCGACTCCGCCTCAACGCCCCCGCCTCGGCCGATCCACCACCAGCCCCAGCAACGTCAGACGACCCACCACCACCACCAGCAGAACCAGCCCCAGCAACGACGGACGACCCATCACCACCACCACCAACTGAACCAACCCCAGCGGATCCACCACCACCATCCATCCCATCCCATTACATCCCATCCCATCCCATCTACATCTCATCCCATCCCATCCATAACATCGCCGATTACCTCCTACCATCACCCAACTTCCCCCAACTTCCCACGTCACCTCTTCCATCCACCTCGCGTGGCGGTGCCTCATCCTTGCTTCCAGCAGGATCACCAGCCCGCAGCCCACACATGTTTGCTACGCTACTTGCTGTGGGCACTTTGAATATCCCGCCTTCGCATGTCATGGGAACGGTCACCCCCGCAGTGTCCCCCTTCAGCGACACACCGTTGACCCCCTCGGCATTTGTTCTGCCTGAGCATCGAGCCGCAATGCATGCTGAGGTTGCTGAAGCTGCAGTGCGTGCTCAGGTTGTTGCTGAGGTGCCACGCACAGCGTTGAATCCTCCAGCAGCAATCGAGGAGCTTCTTCCCCAAAGGCTTCCTCTTCACCATTCACCAACTGGTACAGCTGCACCAGGTTCACCAGCTAGTGCAGCTGCACCAGGTTCACCAGCTCCACACCTTTCACCACTTGGTGCTGCACCATGTTCACCGGCTTCTGCATCATCTGATGCAGAAGCCCCCCCCACTCAACCCCTCGACCTACCACCTATGCCACGCCGGAGGCCAGGTCCCCGTAGGGGGGCAGGTGGTAGGCTCAGGGGCGGCAGAGGTGTTCCTCGCAGTGGTCCTCGCGGTGGTCCTCGCGGTGGTCGTGTCCGTGCTCACGATCCTGCCCCCCTATCGTGATGCCGGTTGGACCGACACCCCCTTCGACCCCCAGCCTGATCTGTTCTCAGGGACCCCTGGCATGCAGGTTCCAAAGCCGGTGACTCCTCTCCAGTTCTTCCAGCTCTTCTTCACAAGGGAGATGCTGCAATACCTGGTATTGGAGACAAATGCTTACGCCAAGTTCGTTGACGGAGCAGCCGCTTTTTGGCACCTGTTTGGTGAGGAGGAAATGGCCAAATTCCTTGGCCTGTACTTCCTCATGGGCATCACCAAGATTCCTTCTCTGAGTCACTACTGGCGTTCAACTATCCTTCACGACTACCCAGTATTTCGGAGAACGATGACTAGGACTAAGTTTCTAGCCTTGTTGAAGTATTTCCATGCTTTCAACAACAAGGCAGTCTGCAGGCAGAAAAAGGACATGCTTGTGAAGGTTCGGACGGTGATGGAATACCTACTTGAAGGCTTCAAGCTGGCATACATCCCCGCCGAAAAGCTGTCCCTTGACGAAGGCAGCCTTGGATGGAAGGGTCGCCTTTCATTCAAGCTTTACAACCCCATGAAGCCGACGAAGTACGGTATCAAGCTGTACGTCCTGGCAGAGGCGTTGACTGGCTATGTGTGGGACTTTCGGGTCTACACCGGTCCGGGTACATCTCTCCAGGAGACGGTGGAGGGTCTCACGGAGTCCTTCAGAGGCCAGGGGTACAGGCTGTACATGGACAACTATTACAACTCAGTTGACCTGTGCCAGCAAATGCTCACACACAGCATCTATGTGTGTGGCACCCTGCGCCTTGTACGAGGAGCTCCTAAGCGGTTGTGCGACATTGCTAAAGCAAAACAGCTTGAACGCGATGCGACAATAGCAATGAACAACGGCTTAACCATGGTCCTACTTTGGCGAGACAAGCGCATCGTCAACATGGTGTCCACTTTCCACAACCAGGACACCATCCCGAAGCTTGTCAGTTTCAAAGAGAAGGACCAACAGGGCAGGTGGCGTCGTGGACAGAGGGAGATCTTCAAACCTGTTTGCGTTGAAGACTACAACATCCACATGGGGGGGGGGGATCACTTCGACCAGATGGTTCAGTACTACCCCATCCAGCAAAGGACGGTCAAGTGGACGAAGAAGATCACCTTCTACTTCATCCAAATGGCCCTCTTCAACGCCCATGTCCTGTACAGGAAGTGCTACCCAACGAAGAAGATGACCTTGCTGGACTTCCAGGAGCACATCTGTACTTCCTTGCTGCACTTCCACCCTGCAGAGTGGCCTATGTCGGGGAGGCCAGTCCACCGAGCACAAGATCTGCCGCGTGACCAGCGTGAGCCACAGAGGCATGCACGCAGGCAACGGCAACCCGGTGGACCTTCATCTGGGTCGTCCGACGACGACCATCCAGACTCCCCAGCCCCTGCTGCTCCTGACAACACTCCACCATCTCCTGTTGCTGCTCCTGGTGGAGGCGTTGAGAGGGCACCACGTCTCGATGTCCCCTCCCCACCACCAGAACCAGATGATGCTGCTGCCCCAGGGGGAAACTATGTCCTGGTTCAACCCCCCGTGGTACTAGCACCTGATGCAGCTGCTGCTGGTGACGATGGGGAAGCAGCTCTTGAAGCTGCCAACCAACCGCCACCAGTACTGGAAGCAGCAGGAGCGGTGCGAGTCCGAAGACCTCGACCTGGAGTGGTCCCAAGGCCCCGTCCTATTGTTCTGAACCATGTCCGGTTGAACAGGGCCTTGGACCATTCTCGGCAGAGGATTCCGGCCAAGAAGCGACTCCGTTGCTATTACTGCAAAGTAATGAACGGCATTCGCAAGGACACAAGCTTCCGCTGCACGACCTGCACGGTTGCCCTCTGCATTGACGTCAACGACTGCTTCAACCTTTTCCATCGTCACAATGCAGGTGTCCTATAGTCAGGAGCCATGTGCAATAATTCATTCATTGATTCATTCATTTCTCTTCTTCATTCACCCGGCTTCATTCACCCACCTTCATTCACCCACCCTCGTTCACCCACCGACATTCACCCACCGACATTCACCCACCTACATTTACCCACCTTCATCATCAAAGTGGATATAGGCCTCCTGGGGAAACCACTCTAAAAAAATAACGAGTCAAATGCAGTACCTCCTAGGGTGGCTTGGAAATCTGCATATTTCTGTGGTTTGACATCTTGTATATATATATATATATATATATATTTATGAAACCTTGTATTTATATATATGTATATATTTATGACATCTTGTATATACAGTATATATATATATATTTATGACACCTTGTATTTATATATATATACATATATATATATATATATATATATATATATGTCCTCTGTATATATTATATATATATATATATATATATATATATATATATATATATATATATATATATATATATATATATATACCCACACACATGCACACATTTTTGTTACCATTCATTATATTTTGTTTGACACCTTGTATATACTGTATATATATATATGTATATATGTATATATATATATATTTATATATTACTTTATTTGTGTTTACAATAGAATTATTTCTGAATTTATTACTTGATGATAACCTGGCTTTCTTGTTTTGTTTTTTCAGTGTCAACCCAGGAGCCATTTCCCTTCTCGTTGGAAAGGGTTGTGGCCCTATCAGATAAGTAAAATTGACAACCTTCATGACTGACATGTCTTCTATGAACATTATACAATTATTGGCAAGGAAAATTATATAAAAGTGTTGTATATTGTGGCAAAGATAAACAACTGTATAAACATTCTCATTTATTTACAAAACAATAACAGAGCATGGAAACAATTGCGCATAGCTCGCGAATCAATAACGCTATATTATTTTTGCTTTCACCATTAGAAAGAGCATAATTTTCCGATGACGGTGATATAAACAGTTATATACGTATCCGAGCAAATAAACCAACGCCGAGGTGCGGAACAGCTCGGAACCCGGCTAGCATCAGCGGAAAAGAGACGGGTGAAGCGTAAATATTCGCATTTTGGCTCTTCATTTCAAATATTCATAGCGCAAAAAGTATTTGTCGTAGGAACTTCTAGTTTATTTTATACTCATCAGCATTATTTGCTGTATTCATGCAGCCTAAATTTAAAACCATACACTTCGTAGCAATGAAATATATCGAAAATGTTATAAACCATATCAATCAAAATCATAGTTTTTTTTTCGGTCACTGCTTGAGAACTATTGAAGATAAACAATTTCTGTTTTCAGATTTGGAAAGAAGAGAAAAAATACTATTATTTGAGCAAACAAAATATATGGTCATCACTCACAATTTAGAGCTACAACGGTGTGAAGACAATTGCATGGGAAATAATTGTATTCCGGACTCATTTACACTTTCATATTTCGATTTATTTAAATTTTGTTTTGTTTTATCATGTACTATAAATATTCCTCTTTCCATTTACATATGTTACATCACAATAAACAGCATTCTGGTGGATGAAAATACAGAAAAACACAAGGCTTCGAAAACTCGCCCAGCCTGATATTTCATGGCAAATTAGAGAAGGGCTGACCATAAGTTAGCTATTTAAGTTACCGAATGCGGGAGGGTTAATACAATAATTAATATTTTGTTCAATGATCAGATTTTCTAACAATGCAAAATGTGTGACGATATTCATCTAATGAGTCATTATTTTGTTTATCACAAGGTAAATACACATTCACAATGAAATATTTATGACCTAACGAATTTAAAATTATACCAATTATTCTGTCATTACAATAAACTGGTTCAATTAGTTTACTCAAACTCTTTCTCCACATGATCGTTACACCTTTGGAGGGTAGACCCTCCAATAAACCTTCATTTGATTTATCTTGAACACATGCTATACTATTAAATGAATCATTTATGTACTAATTACAGGTAAATCACTTTTTAGTAACATTAATAGCAAGAGTATTATGTCATTGTCAGATGTTGAGGTCTTAACTGTTTCAGTATTATTCCGAATCGAACTACAATTAAATAGATAGATAGATAGATAGATACATACATACATACATACATACATACATACATACATACATAGATAAACAGTTAAATCAATAGACAGGAGTAAGAGAGGAAGAGAGAAAGAGAGGAATGGACAAACGAGAATCCTATGTATGAATTATTCAAACAATTTGCTATCTCGCTCATCAAATATTCAGATTCCCATGGCTTGTAATCTCTCTCTTGCTCTCGCTCTGTCTGCTTTGTCTGCTCTCTCTCTCTCTCTCTCTCTCTCTCTCTCTCTCTCTCTCTCTCTCTCTCTCTCTCTCTCTCTCTCTCTGTCTCTCTCTCTCTGGTTCCACCTGATAACTCCATCATATATAACGACTTATTATGTAATACTGTTGGTATGTCCAGGCGATATTATTCAGTTTAGAAGAGACCTTGGGTGTTAGAAGAGACCTTGGGCGCTCCACTTTGCTGGGTGAGTGATTGGATGAGGGCAAATTGCTTGAACACGTACGGTGGCGCTAGTAAGTCATGTCTCAGCTGTCAATAGGTTTGGCTCGTTCTGGGCTGTATTAATTTATGTCAGATGTTGATAGGGTGGGTAATTGTAGGAATTTTGTTTGTATATATCATTCAATGCAAAGAAATCGTGTTTAGATATTGCTAAGCACCAATTACTGATCCAAATATAGTTGGTGCCAAGACATCAAGTATTAGGTTGAATGTCCGTCCACGGCCATGGTTCGTGGGAGACAGTGCAAGTGGGCCGGCTCATAGCAAAATGTATCAAGACGTTGTCTTGCCCAGGTCGCGCTGAAGGAATGTCCTTTGGTATGACGTATTCGTCAGCATATCTATAATGATTATGCATATAATGTACAACATACTGCATAATTATATATACCTAACTTGTATCTATCTAGTTCTCTCTCTCTCTCTCTATATATATATATATATATATATATATATATATATATATATATATATATATATATATATATATATCTATATATATATATATATATATATATATATATATATATATATATATATGGAATAGATGGATAGATAAATAGATATATATATATATAATTTTTTAATACAATAGTCCAATTTCTACCTCTGGCCATAGGCTTAAAGCCTGTAGATTCAACCGCTCAAAACAAGGTGAAACCAGGAGATCTCATTCAAGGTGTCAGTCTGCAGGCATTGGGAAAGTTTGAGTAATAATTAACATATGATAGATAATATAGAGATTAGAAAGGTATTAGACTAAATAATGATAACGAAAGTGTTTGGGTGGAGGTTAGCGAAGGTAGCGAGACCATAGTTATTGGAGTAATTTATAGACCACCAAATATGAGTAGAAATGAAGGTAAATATTTATGGCAGGAAGTGAAAATAGCATCAAGGTTTAGCAACGTGTGCATTATGGGGATCTTAATAGCATCAAGGTTTAGCAATGTGTGCATTATGGGGATCTTAATAGCATCAAGGTTTAGCAATGTGTGCATTATGGGGATCTTAATAGCATCAAGGTTTAGCAATGTGTGCATTATGGGGATCTTAATAGCATCAAGGTTTAGCAATGTGTGCATTATGGGGATCTTAATAGCATCAAGGTTTAGCAATGTGTGCATTATGGGGATCTTAATAGCATCAAGGTTTAGCAATGTGTGCATTATGGGGATCTTAATAGCATCAAGGTTTAGCAATGTGTGCATTATGGGGATCTTAATAGCATCAAGGTTTAGCAATGTGTGCATTATGGGGATCTTAATATTCCGAAGATAGATTGGCAGCATCAAATCGGCGACTCAGATTCTGAAGAGTTTATTGAGGCGGTACAAGATAGTGTTTTATTTCAATTCATAGACTCGCCGACAAGAGGTAATAATATCCTTGATTTAGTTTTCAGTAATAATGAACATATGATAAATAGTGTTGAGATAGGGGACCAACTAGGAAATAATGTTGAGATAGGAGACCAACTAGGAAATAATGTTGAGATAGGGGACCAACTAGGAAATAATGTTGAGATAGGGGACCAACTAGGAAATAGCGATCACAAATCTATTTATTTTATTATACAATGTATAGGAAATGCTAAAGAGTATACGACACTTATCCCGAATTTCAAAAAAGCCGTTTATGGTGGGCTAAGAAGAGCCTTAAGGGTAGACTCTTTCATTAAGCAATTAAGTGGATCCAGGTGTGCTAATGAATGTAGCCTACCCCCTCTCAGATACCCGTTTTAAGTCAGGAAAAGCCAGAGTTAAACTTGAGAGCTACATATGAAAATGTTATTGCATCACTCCACAATGCTCAACATATACATTTCCCCAAAAGAATATATAGATCGACACAGAAACACCCAAAATTGATGAATAATAAACTAATAGATCTAGGAAAAGAAAAGGAATATATAGACACATTAAGAAAGGCGAAAATCACCTATTTATTTACTATCAGATTCTATCAAGTCAACAGAAATGATGAAATCAGGATAGCTATCAACGACTCAAAAAATAACCCTAAAGCTATTTACCAAATATATAAATCTAAAGTTTGAGATGTAACTTTTTTTTTTTTTTTTTTTTTTTTTTTTTTTTTTTTAAAGACCTCCGTCTACGTATTGTGAAACACCTGTTATCCTCCGGCAAATTGTGGAAGTCAATAGGAAGAATTACAGAAAATGATTTAGAAATGTGGAGTACATTAAATAGGCCTAGTCAGTTTCTTTCCATTTTCACAAATAAAAATTTGACACAGATTCCAGAAGTCATTAAGGCATATAATGATAGTATGGAAAATATGTTAAGTACGGTTACTATAAGTAGAAAGTATGTGCTTAAGGAAATTGACAGACTTTAACTTCAGAAATAGCCTGGTCCTGATGAGGTATTTGCAGAAATAAGTTAAGTTACCCATTAACATTTCTATTTAACAAGTCATTAGAAACAGGTTTAGTTCCAGAAGCTTGGAAGCTTGCAAATGTAGTTCCGATCTTCAAAAAAGGTGATACATCAATAGCATCTAATAACCGTCCCATTAGTCTCACATCAATCATAGGAAAGTTGGTAGAGTCAATTATTGCTAGGAAAATTAGAAACCACTTAGAAACATTTAACTTAATCAATTCTTCTCAGCATGGATTCACTCAGGGACATTTGTGCCTTACTAATTTGCTTAGCTTTTTCTCATAGGTATATGAAGCGGTAGATAATGACAAGTCATATGATATAATATATCTATATTTCAGTAAAGCTTTCGACAGAGTCCCTCATGAGAGATTGATGAGAAAGGTTGAGGCGCATGGAATTGGTGGGTCATTGTTGGGATGAATTAGGTTATGGGTAATTGATAGGAAGCAGAGAGTCGGCATAAATGGTAATAAGTCAGAATGGGGTGCAGTCAAAATTGAAATCCTCCAAGGACCTGTATTAGGCCCTCTGCTTTTTTGTATTTACATAAATGACCTGGATTTAGATACAACTAGTAGGATAAGTAAATTCGCAGATGATAACAAAATGAGGAGAACAATATATAAAAGATAGCGACATAGAGTGCCTCCAAAGGGATCTAGATACTTTACACGAATGGTAAGTAAATTGGCAGATGAATTTTAACTTTGACAAATGCAAGGTATTAAAGATAAGGAAGACGAATACAAATGCAAAATGTAAACTAGCTAATACGAAATTAGAAAACTCACACTGTTAGAACAATTTGGGTGTGTTTGTTAGCAATGATTTGAAACCTAGAAAACAGTTTATAAGCATTCGTATCAAATCAAACAGGGTGCTAGGGTTCATATCAAGGAGTGTGAGTTACAGAATTGCCGATGTTATCTTAAAACTTTATTTGTCATTAATGAGACCTCATAATAATGGATTATGCTGTTCAATGTTGGTGTCCTTATTACAGAATGGACATAGATTCCTTGGAGAGAGTACAACGAAGAATGACAACAAATATTCATAATATTATAATTCTAACATATGAAGAAAGGTTGAAGAAATTAGGCTTACATTCGTTAGAAAGACGCAGATTTAGAGGGGATATGATAGAAATGGGTTAGTGGGTTTAATAAAGGGGACATGAAAGATGTACTGAAGCTCAGTGATAGCGAAACAAACTTGAACAAATTGTTTCAATTTAGATACATTTCGTTTCAGAAAAGATATGGGCAAATATTGGTTTGGTAACAGATTTGTAGATAGGTGGAATAAGCTACCGAGTGATATGGTAGGATCGAGAACGATAGGGAGGTTTCAGATAAAATTATATAGGCATATGGACGAGATGGGTTGGGTACGATGGGGATCTGCCGGGTGTGGGCCAATCGGCGCTCTACAGACCCCAGTTTTCCCGTGTTGACCTCTGACCGTTTTGGTGAGGTCGGTCCTCATGGTATTAGTGAGTTGAGCCTATAATTGGGCCTTGTATTTGAGGTTGGGTGTGAGAGGGATCTGCCTGGTGTGGGCCGATCGGCTTTCTGCAGACTCCCATTTTCTTATGTTGTTATTTGTGGTCCCGCCTTCGTAGATTCACAACGCCTGGTTGTCTCCTGGTGGCCCGGTGCAAGCTCCGACCTCTAGAAACTGCATCGACATTGTCCTGCTGTCCTATTTCACAGTCTTGAACCCTCTCTCTCTCTCTTAAACGCCACTTATTGAGCTTTTTAATCTCACTTAGCACTGCCCCTATAGCATATTTTGAATATGAAAATATTCATACAATGCTAATTGATTAGGAACAGCGAGGGTATTTTTATGGCGTGATAGTGGGTTTTTTACTGATGCACTGAATTATTGTTTTTCATTTTTTTTTTTTTTTTTTTTTGGCCCTGTTTCTCCTCAACCTCAGTTAGTTTGTGTGGCAACTATAATTAATCAAATTATGATTACTCAGAGGATGACAAGTTGTTATGTGGGACAGTCATAATTGCTAGGATCAGGAGTTAAATCTGTGCCATGCTTGCTGAACCACAATGAAAGTTAATTAGAGAATTTAGGTGTTACGATCTTTGTATTGAACATGAATGCTATTGTTCATTCTCTATTATCTAATCTGGGTGACAAATTGTCATGTTTCTTTTTTTTATTACTTAGCTGTGACTTGATTTTGATAATTATAATTTTGGCAATTAAAAGATCAATTTATTACCCCCTTGACGATCTTATATATATGACGCATTTTGATAATTGATTCTGGCTATCAATTGACGATTATAATTATACAGTTTAGGAATGAACTGTTGGAATTAAATGGGTAAACACAGTCTTCATTAACCCTCTGACTTCTATAATTATACCCCTCCTAATCTGAATAAAATTGTCTAATATCAGTCATAATAAACTGACAAAATACGTCAGAAGCCACAGAGTTTTAACGATGCAACGATATGCGAGCAACATTCCTGAAGATCACGTTTTACATAGGTGACATAAGTCGATCAATCATGTCCAGAGTTACTTCGGAGGGCAACAAAAGTGGTCTGAAGCCTGACCTATAGTAATCCATCTGCAGTGGAGTCAGAAGGAGAGTATCTAAAAAAAGAAATGAAAAAGAAAACAGCTGCATGCCGCCCTCGCGTAAGCTTGTTTTTATTGATACCAGTAGTAATAGTACAGTAGTAGTAGTAACAGTAGTAGTAGTAGTAGTAGCCCCAACATGCCGTTTATGGGAATCAGGCAGCATCCAGGTAGTCCCAGAAAGTTTTTATAAATTGCTATATGATGTTTATCTAGAAATCACACACATTTGCGGTTGTATGGACAAATAATACCCTCATTTAGTTCACATAATAATACATAACTAATAAATTGTTAAGTTTACTAAAACGGACTTCGCCTTCATGATAGCAAAAAAAAGAAAAAAAGAAAAGAAACAGACCTTAACCTCTCCGCGGCGCACAGGGGGTTTTCTACAGGGTAAGACTGTGCGCACCTATGATGATTTTGGGACCTATTGCCAATTTCGATAAAAAGTACATCATCGTGTAGGGAATGTTTGCGTGCATCGGCCCATATATATTTGACCCCCCAAAAAATGTCTGGGGGGGGTAGGGGAACGGTCCGTAGTTGAAAAATGTGGAGCGAATGGCACCGCACGGCTAGATTGTCATCGAGCGGCGAGATTTCCCTGCCGAATATTTACGCGCGCAGGGGATAGAAGGAGAGGGAGGAGGGGGTGGGTTACCGCGTATTATCACGTATATCTCCTTTTTCGAGCCCTTTTAGGCTATTTAGAGTATGTATACATGTGTAGGGCACCCATATAACAATGAATATGCCTCATAGTGACCAAAAATTGCAATATATAAGGGAATTATAAGAGAATATTTAGGCGGGAATGAAGATGTGTTGGAGGTTTGGCGGCAATTTATGAGCTGAGAGTGTGGTTTACGCCATACATATCACGTATATCTTGTACGTAGAGCACTGTCACGCTATAATACAGACTTGTACGTATGTATACGTGCCATATATCAAAATATATACCGCATATAAACCAATTCATGCGATATTTACGAACATTATCAATGAGTTTCTATGCGTGAACCAAGGTGTGAGTGAGTTGTGGTGGGAATGAAAGGGGGAGAGGGTGTGTTACGCCATAAATATCACGTCAATCTTGTATTTAGAGCACTCTCATGCTATAATAAAGACGTGTACATATGTAGGCATCCCATATAACAAGGAATATACCGCATATAGCCCAATTGATGCGATATTTACGCAAATTGTGAATGTGTTTCTAGCAGACGGAAGCCTGAAAGGGGGGGTTGGGGGTGGGTGGGTGGGAGGGAGGCATGCAGGGGTGCAGTGAGTGAGTGAGTCGTGGAGAGATGGAAGTCAGGCAGATCTCTAGATAGATAACCAGCTTAGTGATAATTGTGGAGGCACCCCAGGCGTATTGATGTTTGGTATTTTGACCCTTATGTCTACCAGATGGCTGGTGTTCGTTGCCATCAACAGGTCTACAATAACATGAGTCAGGAATGGAGAGAGAGAGAGAGAGAGA
This sequence comes from Paralithodes platypus, assembly GCA_032716605.1. Lineage (NCBI taxonomy): Eukaryota > Metazoa > Arthropoda > Malacostraca > Decapoda > Lithodidae > Paralithodes > Paralithodes platypus. The sequence continues at coordinate 60,598,229 of CM064486.1, forward strand.
GAGAAACTGAGACATGTGTATGTCTTACATATAAATGGACTTCAGAATTGCATTTTTATGCAAGCAGACATTGCATTTTAGACACATGTGAAGTACCACAGAAACATGTAGGCCATTGACTGTAAATAAAGTACTATATTTATAGACCACCAGCGACGGTGCTGAGTCAACACAGGCAGATTGCCTGTTGTGATAGAGGGCTAAATATAGACTGGTGTCTCCTTACACCTGCGAAAGGGTAGATTGCCACCAGAGAAACGTTTACTTATTTATTTCGAAGTAATATGCAATCTAAATGTATATTCGAGACCTACTGCAATTATTTGTATGACAGTCATGACTATGTATAATCCAATATACGCGCGTAGGCGAGACATAAGAAAGCTGGTTGAGCAATTTTCGACACCCACACAGTTATTATTCATTTTTATTTACAATATTATACAATACAAATGTATTTGTGAAGAGTATTTTATCCATTATTGTATTTATACCAATTTTGTTCCCAGACAGAGCTGCTGTAGCTGGAGAATCAAGGAGCGGCAAGGGTCACCTCGTGACCGCCTGACCGTGTGAAAATGAGTGGAGTCACACTGAGAGGGGCAATTTTGCTGAGTGTTTGGGCAATTTTTGACAGAATAAAGTTATATAATTACTAATTCTTGACAGAGACAAACTATTATAAACCTTGGCATGATATAATTGATAATCCCATCAATTTACAAACGTAAATTGGTGGGATAATTCATTTTTTTTTGTATATTGTCATTTCGATTGTAGACACGAAGTTTTGAGTGATATTTGGTATGAGCTCCTGTGGCATGGTTGGTAAGGTCGCGGACTGGAAAACTCAAAGTGTCGTAGGGTAGTGGGATCGAATCCAGGAGGGGGTTATGGGGAAGGTTTTATATTGTCTAGAAATTTTTTTATAAATTTTTTTTTTACAAGATCATGCCATTGTATTCAAACAATATGAAATATTCATAGAATATATCATATTGTAAGAATACAATGACATGACCTTGTTTTCTTTTTTTCTTTTTGTATTGTTTTATTTTATTATCATAGTAGGTTTGACATGATTTATTGAAACATATTTATTTTTGTACAATTCATTTGAGGTAAGAAAATAATTATATACACATTACTTAGGCTAATAACAAACATATATATTGATATACTAAAAAAATAAGGCATATTACATGTAAATCTTTGAAACTTATAAACTAAATAATGAAACATACAATTATATAATGTAAAAGCTATATCACAGGGACATCTTTGGAACTTATACATTATATAATATATATGTTACATTATGAGGTAGCGTGATCAATTAGGTCAGGTCAGGTAAGGTAGGGCGCGAGTCCAGGGCAGGGCAGGGCAGGAGGCGAGTCCAGGGCAGGGCACGGGGCGAGTCCAGGGCAGGGCAGGGCAGGGGCCGACACTCAGTAGTTCTTGAAGGTGTGGTAGTCCCTGAAGCAGTCACCCAGGCAGAGTGCAACTTTGCACTCGGCGCACATTGAGGTGACTCTTTTGGTTACATGGGGTTTCCTCACACTGGAGCTGCAGACGGTGCACTGCACCTGCCTGTGACGAGTGCCAATCAGCTCGGTGTTGGTTGTGTAGTGTCTTTCGACACCCAGCTGGATGCGGTCAGGAACGTGATCCCCACGCCATGCCGTACGTCTGTGAGTGGTGGTGCCATACTTCTCCAGGAGTTGGTAGGAGACGTTGTACACGAACTCCCGGAATTTCAGCTTCTGGTTTGGGGCCATATCCTTCTTCACCAACCACAAGTTGTAGGCGTTCAGCATCGTTATGTCAACTAGGTGGAGGAAGAGCTTGTGATACCACTTCACAGTCTTCCTCAGACACTCAACACCTGACAGCTGACAGTCAGACTTGTCCACCAGGCGCATGTTTTTGGTGTAGTCCACTACCATGTCGGGCTTGTAGATTGTCTTCCTGGTTCGGTAGTGGATTTTGCCAGAATCCATCTGGGCACCTGTGTGGACGGTGGAAAGCAGGTGGACGTCTCGCTTATCCTTCCACTTCAGGGCTATCAGTTTCCCACACTTCTCGAGCTGCTTGTATTTCTGCCCCTTTCGTCGCCTTCTTCGCACATGCCTCTCGCGGTGTTCCTGGGCCAGGTCGTCTTCTGAAGGTGTGTCACTGGAGGAGGCATCTGTGAGAGGAATGACATCACCTGTGAACTTTGGCATAAACTTTCTTGTCTTTCTGACAGTCCCACATGACCCCGTTTGGTTGTCATAAAGAAACTGGCAGAGAGCAGGAGAAGTATACCAGTTGTCAGTGTAGATGATGTGGCCTTTGCCCAGGTAAGGTGCCAACATTTTCCTGACGATGGCACCTGACATGCCCATGGGGTCATTGGCAGCGGCTTTCGGTACGTCAATGTCAGTTCCTGTATACACGATCATGTCAAGCACTATTCCAGTTTCACAGTCGCACAACACGAAGAGCTTGATTCCGAACCTATGCCTCTTCAAGGGGATATACTGCTTGAAAACAAAACGTCCTTTGAAGAGCACGAGCGACTCATCAATCACCAAATTGAGGAAGGGGTAAAAGTATTTCCTATACCTCTCCAACAACATGGTGAACACATCCCGAACTTTCCATATCCTGTCAATCCTGTTAGGATTTTCGTTGTCTGCAACGTGCATAAATCTTAGCAGCAACAAAAATCTGTCACGAGTCATGAACTTATTGAAAGTTGGGGTGGCGATGAGAGGGTCGTGCTTCCAGTAGTGTTGCAACACATGCTTCTTGATCAGAGGCATGAGGAACAACAAGGCAAAGAACGTCAGAAATTCTGCCACAGTCGTATCCACCCAGCCTCGTATTCTCGCTTTTGGAGAAAGGACGTCCAATCTGCCAAACACCCACCTGTAGTAGGCGTTTGTTTGGGCAACGATGTACGTCATTACCTCCATGTCGAAAAAAGCGAGGAAGAAGTCGCTTTCGTTCGCTTGATCATCACAGGGCCAGTCGTCAGTTGTTCCTGACGTCCCAGGATTGAACTGGGGCACGTCAGGTACAAAATTGACCCCGTCAGACCAATCGAACGAAGGCATGCCAGGGATCGGAATGTCGTCTGCGTCTGCTTCTGCGTCTGAAATATCGCTTCCATGGTCGCGATACAGCACTTCATCATCATTACCCTCCTCTTCACTTGACAGACGATGCCCTTCCTCGTTTTCGTCACCGACGTCGGACTCACTCCCACTGTCCACTCCCAAATCCCCCCACCCTTGGTCCCGTGCTAGGGCTTCGTCGTCGAAACCCGGGCTGCCAATGTCCTGCGAATCACCATCAAACAGCAGGGCGGCATACTTAGATGGTGTAAGAGTTTTCCGGGTCACTTTGGCACGTGCGGGAGTCTTATGGACAGGGACAGCAGAGGTGGTGGCAGGGGCGGCGGCAGGGGCGGCGGCGGCAGGGGCGGCGGCGGCAGGGGCAGCAGTGGTGCGTGGCCTTGATGGCAAGATGATGGTGGTGCCTGTCGCCCTTCTCTCTGTTCCTTGGGCAGGGGCGGCAGGGGCGGCAGGGGCGGCAGGGGCGGCAGGGGCAGCAGGGCAGGCAGGGACACCAGGGCCAGCAGTCGATTTCCCTCTCCCTTTCCCCTTCCCCTTCCCTGTTCCTTGGGCAGGGGCGGCAGGGGCGGCAGGGGCAGGGGCAGCAGGGCCGGCAGGGACACCAGGGCCAGCAGTCGCTTTCCCAGTCGCTTTCCCTCTCCCTTTCCCCTTCCCCTTCCCTGTTCCTTGGGCAGGGGCGGCAGGGGCGGCAGGGGCAGCAGGGGCGGCAGGGGCAGCAGGGGCGGCAGGGGCAGCCGGGCCAGGGGCGGCTGGTGGTGTTGGTGGTGGTAGGGGCACTGTGGCTGGCGTACGGGTTCTTTTCCCTACGCCCGTGCCTTTCATTTTTCCTGCCCCCGCAGGTAATGCAGCCCTAGGGCGGCCTCCTGCGTCGCTGGTACCGGTGGCAGGGGTGGCAGGGTGGCAGTGGTGGCAGTGGTGGTGGTAGTGGTTGTTGCAGTGGCCTGGGTCGTGGTGGCAGTGTCCCGAAAGACCAATGACCTCTGTGCCATTGCCCTGCTTGCACGTGTTTTACGTGCTTTTGGTGCTGGTGATTCGTCCTCTGAGCTGTAGGGCGTGTCGTACTGGTAGCTAGGGTCTTTGGCAGCCACCCTCTGCCTTCCACGGCGGCTAACACCACCAGAAGGAGGGCTGGTTGTGTCATCAGGGAGCGAGCGTGAGGGACGTGTAGGCTCCATGACTAGTGCGTGGTTACTGGCGCGGTGGTGCTTGCACGAGTGCGGGGCGAGCGTTTGGGGGGGTGGTATCGAGAGTTGACATGTAGTACTATACCCACACCAATTTTCAGCCGCCTGGCTATAAACGTGCGGTTTTGGTACGTGTTCAAAGTCTCTGCTCTTAAGAGTCTCTCCGCAGTGCGCCGGGGGAACTCTTAAGAGTCTCCCCGCAGCTCCCGGGTTAAGGGGAGAAACCTGATTTATTTGTTCATTTATTAAATTGAATATATTATTCAGGTTCCCCCAGGTAACTATTTCAAGCTTAAATAATACGCCCAAGAACCGCCATTGAGATAAATGTGTACATTTTTCAGTAGAATAATGTCCCGGCTGAACTACAGGCTCGCTATCGCTCGCTAGGAAAAATAATCGACACTCAAATAGCACAAAAGGTCATAAAATCGCCAAACTAATGCAGCCAACGTCTGAAAATATCATAACTAATGGGGCTAAACATTAGGCAGAAGGAGTTTCAGAAAAACAAATCCCCTTTAGTCTTACACGTCTGCCCCGAAATAAGATAAATCCATGTTGTAATTGGTTGTATGAGACAGGCTAACAAACGGCTGTGCTGGCAGAGGAACATGGCTGACAAATTACAAGACAGAGAGAGACAGATGGCGTGATAGATAGAGGACGCTGTGTGTCTGCCAATGGAAAGGGTATACTGAATTCACATATAATGTATATATATATATATATATATATATATATATATATATATATATATATATATATATATATATATAATTATATATATATATATATATATATATATATTATATATATATATATATATATATATATATATATATATATATATATATATATATATTTTAATCTCTTAGTGGGGTTCGAACCGTCGACTGTCAGGACGATAGCCGACGCTTTAACCAACTTCACCTCGGCAGTCTAAAAGACACTCAACCTTTTATATATCCTATTTATGTTAAGGAGAAGGGAAACCCACTAGGAGAATGTAATTTCAATTCATACCTAGTCGTAGGATCCGACGCAACTCGGGCCGAAATTGATTTCATTTAATTCTAACCCACCAAACATGAGAGTCATTAATATCAAGTATATATGTATCACAAATACACGTGAGCCACTAAATGTTTTAATCTCTCAGTGGGGTTCGAACCGTCGACCGTCAGGACGATAGCCGACGCTTTAACAATCACAACCACCATCACTACTACTAACATAAACTCATCACACAGACAATGTCACTCTGGGGCACACCCACAAATACGGTGTTTGTGTAAGTATGTATGTGTGTATATACATTTTTGTGGCTATCGTCCTGACGGTCAACGGTTCGAACCCCACTGAGAGATTAAAACATTTAGTGGCTCACGTGTATTTGTGATATATACTTAATATTAATGACTCTCATGTATGTATTTACTCAGACACAATACCCCATAGCTGGGAATGAGCGACTCGAGACAGAGCCCGAACAGAAACAACATTTCAAGTTAAAAAAAATTGGGTTTGGGACGACTTTTGCGTTCCCGCGCCCCTTTCTCTGTCTCGTCTAGTGGGAGAATCTTACAATCCTCTTCAAAATTAGTTTTCAGCACACAACTTGATCAAAGACAGCTACAGAGGTTGACGTAACTAAACTAAAGGTTTCTAAACACCCCTTATGGTCACTTAAGGCTTTTAAGTATCCCAGAAAGGCCGCGAAAGGTAATTATATAAATAGTTTCATGAGCAGACACACGCAATAACATGCGTGAAAACAATTGCATAACAAAACAAAAAACAAAAGTACTAACTCTGTGTAATCATTCGATTAATAAACTTTTATTTTTTGAGCTCAATTTTACCTTCCAACATTATAAATTAACGTTAAAATGCTTCTCCTTCACCCATTTCTTTGTCAATATATATATATATATATATTCTGACATACGGAGCCCTCTATGTTAATTTAAGAGTTAGAATTAGAGTTGAAGGAGTGCCAAACTACCAACGCGGCGAAGCAGACCAGCGAGGGGGAAACCAGCTCGTCCGCATACCAGCAAACAAGCCTTCACACCTGCGTGCGTCATAGGGGACCCTGCAAACGACTTCGATGACCCGACGCTATGACGTATGATCGACGCCAGGAGACTCCATTGGACTACGCACCTGCTACGCAACTCGAGGAGCTGTTGCTGCCTCCTGATTCGTTCCCACACCATCATTGTTTAGTATATAAGACCCGAGTAGTGGGCATTCAAATCAGTCTCGTTTGGAGTTGGGAAGGTGAACTTGCAGCTGGAGGAAGACGGGGTGAAGTATTATAATAGGATTGTGACTGTCAGTCAGATTATATAAGTGTGTGTTATGTGTGTTCGGTGTAAACACTTACGTTATGTTGGTTAGTGAGATATGTGATTGGGAATTAACGTTTACGCTACTATTATGTACTTAACTATTTGATTGGGAATTAACGTTTACGCTACTATTATGTACTTAACTATTTGATTGGGAATTAACGTTAATGCTACTATTATGTACTTAACTATTTGATTGGGAATTAACGTTAACGCTACTATTATGTACTTAACTATTTTATTGGGAATTAACGTTAATGCTACTATTATGTACTATTGGGAATTAACGTTAACGCTACTATTATGTACTTAACTATTTTATTGGGAATTAACGTTAACGCTACTATTATGTACTTAACTATTTTAGTTGACTGACTTGTGGACTAAAGCAACTCTTTAAGTAATTGGGTTATGATGAAAGTAATACTATTGTTTTATATTAATACTTACGAGTTCTTTCATCATTCTTTTAATTAAGCTTACATTGCTTAACGGTGCTTAGTACGGTGATGCTATTGTCTCTTATTAGTAATATCGCCTTAGACTAACATGGCTGTTTTAATGTTACTTCTAGTGATTTCCTAAGCTTCAAAGTATTATTTTTGCTTTTCATATTATTTGAGTGAGACCTGAATCTGGTATTTGCCAGGACCATGACTAAAACTTTCAATCATTGGGTCAAGAGTAAGAAAGTCACAAGCTACAACGATCTGAAGGAGTTGGTCCTGTTAGAAAATGTCCTATGGAAAATTGATTCTTCTGTATCCTATCATTTAAAGGGGAAAAAGGTAGATTGTCTTGCCGACGCCGCTGACATGGCTGACACATACGTGCTCAACAACAAATTTCGTGGAAAGAAGCCCTACGATAATTCTAGTTCTAATTTTAAGTATCTCAATCACAAATCTGACAGACCCAGTCACAAGCCTGTAACGTCTTCCCCAGCTAGCCAAAATAGAATTGTTCCCCCAACTAAAAATGCGACTCAGGGCAATGGTAACAGAGGTGGGGCCCAAAGTAATAGTAATGCTCAAAGAGGGAACGTTCCTGTATCCCCTAAAGTATGTACTTTTTGTGGCATGAGAGGCCACCTAGCTTATCAGTGCTGGGCCAAGGAGAAAACCGAGAGATCGGGGCAGACAGTTGCCGCCATATCTCAAACTCCATATGTTCCTTTAATGCAGGACTCCCGACAGAAGGAGGACCTAGCACCAAAAGTTCCTTTAATGCAGGACTCCCGACAGAAGGAGTACCTAGCACCAAAAGTTCCTTTAATACAGGACTCCCGACAGAAGGAGTACCTAGCAGCTAACGTAAATCATCTAGACAGGGGTGTAGTAGCATGTGTGGTGCAACCCACTAGGGTTAAGCCAATAATAATTTCATCATCAGTGCAGGACAGTTACCGTCCCTTTATTTCATCTGGCAACGTGAGATTAAATGGTTGTATGCATGAGGTAAAAAATTCTGAGAGACACAGGTTCTACTAGCACCCTCATGGTGAATTCTTACACTGAGTGCCCACCTGGCGAACCAGTTGTAATGAGAGGTGCTGGAGGCCAATTTTATGCATACTTGGTAAAAGGCGAAATTGAATGTGAGTTACTACAGGGTGAGGCCACCATAGCTTTGTGTAGGTCCCAAAATATCCCTGTGCCTGGGGTAACACTCCTTTTGGGGAATGATGTAGCAGGTGAGAAGGTCCGACCAGACCCCATTTTGTCACTTTCCCCTGTTAACGAGCCACTAACCGGTGAGCTCGAACAGGAGATGCCAACTGTGTTCCCTGTGTGTGCTGTCACACGTTCAATGTCTCAAGTAGCAGTACCCTCAGACAGGGAATGTACCGAATGTAAGAGTTGATGAAAGGGATGATGAGAGTGTGAATGACGCTCCAACTGTGTCTGATGATGTGACTGAGGTGGATTTATCTGACACCTTTATGGCTCATCTTGATCCCAACGATGACCATGAAACCCCTCCAAATTGTCCTAGTGGCCTGGTAGAGCTACAGAGAGATGATAGTGAATGCAAGGAGTTAGCTGCCAGGTCCGTGAGTGAAGAGGAATGTGAGAAGGAGGGTGGTGAATGTTTCTACCTCAAAGGAGGAGTATTGTGGCGTAGATGGAGACCGCCACACAGACCAATCGATGACGGGGCCTGGGACGTCCATCAAGTAGTAGTCCCCAAACCTTGTCGTAGAGATATCTTGGAAATGGCACATTGTATACCATTGGCAGGACACCTAGGTGTGAGAAAAACTCTAGACAGAATCAGAGCCCACTTTCACTGGCCAGGAATGCGTGCAGATGTAGTGAAGTTTTGTAGAGTGTGTCACACTTGCCAGATGACAGGAAAACCCAATCAGAAGGTGCCTGTACATCCTCTGGTGCCCTTGCCCGTCTTCGAGAATCCTTTTACTCTGGTGGTAGTGGACATTGTAAGCCCATTGCCTAAGACTTCCCAAGGTAACATTTATTTATTAACTATTATGGACATGGCAACTCGCTACCCAGAGGCTATACCCTTAAGGACTACCTCTGCTCCAACTGTCATCAGGGAACTGCTCAAATTCTTCACCAGAATGGGTTTCCCCCATGAGGTGCAAAGTGATCAAGGAACTAATTTTACCTCTAACATTTTCCAGCAGTCCCTGAAGGAGTGGGGTATCGAGCATGTTAAGTCTAGCACCTACCACCCAGAGAGTCAAGGGGTTCTCGAACGATATCATCAGACATTAAAAGGAATGTTGCGTAAATATTGTACAGAGACCGGAGTTGAGTGGGATAAGGGGGTACCTTTTCTTTTATTTGCTACTCGTGAGGTTCCAACTGAATCCCTGGGTTTTTCCCCTAATGAGCTAGTTTTCGGTCACCAGGTAAGAGGTCCTTTGCAACTATTGCAGGATAGCCTAGTTGGCCAGGAGGGGAACCAAAACCTCCTCAAGTATGTTTCAGATTTCAAAACCTGGCTGAGATCCTCATGTGAGTTTGCAGCTCAAAACTTGACAGTAGCTAAATGCTCCATGAAGAACTGGTATGACAGAAAAGCCTGTGAGAGGGAGTTTCAGCCCGGTGATGAGGTTTTGGTCCTGCTCCCCCTTTTTGGCCAACCTTTATCTGCCAAGTTCAGGGGCCCATATAAGATCATTCAGAGGGTGAGCATTACCGATTATCTAGTGACTACCCCAGACAGGAGAAAGCCCACGCAAGTATTCCATATAAATATGTTGAAACCCTACCATAGGTCCCCTGATTCCTCTCCTCCAGATTCTCCCACTGTGGCAGTGAATGTCAGAAGCTGTGGACAGCCTGGTGCAGACAAAGTCTTCAGTTCTCTTACTGACCCGCAACAGACTGTTCCAGAGCCTGAAGGTATCCATGCAGACTTTGACTTGTCATGTAGCCTATCCAACTTTCAGTATAATTCAGTAGCTTGGGGGGGATTACCATCTAAACTATGTCATCTTCCCTCTGATCAAGCGAACCAACTAATCTCTGTTTTATCTCAGTCTCCCAGTGTGTTCCGTGATACTCCAGGGCTCACTTCTTTGGCCTTGCACGACATCGACGTAGGGGATGCAACTCCCATTAAACTATCCCCCTACCGTGTCTCCCCACAACGCAGGAGTATACTGCAGGTCGAGCTTGACTTCATGTTTTCAAACCAGCTGATCACAAGGGCCTTAAGCCAGTGGAGTAGTCCGGTCATGCTTGTGCCAAAGCCAGACGGGAGCCATAGGTTATGTATGGACTATAGGCAAGTCAATGCTGTCACAAAGAACGATACCTACCCACTGCCACGGATCAAAGATTGCATTTACCAGGTTGGCCTCATACAGCAGTAAGTTTAATTTAATGAGAGGATTTTGGCAATTAGCTCTCCCTTGTAGCGAGGTAAATATCATGCTTTAGTAGTGCGCTTTCAAGCCTTCAGCTGTGAGATGCCTTGCAGTTCGAATAGCGCTCCAGCTACGTTCCGGCTATGTTCTGATGTGGTACCTGGAGACGTTGCCTACTTTGGGTGATATCCTTATTATATCCTCATTATAATCTTGCTGTTGCCAATCTGGTGGTGAATCTATTTATGGATTATGTTTAATATTATGTACTGTACTCCTTAAACTCTTTTCTAGGGGGGAGGTCTGACATACGGAGTCCTCTATGTTAATTTAAGAGTTAGAATTAGAGTTGAAGGAGTGCCAAACTACCCAGGCGGCGAAGCAGACCAGCGAGGGGGAAACCAGCTCGTCCGCATACCAGCAAACAAGCCTTCACACCTGCGTGCGTCATAGGGGACCCTGCAAACTAATTCGATGACCCGACGCTATGACATATGATCGACGCCAGGAGACTCCATTGGACCATGCACCTGCTACGCAACTCAAGGAGCTGTGATTGGGGCGTGCACTACCCGCCGCCTCCTGATTCGTTCCCACACCATCATTGTTTAGTATATAATACCCGAGTAGTGGGCATTCAAATCAGTCTCATTTGGAGTTGGGAAGGTGAACTTGAAGCTGGAGGTAGACGGGGTGAATTATTATAATGGGATTGTGACTGTCAGTCAGATTATATAAGTGTGTGTTAAGTGTGTTCGGTGTAAACACTTACGTTATGTTGGTTAGTGAGATATGTGATTTACTGGCTTCGGTCACCCAGGCTTTATTGTGGTCGGCAGGGAGGGTTCTGTGGGTTCTGTGGGTTCTGTGGAGGGTTCTCCTCGTATCTGAGAGAAAGATGTGCCGACAACCGATGGTGCAGAAAAGTGCTTGTGGGAGAGGCGGGTGGGAATCCAGCGGCCGTAGAAAGGTGTTCCTTTTGTCACGCCCCCAGAACTCTGAAACGAGAAGACACTACAGATGAATTATTGTCCGTTTCCGACGTCATCGATCTCGACGATCTTATAACAGAGGCGTCATTGATAGGTTTCGTCTCTTCCTTGGGTACTGTGACAAATTTCAATTTGGTGAATGACTGCGCCAGACTACACAAGCAAGGGTCCTCTCTAACAAATTTATGTTACAAGAGTTTTGCTGACGTGGATTTTGTTCAACTAAAAAGAGATGCAATTCCTACGATAGAGCAGATGTGTAGGCCCATCTGGCTAAATGAAACTGAAAGGGTTGGTAGTAATTACGGTAGTAGTAGTAGTAGTAGTAGTAGTATTAGTAATAGTAGTTGTAGTAGCAGCATACCTCCCTCATCGAGATCGGAGAGCTCTTGTGATGCCAATACTCGTTTCTCCTCCACCGCTCCTAACCCGATGGATCTGTACATCTCGACGAAGATAGGAGAGGGAGAAACTACAGGGGAACTTGGAATTACAGGGTTTCTCAGTGGCAGTTCAGACATAGAAAGAAATAGAATAAAAAGATTAAAAGCACAGCAGTCAGGAAATGATACGTGTACTAGGAGGACCCTCCAGAACAATCAAGCGACCCATGCCCGAGATTGCGTGTCGTGCCTGGTTGCCGTGCCCCCTGAATGCCCCGTATATGCAAGCAATATTTTTTAGTGTTCCAACACCAGGCTAAGCATCAGAGGTTCGCTACACGCTACCTCTTACAAGTACGATGACCACTCTCCATATGTCAACATATACTTGAAAGATTATGTCCTGAATTTGGATAACCCCCAATGTACCTATGTAGACCGTTTGCAACACAATATTAACGAATATGTTCGTGTGTCCGCTTGAGCTCTATTATCACTGTCTTACCATTATCGTGTATCGCTATTGTCATTATCGTCATTAACGGTATAAACTGTTACCGTCCGGAAAACATTGAGGCTTTGACAAATTCATTCCAAAACAACAATCAAAAAATTGTAAAAATATATATATAATAATAATATGGGTAATAAGGCTGCTATGTCGCACAGGTCCAAGAAGTTTGGCAGTCTAATTGACGTCAGTCTAAGATTCGAAAAGGCGCGACTGGAAACATTCATTGACTGGCCAGTACCTTGGTTAGAGCCCATGGATCTTTCCCAGGATGGGTTCTATTATCTGAGAACAGTGGACCACTGCGCCTGCATATTCTGCCGAGGCATCGTGGGTGCATGGATACAGGGGGACACACCTCGGGGTGAACACCAGCGCCACTTCCCTCGTTGCCCGTTTGTCAAGGGGGAGCCGGTGGTTAACATTCCACTCGAGCACGGTAATATCATTGCCCGAATACGCCCAAGGTCCTCGGGGCTCACCACGGTGACGGACGACTGCGGAACCGGTCGTGACACATGCGGCCATTACTCAGAGACAAATGTCCCGTCCGACAGGACCCCCACAAGCATTGAGGGCTTAGCGGGAGTGATTAAACACAGTGGTCCCTATAGACGCGAGTACCTCACATACAAGAGTCGTCTAGATAGCTACATCCGATGGCCGGAACGTGTCGTACAGAAGCCTAATGAATTGGCCGAGGCCGGCTTTTTCTACTGTGGTTTGAGCGATCATTTGCGATGCTTTCACTGCGGAAACAGTCTCCGTAACTGGGAGGCTAATGCCATTCCTTGGCAGGAACATGCTCGCTGGTACCCCAACTGTGAGTGGGTGCTTGTTAAAAAAGACCAGTCATTTATTAAACAAGCTGGGGATCTCACCCCCATCCGCATCCAATCCCAGCCGTCCACCTCCACATCCGCTTTTAAAGGATTAACTACTGAGGAAATGGAACTTATGATGGGGTTGGATAACAGCCAGGCTATTTTAAAGATGGGCTTCCCAGAAATGCAGATTCGTAGCGCCCTCAAACGTAAGCTGGAACAGACTGGGATGCCCTTCTTCAACCTCGAGCCATACATAGAGTATGTTCTGCAATTAATGGAGGATGAGACTCATCAGGCTCTTAGCCAAAGGACCAGGAAGAACATTGAAGATGGAGCCAATGGGGGACAAGCTATCCAAACCTCGCCGCCCGAAAGAAAACCCCCAGTTGAGAACATTGAAGACGAAACCACTGAGGGTCAAGCCATCCAAAGCTCGCAGGCGGGAGAGGGGCCTTTGGTGGACATTGAAGAGGAAGTCACTGAAACTATGCAAACTACCCAAGCCTTGCAGCCTGGAATAGAGCCCATGGTGGAGAACATAGAAGACGAAGCCACTGGGGGGCAATCTGTCCTAACCTCACAGTCTGGACTATAGCCCATGGTAAAGAGCATGGAAGACGAAGCCACTGGGGGACAATTTGTCCGAAATTCGCAGCCCGAAATAGAGCCCATGATGGAGAACATAGATGACGAAGCCACTGGGGGACAATCTGTCCGAACTTCGCAGCCCGGAATGGAGCCCATGGTGGAGAACATAGAAGACGAAGCCACTGGGGGGCAAGCTATTCCAACCTCGCAGTCCAGAGTAGAACCCATACCAATACGAATTGAGCAAGAACTTGAGATCGCGCGCTCACTAAGCATGTGTAAAGTTTGCATGGATGAAGAGATGAGTGTTATTTTCATTCCTTGTAGACACTTGGCAAGCTGTAATGCATGAGCTCTGGCCATTGCTCAGTGCCCCATTTGTCGTGCAGACATCAGGTGTATCATCAACGCCATCCTCGCCTAGTAGAAGAGAAAAGATGGTATTTGACCGACTTTACAACCGACAGTTGCTGTTCAAAACTTCTCAAGGGAAAGAAATCATAAAAACGGCCGTCAAACAATCTGCCGCTCTCGAGACGAGACATTTTGTTATGCGAGCCAGGAAAAAGCAGAAAATCTCTCAAGAGGTTCACTCGCGTTTGATTGAATCTGACGACATAGAGAACATAGACAATGTTCAGGATGATCTGCCTAAATTAGAGAATCGGATTGTTAACAATGACACTTTGAAGAAATATGTCCAAGTCATCGAGAATCTGTCTGTCGGTTTCTTACCACCGGACACTCAACAAGACTTACAAATTCACTCCATCTCCAGCAGCACGGCAGCCTGTACCCTAAAGAAGATGAGTATCCGGTTCGCCGTTTTGAGAGGCCGGCTAATGGTGTTCCCATCTTTCAATATTATTAGGAAAAGCATGTGCAGTAACGAGGGGATGAAGCAGGCATTTTTATTTCAACCCGCTACTAAGAAGTGGTCAATTGGCTGTAGCGTGTCGTTCAACGTTATTTTGGGAAGGATACTTTCTGACCCTTCCTATAGGTACAAATCCTATTCCATTAGAGAAATTGCTGAGGAAACAAAGACGGGCAGCGAACCTGACTCCCGACTGAACATTGTGGATATTCTAGACTTCGTCGCAAAGTAGATGGATGGCTTTAGAATCAAAGTCGACCAAATCCAAGAAAAACAAGTCCTGTCTCGGAGAAGAGCTGCCGTGTTTGTGTTTTTGATTGGCTTGGTTATCCTAGCTCTCATATTCGTGATCTGTATGGATATGGACCTTAAAAGAAATAAGATCGGCAGCGCGGCTCACGTCGTCGAACACACCACGCCCCTCCTTATGGGGCCAATTATGGCCGCTTTCGATAACGACGACACGGAAGCCACTAGAAGATTGAATTCAAATGCGGCCATTGGAGAGGACCAGCCGCCGACCCCCTCCTCTGCCTACAACAACAACAGCAACACCAATTAAATCCTGCAGCGCCGATGGATAATGCAAGAGGCACAACGTGACCCACGTGCTCTTCTATCAGGGCTCGTGGGTTCTAGTTATGGATGTTCAGACTATGTAGCGGGCAAATAGCTTTAGTTAGACAAGGATGAGAAATGAAAAAAAAAAAAAAAAAAATCACCTCGGATTTTTTTTTGGGGGGGGGGGGGGCGCGGTAGGGGGGGAGGGGGGGGGGGGTAGGGGGGGGGGGGAGCGTCCAAAAAAATGTGTTGAGCCAAAATGGAAGAGAATGGTGAGAAATGAAGAAAAAAAAAAGAAAAAAAATCACCTCGGTCATTTGGGGGGGGGGGGGGTCGAAAGTTCGTCTCCCCCTCATGACCACCCGCCCGGGAGCACTAGGGTGAAAACTGAGTATGGCATTGTACAGCATACATCCTAAGGAGTGTCTCACATAAATCTCAAGCCTCTAGCTCCCATACGACCAGAGTAATGAAGGTTCAAAGTGGCGGTGAACTAAGGGTGTAAAGTATCCCCACTAAGCCCACCACCACCGGCCGCGCGGCTGTCTTGGCCCGCTCACACCTACCGGCCCGGTTCCCACACACACTACGGTACCTCCCCCTCCTATTCTCCCGCCATTTCCTACCTTACGAGCCACGTAAATTATTTTAATATGCCGGACGCACGTGATGCGTCGCTGGGAGTTGGTGATAACAAACTGCCGACGCATCACGTGCGACGCTGGGTCTCACTGGGTTAAAACTGTTGACAATGTATAAAAATATGTTTCAAATATAAATACATTTTAATTTCATCTTTGTTTATTCCCTAACTAAAGCTATTTGCCCGCTACATAGTCTGAACATCCATAACTAGAACCCACGAGCCCTGATAGAAGAGCATGTGGGTCACGTTGTGCCTCTCGCATTATCCATCGGCGCTGCAGGATTTAATTGGTGTTGCTGTTGTTGTTGTAGGCAGAGGAGGGGGTCGGCGGCTGGTCCTCTCCAATGGCCGCATTTGAATTCAATCTTCTAGTGGCTTCCGTGTCGTCGTTATCGAAAGCGGCCATAATTGGCCCCATAAGGAGGGGCGTGGTGTGTTCGACGACGTGAGCCGCGCTGCCGATCTTATTTCTTTTAAGGTCTATATCCATACGGATCACGAATATGAGAGCTAGGATAACCAAGCCAATCAAAAACACAAACACGGCAGCTCTTCTCCGAGACAGGACTTGTTTTTCTTGGATTTGGTCGACTTTGATTCTAAAGCCATCCATCTACTTTGCGACGAAGTCTAGAATATCCACAATGTTCAGTCGGGAGTCAGGTTCGCTGCCCGTCTTTGTTTCCTCAGCAATTTCTCTAATGGAATAGGATTTGTACCTATAGGAAGGGTCAGAAAGTATCCTTCCCAAAATAACGTTGAACGACACGCTACAGCCAATTGACCACTTCTTAGTAGCGGGTTGAAATAAAAATGCCTGCTCCATCCCCTCGTTACTGCACATGCTTTTCCTAATAATATTGAAAGATGGGAACACCATTAGCCGGCCTCTCAAAACGGCGAACCGGATACTCATCTTCTTTAGGGTACAGGCTGCCGTGCTGCTGGAGATGGAGTGAATTTGTAAGTCTTGTTGAGTGTCCGGTGGTAAGAAACCGACAGACAGATTCTCGATGACTTGGACATATTTCTTCAAAGTGTCATTGTTAACAATCCGATTCTCTAATTTAGGCAGATCATCCTGAACATTGTCTATGTTCTCTATGTCGTCAGATTCAATCAAACGCGAGTGAACCTCTTGAGAGATTTTCTGCTTTTTCCTGGCTCGCATAACAAAATGTCTCGTCTCGAGAGCGGCAGATTGTTTGACGGCCGTTTTTATGATTTCTTTCCCTTGAGAAGTTTTGAACAGCAACTGTCGGTTGTAAAGTCGGTCAAATACCATCTTTTCTCTTCTACTAGGCGAGGATGGCGTTGATGATACACCTGATGTCTGCACGACAAATGGGGCACTGAGCAATGGCCAGAGCTCATGCATTACAGCTTGCCAAGTGTCTACAAGGAATGAAAATAACACTCATCTCTTCATCCATGCAAACTTTACACATGCTTAGTGAGCGCGCGATCTCAAGTTCTTGCTCAATTCGTATTGGTATGGGTTCTACTCTGGACTGCGAGGTTGGAATAGCTTGCCCCCCAGTGGCTTCGTCTTCTATGTTCTCCACCATGGGCTCCATTCCGGGCTGCGAAGTTCGGACAGATTGTCCCCCAGTGGCTTCGTCATCTATGTTCTCCATCATGGGCTCTATTTCGGGCTGCGAATTTCGGACAAATTGTCCCCCAGTGGCTTCGTCTTCCATGCTCTTTACCATGGGCTATAGTCCAGACTGTGAGGTTAGGACAGATTGCCCCCCAGTGGCTTCGTCTTCTATGTTCTCCACCATGGGCTCTATTCCAGGCTGCAAGGCTTGGGTAGTTTGCATAGTTTCAGTGACTTCCTCTTCAATGTCCACCAAAGGCCCCACTCCCGCCTGCGAGCTTTGGATGGCTTGACCCTCAGTGGTTTCGTCTTCAATGTTCTCAACTGGGGGTTTTCTTTCGGGCGGCGAGGTTTGGATAGCTTGTCCCCCATTGGCTCCATCTTCAATGTTCTTCCTGGTCCTTTGGCTAAGAGCCTGATGAGTCTCATCCTCCATTAATTGCAGAACATACTCTATGTATGGCTCGAGGCTGAAGAAGGGCATCCCAGTCTGTTCCAGCTTACGTTTGAGGGCGCTACGAATCTGCATTTCTGGGAAGCCCATCTTTAAAATAGCCTGGCTGTTATCCAACCCCATCATAAGTTCCATTTCCTCAGTAGTTAATCCTTTAAAAGCGGATGTGGAGGTGGACGGCTGGGATTGGATGCGGATGGGGGTGAGATCCCCAGCTTGTTTAATAAATGACTGGTCTTTTTTAACAAGCACCCACTCACAGTTGGGGTACCAGCGAGCATGTTCCTGCCAAGGAATGGCATTAGCCTCCCAGTTACGGAGACTGTTTCCGCAGTGAAAGCATCGCAAATGATCGCTCAAACCACAGTAGAAAAAGCCGGCCTCGGCCAATTCATTAGGCTTCTGTACGACACGTTCCGGCCATCGGATGTAGCTATCTAGACGACTCTTGTATGTGAGGTACTCGCGTCTATAGGGACCACTGTGTTTAATCACTCCCGCTAAGCCCTCAATGCTTGTGGGGGTCCTGTCGGACGGGACATTTGTCTCTGAGTAATGGCCGCATGTGTCACGACCGGTTCCGCAGTCGTCCGTCACCGTGGTGAGCCCCGAGGACCTTGGGCGTATTCGGGCAATGATATTACCGTGCTCGAGTGGAATGTTACCCACCGGCTCCCCCTTGACAAACGGGCAACGAGGGAAGTGGCGCTGGTGTTCACCCCGAGGTGTGTCCCCCTGTATCCATGCACCCACGATGCCTCGGCAGAATATGCAGGCGCAGTGGTCCACTGTTCTCAGATAATAGAACCCATCCTGGGAAAGATCCATGGGCTCTAACCAAGGTACTGGCCAGTCAATGAATGTTTCCAGTCGCGCCTTTTCGAATCTTAGACTGACGTCAATTAGACTGCCAAACTTCTTGGACCTGTGCGACATAGCAGCCTTATTACCCATATTATTATTATATATATTTTTACAATTTTTTGATTGTTGTTTTGGAATGAATTTGTCAAAGCCTCAATGTTTTCCGGACGGTAACAGTTTATACCGTTAATGACGATAATGACAATAGCGATACACGATAATGGTAAGACAGTGATAATAGAGCTCAAGCGGACACACGAACATATTCGTTAATATTGTGTTGCAAACGGTCTACATAGGTACATTGGGGGTTATCCAAATTCAGGACATAATCTTTCAAGTTTATGTTGACATATGGAGAGTGGTCATCGTACTTGTAAGAGGTAGCGTGTAGCGAACCTCTGATGCTTAGCCTGGTGTTGGAACACTAAAAAATATTGCTTGCATATACGGGGCATTCAGGGGGCACGGCAACCAGGCACGACACGCAATCTCGGGCATGGGTCGCTTGATTGTTCTGGAGGGTCCTCCTAGTACACGTATCATTTCCTGACTGCTGTGCTTTTAATCTTTTTATTCTATTTCTTTCTATGTCTGAACTGCCACTGAGAAACCCTGTAATTCCAAGTTCCCCTGTAGTTTCTCCCTCTCCTATCTTCGTCGAGATGTACAGATCCATCGGGTTAGGAGCGGTGGAGGAGAAACGAGTATTGGCATCACAAGAGCTCTCCGATCTCGATGAGGGAGGTATGCTGCTACTACAACTACTACTACTAATACTACTACTACTACTACTACTACTACTACCGTCATTACTACCAACCCTTTCAGTTTCATTTAGCCAGATGGGCCTACACATCTGCTCTATCATAGGAATTGCATCTCTTTTTAGTTGAACAAAATCCACGTCAGCAAAACTCTTGTAACATAAATTTGTTAGAGAGGACCCTTGCTTGTGTAGTCTGGCGCAGCACCTCTCCTCTCCTTGCCAGGTATCTCCTTGCAAGGAGCACGGGAAGCTGTGGAACTGTCAGGGTAAACAGGAAACACTGGCCCAAGTTTCATGCTACACAGAAAGGAGACATCATCCGGAAGAAGAGCAGCAGTGACAGTATACTGGCTATTTGTTGGCATGACACAAAGCCAGTCAATGTCCTCTCCACCTTCCACAAGTCCACAATGCGAGATAGCGAGAAGAAGAGATACCACATGGACCCTGTCACCCGCGAGAAGCATCTAGTAGCTATCTCCAAACCTGACCTTGTTATGGACTACAACATAAGCATGCGGTTGGTGGATAAGAGTGACATGCAAATCACTGCTGTTGACTGCCTCAGGAAGACGTGTAAGTGGTATAAGAAGGTGGTACTCCATCTTCTTGATGTCACTATCCTGAACGCGTACAACCTGTGGATGACGCGGACAGGAAAGAAGAGCTCGGTAAGGCTGTTCGCGAAGGAAATCATCGACTCCATCTTCAGGAAGCACGGAACCACACGTATGCTACCACCTCCGAGGCCGATCGTGAATCTGCCTGCCCGCCTTGAGAGCCACTTCTCGACCCACATGCTTGTGTTTTGCCCCCGCTCAGCATCACAAATCGCAGCCAACCGGAAGCACGGACTGACGCAGTGCCACGTCTGCAGACACACAACAAGGAGGAACCAAATCAGGAAGGAAACCACGTTCATGTGTAGTTATTGCAATGTGGGACTATGCGCTTCTCCATGTTACACAGAGTACCACACACTGGAACACTTCTAGACCTCTTCCAAGACCTCCTCCTCCTCTAGACCTCTTGCCAATCATTCATAAGTTCATGCAATCATTCATTCATCTATTTCAAACTACCTCATGAATTCATGTCATTCAATCATTCATATGGTGGAATAGCACACTACCCAAACACAAGTGCATTCATCATCATCAGCAACATCACCCATTACATCCATAAGTTTCTAATCTCATCCATCCATCTGCTTCTTGGTCCACCTCATACATCCATGTCATTTGTCTACCTCAATCATATAACTGCCTTTTATCTACCTCAATCCTATAACTGCCTTTTCTACCTCAATGAAATGTGGATTACACCTCCTGGGAAAACCACAAAAAAAAAAAAAAAAAAAGAGTCGTCAACACTACCCCATAGGGTGATTTGGAAATGTGTTGAAATAATATTATTTATAAAACATAACAAAAATTCCTGCAAAGCAAGCGAAACAGAGAGAGAGTGAAAATGCACGCCTATATATATATATATATATATATATATATATATATATAGATATAGATATATATATACGCCTATCAAATGATTGCAATCAATATACGGTATATATATATACCGCATATTGATATCAATCATTTGATAGGCATACATATCACCATGTACGGTACATTGTAGGGACAGAAATGTACCGTATACCGTGATATATACGCCTATCAAATGATTGAAATCAATATACACCAATATACAGTATATATATATTGATATCAATCATTTGATAGGCGTATATATCACGGTATACGGTACATTTCTGTCCTTACGAAAGGAGAGAGAAGAGTCCTAGCAATGTCAAGGTCACCATGTACGGTACATTGTAGGGACAGAAATGTACCGTATACCGTGATATATACGCCTACCAAATGATTTAAATCAATATACACCAATATACAGTATATATATATTGATACCAATCATTTGATAGGCGTATATATCACGGTATACGGTACATTTCTGTCCTTACGAAAGGAGAGAGAAGAGTCATAGCAATTTCAAGGTTACCTTCGTAAGGAAACAAATATACCGTAAATGGTGATATATATACGCCTATCAAATGATTGATATCAATATTCACCAATATACAGTATATATATATATATATATATATATATATATATATATATATATATATATATATATATATATATATATATATATATATATATATATATATATATATATATATATATATATGATATATATATATATATATACCGTATATTGATATCAATCATTTGATAGGCATACATATCACCATGTACGGTACATTGTAGGGACAGAAATCTACCGTATACCATGATATATACGCCTATCAAATGATTGATATCAATATTCACTAATATACAGTATATATATATATATATATATATATATATATATATATATATTGATATCAATTATTTGATAGGCGTATATATCACGGTATACGGTACATTTCTGTCCTTACGAAAGGAGAGAGAAGAGTCATAGCAATTTCAAGGTTACCTTCGTAAGGAAACAAATATACCGTACATGGTGATATATATACGCCTATCAAATGATTGATATCAATATTCACCAATATACAGTATATATATATATATATATATATATATTTATATATATATATATATATATATATATATATATATATATATATATATATATATATATATGATATATATATATATATATATATAGCGTATATTGATATCAATCATTTGATAGGCATACATATCACCATGTACGGTACATTGTAGGGACAGAAATCTACCGTATACCATGATATATACGCCTATCAAATGATTGATATCAATATTCACTAATATACAGTATATATATATATATATATATATATATATATATATATATATATATATATATATTGATATCAATTATTTGATAGGCGTATATATCACGGTATACGGTACATTTCTGTCCTTACGGAAGGAGAGAGAAGAGTCATAGCAATTTCAAGGTTACCTTCGTAAGGAAACAAATATACCGTACATGGTGATATATATACGCCTATCAAATGATTGATATCAATATTCACCAATATACAGTATATATATATATATTTATATATACCGTATATTGATATCAATCATTTGATAGGCATACATATCACCATGTACGGTACATTGTAGGGACAGAAATATACCGTATACCGTGATATATTCGCCTATCAAATGATTGATATCAATATACACCAATATACAGTATATATATATATATATATATATATATATATACCGTATTTGTGCGGTAGCTTGTAAGGAATTAAATTTATTAGAGAATGATGATAAATGAAAGAGAATACAGAAACTGAACTGAAGAAAGAGTGAAAAAGATATAATAATACAGAAATATTACAAGCAAATAAAGAAAGAGGGATTAGAGAAAAGAATAATGAGAATTACATATACGAAAGGGAGAAATATAGAGAAGAGAGAAAGGGAGGAAGGGAGACAGCGCGTACGAAGGAGAAAGGAGGAGAGAGAGAGAAAGCGAGCTAGCCAGAGAGAGAGAGAGAGAGAGAGAGTCAGACAGACAGACAAGAGGAGTGAGAGAGACAGAAAGAGAGAGAGAGAGAGAGAGAGAGAATACAGAGAATACAGAAATAAGGAGAAACAAGAGAAAATAAGAGGGCTTACCGAAGGAATAATAGACGCGCGTGAGGCCGAAGTCAGGACAAAGCGAACGCATCCGAACGCGCCCGGGAAATAGACCAAAAAGTAGCCTCTCTTCCTCACCTCCTCCCACCCTCCACACTCGCTCACTTCATTCAGAATAGACTTCTGTGGGGAGACGGAGAGTTGCTCGTTCCAAAAATGATCGTTTCGTTCCGATTGGAGCCATAGTAACGGCGCTAGGGCGAGTGAAAGTGAGTGAATATTTCGGGATTGTGCCCGCTGGGCGGGTCGGTGTAAAATACCGCCTAGCCCGCCAATAAGGTGTTAATAGACGAAACAGTACTTTGCAATAGGGCTCGTTGATATCTTCCTGCCGATAGTTGTTAAAGAAGAGGATGGATACAAGATGATCGGCATTGTAGTTGTTAGTTTCATTGGCCGTGTTTACTAAAATACGCAAAGTGTCCGTATCAACATCTGGTATGAAACCGCTTACCGTTCGTCTCCCCTGCGTATCAAAAGCCCCACTATCGGTGGCTCTGCTACTATTACCACCTCCTTCCTCTGTGCCTCTCCCTTGTCCTTTCTCCATGGACAGAGTGATGAAACGTCCAGAAGAATGAATATCCCGGATAATGTTGGTATCTCCCTCTTGCATCGCGAACGTGCTGTTGGCTATGATGATTTGATTCCTGGGTTTGGAAAAGAGTGGTGTCGCTTCCTCACCCTCCATCACCCGAGAGATGTCCAAAACTACTTCTAAAGGCACACTCGTATCTTTGACGCATTCCGAAACTTGTTCATACTCGGGACCGAAGAAACACTGTACAGAGAGAAAATCTTCTTCGTCCGGTTGTTGTTGTTGTGACACCTGAGAGGATTGTGTTTTTTCCTTGTCGAGGACGGACGCGAGTTTCACTTGACCGCGCTTGAACCTATCCGCGTATTCGGATGCCATGTCTTGGGCCAATTTGCCTAGGGAATCCGAGTTTAAGATAGCCTCTCTCCTTATCTTTTGAGTGACCTTATCTCCCTTGTCATAATCGCCGGTCCACCGGTTTAAATTCCTTTCGGGTCCCCGCCGTCGCGATTTGTTGGCTGACTAGATAATCATTTCCGAGAGGCTGAGGTCATTCGTTTTCACGCCGTTCGAGAGTAGTCCCGATCCGGTGAAAAAGTAATTGTCGACCTCGATCCCAAGTGCGACCAGTTCGTCCCTGGGACTGAAGGTAGTCATGCCCGGTATCAGTTGAGCGGAGACGGGCTGTTTTTGAGATGTAAATTTTTGTAACTCGCACGTATTGAGCAGACTGGAGTGTTTGGTTAGTATCACTCTCGCCTCTTCGTTTAGCAGATAGTTTCTGTTGAGATGGGGGTCGAGTGGATGCTTTTCTTCACCGCTTTGGTCACTCTCCTCGCTCTCGTTATTAATGACCGGGATGGACAATGAGAGACTAGAGTTGAGACACATTCTAGCGTTCGCTAACCTAAATATTATGGGATTGTTTAACACAGAGAATTGCGAACGGACGACGACTACGTCCAATATGCCGAAGCGAGGATACAACACCCCGTTGACATCCCTGATAACAAACGTGTTCACTCGTTTGAGTTCCCATTCTTCAGCGTGCATATGCACTGGTCCCACCAATTCGGATATTCCTTGATGTCCCGCCAACTTGAAAATTATTTCTCCACCGCGTCTCGAGACCGACCATTCACCTCCAGATATGGTAATGACTATTGGTAGACATTTGGCTATCTGTTCTAGTTCTTCTATGGCCCCGTTGATGGCTATGCTCACTGCTTCCCTACTGCCTGTCCTGTCTTCTTCTTCTTCGTTAACGGGGACGCCACCGCTGCTCCCATTTCTTTGTAAGGTCTGTAATTGAGTTTGGAATGCACTTATTCGTCTTTGTATTAGAGTTGCTATGTCCTTGGTTGACACTTCCTCCATACCGTATTCGGAGTTACATTCGATAACCACATCTCTCATTTTTACTCTGAACATTCTTTTGGCATCTCGCACCAAAGGTTCTTGTATGCAACCTTCGGACATGAATGAAGCGAGCTCGCTCGCACGTTGAACTGTTTGCAAATTGGAAAAAGGCGAGGCTCCCGATTCGGTGGAACCCTTGGCAGTAACGGTGGCGGCAGAAGCGACATGGGTCGACGTAGCCAGGGCACTTTCGAAAACTTGCACGGCATTATAATAAGCATTATGTTTTCCCTTGCTGTTGTTTCTCCGGCCGCCATTACCTCTAGATGTCGCCATAGTTGGCCTTTCAACGACCACCTTTGATATCGTCGACATCTTAGAGTTTCTTATTTGGCGATAACGAGTTGAATGCTATCCGGGTTGTCACACTATGGGCCACGGATTGCCAATATATACGATACAGAACTAGACCTCCGGTCACAATAATGGAAACGAGAAGAATAATGAACACCACAGTGTCGCTCGCTTTTGTGGCGCTGTCTCTTTCCCGGGCCTTGGCCAGTTCCTGATAACCTTTCCCTAGTTCGTTTTCGAGGTGGGTCGCAATGCGTTCACCAATATCCATTGTGGCTTATCGTCACCATCTTGCCATCCCTCTTCTCTTATTATTGTCTATTTGTTTTACGAGGCTTCAGTAAAATAAAAGTGTCACCCGTCCTCCTCCCACCAGTGGAGACGCGTCGTATGCGCCTGCTGCACACGCACACACATCTACCAATGGAGGCCGCCCGTAAATCCAAATTGTCTAGACGTAAGACGGTAGTGTCTGGACTTCTAGACCTATCGGCTGTTCATCAAGAACCAAAAAAGAACGAGGCGGAGAAGGAGAATCGTGATGATTGTGAGGTCCTATCGTCCTTTCATATAGAGAATGAGGGAAAGGAGGTAAAGGCGGATAAGTGTGACGAAAACCTGTGGGAAAGAAGAAAAGCTGGATGCATGTGCAATTATTGGCAATATTCTCAAACCCGAGAAGGTAGAGGAGAAAGATGAAAGGGAGGGACTAGATGAGGAGCAAAAGGAGATCAGTGTTTCCTGTGAAGAAAAGAGCGCGAAATGTAGATCCCCACCTGGAATTCGTCACGTAAGGAATCTTCCCGAAGGATATAAGAGTGAATTGTTGGACCAAATGCACTATCCTGAACTTCCTTTCAGACCTAAGCAGGAATTGGAGTTGGGTTTCGATCCGCCACTAGTTTAGCTCATGAAACCCTTTAGCGGGCAAATTAGCCTTACAGGAATATTTGAGGGAAGGTAAACTTGAATGCATTAACCGTGTCACAACCCTTGGTTTAGTAAAAATTTGTCTCTCTATATTATTTGTCATGGGATGTTGTGGCTAGTTACAATACGCACCATGCCCATGATTCTACGCAACAGAGGGAATGGTAACACAGGTCAAACCTCCATGGATGCAGGCACAATGCCTGAGGAACCATGGGTGCCCATGGACTATGGTAATGAGGGTGATGACATTGAGGAAGCCATGGATACCACCATCGCGGTAGAGGAGGGGGAGAAAGAAGTGGAAGAGGAAGAGGACCACAATGATTACAACCACAATGAAGACGATACTGCCTCTGTTGAGGATTCTATCGACAGACCCACTAACTGTTATGATATAGGGGTGGCTATCGTGGCCGGAATTACCAGTTTGTCAACGTCCATTTGCAGTCTTGTACGTCAAACCATGTCACGCTTATCTTCAAAACAGATTGTTGCCTTGGTAAAGGCTTTGATGACCGCACTTTGCCTTAAAGAGAAGGATGGCCACGGCAGCTGTAACGTTCAGAAAACTGCTGACGAATTCCCTCTAAATGAAGGCGAAGAAATAAACGAGAATGGTGGTGTAACCGAGAGTAACACCGAAGCTGTCATAGAGACAGTAACTGCACTCTGAAATGTTGACATTGTCTAGGCAATACACTGTATTTAACCAGAAAAATCTGAAATATTGACATTTTCTAGACAATACAATTTATTTAAACCAGAACATTTTTGTCATAAGGGTACTGGTTTGGAGTCACTGGGAGTCTAACAGGAATCACTAGGATATCGCTAGAGTCACTAGGAGTCATCGATTTTCACCGCGAATAGGCCCAGGAATCCGAATGTGCAGCTACTCCTAGTGATTCTAGCTCGCATTCTTGACTGTGTGAAGTACCCTTTAAGAAATATATTATTCATATACACCTGTAATACTTCTCACGTGAGTATAATATACAGTATACGGGTAGTTAACTTTTCTTGGTCAAACATTATAAATAGGCCTAGTATTAATCTGTGTAAGTACAATTTCCCACAAGATTTTTTTTTTTTTTTTTAAAAAGACCTCCGTCTACGTATTGTGAAAAACCTGTTATCCTCCGGCAAATTGTGGGGTTGAGTGAGTGAAGGGGGGGACAGTGAATGAAGGAGGATACATGTTTTCCATAATACGTGTTGCTAGCCCCAAACGCGCGAGCAACTGTGGCTTTCAACCATCCGACACATCCCCTTTTATTTATGTGCATCACACATGTTACATACAAATAAAGTTTATGTTTTGTTTTACCCTACTGTGGAAAGACTACAGATGCACCACTCCTGCCTGGGCCTCACCCAGTGGCATGACCCAGTCCTGTCGAACTGAGCTCATGACGCTGGTGGCATTGCCCCGGAGGATAGCCATCCCTAGTCTTTGCTTGAGCCAGAGGGTTTCCCGGGGTTCTCCTGAAACTTCTCTGATTTTACGGCCTATTTCATTCACCATCTTAAGGGTGGTAGGGCCGAAAACTCCTGAAGTTTCGAATGCCAGGGGCTCGAACTGATGATTTCTGGCGATGGCTTGATATTTTTCTCGCTTTTTATTTTCTGCTATCCGGGCGGCTTCACCTGCTTCGTCGGCGTTTCTGGCGATGTTGGTTGTGGAGAAAGTGTCAACACATGTGGCATCTCACACGAGGCACCGGCCATTCTTGTAAGGGAAAGTGGTCATCCCATCTGGCCGTTTGCCGTCTTCTCTGTGAAGTCCATGTGGTTCGAGAATTGATGCACGGTTAGCACTCTGCAGGGCCCGTTTTATGACATCATTTAGTGCAGAGTGTCTTGGCAGGCGGCCTGCGTTGTAATTACATGATAAGGCATGGTGACCTTGAGCATCCATCCCCCCACCACACTTGCAAGTGTGTGGGTGACAAACTGCCGCACCCACTCTGAGCGCGATGGCAACCCGGAGCGCTTCAGCATCCAAGTGAGTTCCAAGAGGTGGGATGGGGATGGCGTGTAACCACAAGCCACTCTCCTAACGGGCGGCTGCCTGGAGGCGTGCTTTTGCAACCTGGTCTGCATTGGTTAGGAGATTTTCTTGAGTTTTCTTCGCCGAGATGGTATCCCACGCTTTCTGCTTGCTCCTGGAGGTACCCTGAGGCTCCTCCTCTACTCCTGTGCTTCTCTTCCAGGTGTTAATCGCTGCTGTTACGTCCCTATTAAGTGTCATTCCGGGTTGAGAAGAAAGGATGGACTCTACAAGGTCGTTGGTCGCGATGAGGGAAGAGATAAAGGCTGGGGAGGCAATATCCGAGGCTCTCCGTATGCCCAAGCCCCCGAGGTGGACAGGAAGGGTGGCTTGTGTCCAGGTCTGTTCTTTAAATTCCACGTTGGTGATGCTGGTCACTGCTTCTCGGATTATTCTGTCTAATTCTTGGAGGCCACCATTGTTTGTGTAAGTCATCGATGTGCGCAGGAGGTATTGGAGTTTTGGGATGGAGAAACAGTTCTTGAGAAGGGCCAGAGCTGAGTGGGCATCGGTGTGTATCAGGCGACTCACGAGACGTTGAAGCTCCTCCTTTTTAACTTGAAGTGCTGGTGGGATTGCTGCCAGAGTTAGTGGGGAACCTAATAGGGTTTGCTGGTGCTCCTGAAGGATCTTTACATCTGGCAATATGCCTCGAAACAGGGCCTGAGTCTCTTCTCCTTGTTCACGTGTGTGGTTGAGGAGGACAAGTTCACATTTGGTGCCATTTATCACTAGCCCAGCCTGGCCGAGGTCAGTTACGATGTTATTTAGGTCGGTTAGAACGTTCTCTACTGACCCACCCAAGGTTGCATCATCCAGGTACCATACATTCAGTTCTGACCTTACTTTGTTAGCTGCTGCATCCACCGCTATTGAGAAAAGAGCAGGACCACCTGGATCTCCCTGCTGTAACCCGGTCGCTGATGGGATTACCGTCTCGCCAAAAATCAGGATTGAAGGTTTGGAATAAGCCTGCCAAAGTAGGGGGTACAGAGTGGGGATGTGTTCTTGAGCTGCACGGAGGAAGACATCCCTGCGAATGCTGTTGAATGCGTTCCGCATGTCAATCTTTAGAAGCACTCGTTTTTCTTGGGCTTGGCTGAGGTAGGTGCGGGTTGCGTGTACAGCAGCTTCACACCCCCCTGGAGTTCCGAAACCTAGTTGAACTGGTCTTAAGTGTTGACCTAGGCCATTCGAGAGTGGTTTCAAACCCCCCTTTGTGGCAAGGCGGCGGAAGGTGTTCCCTACTGCTATTGGGCGCACACCGCCATCTTTTTTTGCCAGTGCACAGAGTGATGCCCCCAAAAATAGGGGTGTGGCACAGTCGGGTACTTCCCCTCTTAAAACCATGTTGATGAATTTGGTGAGGGTTTCCAAGAGTGCCTCCCCAGCAGCTCCTGATCCCTGACCCAAGAGGCCTTTGAGGTGGGCGGGTCGGATACCATCTGGGCTCGCGGCTGAGCATGCTGGGAATGAAGTCACTGCGGCAACCACCTGCTCCTTCGTGACAACTAAAGGTTGGCGCATCTGGTCATTTGGGGCAGGGGGGAGGTTTAGGTCCCTAGGTGTAGGTGGGTGCTTTTCTTGTAGGGCTTCAACAACTTCGGTGCCTTGACCAGCAAAACCTTCTGAAGAGGACAACAGTCTGACGGCCCCTTTGATGTCACTATCCGCCAGCTTCGCCGCGACCCTCTTATGTAGCTGTTCAGCCTCTTCCTCTTCCTTGTCCTGTTGCTTCTGGGCCCTGTTTGGTTGCTGTTCGGTGGGTTCCACCAGTGTGTTTCCATCCATATACTGTGCTACTTGACGTTTCACTCTGGTGGCTAGTGAAACCTGAAGATGGTCTTGTATGTTGGTTCTGGGTGGTTTTCGGAGGGCCCCATAGGAGAAACCCAGGAGCCGTGTCCATGCGAGGGGTGTCTTGAGCTGTAGGGCCTGCTTTATGATGGTTGTAAGGGCCTCCGCCACTTGGATTCTGGCTGCTTTAGGTACCCGGGCAAGGACCTGGATCCGCGCTTTCCATTTGGTCACAAGTTGGGTCAAGTCGGCGACCGGTGTTGCCGGTGTTGCCCCGGTTGGCTCTGCAGTGGGCCCTGGGCATGCGAGACATTTCCAGTTTGGTTGTTCTCCTGATGTTTTCTTTGTGAGCTTAGCACAAGATAAATGAATAGATCTAAGAATGCCGGAACATTTTCGCGAATTCTTTCTTGCATTGGTTTTTCCGCACTTAAAACACTTAGTATCTGCTAGGCCATAGTCTTCCAAGATTATCCGTTCCTCTGCCTCTACCAAGCCGACCCCCTGATCTTCCCGTGGTGCTTCCATCTCTGCCATGTCTCCCTTGTTTCAGAAACCCCGGGAAATCTCTCCTGGCACATATCTAGATTATTGCTGTTGTTATTAATGTATAATTGGCTGGATGCATAAAAATTCACATATCATAGTCAACCTTTCTGATGGGATATGTAAAAAAAAAAAGAAAAAAAAAGAAAAAAAAATATCACATATCATAGTCAACCTTTCTGATGGGCAATTGGCCTGCTTCTCCTAAAGCTAAGTGGTTAAATGTATAAATCCTCGGCATTGGGCACCGGTACAACTAAAAGATCTAACTGAATGAAGGGAAGCACGCCAATTATATCCTATGATTACTTACACTGGCGACGCCACCCTGATGTTGAGTATTAATAAATGCTTAGGATATTAATAATGCTGTCAACATCAAGATAGGGAGAGAGCCAGAGAGTGAGCGAGAACCAGGATCTGAGTGGGTAACCGAATCTAGGACAGCAGTTATGGAAAAATGCTTAAATTGTACAAAATGTTAAGAGAGAGAGAGAGAGAGAGGGAGAGAGAGCAGGGGCGGGGGCGAGGGAGAAAGAAGTGAGCTGGAGAGGGGGCTGGCCTGGTTGGGTATTGAAAGATGTTAGGGAAAAACAAATAACTAAAATGATAAAGAGCGATCTGAAGTTATAGAAAACCAAAAAATAATAACAATGAGACGGTTAAGTGCGGTGATTGAAAGTGGATGGAAAGATGTTAAGGATAAAAAGGAGAGAGAGAGAGAGAGAGAGAGAGAGAGAGAGAGAGAGAGAGAGAGAGAGAGAAATGAAAATGGACCTTGTAGCAAGTATTTCCTAAATGGTTAGAGAGAGGGAAATAAAACTGGACCTTATAGCAAGTACTTCATAATGGTTAGAATTGTTTGAGAAGTTGAAAGACCGAGGGTCAGGTCCTTGGGGTAGATGGAAGATAAGGCCTATGGTGGGGAACCATAAGGGTGAAACTGCCTGCCCTATAAACGGTTACTTCACTCACCTTGTGGTTACTGCTGGAGGTTTATGGTGCCTGGGCAGGGCTGGGCTAGTGCCTGACGGCTCCTTGTCCCCTCACTGATACTGGTAATAACACTCTCAAGATTAAACTAAATATGCTTTGTGGGCGATGTTTAAACAAGGAACCACGTTCTGTTTACTATGTGCCGAAACACCGTATCATCGCCGATCTTCTGATACGTATATGGGTCACTTAGCCCCACGATACCCCTCCGAAAATCCCCTCTTTTGAGGAGCTCAACAAACCTGTGTGCTCTCACTGTGCTCTCACTCACTGACCTGTGTGATTGTGTGTAGAGAAGGAAATTACGGTAGGTGAGGTAATGGAGAGTGGGCTTGTGGATTACTATTTCGAGGGGCGTTGTAGTCGCCGGTGTAGACTTTGAGCCAACGGAATCATGGCTTGGTTGTTTAGGGGCCGTTGTAGTCGCCGGTTAATATTCTCGAAGCTCTGCAACTCTCCTGACCTAACCTAACCAAACTAACACAATCTATAAGTGTTACCTATATTAGGTAATCGTATGAAATATTACAGAACTCGGTAACGAATGAAAACAAGCAGGTAGGAACGATTAACTATCCAATATTTAGACAATAGTTTATATATATGTGTTTCTTAAAGTACAGTCAGTATTGATATTATAACCTTACGGTACATAATAATACAGACTTATCGTATTATATTAATGTCTGTAATAACGTATGAATATAGTCATATTACTTAATGATGATATTAGGGGACTGTAGTTATAGCCTACAAGAGACATACTTGAGGACAAATTAATTTCAATTATAGGATCAAACACACAATGGGGGCCATGCCTGGCATACTCGCATCTCATTCCTAACAAATCCCAGTGATGCTCGGTGACTCCCAGTGACTCCTATCTAATTAAACAGTGATTCCTATATTACTCCTATCGACTCACTCGTATATTCCAGTAATCCGAAATTTTTAAATTTTAAATAACTCGCACTTCATTCCTGGTTTGATCCAGGTGATTCCTGGTGATTCCTGATGATTCCCAGTGATTCCAAGTGACTCCCAGTGATTCGCAGGTACACTCCCACTGCTTCCTACGGTGTTGTGAGTGCACGGGGAATTGCAGACAATCGCGGTGCATTCCAATGGAATCATCAGGAATTACTACTCCTAGTGATTCTAGCTCGCATGCCTGACTGTGTGAAGTATACCCCTTACAATAAACTTTATGTAGCCAATGTTCACCCCTATGAATCAATTGGACAAGAAAATGCAGAGGGATGTATGTAATGTGAATAAATATCAATTAATTCTTGGTTATATTTTTATTGGTACCAATCTACAACCCTCCCTAAACTACTAGTCTAGTACTGTACATTGTATTCAACTGTGAAACATCGTTTCCGGGAGACGGCTCACCCCTGAAGCTGCCCATGAAGTCGGGCAAGGGCGTGACAGAGCCAACACCATCAGAAGAGTATAATGCCGAAGCCACCGCCTTTAGAAGAACGGGATTGGATAGGAGAAATTGGGAGACCGCTCGTTTTTTCATGTCGGAGGTCGTTATGATATCACTCAGGTAGTTGGCCGCTCTGACTCCGGTGCCGATGAGAGTGTTCTGCTGCTCCTCGGTACGGGTGACGGAATCTCCAAATATGCGAGTGATTGATGCAGTGCGCTAATCGCAAGAGCCATCACATTGTCCGCCGTGGGGGGCAATGTGATTAGCGATACTGTCACTGTCGGCCAATAAATGTTCGCCGGTACCAAAGACTATATTGTGTTCGGGCATGACCCGTCCCTCTGAAGAGGACAGGGTTACCTTATCTCGGATGGCACTATTGATGGCAGCAATGCCCGACTGTCTCGTCCCTATAAGGGAACTGAATCCCGTTCTATATGGCGCCGATATGGCACCTATGATACCAAAACATTCGTTCCTGAAAGGGGACACCAGGGCTACGGTTGGGTCGCCAGCGTAACCCCCTGTCATCAAATCGCTCGTGACCACGAGTTTGGCTGTTTCGTCCCGGATCACCTTCATGCTCTCTTTAATGGTGTCATAATTCTGTTGAAGACGATTAACCACCATATTTGTCGAATGTTTTCTTTCGTTAAACTTGTCTTCATTGTCTTGGATCATCTTCTTCAGGGTGGAGGCTGCTCGTGAAAAGCGTCCTTGTAACTTTAGTAATTGTCCCCAAGCCTCCCTCAGTGGTTCGACGTCGGCCGACAAACGATGGGACACTGCCTTCATGGCTGCATCGCCTACTAAATGGCCATTTTCGAATCCGTTGTCGACAACCCCCGCCCACTTCTTCCTTTTCTGTAAAGCTAAAGGGCAGCCTTCGGTGGTTAGGGGGACTCCATTCACGGTGGCTGCACTCAGAGGGTTGGAGGCTATGAAGAAGGGCAACAGCCTAGCCTGTAGTTTGGAATTGTCGCCTCCCCAGTTTACGGAGGTGGTGGGGTGAGGTGGTTGATAGACGGTGGGAAAAGTTCCTCCTTGTATTATTACATCACCGGTAATTTTGTCTATAGGTGACTTTTGGGTCTCAGTGCTGTTCACCGTCGTCGAACTTCTGATGGACATTTCTTGAATGACTTCTTTAACGGTCACACCTTTGGCGACTGCCACCGCCATCAGGATTTCAGGCGCGTAACCAAACTTGACTCCTATGTCCTCCATCTGAAGGTGGGCCCTAGAGAACACGTCTAGTAGGTTAGTGCGAGCGTCCGAACACTTGACCGACGGCATCATCTTATTTAAATAGATGGGACTCCCGTCTCTTCTGACGAATTTGAACTTTTCCCCTGGCCGTTCTTCAGGTTGACAGATTCCAGTATTAGTCACGAGTCCGGAAAACTGGGTGGGCATGGAGACTTGCAGATACGCGCACTTGGCCAACCGCCCTTGCTCTCCGCCGTTGTTGCTCTTCCTGGTCACCAAAAGAGGAGATAGGCTGAGGTTCCCGGACAGGCCGGAGGCTTCATGTTTGAAAGGGTTCACGACCATCACCGGTGCCTTGATCAAAGGAGAATGGAATTGTTCGTTCGTTGCTTTATCAAACACTGGGTCGACGGTGGTTACCATCGTCTCATGTAGGATGAGGGAGGATATGTTGATGCCGAGCGCGCTGCCACCTCCCGCCCCAATCGAAGCGCGGGCGGACCTCGCCATGTGTACCGTGTTGGGGTGGTTGAGGATATCGATGGTATTTTTACGCGAACCGATAAATCGGTCGGGATCACTCTGTTCTTGTTGGAGTAGGGCGGAGAAATTTTCTGGTAAGGCCATCATCAGAACAGGGTGCACCCTCCTGTACATGAAGGTGTCCTCTATGTGTTTGGGGGTGGGTGTTATGGGTTTGAGGTGACTGAGATCCCCGGAACTGGAGTTGGTCAATCCATACTTGAATAGGTTTTCGAGTCGAGACCGGCCACTGATGAGGGATAGGTATATGGCCATTTTCTCGCCCAGAATCCCAGAGGTGAGGGCCGGTACAATATTAGTCTTGAGAATTCTCATGAAGGCAAGCAACTGGGAGCTCTCGCGTTTGAGGGTCTCCATGTACTGATCGTGACCCGTGACGGTCTTTGTCGTATTGGTCATGGGAGGTCTGTGACTGTTCCTCGACTCTTCTTCTAGCAGATTAGCTTCCATTGTATTCAGAATAGAACTGAATTCCATGTCGCTCACTCTTTGACTAATGGCATCAAAAATCCTAGTCAGATTATGGCGCAGTCCCTTAATGTAGCTATTGTTATTATGGCCGTTTTGGTGGATGCCTTTTTTCTGGCCATTGCCTTCCTTTTGCGTCGACGACATCTTTGAAGAGGAGAGTAAAAAGTCATAATCGATAATTCCAGAAGCATCGGACGAGAAAGGCATACTATCGGACATGATCGGAGAGGACATATGTTCAACACCGCTTCTTTGTAGCAGCGACCGGTACAGGCACTCGCGTACATTACTCATAGCGAGCGGCGAAGCGGAGGAGGAGGTGGCGGCGGACGACACGGTGGCCCTAGCCCTCGCCACCTATAGTGGGTGCAGCAGCAGCCGAATCCGCAGATAAAGTCTCCATCATCTTGAGAGTATTATCGATCGAACTCCTCGCCACCGAATGTTCGCCTTTGACCAATTCTTTGCCCAGATTATTTACAATCTCTTCTCCCAGTTTACTTATCAACTGTTCTACCACATTAGCAAAGATGACGCAGGGGGCACTCATTATGTTCTTCTGGATGTACGTGTCCCTCGGAAGGGCATTCTGGAGTAGCATGGAGGCGTTGCCATCAATTTGCTCCGCCGACCGTTGGAAGGACGAGGGCAGGGAAGCCGAGGCGGTCACCTTCACGTCTGTAACACAGAGGTGATTCCTGTGACATTTGAGGATGGACATAACGCGTCTCGCATTGTTGGGTCTCACGATCACGTCCAGATTGACTCCCGCACTCTTGGTGCCGCAATCGGAGAGGGCTCTTGCGGAGGGCTCGAAGGTACCAGTGTAGTTGACTCCCATTCTCATGTCGGTCCACTCCGAACACCTTCTCAGGGTCGATGCGCAAGAGATGCGCGCATCGTCCTTGGTGATGGCCATAAAGTAGTGCTTGTCGCTCAACAGATTGTTGCACTGATACGACCTGTTCTGTATTTCCTTTTTCGTAACCTCCGAGCTCGTGTACGCAAAAGAGGGGACCAGGTATTCATCCGACGAAGGTTCGAAGTTGTGGTGGAGGGAGAAAGGACAATTGCAGTTTTGGCAATGGCTCATCTGGTAAGAGTCCCCG
Organism: Paralithodes platypus; assembly: GCA_032716605.1. Classification (NCBI taxonomy): domain Eukaryota; kingdom Metazoa; phylum Arthropoda; class Malacostraca; order Decapoda; family Lithodidae; genus Paralithodes; species Paralithodes platypus. The sequence continues at coordinate 60,634,825 of CM064486.1, forward strand.
TACAGGCCCATAGAGCGCTCATACCTCTCTACGTTCTTGAAGAAACTCGTCGTAACGGTCATGTGTAATTTGAGTTTTGACAGGGTCGAACCCACCCCGTACGATCTGGTGTCAATGCCGGCCAACATACAATGGGTAGAGGCGGTCAGGGCAGTCGGGAAGGAGGGGTCGATAGCATCAAACCGCTTGGCATTCTTCAACAAGTACGGGAGGAGTAGAATGCGATCGACTGCTCTTTCGCAGGGCGTGTCCCGGGTATTGTTCAAGAGTACTTCGCTCAGAAGAGGGACCGATTCACTCAAAATGGATTGGGCGGTTTTCGCCTTGGGGTCGTTCAGTAACTCTCTCAGTCCTTTCCCGAGAGGGACAGGCGATTTGAAGGCGTCCAAAACGAGATGTCGAACCAAAAGCGGAAAACCGGAAAATTCCTCCACCGAGTTCATGACGTTCCGCTGCAAAGACTCTAGGGACTCTGTGCTCAATCGACCGCTTATAAAATCACGGCGAGACAAGATGGAAGACAGAGGAACAGACTCGAGGTTAAGGGCGGAAGAAGAGTCGTTGTCGAACCGGCCCCCATCATTAGCACCATGTCCCGTCTCTAGCATCGCTTTCTTCAAATCAGAGAGTGCCGACCGCAACTGACCACCCTCGAGACATGCATCGATGTCGCCTAGCCTCGTATCGTTGGCATCTTCGCTTAAACGAAGGGCGGTGTACAGGGTGTCATTGTAGATCCTGCTGGTCTTGTCTGGATACATACTACCGCCCCTGGCCCCATGCAGAGCGAGCAGGTCGAAACATCTGCTATCCGCATTCGACTTTTCCAAAATGACTCCGAAGACACGTTCCGCGGCCGATTCCACTATCGAGTCGGACGTTGTCGAGTTGGTGAGTGCCGCCGTCAATGCGTTGGAGTTGTTGTTGGGGCCACGGCAAATGTTGGCCGACGGTGTGGACGATAGGAGGGCATCGAAGGCGGAAAGTCCCTGGGCCGCACCGTCGTAAATGGCTGTGTCGGCGGCTACGCGAGAGACGGCCTTCCTCAATTTCAAAAGACTCCCCTGATCGTAGGGCGAGCTCAGTTCCGCCGCCCCCACGCAGCTCCTGTGGCCCGTAATAGATGCGGAAAGAGCGCCCAATGTGTCGACCACGGTGTCTGTCATGACATCCACCGCTACATTGCTCGCCAATATTTTACTCCTACTTTCTTTCCCGAAATTGGCAGCCTCTCCTCCTATCCCTCCTCCTCCTACTCGGAGGAAGTTTGAAACCGTGTTCTGTCCACCTATGGAAGGTACGGCTATGCGGTTCTGTATCGAGTGCACCGCATGGTCAATGTGGTCTACGTACGTGCTGCTCAGAGGCAGGTGACTAAAGCCATCTAAGAAAGTGCGATCGCACATGGTCCCAGACATGACCGAGAGGCACACGTCGGCTGCTTCGCCGAAGCGAGAAGATCTGGAGAGCAGGAGACCCTGGGCGGAGGTAATCTTAGACGAATCGCTGTTTTTTTTGGGTGGTCGCTGCTGCACAGACCAGGGAACAATTTATTCTCATAAGCCAATTTGGTCGCGAGGGAAGGAGAAATTGTGGACACGAGACCGGCACCCCACTGAGTGTTGAGGGTTTGGATGGTGTTGGATGTGTTTAACATGGTCGTCACATAGTTCGAATGGAGTGTGGCCTTTTGAGCTGAAAGAGCAGTCACAGAACCCAGGAGAAGACTCTTGCGCATGTAGGGGAAAATTGAATCGCAGTCGCTGCCCCCGCCGACCACGGCTCCCACGACTTCACCAATGCGCCAAGCCATGTTGGCGCCCGCCACGTGCACGTCGGTGTTGTTGTGGCGGGCGTTATTAACATCTAGGATTCTACTCATTCTAAATCTCTGTTCCTTTCCCTTATTCAGATTGCACCCCGGTGCCACGTGGCCATGTACCTCGTGTTCATGTCTATCGACTCCATCTCGAGTTTGTTGGTGCAGGAAGTTTCTCGACCCTCTTCGTTGATACGGCTGCCTCCCAAGCTGCCTTCTCCGGTACCACCCGATGGGCCGCCGTCGGCGGGGATGGCTGGTTCCTCCTCCACCACGCGTCGGCCCACGAAGAGAGGAATGACGCTTGCCTCGTCTACTTGCACCAGATTTTGGTCGCACGCCGTATTCAGGAGAGAGGAAACTTCGGAACTCATATTGCGGATAATACAGTCGGGTATTGAATTGAAGAAACGCCTTTCGTCTTTGGAAACGAAATACAAAGCTTCGGCCGAAGGAGATGATTTGACCAAACATTCCAGGATGGAGTCGCTGTCTTTGCAAGCGTCAGCGGTGTGGGGATCGTGGCTCCGTAGTGCCATGGATCTCACCTTATCAAAATGCAGGCCTTGACAGTTGAAAAGTTCGGACGTTGCTAGCAGGACCGTGTTGGGCATCACCGTCGGACGGAAGGATCCCAAAGACGTATTCACCGGGATCATGCACAGAACTTTCTGTTTTAGATTGAACCGGAGATCCTTGATGGTGCCGTTGTTGCCCTCCATCATGGATATGAGATTGTGACGTGATTCGGCTTCGGAATTCTCTATGTGAGTCGCTGCCCGCAGCAGGGCTTTCATTGTGTCGATCGAGCTCCGTCGAAACAGAAGTCGTGACGGGACACGTGACAGGGAGTGTGCAAGTTGAAAACCATCATGCAACACCTCTCGCATATGCCAGGCACTATGGCCGAAGGAGTGTTTTCCATGGAACGTGATGACGAGGAGCTGGATAATACCGAGTCGCTTATACTAGCAGAGGCAGCGACACCACCTCCATCCTTAACCCTTATTTAGCGGCGAACAACATAAGTCGAGTTAAATAAAGCTGGACTATGTGGCGGCGCTCGACATAACTCGAGTGGCAATTTCAGCACGTAATGTGGCTGAGAGAGAGAGACAAGTGGTGGCAGGAGACTAGCGAGCGTATGACTGCTCCAGACCACCGCGGCGAACCTACTGACACAAATCTCAGCTCCCTCCTCCCTCTCTCACTCGCTACATACTCAATTATGTACTGAAAGTACCGAATTACCTGCTTTTTGCACTCGCGTTGCACGGTTATTGCAAGAAAACTATCCATCATACAAGGATCGTTATGGTGTCATTCGAAAGCTCTGTTTATGCCCTTTCAGGGATAGGTACTTGTTTTACGTTCTGGGTCTTATTTAGGCATGAAAATGATCACGTAAACAGCCCTATTTTGGCTAAAAACACCCCGCTGTGCGGTACACATAAATAAACCGCATAGGCCGCTCGTAAGGTGTTCAAAGAAACGCACAAGTCAAAGATGGACATGAATTGCAGGTCGGCGGAATGTTTTACCTCTCCGTTAGAGCGTATGGGCCCCCTGGAGTCCCTCTCGTACATGGCCGCGAGCCGGTTGACGGCTTCGTGCAACGGTGACAAACTGCACACAAACGTGATATCTTCCAAAGCGCTGTCGGCCACCTTTCTCGCCTTCTCCCTCTGATCCAACTTGCTTTCATTTCTAGTGCTGTCAACTGCTTCGCTCCCGGGGAGAATGTTATTGTTGCCGGTAACCTTTTCCATAATCCGGTCCAACTTAGAGCCGATGTCCACGAGCAGGTTTGCGGCCAATTCGTCTTTCAGTAGAGAATCGTGTATGGTACTAACAGCAATGTTAACATCATTCTGTATTCCCTTCTCTCTCTCTTCATATTGACAGCGTAAGATGTCATTACTCTTGTGTCTGCGAGAGTCCAACTCAGTCCTTTCGGCCTCCGACGCGGTTAATCTATTCTGCAATTTCGCGACACGGTCAGAGAGAATCATGTTGAATAATTCGGTGGCTTTAAGACGTTGCCTCTGTCTGCTCTCTGCCATTTGCAGCGTCAGGTTTTTGACACCTATCACCTCGGGGAAAAGGTTCAGAGCCTCACTAAAGTCCACCACGGTCTCTTTCTCTCCTTTCCGTATCGCGTCTGCCGTCTCGTTCACAAAATTTCGAGAGGCTCTATTTGATTCATTGTTCTGTGTCTTTGAGAACGTGCCGTCGACGCTAACACTTGGTTCGAAGGCGGGACCAGAATTGGCCAGAGCGAATTTTCTCAACGTTTCCAATACAACAGCGTCCTTGCCCTGTTTGTAAGCCATCACGATTATGTCTTTGGGGTTATCGCCGAACGAACCCGAATCGATCCTTCCGGTTATTTGTTGAATGGTCTCGTCCGTGTTCCGGTTAGCGTTGGCAAGTTCCGTAATTTTATTTTGAATTTCGTTGCTCTGAGCTCGCAGAGATTCGTTCTCTTGCACATACAGGTTGATGGCCTTCTCGAGTGCGGAATCTATATTTTGTTTCTCTCGGTTTATCGAGTCTTGGGCCCCCTCCATAGCACGCTTCTTCTCGACGTGAGCGTCGTTCAGGACTTTCATCTTCAGTTTGTCGATGGCGGTATAATATTTGCCAAAATTCGATATGGTTCTTCTGAGAAGTTCTGAAAAATCCTTGAACATTAAGAACATAGGAACCCGAATGGACATTTCCCGTTCAATGGCGTCTCGAACGTCCCTCTCCTCGCCCCCGCCATACTCTTCCTGCAATCGGACGTAGGCTTCGAAGAAGGGAGCGGAAGCCTTGCTGTTGGACGAATCTATTATGGCGGTGGCGGATGACGAAGACGAAGGGTTGCCAACGGCGGTCGTCGCCTTATAGGGGAATGTGGAAAGAGCACCCTGCGTGTATTTTTCCGCAGTCTTCAGGAGGTCGACGAAACTTTCGAGGGCCGTTTGCTTTAGGGCCTGCATTTGCGAAAGTTTGCTGACGGTCCCATCTTTAATCTGCGGATAATTCCCGCTCTTAATGAAAGAATCAGATATAATTTGTCTATATACTGTATATCTAGAGCTTTCAGGATCTGAACTTCAATGTTCATCAGACTTTTAAACTCGTCCGTCTGTTTAAGGACCGGAACTGAAGTCAGTCTGTTGGCATACTCTCGCAATTGAGCGATCGCGGAGACGCTGGGAGAGATTTAGCTTGCCATTTCCATCTTCTCGTCGAGACCCGATTGCAGGCCAGAAACATGCTTGTTCCCTTTCTCACGCAGAGGCTTGGTTACGGGTAGTCCATTGAGCACACCGTTTGAGAGATTCAGACCAAGCACCTTTAAGTTGCCTAGGTTGTTCGCATTCAACAATGAGACTAGCGCTGCCTGATTGTAACCGCCAAACTTGTGCCGGGTGTGCGCGTTAATGATGGTGGCCAGGTTACTAGATTCGTTCGCGGCCAATTGGCGAAGGGTCCACGTGTGCTCTTCGGACACTAAAGTGTTGACATCTTTCAATTGTTTGAGGGCTGCACCCCTACCATGGGGTTGTCTGTTTTCGCTCACCACCTGAATGTACGCGATGCTCTTACATAGCGGAAGCTGCTACCTTTTCTCATCTCAAGCAGATTGTCACCGGCCTTTCCCGAAGAGGGGAGGTTATGGCCTCCTAAAGCCATTCCCATAAGGGAAACGGAATTAGAAGCAGGGTCTCCACCTGCCGCGGGGGCACCGCTATTATCACACTTTGGATTAAAAATGCTCGGTTGAGGCGTGTCTGAAACAGCGCTCCGGATTTTTCTAACCATGTTATCCAAGGAGATTTTGTCTTTTTCAGATATGGATATGATATCACTGAGGCCAAAACTATCTGCACTGTAAGAGGAATGTGCAGCCAAAAGTAAAGCTCGAGCATTTCTCTCCGACTCTCTGTAAAATTCGTGTAGTGTGCCATTGCAGCCCAAGGTCCTTCTCTCTGGGGGGTCGGAGGAGGAGGTAGATTCAACAGCATCCGAAACTTTGACCAACATTTGCGTGTCGGGATGTTTCACGTACTTGCCACATCTGGTAATCTCGGGCACACAGGACCTATGCCGCGAGGCGTTGTGGTCCATTAGTGTGAACGGGTTCCGGACGGTGCTTGAAATCATACCTGTCAGGCGTAAATGCAACGTGTTAACTCCATTCAGAGATTCTGATATGTGTTTCTTAGCCAATTTGATATTGTGTAATTCCATTTTGATGATGTGATCAAACAGAGAATAATGTTTTAACCATTCTGCGGAGCTCTTACGTTCGTCCTTGTTGTCCGGATTGATGAGCGACCCGCTGTCCAGAACGGTCATGGTCTGAGCTGGCCGCCACGACGGATCTGGCTTCCGAAAGCCCCTCTTCTTTTATGCTCCTAAACTGTTCCAACTTTTGACACTCGCAATACAATCTGTTCTCAAGATTCCTCAGATGAGCCGAGTAATTGAACAACACGGCTGCAGTTTCTAGCATACTGTGAAATGCCTTCACGTTCACGACGGTGTTCCTGTCGGAGGCGATGGACAATATCCCAAATGTGTTTGAAATGTCAGAAATGACAGTAGTTATGGACGATTTGAACTCTCGTGCTTTGATGACTATGGCGTCCGACAGGGCCGGAACATAATTGAAAATCGTCAGATACTTGTTGTGTCCGATTCCCGTTCGGAGACTCTTACTTCTCCTGCTCCTAATATTCTTGATGAATTCCTTGACTATCTCTTCTTCCTTCAGGTCGCCGCCGACATTCTTTTTCAAGGCACGAATTGCTTTTTTTTTTTTTTTTTTTCTATGTGATTGAGGGAGGCAAAAGGCATAACTGCCTATAGCGAGTGCCTCCCCCATAGTTGAAAGAGTGACAGGGCCAAAATCAAGGGACGTTCGAGCCAAAATGCCTGGACACACAGAGTTTGAAGCAATTTAAGTCATAGGAAGAGGGAAAGACCGATTCTGGGAGAGAGTTCCAGAGCTCAGATGTTGAGTAGAAGAAAGTTTGAGAGTAACGTTTCACTCTTGGGTTGGAGAGTTGCACAGAGTAGGGGTGGGATTGAGTTGCAAGACGGGTACCACGTGCCCTACGTAAAGGAGGTGGTATGCACTGGGATAGCTCTGAGGAACACTGATTATTATAGTAGCGATAGAATAGCGAGAGAGATGCAACATTGCGGCGGAGAGAAAGAGATTGCAGAGAGTTGGTGAGTGGACGGGAGTTAATGATACGAAAGGCCTTCCTTTCAACTTTGTCTAGGAGAGCGGTGTGAGAGAAACCTCCCCACATATGTGAACAATACTCAATACAAGGGCGCACTATGCCCCTGTACAGAGCAAGAAGCTGTGCAGGGGAAAAGAACCCCCTAAGGCGGTTGAGCACACCCAGCTTCTGGGAGGCTTCCATTGCATTGACTGCCTTCTTGGCCATGCTGGCTATCGTATCGATCGCACCGTACAGGTTTCCGGAGGAGGATAATGCGACAGCTATACCCCCCTTGTCATCCCCTTACTCGTAGCGTGCAAGCCGGACGAAACTCTCATCGTTGTCTATGTGCGTGCTCAGGTCATCTGATTGGGAGAACCCTACCTGGTTGGCGAATCCATTGGGAACAAAACGGACGATTGGTACGACGGCGTTAGACGCAAGCAGTTTGTGGTCTTCGCAAAACCTGACCAACTCTTTACTTGGCCGGTAAAAGATCTCGTCCATGCAAGCAGATGACGACCAGCCGCCCGGTTCTAATGACACGGCCCCTTTGAAGCGTCCCGGTGACTCGTCGGTATTGCGGCCAGCCAACGTGTCCGTTATGGACATGCGATACAGGGACAAACCTCCTCTCTCTCCCCACGGTCCGCTTATTGCGCTCGACGTGAGGAAAGCTAGCAACCCTGACGTGCCCCCGACATCCTCCGCCGAGAGTTGCCCTGAGTTGACTCCTCTGAGAGTGGTCAGCGTTCTCGCCTTGACGATTTTTCGTTCGGTCTCTTCTCGCGGAAGCTCGTGGTTCATAAAGACCGTGGGTATAAACATCCCCATGATTGATTCCGTGTGGGACATTCGGGTGTTGTAGATCGCATCTAGAAGAGTGCTTTTTACTTTAACCCTTTCAGGGCCTCGCGAACATATTAGACTCTCGAAAGATTTCTGCAAGTTTTGTAAAACGGAGGTGGTGAGTAATGTACTCTTCAGCACTTCGTAGGTGGTCACTCCAAATGATCGTGCCAAAGCCATGGCCGCGATCGTCAACCATTCGTATTGCGTCTTTTGGGTGATTGATTTAATGTCCTCTATAGTCATGGCCACGCTATCATGGCTTCCATCGCTCTTGTCCATGAAACGGGCCACGTTGAACAGAGGTACTCCCAAGTATCCCGCCGAGGTGCTGGACAGCGCACCGCCCGGCATGCACGCGCGCCGCGCTCTGTCCACTGCCCTCTCTGTTTCATCGCCTTCTCCTCCGACAGAGTCGTCTTTGGAGAAGAGAGCCGGCGAGACGCTCAATAGATCTCCGACTAATCTGTCATGGGTCTCGGTAATTGCCCTCAGACGCCTGTCCATGAGAACACCGTCGTTAATGACACGGCCATTAATGGTTCCACTCGCACCATTTTTGGAGAGGGTGCGGTGAATGACACAGAGGTTTTTCGAAAGGGTTCGCAGAGACATAGCCGAAGAGTGAAGCAGAGACTGACGCGTCAGATTAGGATCACGACTTTTACCTTCCAGATATTCTCCCGGGAGTTTAGTGTCGTCCCCCTTTCCGATGTTCAAGTTCTTCTTAATGGAAGCTCTATCCTTTTTACTACTTTTGGAATAATCGGTAACAAATTTTTGCAAACTACTCTGATCCATGAACGAAGCAACAGACACAACTTTACCATCGACAATAGTCACATTCTTTGAAACAAATTGGCGAAGAGCCCTTTTCACGAAGGCCATCTGTTCTCTGTGCGTGCGATTCGGCCCCTTGAACGATTCCAGGTAATACTTGGAATTCGTTGCATCAATGTCGTGTTCTTCCTCATCCTCAGAATCCGAGGAGGACGTAAAAGTGTCTTCCGTCAACTTGGACCTCCCCCCATCTCCACACTTTCTGGCTCGTTTGGGTCGTCGCCCCCGGGTTAGTAGCGACAGCGTCGAACCGTTTCGGAGCACATTGAAATCTATAGAAGAGGAGCTGGAGAGAATGCCCGGCCCATACACTACCTTATTGGCACGTCCCCTCAGGCGCTTGTCCGCCAGTGTATGCCGATCTAATTGTTCGTCCTCTGCGTCGGAGTCGGCGGATTTGTCGTTATCGGACAGTTCCCCACCGTGATCAAGAAACAGACGCTGAATCCCAACCCCCCTGTTATTACGGAAAGGGCCAAAATAATCTGTTTCCTCCTTCTTCGAAGTTCCCGAACACCCGTACAGTTTCATGAAGGGAGTACCCATGCCATCTAGCTGTTCCAAGGGATCGTACATTAAGCCTAAGTCTTCCCAATCACCTTCTTCTTCGTCGCTACAGGATGAGGAGGAGGAGGAGTTCGAAGAGATGCTCATGTCGGATCCCGATGCATTATTAGCCGAATCGTCTAGGTCGCTGTCTTCGTCGTCCGATTCAGACCCCGTAACGTTGTCGTTTTCATAACTGCACAGAGCGCTGTCTCTAAAACGCGAATTGTGCTCGAATCTAGTCTTAGCCAAAGGATCGTCTCCGTAGCCACTTTTCGTGCCTCTACTCCAGATGTAACTCTCTACATCCATATCTTCCACACGGTCGCTGAGAAGGCCGCCAGCCATGCATATCATGAGGTTGTTGCCTCCTCCTTTGGTGTTGTAGGTCCGGGCATTCTTCATTCTTACCAGTTTGCACGTGGCCGTAATTTCTCCATAGTTGGTCAAGAATGATTTGTGGATGACCGAAGGTGCGACGAGTACGTCCCGCAGAGTACTACTCCTCTTAATGGGAATTTTGGGATTATTAGTGAGCTTGAACGACTGGGCGGCCGATACCAAATCAAAGAAGCCCCCACCGCCCTCGCCGAAGAAATTTTTCAAATGGTTACCGCCATCGTCGTCACCTTCCCCGAGCAAGGTCTCCCTACCAAGCTTAATGTACGCTGTGTATACTGCAGAGAGGTAGGCAAAATCGGCGAGGTCTGTTTTGATCTGGACAGAATCTCGCCCTGATGGGTTCATCACCCTCTTCTCCAACTTTCCGAACCTTTTGACCCTCAACTGGGAAAAGAAATCGCGAATGGCGTTGCAAAATTCGACTAGTTTGACGAGAATAGATCGAGTCTCTGGGGATATGTCACCGGAGCGTAAATTGGGACTCACCTGAGAAAACAAGATATTGTTCAGGAGGAAAGTGACAAATAGGCCTCTCTGTAGCATATTACCTCCTAAGAATAATTGGATGTCTGAGGGTTTCATCATCTGACAGAGGGAGTTGGCCGCCACGTCCATGTGGGAGCCGACGCCAGCCAGAGCCAGGAGGTTCCTATACGTGTCATACTCCAACCCGGAAGGGCGAAGGACCTTCACCCCCTCCTTGGTCGCCAACAACTGGCTCGAGAGGGCCATGGCTCTCGCTATCCTCCCTTCGTCGCCGTCAACCTCTCTGCCGCCGGGATTTTCATCCGAACCGTAGGCCATAGGCGACATCTCTCTCAAGAATGCCCCGATAATGGCATTCGACGTGTCATAGGCTTTGTTCGGAAACGATGATGACGAAGCTGTATTGCCTCCACACGGAAAGTTCGTAGCCGTACCGTAAGCTGCATTGGTTGAAGCTCGAGATAGATGCAGATAGCGATTTTGAGCCTCTCGATGTCTATGGAGAGCGGAGTCGGAGACGGCCTCATTTACCGCATCTTTGACAAACGATTCTATGACTCTCATTCGGTCATCAAACTTGTCTTGACGAACAAACTCTACGATTCGGTTAGCCTCTCTCAAATTGCCTGAATAGGTGGTCATGGCCGCATAGGTGTTCACTCGCGAACTGTAGAGGCGTGGAGTTTTCTTAGACATGGGTTCTTCGAGTAGAGAATTGGCACCGAGATCGTCGCCACCACCATGGCTGCGGTAGCCATTATTAGCAGATGAGGCTGAGTGGCAGCACAGGCATTGATTAAAAACGGCCATCCGAAAATGATCTCCCGGGCTCACATTTTTTAACCTCTCCGTTCTGACTTGCAGCAGACTGTCGTATATGGTATTCGATGTGGCACCTGGAGGGTTGATCCCCAAACCTATGACGCCATTATTGGTAAGGTGTTGTGGGGTTGCCTTCCGTATGAGCCAATTACGGTGCTCGGCGACCATCTTGGTGAAACGGGCATACTGCCCTTTGGAAGCGACGGAGGCAATGATGCCGCTAACCCTACCGTAATCTATATCTTCAATGACGGGAGAAGACTCTGTTATGTTTTTGATGATGATCTTAGCTGCCATCTGTGAGTTTTGATCCGAGCTGAGCACGCTCACCATGACCGCCATCTCGTTGAGTGATTTGGTGGCGTTCAACAGATTATTTTTAAGGTCTGAAACATGAGTTCAACAGGGCCAGGAATAAACTAAGTAGGAAAATAAAATCAGCGAAAACTAATTATTTTCACAATAAGGCAGAGGAATATCAGAATAACCCAAAGAAACTATGGAGGCACCTAAAAACAACAGGCTATAGCAACAAGACAAGGGATTCGTCTAACACTAATATTGCTCTCACCATTAATGATCAGGTTTGCCACGATAAACGACAAATTTCAACCTACTTCAACTCCTTCACTTCCATAGCAAACACACTTGCACAGAACCTACCTCAACCTCTCAATAAATACACGACAACAACGGCCACCTTTCGAAATTTCTACAGAGATAAAGACATACACCCGAACACATTTGGTTTGCAAAATGTTACACCAAAAATACACTTTTGACGAGCTGTCTAACCTAAATGTACATAAAAGCACAGGACCAGACAAATTCCTGCCAAATTTCTACGAGATGGAGCCATTGGTATAGCAGGCCCCCTAACCCACATCATCAACTTGTCAATTAACACCAACACTGTACCTGCTGAACTGAAGGAAGCTATTGTAACCCCTCTATTCAAGAAATGAAATAAACTAGAAGTTGGCAACTACAGACCAGTTAGCATAATATTATGTATTGTATCTAAAATCCTTGAAAGAGCGGTATACACCCAAATTGAACACTACCTCAAACAAAATGATCTATTCTATAAGTTTCAATCAGGTTTCAGATGCATATACTCGACAGACTCCTGTCTCATCCACTTAACGGATCACATTCGTAAAGAAATGTCTAAAGGTAACTACACCAGTATGGTTCTTCTTGATCTACAAAAAGCGTTTGACACAGTAGACCATGATATCCTATGTAATATACTAAAAGCAATGGGCATAGGGTATGTGAACTGGTTTAAATCTTATCTTAGTAGTAGAACCCAAAGAGTAAAAATTGATGATAATATATCTGATCCTATGCCAATTAACTGTGGGGTCCAGCAGGGAAGCATCCTTGGTCCCTTACTCTTTCTCTGTTATGTGAACGACATGGAACTGGGTGTCTCATGTAAATTATTACTGTATGCAGACGACAGCGTGCTTCTGGTTTCAGGAAAAGACCCAATAAGTATTGCCGCTTCACTTTCCAAAGAACTAGAATCATGTATTGAATGGCTAGTGGTAGTGGACAATAGATTATCTCTTCACCTGGGCAAGACGGAAGCCATCTTATGTGGAACAAAACGCAAACTGAAAGACATTGTGGGCTTCTCGGTCAACTGTAATGATATTCCTATAACAACAGTGTCACAAGTTAAATATCTCGGACTAAAACTGGACGTGAGTTTGTAAGGTGAAACAATTTTGGAATCTATCCTGAGTAAGTGTAAAGCACGTATAAAATACCTGTATAGACAGGTGGGATGCTTGCCCGCGGCGACCAAAAAGACCCTCTGCCAAGCGCTTGTTCAATGTCATTTTGACTATTCTGGGTCATCCTGGTACTCTGCATCATCTAAATCAGCACAGCACAAACTTCAGGTCACTCAAAATAAAATGGTTAGGTTCATGCTGAACCTAGGACCCAGATCACATGTTGGCCAGGAACAACTTCAGTCACTAGGTATGCTCAATGTCTCTGACAGGGCCAAACAAATCAGGCTCACTAATGCCTTCAACATTTTCTATGCCAGAGCTCCAGAGTATCTAAAGAATGATTTTGTTAAAGCAAATGAGAGGAGTAGACATAATACAAGAAACAGGGTGTTTAATTTTAAGGTCCCGAGAATCCAAGGACAGGGTAAGCAAACATTCTTCTTCACTGCCATCAAAGACTGGAACGACCTATCCCAGTCAGTCCGTGAAAAAAGAACACTGTATTCCTTCAGACGTAGCCTGAAGGAACACCTGAACCGGACAGCTGCGAGAAGGGAGCACCAAGCTTATGTCTACTACTAAATACGACATAAGAGATAGACAAAACAAACTGAAATGATTACTGATTACGGATTACTGATATTTAGTATAGGATGTAAGGTATCTTTAAAAAAAAAACTAGAAATACTTTCTCTAAGGTATCTATTTCTTTATCGTCCCGATTTCCCCAGTTAACCTAATCCCACAAGGACCCCAATGGAAATACGCCGAACGACCTTATTGGGCTATCCTTAGTTGGAATTATGCAAGGCTGGTACATGTCATATTTGTAACATACAATGTGGTACCAACTCTGTAAATTGCTAACTGAATAAATATTATTATTATTATTATTATTATTATTATTATTATGAATCAGAAAATAAAATTGAATTGTTCATGTTTTTCTTTTATTTGTCCTTCCTAGTTTTTACAATTTCTTCTCCCCCAGTCGCCATATCAAAGTCTTCAACCAATATCTTTAGTACAGCCGTCATCTCTTCGGGAGCGAATAGAGCCTCAACTTCAGAGTCACACTGTCCCAAATCTGTATACTTCCGCTGGAGCTCACGGTCGGCCTCAGTGTCTTCTTCTCGAATGATGATATTGGTGTCTACTAACCTCTTATACTCTTCCGCTAAATATAGATATACATATTTTCCATAAATTATCTAGAAATCCGTTGCTAAGGGATTCAATTTAACAGAAAATATATACCTTAGTTAATGCTCGCAGTCTTGGTATTTTGTATCATTTAAGAGGTGTTCATGTAGCCCTAACCACGACTGTACTTATATAAATATTCATTAACATTATCGCATCATAGCATATCGACTACAATACAAGTAATTAATATATAGCAAAATATAGAAATAACCTTCATACATAAGAATACAAGAAAATAGGAGTCTACAGAAAGCTAATTGGCTAACACAAGGCAGTTCCCCCTCACACTCAACCCTAATTATAAGGCCTAAGTAGCCTATAGAGTCAGACTTAGGCCCAACTCACTAACACATATCGTATATATAGCCTACTAATTATCCTTTGGCTCTAGCCTCTACCTTATGCACCTAAACCATTAACTATTTCATAACATTTAATGCTTAATATATTTGTACTATCTGATAATATTAATGTGTTAATTAATGACATCTAAAATAAATAATGTAGTCCTCTCTATACACAGTAACACGAGTTAAGAAAATACTATAGTCTGTGTATTAATGTACATTTTCTTATATGCATTACATTTTCTATGTTAAGAAGGGAAGAATAAATTAAAAGTGTGCAGACAATTCGCACGTATCACCAATCATTTTGATAGTTTCTCGGTTATATATCGCCTCATTCTGATATATACGCTTAGACAATATTATGATACATCTATGGCTCGCTTTCCAAAGCGATTTGTTAGGAAATGCGAAATGGTGGATATTTTACGATGGTGTATTGGGAAATCAGGGCGGTATCTGAAAACTATACCTATGGCGGGTGGATTTCGAAGCTAAAAGGATTATATAACCTATTTTCAGCACCACCAGTATAATTAATCAAGTATATAATGCATTTCGGAATAGGTAAAGGTATCAAACGTTTCAATAGGGGCTGAATTAATGGAATAGGTATTAGGAAGACTTGGCACCTCAAATCTGACCAGTGTTACCAGATCAGATGGAGGTCTATTTTAGGAATGTGTTCCTTGGATTGTACAGCAGTAGAACAAGCGTGAGTAAACCAAGATTTCTTTGCATTAATCTGAGAGAAAGAAAATGGAATGTACGCTTCCATGCCCGAAAGGATTACCTCGGTAATGCGTTCAGCATTCTCCGAGGGTCCTCGGCCACGGAAGCAGAAGTCAGTCCATGGGAAATCAAAGAAGTACTGCCGGAGAGCCTCCCAGTCGGCAGTGCCAAAGTGCCACAAGCGCCGATGAAGGGAGGATCGGGTGGCCGTACTGAAGAGATAGGACAGGTGACGGAGATAAGTTTATGGTCGGAGCCCAAAGGAGAGAAAAGATTGACAGTATAAGAAGAAGGGTTAGTAGTCAGAAATAAGTCGAGAATGTTGGGCCGATCTCCGAAGCGATCCGGGATACGGGTGGGTTGCTTGACCAGCTGCTCTAGGTAATTTATGATAGAAAAGACGTAGGCTTGTTCACTAGGTTGGTCAGTACTGTGAGAGGAGAGCCATTGGCGGTGGTGAACGTTGAAATCGCCTAAGATGGAGATTTCAGAGAAGGGAGAGATGGATGAATGTGTTCCACTTTAGAGTTTAGATAGTCAAAGAATTTGGGAAAGTCAGTAGAGTTAGGGGAAAGAGAGACAGCACAGAAATATTTAGTATGAGAATGACAGGATATTTTGAGCCATAAAGTTGAGAATTCAGAGGAATCAAAATCGGGAACACGAGAGTAAGTGAATTTGTTGTGCACGTATGCACAACATCCACCTTTGGCTTTGAAACTAGGATAGAACAAATAGGAAGATATAGAGAAGGGGCACCCACCATTCTAAACACTCCCACTCCTAATCTGTCTAAATCTCTAACCCAAGAGTGAACCGATGTTCTCAGTATTTCTTCTACTCAATAAGTAAAATGTTCATCGTTCTCCCTCAATCTGTCTTTCCCTTATCCTGTGATTTATAATGCTTCAACGTCTGTGTGTTCAAACATTTTTACTCCAACGTACCTTGAATTTACCTCTATCACTCTTTCAATTTCGGGGAAGACACTTGTTACAGACAGCCTTGCCTTTTGTCTCTTTCACACACATAGGAACAAAATGACAACGAGAAAACAGAAGGCAGGTAATCCAGGAACTAAATACTAGAAACTCCTGCAATTTGGAGAAAGAGGGTGAAGCAGCAGGAACGCTAATTAAGCACCTCCAAGCACTACTATCAGGAGGAAGCAGCAGGAATGCTAATTAAGCACCTCCAAGCACTACTATCAGGAGGAAGCAGCAGGAACGCTAATTAAGCACCTCCAAGCACTACTATCAGGAGGAAGCAGCAGGAACGCTAATTAAGCACCTCCAGGCACTACTATCAGGAGGAAGCAGCAGGAACGCTAATTAAGCACCTCCAAGCACTACTATCAGGAGGAAGCAGCAGGAACGCTAATTAAGCACCTCCAAGCACTACTATCAGGAGGAAGCAGCAGGAACGCTAATTAAGCACCTCCAAGCACTACTATCAGGAGGAAGCAGCAGGAACGCTAATTAAGCACCTCCAAGCACTACTATCAGGAGGAAGCAGCAGGAACGCTAATTAAGCACCTCCAAGCACTACTATCAGGAGGAAGCAGCAGGAACGCTAATTAAGCACCTCCAAGCACTACTATCAGGAGGAAGCAGTAGCGCACAAAAGGTATAAGAGGCTCTGAGGAAATCATGGAGACGAGGAATTGCCAGAACAGATGGAATTAAGGTCTGTGAGAGTGATGGATGACATGCAAGCAATTAGGTTGGGCCTGGAGGGTGACAATACTGGCAATGACATATTAATTAATTAATTTATTTTGTTGTTAACTCTATGTATCAATCTCTGTTTTTATTGTTTTTATTGTTCTTCAGATTAAAAAAAACACACACACATATATATATATATATATATATATATATATATATATATATATATACAAATGTATAAATAAGGAATTTAATTATATAACAAGCCTTTTCAAACCCCTTTGACGCCAAAAACAACAGTCAGATCCATCTTCAAGGGGAGGTTTCCACTTAGTTATTTTATCTGGGCCTCCATTACTAGTTTTGAAATGTTAAGATGTTCGTCCAATTACTTAATGTAAATATACCACCTTTCGTTTCATGTATGTCAATTTGAAGACCTTTCTTCCCATTTAGTGTCAATTTGTATCTGTCGAGCGTTAGCGAGCCAGTAATATATTGTACTGTATTAGTAACCGGACTTCGATGAGATATTTTTCTACCGATAAATGTATACATATATCTACAAGGAGGGTCTTGGTTTTGTTTTTGTTTTATAGCTTGATGGGGTCTAGGGAATAAACTGAAAATACAAAAATATTATAAAGTTAAATGTGTATACATTTCGGCGTAGAACTTTCCCAGCCCAATGGTCGATTTTTCTTAGATTACTGGGTCACTTTCGCTCAGCAGGATAGATCGACACCTGCCTAGGGCAAAACGTCTTATAATTTCCAGACTAATGGGGTGGAATATCTTAAACTCGCTGAACTACTGGGAAGAACAAGGAAGAATTGAAAATGACAAACCTGGCTTAGATCATTTTTCATAAGCCAATTAAGTATAAAATGATGAGTGGATTCGTAAATGATGATAAAATTATCTTCAATATTTTATCTTTATTAAAATTATTAAATACATTAACAGTAACAAAACAAGGACACACTCCACAATATTGTAACATTTAACAAAAAGAAAAGGAAAATATATAAATAAAACAAAACTGTGGGCTTCATTTGGTACAGGTCAAGTGAAATGTATTTAACCCCTTGAGGATTATGATGCATTTCGACATTTTACTCTGGCTGTTACTAGACGATTTTATCAAGAAAAGGAGGGATCTGCCTGAATGAAAAGGTTAGTTGAGATCGCCTTTATCCCCTATGATTACTAGAGATATTTCCTAAACTGTATAAAATCGTCTAATATGAGCCGGGAATAATTTCTAAAACGCGTCATGATGCTCAAAGGGTTAAGGTAATTTTTATTTTTATTTTTATTAAAACATGCATTTTAATTTCCTCCAAATCCTTGTTTCTAGATAAGGATGGCATTCTAATCTATAATGTACTGTAGTTCAAGACGCCCTTTGATAGAGGAGTTGGGACGAAGCATGTATATTGTAGGAGTATGTAGGAACAATCTCAAATCCATTTGAGATGCTTGGTTCCCTGGAGGACCCTGGAGACATGTCGAACAAATTCAACCCTTTTTATACCGTTGACGTCCTTCTCGTTAAATTATGGTAACTATTAGATTATTGTTTTCAGCTTAAGAAGCACGTCCATAATTAAAAGGCTACATCCTATTTAAATGTATCCTTTTAGCTACTATTTATCCTTGCAAAGCTTCATAAAATCGGCTAAATGTACCTGATATGAAAACCAAATGATGCCACCAGTACTGATAGGGTTAAACTTTAAGTCCATACAACAGTGACTGAAAGCATTGGAACAAGCAAAGATCAAGTAGAGTGTATGTCTCCGGGTAAAAACTGGGCATTGCAAAAACGCCGTGCCATGTTGTCTGGAGACTGGTTCAACACAGGAATCGGTCTCGTATAGCTCAGCTGGCAGGTTTAGCTGAGGAGAGACAGAAAGGGGTGTACATGGCGAATATTTGTCGAGGTTTGGGGAATTTTTCACATAATAAATTTCAACCAGCTTATCAACTTATCAAGTCCCTAAGAAGCTCTACGTTAACCCCAATTCCTAGGCTAGCTTGGTTCAATCTGGATATTTGGGTCACACCTGACAATAATGAGTGTAGGGCCTCTTGGGCTGAGTACTTTGAGCAGTTCTACATATTATCCAGCAGACAGCTTCAGCCAGTGAAGAACCAGCAACATGTGCCAGACCCTCCAATAAGAGAAGACCCACCCTGCCCATGCTTACGGAGGTAAGGGAGGTCATTGTTATGCTGAAGGGAAGGAAAGCACCTAGTGTCTGTAGCATTTCTCGAGGACTTTTAACTCCTTCTACATCGCTGCCTTTCTTTTAACTTTAGTCTGGCTACTGTTAGACAATTTTATTCAGTTTTAAAAGGGCATCCAGTAATTATCAGGCTTCGAACTATCTCCCTTTACCCTCTTTACTACCACAGATCCTTTGTAAACCGCACAAAATCCTCTAAATATAACAAAATCATATAAAAAAGACGTAGCTGGTACAGAAGGGGTTTGCAATCGAAGGTGTAGCCATGATCCATAGGCTGCATGTGGTTATTTCTGCTGTTTGACAACTGGTGTTATTTTGTCTATCTAAAAAGGGAAAGTGAATTGACAGGACTATTTTGCTCCAATTGCAAGGTGAGGTTTTGCCTATATTCTGATAGGGTTCTTGAATATCTGCTAAAAGGTCAGAGGTCCGAGCAATATGGTTTCACATCTAAGACGCCAACAATAATCGAGGTTCCAGCACTCTATGCAGTCCTGGAACGTTTCACATCTAAGACGCCAACAATAATCGAGGTTCCAGCACTCTATGCAGTCCTGGAACGTTTCACATCTAAGACGCCAACAATAATCGAGGTTCCAGCACTCTATGCAGTCCTGGAACGTTTCACATCTAAGACGCCAACAATAATCGAGGTTCCAGCACTCTATGCAGTCCTGGAACGTTTCACATCTAAGACGCCAACAATAATCGAGGTTCCAGCACTCTATGCAGTCCTGGAACGTTTCACATCTAAGACGCCAACAATAATCGAGGTTCCAGCACTCTATGCAGTCCTGGAACGTTTCGAAAGGTACTGCTTCGTGTCTGTGACGATTTCAAGAGAGATTTGACTCAGTATATCGTTAGACACTATATGTAACTCCACGGAGCTCCCGTAGCGAATGTTAATCGAAACAAAAATGTCACATGTAGTTAACTAGTTTTCCGCTGGCAAGAGCAATATACTGTAATATCACTGTACTCAATATTATAATATTAGCATAAACTTAACAACCTTTGCAACTCATTTATCGATAACTAGTGGGAAAATAAGTAACTATTATGTGTCTGCATCATAATATTGCCACGTTTTTTATTATTAACAACACATTTAGGTATGAAAACCATGTAAAAGCTTAGTTAGTGAGATAGGAACAAATCAAGTTATCTTCAGCTTTTCACTAAAGTAGATGACTTTTGGGCTAGAGCTAGGTTACTATACAGACTCTTAATAGACAGAGGTTTTGAGGCAAGTCAATTATTACATAAATTTAATCTTTTTAGGGTCAATTATTGTGACTATTCTAATATTTGACATCAATAATTTTAATCAAGCATTTTTAAATTGAAATTGCTTGTATAACCTCTGCTTACTTTGTGTCTGTTTGTATTTATTGTTTTTCTTTTTATATTATTATTATTGATGATTAAACAAAAATAAAAAATCTTGTTAAAAGAGTACTCTTTGTTTAAATCTGTTGTTGCTTATTCATATTTTGCAATTATTTGTCTTTATATTATATCTATTCGTTGTCGATAGTAGCAATAGCTTGCTTTTGCGATTTCCTTATTTGTACAATAAATGTAGGTTATTTGTAGGGTAGCTATTGATAGGGGTCACTTGAGGCACGCTATGCTTACAGGTACCTACCCGATAGCACTATCGTTAGTGAGTGCTGTAATTTTGTTGTAATATTATAGATATCTTATCAATATTTGTATTTTGTACTATTGTTAATGTCTTGTCATGTTTCAAATCTGATTTTAAATGAACATTTTGACATTTGACATGTAGTTTCTTTATTCATGCAGAGTTTAGTAAAATTTACCAGAACGTCCCTGACTTCCCAAATTGACTAATTCCTTGAACGTGACGATGGTGCGTTGTTATGTGTGTGATTGGTTTGCTTGGGAACCAGATTAACTTGCTCATGTAGTAAAATGTACACCCTATGTGGTGGATTGTGTTCTTTTATTTCATAAATTTTATTTTAGTAAGCGTTGTTTCCACATGGCGATTTTGATAAGTTAATTTGACTTTATATTGTCTTTGTCCCAGTTTTGGTTTGTTTAGTTTGCAAGTTTTACATTTTAATTAAACAAAATAGAGCATAGTTTAATCACGTAGACGAGTGACATTGGCAGGCTGCTTGCCTTTGGAACGAATGCACTAAATGAATATTGATGACACTTTGGCAATGCTGTCATAGGACTACCAAACATAATAGATACATTTGGTTAAAACTGGATGAGAGCTCGTCTACCTTCTACCCGACTGTCGCCTGTATACGGTATTAATTCCTTGAAGATTATGACGCATTTTGACAGTTTATTTTGGCTATTATTTGACGATTGTATATAGTTTAGGGAGGTTATGAAGGGAATGAAAAGGGTTAAAGACTATCTCAATTCTTCCTCTGACTTCCATGTACCTTTCCTAATTTGAATATATTCCTCTAATAATAACCAAATTAAAATGTGAAATGGCGTCTCATGTCCTTAAAGGGTTAATGTTTATGACAACCCATGAATAGTGGACTATTGACGCTTATGGATATCCCCATTTTATATTTTCTTGACAAGAGATAAGTGTTAAGGAAAACCCATTGCATAGGGTGGGTGCGCCAACCGCCAAGGAATATAGTTTGGGGTTAACTACTGTGTATGATATTTTAGGCCAATATGGCAGGCTACGCGATATTAACTATTCATTATCCCTGAATATTTTCGCAATTTTTTCGAGACAGGCGAGGTAAAATATCATCAATTTGCAACATGTTTTCCCGCATTACTCAAGGCGATGTAACCCAAGATGATATCAAACATTTTAGAGTTTAAAGGTATCTATTAACTAGAACTTGCTAACAGATCTGGAACACCGTCACTGCTTGTTTTCATATCGTACTTGGTTTAGATATCTTGACAATATTCTACGAATGATCTAACTGCGCAAATTATGTAAAACTATTACTGCGTTATTAATTCTGCTATTGTTCATAACAAATATGACTTATCGACTCAGCTGTAAGCATAACTATCTTTCTCAGTAAAATCATATGCCTACTATTTTCATCTTAACCAAGCGAATATTTGTCTTGAGACTAATTTGATTTCATACATGCTACTATCAACGAGACAGAGAATGGGACGAGGGAACGCGAAAGTGGTCAGGAACCCTAAGAGTTGGAACTTTAATGGTTTCTGTTTGGGCTCTGTCTCGAGTCGGCCACCCTCAGCAATGTGGTATGTGTCTGATTATATACATACATACACATACATACATACTTTATTTGACTAAGGAAATAGATCATCATATAACAAAATATACTCCTCATTTCTAGTGTTGCCAATTTAGCTACTTCCCGCTAGATCCATAGGTATTTACTTCGATCTGGAGGCAAATGCTTACATCTAGCGGCATTATTTCTAGCGATATGTTGGAGATTTGAGCCATGTGAGAGCGATAGTCAAGACATGATGGCATGATTCTAGCAATTTTTGACATTTATTTACCATCTAGCACACTTGATTTGGTAACCCTGCTCATATTTATATTTTATTAATTTCACCACGACACCAAACACCCCCAATGAAATTGCTCATATCATAGGTTTCAAAGGAAAGAATTGCGTTATTGCTGGTATATAGTAGGTGTCTTTCCAAGCTGAATACCTCGGTCGATATAATAAGAACATTGACCACTACTGTACCGGTGAGGTCCTTTTTAATTTTATTTTGCTATATTTTAACGATTGTATTCAGTTTAAGAAGAATCTGTGATAGTAAAACAGGTTCAGTGAGATAGTTCGAAGCCTATTAATTGCTGGAGGTCCTTTTAAAACTGAATAAAATAGTTTAATAGTAGTCAGAATAAAGGTATTAGAACGGCAACGGTACTGTATAGGTTGATCATACTCCCATTTTTTTTTTTTTTTTTTTTGAGACAATGAACGGAGGAAGGAAAAACACAGATAAAACAAAAAGGTCCATGTGCCTAAAGGCATCCTCCATTCATAAAATGTTTGTAACAACTGGATTTACACATTTGTTGATTGTAAGTTTGTGGAAAGCAATTCGAGGGAAGTGAATTCCAAAGAGTAGTAGCTCTGGGGATAAATGAATTCTGATAAGCAGAAGTTCTGCATTGTGGAGGAGAAAGTGTAAATTCATGGGCGCTCTCAGCTGCCCTAGTTCTACGGGGAAAGATGTGGAGAGGCGGCACAATTGAAGCAAGTTCCTCGGAACAATTGCTGTGAAAATATCTGTAGAATAATGCAAGGGATGCAACGTTTCTTCGTATGGCTAATGTAGGAAGGTCCTGTGTGATTGCAGGGTTATTGATTAATCTAATAGCTTTATTTTGAATTTTGTCCAACTGCCTCAATGCAACCACTCCACTTCCACCCCACAGAGGTGAACAGTAATCCATCTGAGAGCGCACATGACTTTTATATATTACGGCCAACTGCTCGTCAGTGAAGAATTCTCGAACTCTGTACAGGAGTCCCAGTTTTTTAGAGGCATTCTTAGCAATGCTTCTAACATAATGTGTCCAGCTCAAGTTAGTAGTTAATGTTACACCGAGAATGTCAATACTAGGGGAAGTGGGAATATTTACATCATTAAAAAATATATGGGAGTCAGTGAGATTCTGTCGGTTAGAAAATGAATGTACTTGGTTTTCTGTGCATTAAAGGAAACTAGATTCTCTTGTCTCCATTCATTAATTCTAGAAAGGTCCTGGTTCAGAGAAATTGCAGTGTTTATTTTTGAATTTATAAGATCGGGTTGGGTGAAAGAATTGGTAAATGTGAAGGAACTGTGGAGTGTTGAGTCATCTGCGTAGGAATGTATTGGATTATGAGTGGTAGATATGAGATCATTGATATGAATGAGGAACAGAGTTGGGGCCAAAACTGATCCCTGGGGAACACCAGCATTTATTGAGTGAAATTGAGAATAAAGGCCATCTACCATTACACGTATTTTTCTGTTATGAAGATAAGAAGAAATTAGTGGAACTAATGATGCAAGGCCGTAGTGTGACATCTTCGACAATAAGGATTGATGCCAGACTCTATCAAATGCCTTTGATATATCCAGTGCTATTGTATGTGTTTCACCATGTTGGTCTGTAGCTTGGTTGATTTGATGAGTAAGAAGGCAAAGAATGTCTGCAGTTGATCGACATCGTCTAAAACCATATTGCCTATCACTGATTAATTTATTATTCTCCAGATGCTTAATTATGTGATTATTTAATATAATTTCAAAAACTTTGCCAAGAGTGGAAGTTATAACTATTGGTCTGTAGTTTGATGGATCTGAAGAGGCACCTTTTTTAGGAACTGGATGGATGTTTGCTTCTTTCCAGGGTAATGGGAAGCATGAGGTATGAGTACACAGACGGAAAAAATTTGCCAATACAGGAGCGAGCACCAAGGAGCAATTCTTAAGTACTATTGGAGGAATTTCATCTGGACCAGGAGCCTTATCTACTGAGAGATTCTGCAAAATAGTTTTGACATGTCTGGTGTGGATCTTAAGTGAGGGAATTTCAGGTGAATTAAAATTAAGTACAGGGACATCTTGATTTATTTCATCTAAGGTTGAGTTGGTGGAGAAAATATCTGCAAGAAGGTTAGCTTTACCTCGTGGGTCACTTACAAGATTGCCAGTCGGAGATTTTAATGGTGGAATGGATGAAGCAGTAGTGAAGTTGGATTTGAATGAGTTAAGAGTAGACCAAAATATTTTGTTATCATTTGGATTATTTAGAAGTTTATTTGCCTGCTTATGGAGAAAGTTTGATTTAGTTAGGTTTAATACAGTTTTGGCATGATTTCTGATGTTTCTAAAGTAATTAAAGGCTTCATGTGTTTTTGATCTTGTGTATGCATTGTAGGCTATTGCTTTTTGTTCAGTTACTCTAGCACAATTATGGTCAAACCATTTAGGTGAATTAGATCTTTTACTGTACTTTTGATGAGGAATAAAAGTTTCCATTCCAATTTTTACAAAATCTTGTATGTGGCTCAAGGTGGAGTGTGCATCATTAGAAAAGAAAGAGGTCCAGGGAATATCAATAAAGAAACCTTGAAGACCCTCCCAGTCTGCCCTATCGTAATGCCATTTAGTCACCAAAACAGGTTCAGAGTGGGAAGGTGTGGTAGGTGATAGACAGGTGGCCTGTATCAGACAGTGATCAGAAGATACAAGTGGGGACCTCACTGTAACATCATAATTTTCTGAATAGGTTGTTAAAAATAAGTCCAGTAGGTGGGAATTAGGATTAGGATTATCTGGTACACGGGTGGGTTGGTTGACTAGTTGAATGAGATTAAATGAGTCTGCAAATAGCTCACATTCAAGACCAGCATCATCAGTCCTGGCTGAATGAGTGAGCCATTCAACATTATGGACATTAAAATCACCCAACACAGTGATTTCAGAAGAAGCATTTAAGTTGAGGACACTGAGTTGTGAGGACAGAGAATCAAAAAGACTTTGCTCTGGAGGAGTATTTGGGGAACGGTAGATGCAACATATGTATTTAAATTTACCAGCAGAAATTAATTTGTATATAGAATAATCAAAATAGGGACAATTGAAACTAGTAACCTCCTCCATGGCAATTTCAGATTTTGCGAAGCAACATACACCACCTTTAGGTCTGAAATTTTGGAGCAGTTGATAACCTGGAAAATTAAATCTAGATGTGTCAGATGTGGATGTTACTTGAGTCTCTGTCAAAAAAAGGAGAGTAGGGGATTCTGCTTGAAGAAATTGGTGTACAGAATTGATGTTAGAGTGAAGTCCCCTTATATTACTAAAGAAATAGCTGTACTGACAAGCAGCTTTGGGACGTTGCAATGCTCTTGACACAGTCGCATGATGACGACCGGGAGGGCCCTGTGTCAATAACCCAACCCTGCCGGGGGTGGATATCCGAGGGACCACCAGGTTTGCTCTTAACAATTGTACTGCCATATTTATAAGGTAAGTGTATGGTGTTACATGTATGATATGTAGTGGGAAGAGTAGTATTTTATGGATAGAGGATAGCGATGTAGGGCAATGTCGTGAAGTTGGATGTGTATGTTATATAAAGAGGGTTTTCCTGATACCCCTGATGTGTGAGGCAGAAAGATATGTATCCAGCTACCAAGGCCTGGGAGAGAAAATGGAATTCAGGCTATTCCCTGAGTCTCCCGAAACCTTGGCGGTAGTACTTCCCTGGGCGGGGCTGCCTACCCCTACTACCTACAATAAACGTACTGACGAAATAAACACACTGCTATATTAGTTATTACTCAAGTTATTGCCATGTATATATCGCCATAAATACTATATAATTATCAGATTCGACTAATTTTATTATGTGTAGTTTCTTGCATGTAACTGATAACAACGAAACGTTGTCAATGCCACTACTGAAATTATATTATCGATCAATTCAATTTAAAACATTGTTTTTATTGTGATGAACAAATTTACAAATCTATACAATGGTAACAAAATGGATGCCAAATATCGATATCCAGTTGCGTTCAGAAACCCTCTATCAAAAACTATGTTCAGCATCGCCACAAAAGAATGTATAAAAACCTTTTGTTTCACAACAAATATGTATGTATGCATCGTGCAAGGCCGGCTGATACGCAGGACAATTTACAGCTTCACATATCGATATTATTTTATCTACAGGTATATATTTTTTTTATTTGTTCACATTTGTATACTGTATATTTGACATTTATTATATTGAACGATCATGCTTGCCTAGTTATTCTATGGAACTTGTTGGAGAATAGATTTATTTTTCCGTCGACAGTATGAACATATTAAGCCCTTCAGGATCATGGCACCTTCTGACAGTATATTTTGGCTATCATTGGACGATTTTTGCAGCTTAGGAAGAATGTGTGGGCATTAAAAGGAAAATGACTAACCCCATTGACCCTCTGACTTTCAAATACCCTTCCTAATCTGAGTAAAATGTCTAATTATAGCAAGAATAAACTCTCAAAATGCGTCATAAACCTCACGGGGTTAAAACATTGGCGATAAATGGCCACCAGCTAGCATATTTGTTTACATTCGGACAATTATTTGTTCATATTCGTTCGTCCAATAAAGTTCTGATTAGGTGAAGACATAGATTAGGTGAAGACATAGATTAGGTGAAGACATAGATTAGGTGAAGACATAGATTAGGTGAAGACATAGATTAGGTGAAGACATAGATTAGGTGAAGACATAGATTAGGTGAAGACATAGATTAGGTGAAGACATAGATTAGGTGAAGACATAGATTAGGTGAAGACATAGATTAGGTGAAGACATAGATTAGGTGAAGACATAGATTAGGTGAACATAGATTAGGTGAAGACATAGATTAGTGAAGACATAGATTAGTGAAGACATAGATTAGGTGAAGACATAGATTAGGTGACATAGATTAGTGAAGACATAGATTAGGTGAAGACATAGATTAGGTGAAGACATAGATTAGGTGAAGACATAGATTAGGTGAAGACATAGATTAGGTGAAGACATAGATTAGGTGAAGACATAGATTAGGTGAAGACATAGATTAGGTGAAGACATAGATTAGGTGAAGACATAGATTAGGTGAAGACATAGATTAGGTGAAGACATAGATTAGGTGAAGACATAGATTAGGTGAAGACATAGATTAGCTTAACCCTTCTTTACTGGCGACGTCTGTTTAAGTTTAAGAGGTGCATGGGGGCGGTTCGTTCGTGGCCACCCCTTTGGGGATCACGGCGTCAGGCAATAGATATATATATATATATATATATATATATATATACAGTATATATACTGTATATATTTATATATATATACTGTATACATATATATATATACCTATCTATCTATCTATTGCCTGACGCCGTGATCCCCGAAGGGGTGGCCACGAACGAACCGCCCCTGTGCACCTCTGTCCTCAGTCAGTCGACGCCCCTCCTCCCAACCAGCACCGCCTTCAATCCATTACCTTCCTCACTCCATCCTTCCACCTCTCTTTCGGTCTACTTCTCCCTCTCTTTCGGCCTACCTCTCCCTCTCTGTCCTTCCACCTCGCTCTCGTACACCTTTATAGTCATTCTCTCGCTTCCCATACGTTCCATATGGCCGAACCATCACAAGTTGTTCCTATTCACACTTTCCAGCACATCTACCACTACACCACACCTCCTTCATACGTATATATATATATATATATATATATATTTATATATATATATTGTATAGGGGGCTCTCTGTGTGAGTGTGTGTGCGTGTGTGCGTGTGGTTGTTGGGAGTGTTCATTGTCTCGGTATAGCGTTGCATAATTATGTGTTGTTCGTGTATTTTGGTTAAAAAGAGTAAGTACTCTATCTTGGCCTGTGGTTTGGTTGCTTAGTGTCGGTTTCTTGTCTCGGATTAGTAAGGCTTCTGTTATTTGGAGTCGTGTAGTGTCTTGGCAATACTTTAAAATCTTTGTGTGATCTGTTAATTCTTTTCTACTGAGGGTAGATTTGTGTTGTTGTATCATATGATCTTTGATTGAGCCGGATTGTAGGTGCATAGTGAGTCGTCTGCTTAGTGTTGTTGTTGTCATACCAATGTAGTTCATGTTTCGAAGTTTACAACCTTCGTTCGGGCAAGAGAATTCATAAACCACATTGGTATGCTGGAGGTTGTTTTGATTTTGTGTTAAGTTATTTTTCATGAGAAGGCTACTGAAATTCTTGTTCTTATAATATATTATTAGATTTATACTATCGTGTGGATTGTTGCAAGATACATTTCGTGTTATCATGTCTCGTAGAACTCTTTCATCTGTTTTTTTATGCGGGTGTTATCGTATAAATACGATAGAATATGACTCTTTTGTGATCTTGTATGTCTCTGTGACGTCACGATCTCTCCTACAGCACGACGTAGGACGAGTAGATCGTATATTATAAGATTGTAAATAAGTTAAGTTATAAAAGGCCTAATATGCTATTAAGCAATATTGCCATGGTCTTATGTAGTATATATGAATTTATCGTATATATTAATATAATTTATCGTATAGAGCAACCTAAATGCGGTACGATAATTTGGGCTCCTGGCGGTTTGCCAAGGCAGCAAGGTGTGCTTTTGAGGTACGCCAGAGCCTTCACGAACACCAACCAGTTAACATCTAATTTTCCGCCCTCAGTTGATCGTGCTTTTGTGCCTCTAATCTCAATACACATACAGCAATACACAACTACACCATCACGACGCTCTCATCGACATCATGACTGACTGATAGATAAGCATATTATTCATGTCCCTTCCCATGTAATCATTTATTCTTTCTTTAACTTGACTCGTGTCTTGGGACCGAAGTCTCGTTCCCCATTGTCCACCGCCATATTGGGTAAAACGTTCTCCCTTGCCTCATTGCCACGTGGAACTATTGGTGAGTTAATTCCTGGCTAATATTAACCCTTATAACCTTACCCTATAATTATATACATTTATTATGTGAGACCTTTGGATATAAATTAGCTTGTTTCAGATTGAATTCAATTTAGATATAGAGTATTCATTTAGATTGATTTTATTTGATTCATTATAGCTTAGTAATATTTAACTTCCATTGATAGTTTACCACATTGGTGCCCAGACCCGGGAACTAGCTACCAGTAAGGGATCTTAGGCAATGAGCAAGGGATTAGCCCAGGGATGCAGGAGCAAGGACCCCGGAGGGGTAGGGCTTGGCTATCTTCCTGTACCTCAGGCGCCGGTACCTCAGCGAATAGCCATAGTGGGACATTCTTATGCCACTAGGCTAAGGGCAGCTGACGGAGGTACTGAGTCGTATCGGGCGTCAGAGGGGGAAAGAACTTTCCGGCTGACCTACTTCAGGGTACCGGGAGCAACCGTTGACACCCTGAAAGCCTCCCCCCAGTGGGGGCAAGTGGTACGGTTTAGGCCACATATGATCTTTTTGTTTATAGGCGGCAATGATATACGCCCCGGTACAGTACCCCGCGAGTTAGCTGACGCAATTAAAGAGGTGGCGCTGGATCTGGAGCGTGAGTCCGGAGGAAGCTGCAAGATCGTGGCAATTGAGAGCCGGACGAAAGTCCGAGGGTTCTCAGCGGCGGAATTTCAGGCTATAAAAAATTCTGTTAACCGCGCCCTGAGGTGTCGGTTAATAGAAACGAAGCACCGCTTTGTTTCCATCACACTCAGCATCCGAGACCTCGACCAGGATGGTGTCCACCTCGACTTAGACACCAATCAAGTCCTATATAACAAAATTGTAGGGCTAACGAAGCGTTGGCTAGAGAGGGACGCCGGGGTTGTGTCATTGCGCCTGCCTAAGTCCTGCTTCCCACCCATCGTCTTTCCCCAATAATTTTCTTTACTTCCTGTGACATATGACCTGACCTAACATTTTTTCTTGTTCAATATGATCCATTAGTAGGTATTGCTATTTAGTGTACTATTTTTTCTCCATAACATAGAAGTCCGCTGGCTGGCGTCTCTTAAGTAGCCTATTATTTGGCCGTTGTTTTTGTAACGTAATATTTAGATACATAGCCTATAGGCTCGCAAGCAAAATGGATAAAAACGGTAAAGAGACACCATCTAGTGGGGTGCTGAACAAAGCCCCTAAAAATCAAAGGGCGGGACTTCGGGGAGTAATAAATAGGCTAATAGTGGACGTCAACACTTTCATCACTACTGCTGAACTAGAGGAATTGGAGGCTAGATTAGAAAACGTCCAGGTTACCCACGGTCGTATTACGGCTCTGAGTGAGGTGATTGTGGCTGCCATGACAGAGGAGGAAGAGATTGTTACAGAGTGTGATAATCGCGCCCTCTATGACGAACCTGTCTTTAGAGCGAAGTACCTATTACAGCGTGCAATCGCGAGTAAGAAGGGAGGCGATAATGAGGCCCATAGAAGGGCTGAACCAAAACATACTGTACACCTCCCAAAGCTCAATCTTCCTACATTTGGGGGCAAGTTAACCGAGTGGTTAGCTTTCTGGGACGTATTTCGATCTACGGTTCATGAATCCTCTTTGGATAATGTCCGCAAGTTTCACTATCTGAAGGGACAAATGGAAGGAGAGGCCTTACATTTAATAGAGGGTTTTGCAATAGTAGGTGGTAGTTATCTTGAGGCGGTACACTTATTAGAATCCACATACGGGGATAGAGAGCAGTTGAAGATGGCCCATGTCGTTGCCTTGTTGGGGCTCGCAGAACCACAGTATAAGGTTGATGAGTTGACAAACTTCAGGGCAAATATGGAGTGCCATACTCGATCGCTAGACACCCTAGGGCTTACCACGCAGGAAATGATAGTCATTATCTTGCGTCAGAAGCTTCCTATGGCAATACTTGATAAGGTAAGATCATTTGAGCTGGGGGAGTTCAAAACTCAGTTCAGCAAGGAGATCAATAATCTACAGTTGAACAAAGGGAGAATGTATGAGTCGGGAGGGAGTGAGAATGTTGAGAAGAGGGGAACAGTAAGCATGACAGTGGGGACTAAAGTAAAGAAAGAGGGTGCGTATAAGAAACCTGCTCAGATTCTATGTAAGCTATGTAACAACAAACATAAATGGAGTTTCTGCATAAAATACCCAACAAATGAGACAAAACTAGCACAGGCGAAAAGATTGAAGCTATGTGTAGGTTGTCTAAGTAAAGAACATGGTAAGCAGGGACAATGTACTGCTACATACTTAAGGCCCTGTCGCCACTGCAAAGGACATCACTTTGATAAGTTGTGTCCTACTGCAGATAAAGTCAAAGACGTCAAAAATGAGGGTACTACAACTGTGGCACTAGGTAGCACGCAAGACACCACTATATTGCCCACAATACAGATTCCCATGGAAGGTAATGACAGTAACAAAGTTTGTCGGGTACTTCTAGATCAAGGGTCTCAACGTTCCTTTATAAAGAGGTCCGTACTAGTGGGACTGAAGCACCGAATCGTAGGGGCTGAGACTCTTCGATTACAGGGCTTCACAGGGGTTACTGATAAACAAGACTACGAGATAGCGGAGATTTCATATTTCTATCGTAAAAACCGGTACTTTATGACTTGTATCGTAGTAGACACCCTACCAGAATATGTATCTGTGGGTGTGAAGAAGGTGGAACACGCATTACGTAGCAAGGGGGTTAACTTGTCAGATCCCATGGGAAATCAGAGTGAGGTGCATGTTCTACTTGGTGTGGATCATTATTATGAAGTAGTATACCCTGGATTTAAAAAGATGTGTGGTGTAATTTTAATCCCCACTAAATTTGGATACTGCATGAGCGGAAAGGTGCATACTACACAGTCAAAGGTCCTGGTCGACACGGTCTCGATATATAGAGTCAATGTAACCGCGGCAGAGGAGTTGGGAAGGGAGGATTCCCAACCTAGTGACCCTAAGATGGCTGCCGAGTTCGACCTGGAACGACTGTGGAGATTGGATCACATAGGCATTAATCCTATGGAGACTGATTATGACTCGGAAGTTGCGCTACAAAGGTTTGACGAGCCTGTGTGCTACTGTGCCTCAGACAAGCAATATAAAGTTAGTTTACCTTGGAAGAACAGTGAGATAAGCCTGCCTACCAACTATGGTTTGGCATTAGGTCGCTTGCGCGCATTGCAGCGGAAATTGTCTAACGAACCGAGCACGCGCCAGGCATATGACGATGTATTTCGGAGTTATGAGGATAGGGGTTTTATTGAGAGAGTCGATGTCGAGGAACCGTGTAAGAAGGGTAGGGTTCACTATCTGGCCCATCATGGGGTAAAGAAAGACAGCGTCACCACACCAATACAGGTGGTGTATGACTGTTCTGCCCACCAAGGTCAACAACCAAGTCTGAATGACTGCCTGTTGACAGGTCCGTCCATGGTGTCGGACCTGTCCCAACATCTATTGCGGTTTAGGCTGGGGAAGTACGCCTATACCAGTGACATCGAGAAAGCATTCTTGATGGTCAAGCTAAAGGAGGAAGATAGAGATGTTACCCGCTTTCTTTGGTTCGGCGACATTAGCGACTCTGAAAGTCCCATCATAATATACTGTTTTCGGGTTGTACTCTTTGGGGCCACTTGCTCGCAGTTTTTGTTAAATGCCACAATCAGAAAACATCTAGCTGACACTCATGAGGACACAAGTAAACTATCTCGCGGATTATACATTGACAATTTGCAGGGTACTAGCGATAGTCAAGATGATTTGTTGTATGCATACTGGCAAGCACGCAGATTGTTTGCGGATGCACATCTATTTCTCCGCGAGTGGGTTACTAATAGTGAAGATCTTCAGAGTTTAATACAGGTGGATGGTACGGCATCTCTTAACCAGGAAAAGTCCAGAAATTTGGGGATGATCTGGCAACCTAAACATGACATACTAACTTTTCAAACAAGGTCTTTTGCTCAGCAGACAGGAGCGCACACAAAACGAAGTCTGTTGAGCAAAGTTGCACAATTTTTTGATCCTTTGGGTCTAGCATTACCTGTTACCATAAGAGCTAGGATTCTAATGCAGGAAGTTTGGAGACGTAAAATAGGATGGGATGACAGTTTGCCCGAGGACCTGAATGACCGAGGGACATTGTTGTTGAATGAATATGCCATCCTATGTACTAAACCTATACCTCGTAAAGTGGCGGCGTTCGGTGACGTTACGTTACACACGTTTTGCGATGCTAGCGCCACGGCATACGGGGTAGCCATATATGTTGTTACTTCATTTGGGGCACATTTAGTTACAGCCCGGGCCAAAGTAGCCCCGGTTAAAAAGGTAACTATCCCTAAAATGGAATTGACTGCCATGCTGCTATTAGCACATCTGGTGCAACATGTACGCGCAGCATACGAGAGCGAATTAAATATTGAAATCGTTCATGTATGGTGCGATAGCCAGGTCGCACTCAACTGGATACATAGCAAGAAGTCTCTGCCAGTTTATGTGCGGAATAGGGTAGATGAGATTAGAGCCCTTTTGCCAGACGTTGCTTATCATTATGTAAATACAAAGGAAAACCCTAGTGATCTCATAACTAGGGGTATAACGGCTAGCCAGTTAATGAAGTCCGAATTGTGGTGGCATGGTCCAAAGTGGCTGCTCCATGAAAGTGAATGGACGATATGGCATGCTGTTGGTGAGGGACTTCTGCCACTGGAAACAGTGGCAGTTACAGCCCAACCAAATGAGTCACCGGGTCCTATCATGAAGTGGGCAAGATTCGGTGACTATAATAAACTAGTCAGGGTTGTAGCTTGGGTGTTGCGATATGTATCCAATCTCAAGCTTAAAGTAACGGGCCAACTCTGCAACAGGGGTCACAACATTGATGCTCGTGAATTTAAAGCGGCTGAAGTAACTTTGATCAAATGGGTTCAAGTAGAAACCTTTTCCAATGAATTAGAATCCTTGAAAAGCTCGAATAAGACATTAATGCCTAATATAGTGCGTCAACTAAGGTTGCACCTAGACAATGGCCTCATCAGGTGTGAGGGTCGCCTGAAGTGGTCGGGTGTACCAGACGGCACAAACCGACCTATACTTATGCCAACAAGACATCACGTTACTGATCTATTGATCATACGTGCACATAGGGATGTAAAACACTACGGGGTATGTCATATTATATCAAATTTACGTCTCATATGGTGGATACCCAGAGTTCGACAAGTAGCTCGACGCGTAGTGAGAAAGTGTGTAATATGCCAGAGACTAAAGGGTAAACCATATGCAACTGGACCAGCTCCACCCCTACCTGAATGCCGTGTAAAGCACGTAGAACCTTTCCAAACGGTAGGATTAGATTACACAGGGGCATTGAAGACGAGGGAGCATGAGAAAGTTTATATATTATTGTTTACCTGTGCGACGTCTCGAGCGGTACACCTAGAACTATGTGATAATATGTCTAGCGAGGAATTTATGCTGGCGTTCAGACGGTTTTGTGCCCGTCGTTCATTCCCTCAACTCATTCTTAGCGACAATGTTCCCACTTATGTCCAAGCATCAAAATATCTAAAGGATATGAGTAGTGATCCTACTATCATCACTTTTTTGGGAGAGAAAAAGTGCGAATGGAGGTTCATTCCAGTTAAGGCACCTTGGTTTGGTGGAATGTGGGAACGGTGTGTCGGCATAGTAAAGTCAGGACTCAGAGCGGTTGTAGGACGTGCTCTATTAAAGAAGAGTGAGTTGACGAGTCCTCACAGAGATAGAGGCAGTCGTGAATGATCGCCCGCTTACATATGTGTACACCGACCTGCAAGAACCACTACCATTAACGCCAGCTCACTTGCTATATGGGAAACCATTGACTGCGTTTCCATCTGATTTCCAATCCATAGTAGAGTTAGAGGATCCCTCGTTGTACTCTGAGGTAGCGGTGTCTAAGAGATACCAGTATATATCCAGGATAATCGAGGATTTTAGGAAACGGTGGATTAGTGAATATCTGCTAGCATTGAGGGAAAGGAGTGTTACTCCCT
Source organism: Paralithodes platypus (assembly GCA_032716605.1). NCBI lineage: Eukaryota > Metazoa > Arthropoda > Malacostraca > Decapoda > Lithodidae > Paralithodes > Paralithodes platypus. The sequence goes on from CM064486.1 coordinate 60,670,306, forward strand.
CTGGTAGACCAACGGCACCTACAGTTGGTGAAGTTGTTTTAATTAAAGAAGATAGTCCTCGTTTATACTGGAAATTAGGCCGCGTATTGGAGGTGTACAAGGGGGCAGACTCTGTAGAGCGGGTGGCGCTATTAAAGACAGCCACTGGAACTACTGTTCGTCCTATCGCACGTTTGTACGCTTTGGAACTAGATTCCGCATTGCAATCTGATGCTCCACCTGTTATTGCTGGGTCCGAGGATTCTCGAAGGAACGACTCACCTCATACTGATGGTGATCATTCTCGGACCGGGACGCGTCCCAGACGCGCTGCTGCTGGCGCTGTCGACTTGTGGCGTCAGAAGATAGCCTCTGGGCAACTTTAGGTTTAAGGTGGGGTTCAGGTCTTTTTTGTGGGGGGAGTGTATCGTATAAATACGATAGAATATGACTCTTTTGTGATCTTGTATGTCTCTGTGACGTCACGATCTCTCCTACAGCACGACGTAGGACGAGTAGATCGTATATTATAAGATTGTAAATAAGTTAAGTTATAAAAGGCCTAATATGCTATTAAGCAATATTGCCATGGTCTTATGTAGTATATATGAATTTATCATATATATTAATATAATTTATCGTATAGAGCAACCTAAATGCGGTACGATAATTTGGGCTCCTGGCGGTTTGCCAAGGCAGCAAGGTGTGCTTTTGAGGTACGCCAGAGCCTTCACGAACACCAACCAGTTAACATTTAATTTTCCGCCCTCAGTTGATCGTGCTTTTGTGCCTCTAATCACAATACACATACAGCAATACACACAACTACACCATCACGACGCTCTCATCGACATCATGACTGACTGATAGATAAGCATATTATTCATGTCCATTCCCATGTAATCATTTATTCTTTCTTTAACTTGACTCGTGTCTTGGGACCGAAGTCTCGTTCCCCATTGTCCACCGCCATATTGGGTAAAACGTTCTCCCTTGCCTCATTGCCACGTGGAACTATTGGTGAGTTAATTCCTGGCTAATATTAACCCTTATAACCTTACCCTATAATTATATACATTTATTATGTGAGACCTTTGGATATAAATTAGCTTGTTTCAGATTGAATTCAATTTAGATATAGAGTATTCATTTAGATTGATTTTATTTGATTCATTATAGCTTAGTAATATTTAACTTCCATTGATTGTTTACCACAGGTGTCATCTGGATACAATAAAATAGGTTATGAGTCTTTGAGTTGGGGTCTTGGTGATGTTCAGGAGTAGGGTTAAATTTATGTGTTAGGAATTTGTGTACTTCTGAGTCAACAATATTATTAGAGTATCCAATGTTGATAAGGATTTGTTTAAATCTGTTAACTTCATGGTGGAAAAGAACCCATGAGGAACAAGTTTTATAGGCACATTGTAGGTATTACCTAATTACGGACACTTTGTATCTCTGAGGACATTCACTACGAGCGTTGAGACACTTTCCTATGTCAGTGGTTTTACGGTAAACAGTAGTAATATATTGATCTTGTTCTTTACTGATCAGTATGTCTAGGAAAGGGATTTTGTCATTAATATTTAGCTCATAGGTGAATTTCACCACTGAATTTGATTACAGAGTGTGCTTCAATGCTTGTAAGTGTTTCTCATCATTTACAACTACATATATATCGTCGACATAGCGACAGTAGGTAAATGGGTGAAGGGTTTCATCTTGCATTCTCGAGGTGGCACATGTAGAAGTCAGCGAAGGTTGGACCCAAGGGAGAGCCCATGCTGATTCCCTTGATTTGAAGGTAGAGTTTCCCGTCTGGGCTGCGAAATGGGGCCTCTGTGGTACAAGCTATTAATAGGTTTTCTAGGTGAATTGCAGGAATCTTAGGGGGAGGCAGGGTTGGATGTTGGTACATGTTTTCCAAAATGAGCTTGATTGTGTCATCGACAGGGACATTCGTGAAGAGACTTTCAACATCTAGAGATGCTAGAAGACCGCTAGGGCTTGTGGTACGAAGGATATCAATGAACAGATCTGTTGACCTCAAAGAATATTTAGCAGGGATGTAAGGTGCAATGAGTTGATTCAACTGTTTAGCTAAAGCATAAGTGGGTTTGGTGACTTGGGAGATGATGGGACAAAGTGGGTAGTTGTCTTTATGGGTTTTCACGTTACCGTAGATATATCCTAGTGTGTAGGAACCGGTAATGGTGTTGAAGTGTTATGGTCCTTGGCGGCATTGCACGCTGTGATAATCGTGTTGACCTTTTTCTTAAGAGCTTCGGTGGGGCCGCGGGAGACTTGACGGAATTTGCTACGATCACTAAGGATGATATTTAACTTCTGGATGTAATCTTGCTTGTTGAGGAGTATGTAAATATTTGATTTGTCTGCTCTCCTAATGACTATTTGCTCTAGTTTTAAAAGGGACTTGTTCAGTACTTCGAGTTCGGTAAGTTTGTTTAATTTGTGGTATTTGGGTTGAAGGTGACATTTTAGTCCTAAATCCAGGAGCTGCTTTTCTACATTCAAAAGATGATGGTCGGATAGGTTGACATATCCGTCAGTGATTTTGGGCAGGGTAACACGTCCACCGTAGAGATGGTTGAGTTTCTTAATGGTTTTACTCTTGATGGCCTCCTCCATCTGAAGAAGCAAGGCGTCCAATGTGTGGTCGATTTCCTGACGAGTTTGTTGGTTGACATCTTGATGTTGGAATTCATTACGGAGGTTGATGAGTTGATGATTAAGTTGTTGTTCTTGTTCTTCTTTTATTGTTATATGGCGGTGCACACGCTGTTTATGGTATTCTACTGTAAAGTCTTCATGCCTGGCTGCCGGGTCATGAGTGCTAATATTTGTATAAGTGGGCAATATGTTTTCATTGAGGCAAAATTTATTGAAGACCTAGGCATATTTGTTTTTTACTAACTTTTTACTTGGTTTATATAGTTATTGATGTATATATACTGTATATATATATATATATATATATATATATATATATATGTATAGGTGAAATAACGGGGTTGAGCAGCGCCCCCCCCCGGGTCATGTGATTTCTAATTTTCTCCTGTTGTTGTCTTCTCTTATTTCTCCTGTTGTCCTGAATGGCTGCTATTCGGGAGTTGGTCTGTGGGGGGGGGGCCCCCACAGACCAACTCCCGAATAGCAGCCATTCAGGACAACAGGAGAAATAAGAGAAGACAACAACAGGAGAAAATTAGAAATCACATGACCCGACTGACCTCCCAGGCTTTAACTCCTGCCGAGATAAGCCAGTCTACCCCTTTTTCCGTATCTGCCCATGCTCTAAATTCCAGGGAAATATGACAGTCTGCCCGAGAAAGGATTTCGAGCCCTGGCCACTCACAGGGGCCCCAGCTCCTCCAATGGCAGAGGCCGGAACCTCTGCCCGAGGCATATCATTGGTTCCAGCCTGACTTGCAGTATAGTGAAGAAACGTTTATGCAAGTTGAGCACCAAGAACCTTCCCAATATCGGTACAAGTGGGAATCTCAGTACCCCTCCATAGTACCCCCCGGGAAGACTGGAAATATTGCAGAAGAAGCGACCAAGAAGAAACCTATGGCCTGCAGAGTAAGGAAAACCAAATACCACGATAGACCGGAAATCATCCATTACGTCACCATAATGCCCTCTAAAAATAGGGGGCCAATATCAAGTGATTAAGAATCTCCATATGTATAAATAAGTAACTACCATGTATTTTTAGATTAAGAATTACCTTCACCATAGCCAAAACAACGATATCCACATGTCCCTATGAAATTGAAATACACCAAATGGAACCCTCAAAATAAACCAAATATAGCCTAACTATAACTGAAGGAAGTTATGCACCTTCTACTGTATCTCGCTACTGGTAAAGCCTGTAGCGGGTAAAAAACAATCGAGTCGAGTGTTTCATTTGACGCCCAGTCCGGAAAACATCTCCCCCTGAGCAAGGGCAAGACGTCCAGCCCTGCCGTACCACAAGAGGCAGCTCCCCTTGACGTCCAGCCCTGCGGAAACCCGAGTCCCCATCGACCAGATTCTCGCTCAAGGCTCCCTCTACCCCTTACCCTAAGTGTCTCTGAGTGTATTAAGTTGTGGCTATTCGTTGTGAAGGTAAAGTTAAATATGTGAGTATACCATGTGTAATTAACTCTAGATCTGTGCCCAAGATCTATCGTGAAAGTTTGTTACAGTGTGAAATATTACATTTTTATCCGTACAGTGATTATTGAAGTACGAGATATTGTCAATCTACTCGGCGTTAATCCTTCAGAAACTTAAACTACCCACACGCTTCATATTCATATCTTCTACGTGTTAATAAGTCCGTTTACTCTCAGATTTTCCTCATATGTGTTTATTAATATTTGTGTGTCTAAGTCGAAGTCAAAGTGTATAACGTGAACTAATTTGCTTCATAAACCTCACATCTACCTAGAACCTACGCCCAATTTCAGGATTCTTTTATCCCCTTAATCACCTACCAGAGAAATTTATAGTTCCTTTTCCCTTATTTGAAAGTCAAGACCCCTTTCCTTGAAAGTGTGAAAAGGAACAACTTGAGATGGTTCGGCCATATGGAACGTATGGAAAGCGAGATAATGACTAAGAGGGTGTACGAGAGCGAGGTGGAGGGACAGAGGGGGAGAGGTAGACCGAATATGAGGTGGAAGGATGGAGTGAGGAACTACATGAACGAAGGCGGTGCTGGTTGGGGGGAGGGGCGTCGACTGACTGGGGACAGAGGTGCATGGGGGCGGTTCGTTCGTGGCCACCCCTTCGGGGATCACGGCGTCAGGCAATAGATAGATAGATAGAAGACCCCTTTCCGTTGAGTTACAATTAATTCTTTATCAAGATCTCTATTAGTTCTTGTGAATAATCTAATACTATACGTTACTCAGGTCATGTAATTCTTTTCACACCAATTCAGGAATTCATTGTTATATTCCTTCATCGATTCTCCCTACTATTTAGCTTTTTAGTAGTTCCGCGTCCTTTTAGGAATATGTTAATTTATTCAACATTCCTTTCATGCCAGTATTGGTATTTCATAAGTGCAACTTCGTCGTGTACGCCCAGTCAAGATAAATACTTGTTTAAGTTATTTTCTCACGCTCGTTCATCTGTGTTCTATAATTAGTTGGTAAATTTATCCCAATCTATATTGAATTATATTTTATTTATTCCGATTCAGTTACTTGTTTATTGTGAATCTGAGTTCCACAACCCGTGTGATTTGACCTCATCTATGATCGAATGTTATTCTTTGTGTCTCGTGTGAGAGATTATTCACAATAAACTCTTAGAAACTTGAATTCCGATTTAACTTGTCTTCCTCCCTAGAGCAACATAAATTACCTAACTTTAGTCCCTGATTTAATATCGCATTAAAACAAATAATTATTTCTGGTAACCGCAGTCCACCTGAGCTATACCCCTCAGGACGGTCTTTTTGATCTCCCACCTGAGCGCGGCCTGGCTTCCTACCCTTTGCCATGCATTCACCCCGCGTGAACGATACGTTTCACAGTCTCTCGCATCATTGTCAGAATACTTCACGTTAGACGCTTGACTCTCATAAGTATTATTATCAATGATTCTTATCCTGTGTATATATGTATCTGTTATGCTATGCGCATTTTCATTACTGTACTTCTGTGTAAGTAACTAGAAACTCATTTGAGAGCCACCTGATTAACTTTCATCACCCACTATCCATTACTTACTCTCTATTTTTTATATAATAGTCGAGTATAGTATCTGTATGTCTCTAAATAAATAAGAGTGTAATTTACCTTGTGTGTTTATTGTGTTTCTTGCTGCTTGGTTGAGTATATAATTATCATATCTACTGTGCTCGATGTGTCCCTGATGAGCAATATTCCAAATATAAATATTCAAAACCCGGATTCATAATAGATAATACTGAAGCCAGTTGGACTACAACCCGGCATAAAACTGGGGGCAGAGGTGTCTCGATACGGTATATCAGCTTTTTTGTTGTTGATATTGATAAACTTACTATTACTCAATCAGCATCATCACACAGCATTCATCATGGCAACCAAAACGCTCGATATCCCGGCATTCAAGCCAGAGGAATATGACATCAATACATATTTGGAAATAGTCAAACCGGTCCTGGACGTGACGTTCAGGGACGAAGACGCTTCCAAGCTTAACACAGTGGTGATGAAGTTAGGGAAATATGCAGGTAAGGTGTCAGGGTATGTGTGTGACAATATGCCGGGGTTAACCTGGGCACAATTCGAGAGTTACGTTAAAGTAGCTATCAACCCAGTCCTTGATCACACCATTGCAGACCGTAAATTTCACGAAGTTAAATATTTGGGATATTTGGACGACACGATCAACCAACTGACCCAAATAGCCATAACCGCTTTCCCTGAAGAAACCATAGCTCAAAGGAAGAAAATAGTGTTCAAGGCATTAGTGAGAATTCTGCCTGAACCAGTGGCGGATAATTTTTTCATCATTGAGCCTATAATAATAATAATAATAATAATAATAATAATATTTATTCAGTTAGCAATATACAGAGTTGGTACCACATAGTATGTTACAATTATGACATGTACCAGCTTTGCATAATTCCAACTAAGGATAGCCCAATAAGGCTGTTAGTTAGGCGTATTTCCATTGGGGTCCTTGTGGAATTAGGTTAGCTGGGGAAAAGGGGAGGATAATGATATGCCAGTCATAAGGCGTATTAATGCTAAAACTAAAAGCGCATGGAATACAAGACGGTGTGTTGAAATGGATAGAAAATTGGCTCAGCGACAGAAAGCAAAGAGTAGTCATAAACGGTAAGGCATCTAAATGGACCCCAGGGATCGGTACTAGGACCAATTCTCTTTCTAATTTACATCAACGACATAGATGAGGGTCTCACCTGTAGAATCTCAAAATTTGCTGACGATACAAAAATTGCAAATAGCGTACTCTCAAAAGAACAAGTTGACGATATGCAACACAATCTAGATAAATTGTCATGTTGGGCCCAAATTTGGCAAATGAGTTTCAATGCGGATAAATGTAAAGTACTACATATCGGATACCAAAATGAGAAAGCAAACTATTCGATGAATGGGACTCAGCTTAAGAATGTAAACAGAGAAACCGATCTGGGAGTCATAATATCAAGTAACCTAAAACCGAGTCAACAATGTTCACAAGTTGTTAAGAAGGCAAACAAAATAATTGGCTTTATAGGCAGGTCATTTGAGCATAAATCCAAAGACGTTATCCTAACCCTTTACAATTCCTTAGTCCGCCCTCTTTTGGAATACTGCGTTCAATCCTGGTGCCCTTATTACCAAAAAGATATAGACAAGCTAGAACAAGTTCAACATAGAGTTACCAAAATTATACCTAGCCTAAAGAACAAACCATACGAGGAGCATCTTAGAGAATTAAATTTATTTCCTTTAATCCAGCGCAGATTAAGAGGCGACTTAATTCAAGTGTTCAAAATCATCAAAGGCATCGACAATATGAACTGTAGTAAGTACTTCACTATCGACCAATCTAGTTACACGCAGGGAAACGGTTGCAAAATTATTGGTAAAACTTTTAACTCACACGAATCTAAGAATTTCTTCTTCAATAGAGTTGTCAACTTATGGAATGGGCTTCCCTGAGACGTTATAGGCTGCAGCACCGTTGATTCATTTAAACTTCGCCTAGACAAATATCTCGCATCAAACCCACGACTGACTGCGTTTGTAAATGAATAACTTTATTTTACCCCCCCCCCTCAGTTATTAACCCATCTGTCCCTTACTAACTTCCTAATACTGCCACGGACATTAGTTCCAGGGTAGTAGTTCCCTTTCCAATGTTCCCTTTCCCACTCTAAACCACTGTTTGGACACTTGATCCTCAGTGTTTTGGAGGACAAGCCGTCTAGAAGGGTCACTAGACCTGTTGTTGCTTGATTTCCTTTGTGCTTTGTACTCTGAGGAAAGCCAGGGAACAGGACAAGATCACCATTATCAGTAAAGTCACAACTCACCCGTCGACAGTACCTACAGCTGTTCCTATGGCAGCTAGAGCCAGTGACAAAGCTGAGGAATGGGCCAGGATTCGCCCCGCCGACTGGAAACCCTGCAATGGACAGTGCGTGTTGACATCCCTAAAAAAGTCATTCACGGAACTAACTAAGAGAAGGACCCGGTCACCTAGTTGGTGGGCCCAGATTCCCTGGATCAAGCCCAGACGAGTAGCGACCATAACAGAAGACGGAACTGCAGGTATTGGAAGCTGCAATGAGGAAGAGGACTGTGAAGAACCAGAACCAGTAGTGGAAACTACAGATGATCTGGATTTTTATGCCGCCCCTGCACACAAATAGTCGTCAGAATGGCGGGGGCTCATGAGGGAACAAATCCATATAATCTTCCCATATACCAAAAAATCACTCTGAACGGGGTGAAAGTCTGACTTCTAATTGATACGGGAGCTTCCCGTTCATGCCTTTTTTTTCCTTTCTTCCGGCAACACCGTAAAGCTTTAGGTCTTATTCAACCTTCTTCCATAGTTTTAGTGAGTGCCAATGATGACATAATTCCAAACTTTGGACAGACTCTTCCATTATATGTTAGCACCCCTGTCCCATACCATGAAATTGATCATTCATTTATGATTTATGACTCCAAGGAGACCAAGTACAATGGATACTTAGGTCTCGATATGCTCACTTCGCTGAACGCCTCCATCGATTATGGGAAGAGAACACTGACGTTCTCACCCCCCCTCCAAAAATAAAAATAAAAACATAAATGACCCTAGAAAAATCATAAAAACCAACCCCCACCCCCTTCCTACCACTTGCCTCATCCGAGCTACCCAGAATAACCAACCCATACCAAATGCCACAGTTTTCACCTCCCCTCAAATACCCAAGGATTCAAACCCTACACCCAAAGTGATGATCAATCAAGAGAACTTGAGTAAACCTACCAATTGTCTCCTCCGGACCACTCAAGCTGTCACATCCAAATTAGTGACACTCCCCCCCCCCCCCCCATCATGAAAGATGGATACCCATTGTGCCCACCTTACCTGGGGATGCCATTATGACCCCTCACCTCCAAAGCCCCTTTGATAGGGACTGCATGACCGTTCCAAGCCTCATATCAAGTAAAGTTAATTGCATAAAAATAACAAGCATCTCTGATCAACCAATAACCTTACCAAAAGGGTTAGCCATTGGGGAACTTGAACCTTACGAGGAAGAACTCTCTGTACCTGCAGACAAGACCTCCCAAACTCCTTTTCCCCTACCTGATATCCCTTCCCATCTTACCCCGCACCAACAAACCGATCTGAAAAATGTAATGACCACCTACCAAGACATATTCGCTCCTTCCAACCGAGACGTGGGGAAAACCAACGTACTTCCTCACCCTATTCATACTGTCGGACAACCCATCAAACAACCTATCCGGAGGAAAAATCCAAAGACAAGAGGAAGAGTCCCAAGTCGAAGAAAATGCTAGCAACTGGAGTTGTAAAACCTTCTACCAGCCCTTGGTCTTCTCCGGTAGTACTCGTCCGGAAGAAAGACGGATCCACCCGTTTTTGCATCGATTATCGACAGTTGAACGACTTCACCATCAAGGACGCTACCCCACTACCCAGGATAGATGACTCGTTAGATTCCTTATTAGGAGCTAAATGGTTCACTATCTTGGATCTGCAAGCAGGTTACTGGCAGGTACCAGTCCTCCCAGAACATCAACAAAAGACCGCTTTTGCAACAAGCCAAGGGGGATTGTATGAATTTACAGTATTGCCTTTTGGCCTATGCAACGGCCATGCCACTTTCTCCAGGTTAATGGAATCTATCCTACAAGGATTAACCGGGGAAACGTGCCTAGCATACCTAGATGACATAATCGTGTTCGGGAAAACCTGGGCTGAACACCTGGGCTTGATTAAAACAAGTGTTTCAGAGGATTCGAGAAGCCAACTTAAAACTCAAACCATCCAAATGTACTCTGACCAAAAAGGAAGTTAAATTTCTAGGGCACATCGTGTCAGAGAAAGGAATTGCCACAGACCCTGACAAACTAGATGCCATTAGCAACATAGCTCCTCCCACAAATGTAAAAGGGGTACGAGCTTTCCTCGGTGTGGCTTCCTATTACCGCAGGTTTGTCAAGAATTTCGCCACCATTGCCAAGCCCCTTCATGATCTCACTAGAAAAGATGAACCATTTTTATGGACAGAACAGCACCTACAAGCATTCAACAACCTAAAAGAACTAATAGTAGCATCTCCCGTAGTATCATTCCCAGACTACACCCAGCCTTTCCGCCTATATACGGATGTCTCACAATTCGGTGTAGGTGCCGTTTTAGGGCAAACTAGAGAAGGAAGAGAACACATCATCGCCTGTGCCAGCCGAACCCTAAATCCAGCAGAAATCATTTATCCAGTGACAAAAAGGGAATGTGTAGGCATCGTTTGGGCCTTGCAACACTTCAAAGCTTACCTAGCAGGTGTCAAGGTCACCATCATCACTGATCACCACGCCCTCCAATGGCTTCGGAAATCCGACACCAAAAACGCCTTGACAGTCAGATGGCGAGAATCATTAGAAGAGTTTCACTTCGAAATTGCCTATCGACCAGGAAAACTCCATACCAACACTGACACTTTATCAAAAGTTAATACCAACTCAGCCAAAAACACCTCAACCCAGGACATCGAAAGTCAACCCATCCTAGCAATACATCATCAAGATTCCTTAAATCAAGACCAACAAGAACTGCTGAAACAATTTCAACGACAGGAGAAACCAGACTGGATGCCGAGATGTATTTTCTCTCAACTCAACAGAAGGAGATAATTGATTAACCCCAGACGGAAAAATTGTCAAAACACCAAAGGCAGCACTCTCCACCTGTAAGTGAAATCACCTCAATTAACATAGGTACTGTGATTTCAAAGTAAGGTAAGTACTAAAGACTAAGCACTCAATAATTACTTAATAATATTACACCTTCTCTTAATCAATAGTGGGATCAGTAAAATATAATACTTGTTTTATACTATTATATTCATAATAATTCTTAATATACATTTATAATTTAGTTAACCCCATAACTTATTTATACACCAATCATTCTTTCATACCCCACTACCACAGTCACCTACACATTCACTCATAAAAAAAAAAGACAATTATGGGTCGCCAGCGGAGCTGCATTGTATGGGTTAAATGATCTTGAGTTCCGCTGTAAAAAGTCCTGCTAGGAGTCACTAATAGTTATAGTCCTGCTACCACGACACCAGTCAAAAGATTAACCAGGCACGTTCCCGGACCCGTTCAAACGTCACACTCTTGATACAGGCAGGCCCCTCACACAGGCCCTCCACCAGTAGTGACACAGATAGGTCCCTCACACAGGCCCTCAACCAGTGGTGATACAGGTAGGCCCTTCACACAGGCCCTCTAACCAGTGGTGATACAGGTAGGCCCTTCACACAGGCCCTCCATCCAGTGGTGATACAGGTAGGCCCTTCACACAGGCCCTCCAACCAGTGGTGATACAGGTAGTGGTCACACAGGCCCCCAACCAGTGGAGATACAGGTAGGCCCTTCACACAGGCCCCCAACCAGTGGTGATACAGGTAGGCCCTTCACACACGCCCCCAACCAGTGGCGATACAGGTTAGGCCCTTCACACAGGCCCCCAACCAGAGGTGATACAGGTAGGCCCTTCACACAGGACCTCCATCACAACCACCATATCACCAGGCTACCATCATGATGTCACCACTGGAGTTGTCAGCCAGTAACAATGTAGGGGAACCAAGACAAAAGGGCGGTGAAGATTACTCCACTCGCTGGGTAGTCGGGAGTAGCCAAGTACTGTATACAGCTCAGACCGGACGAAGTGCAGAATATCGTGAACTAGCCGTCTTATACAAGAAAGGAGCTCTGGGACAAGGTGAGGCCCACCCAGCACATGACAGCAATCACACACTGCCTACAGTAATGAAAGAAACACTGTAGAGTAATAGTCTATAACAATTATATAATAAAGCACTATAACTTCATAATAGCTTCGCAAATTACAAACACCACTTTACTCCACGGTACACTACTGTATAACACTCACTAGGTAAAGGAGGAGCTGTGAACTCGCCGTGTGCTGTAGAGAGACTACCTAACAGGGGGTTCAAACAAAATTAAGAAAGTTAATATTAAGCTTCAACTATCTCATTATGGATAAAAATATAATTCATGAGCATAGTTCGAAGCACCAAACACTAGGAAAGGAAACTACCTCTCGTGGTCACTTGTACCGCTCTCACACGTACCGAAGCTACTTGAAACAATGAACCCTCAACCAAAACACAGGCTCTCACTAACACCCATATATGGATTCATTCATCCGAATATATTCACACTTACTAAAGAATTACGAATCATAAATATCCCTGACAATACCCCCTCACAAACTATATTTCCTCGAATATAGACCCTAGTCAGGTAATGTGAGGATTCGTTGAAGTCTGGATTATGACCTAGGACCTGCTAAGAAGGTCAGCAATGACATCATCCTTACCCTTGATATACTCAATTCTGAAGGCATATGACTGAAGAGCTAGCGCCCACCGCATCAACCTACTGTTAGTATGCTGTATGTTCCGAATGTAGGTCAGTGGCTGATGGTCCGTTTGCAATATGAATGAACTTTGAGCCATACAAATACTTACGGAAATACTCTATGCCCCAGACCACAGCCAAACATTCCTTCTCAATAGCTGAATAATTCTTCTCCCTGTCCAGTAGTTTACGGCTGGCATAGCAAACCGGCATCAGCACTCCGTCGTCCTCCTGCAGAAGGGCAGCTCCAAGACCTTCATTACTAGCATCAGTCCTGAGATAAAAGATTTTCTCCAAGTTAGGGAGTCTAAGGATAGGCTGATCACAAAGCGTTCTCTTCAATGAATGGAACCTCTCCTCAAGGTTAGGAGACCACTGTAACTTAGTAGGGCATCCCTTCCTTAGCATATCAGTCAAGGGGCTAGCGAGTTCAGCAAAGCTAGGAACAAACTGCCTGTAAAAATTCATAGTACCCATAAATGATCTTAACTGTGACTTAGTTGTAGATAAGGGAAGCTCCTGAATAGCCTTAACCCTGTCCTCAAGAGGTGACAACTTGTTTTCTCCAAGGGAGTAACCAAGGTACTTTATGGTAGAGAACCCCAGGAAACACTTTTTAGGACCTACCGTTGAGCCATGCTCTCCCAGTCTTACAAGAACATTTGTTAGATGTTTACAATGAGAACTCCAATCTTTACTATGAATCACTAAGTTGTCAAAGTAACAGGCTGTGTTTGCAAGATCTTTAGTTACCTTCCTCATCAACCTAATGAATGTAGCACAAGCAGTTTTTAACCCAAAGGGCATGCGTGTGAATTGCATTAGTCCCTGGTTAGTAGCGAATGCAGTACATACCTTTGAATCCGGATGAAGAGGAATCTGCCAGTACCCTTTGTTCATATCAAGTTCAGATATATATTTATCATCAATGAATTCAGACAGGCAATCATCACGGGTAGGCATTGGTTCGGCATAAAAAACAGTCACATCATTCAGAGCACGAAAATCAATGCATAGCCTGTATGAATCATTATTCTTTACAAGTACTACTGGAGAACAGTATGGAGAATCTGAAGGCTCTATGACACCCAGATCTAGCATCCGTTCCACCTCCTCCTCGAACACTCTCTGTAAATGTTTAGGCATTGGGTAGGGTTTCTTATGAACAGGAACACCTGAAGTTAGTCTAACACAATGCTCAGCAGACTCGGTCCTACCAGGAATGTCCGTTACAACATCTGGAAACTCCTCCAACAGTGCCTCAAGATCTGCCTTTTGGGAATCAGTAAGATCAGGGTTGATGTGTACAGAAGATATTTGGTCAAAGTTACAAAGGGGAATAGTACCATCATCGCCGTTCTCCACAGCCTCTGTCTCCACGATACCTGTACCTACAGCTTTACAAAAGAACTTGGGTGAGGAATGGTCAGTTTGTGACACCGCAGCATTCTGATCATCATCCTTCTGTCTCCTGTAAAATTTCTTAAGCATGTTAATATGGTACAATATTGGTTTACCGCGTACATCAATAATGAAGTCCACTCGATTCTTTACCTGTACTATAATAATAAAAATAATAATAATAGTTCTTAAAGCTAGCATGCTAAGCTAGCTAAGGATAGCTCAATAAGGCCGATTAGGCGTATTTCCATTGGGGTCCTGTACTACTACCCCATCCCTTTGCTCATGAGGGATGGTAACGACTCAGTGCTTGTGAAAAATCTTTAATGCGCCGAGCGTGGGCGCGAACCCGGGCCTTCTGGGTGGAAGTCCGAGACGCTAGTCACTACACCAAGCGAGCCGCCTTATACAGTCCCTTCCACTGCATAAGAAGCTTATTGTTGTTGGTCGGTAGCAACAGCAACACCTCGTCCCCAACAGACAACTTCCTCGGCTGAGTCTTCCTGTCAAAGTATTCTTTATACTGTTCACTGCTAGCTTCAGAATGCTGGACTGCTAACTCTGCCGACTTCTCAACCTGTCTCTGAGATCAAGGACATGCTGATAAGAACTTCTAAGCTCCTCTTCAAGCTGTTCATTGGCCCAAAGTTCATGGAGAATAGTTATGGGTCCTCTCACACTCCTACCATACAACAGTTCAAATGGTGAACATTTGAGAGAGTCATTTGGTAATTCTCTGTAGAAAAAAATAAAAAATAAAAGAACCGCTGGAATATACCCCAGTCCCCAGTCCTCAAGATGTTCAGCACAAGTTTTCTTTAGCATGTTCTTAAAAGTACCATTAAGCCTCTCAATACATCCATTACTCTGAGCATGATAGGGACTAGAGTAACAGAGAGTAACTTGTTAATCTCAGACATTAAATCAGACTTGAATTGGATACCATTATCAGACAAGATTTCCTTTGGAATCCCCACCCTAGAAAAGATCTCCACTAGGCTCTCTGCAACAGTGATAGTATCTATATTCTTAAGGGGAACAGCCTCAGGGAACCTCGTTGCACGGTCAATCAGAGTAAGAACATATTTGTGACCACGTTTTGACCTGGGCACCACTGGACCTACAATATCAATGGCTACTTTAGAAAAGGGTTCCGAGACCACTGGCATTTTAGATAGGGGTGCAGGTTTAACTCTACCCTTGTGAGTGAATTTTTGGCACACCTCACAGGACCGACAAAACCTCTCAATATCAGCACCTACACCTGGCCAAAAGAACTTTTGATATATTTTACCAGCAGTCTTACGGTGAGAGAAGTGTCCGGCTAGCAAACCGTCATGGGCCAAATTCAGTACCCTATTCCTAAATTCTTTAGGCACCACAAGTTGCTTGTTATCTATCTCTTCAGCATTTTTACTCTCTAGGCAAATTCTGTAAAGCAGGCTATTGATTTGTTCATATTTCACTTTCCTACCTCTATGGCTGATAACCTTCTGTGATTCCGCCATCTGCCACTGCAACTTCAGCGTTTTACAGTCAGCCTGGTGTTAGAGATATCTATTTCATTCAAGTGTCACTGGTTGTAATTGAGGTATTGTGCTTGTTATGGTGGGTACGATCTTTAATTATTTATGATTGAACATCGTATGCAATGTTATGAGCCCGGTATAATTAATTCGACCTGTAGACAGCTTAGTTTCATATAGGAAGATATTTTTGTTCAAGAGTGTACAGTAACGAGTGAGGTGGTATTGGGAGGCTTCGTGCAGACTACCCCCCTTTCGTTCACATTCCATTCTCCCCCTCTCCCCCTTACACTCGTAACCCTATTCATTCTCCCCCTCTCCCTCTTACACTCGTAACCCTATTCATTCTCCCCCCTTTCTTCCAACCCTTGCTCTTCTTCGTTGCCTGACGTACGAATGATAGTGATTATAACTAGGTAATAATGTATTTGGCTTTTCTAATCATAAGTAATGTTTACTTTACAAGATATATCATAGAGTTCTTGGTAAAAGTAATACTTTAATTCAGCAAGTATATAATGAGTTGAGATTAATACAGTTAGAGAAGTTGGTATCAGAGCCAGGTGCGCTAAGGGTATATAAGCCGCTAGTACCCTAACAGCAGGTAGTGTATTCTCCACCACCATCTTAAGCTGACCTGCCCTGAGTTTGTTTGTAAAAGCATCACCATGAGTTGAATAAGTATTGCCTAGGATTTTTCTATGTTTATTGATTGCTCTCACTTACTCTCTTGGAGGGTATTTATATAACTAAGTATTATTTTTCTTAAGAGTTTCTTTATTATTTCACATCAATGTTTCTCAAATTTGATATTTTCACTAGAAGTAACTTTTGTGTATAATTAATCATGTAAATAAATTATAATTATATTTTACATACTCTTTACATTTTACCTTTATATGCTAATATATTATTCTTTTGATTGTTGGGATAAATCTAAGTCAAAGTAACTAAAGATAACTAATTCTGAACGAGGGATGAGAAAGGAATAACTTTGGGGTTTTTAGGCTAAAACAGCCATTTGATATCAACTGATATTTGACGAACTTGCCACATCTTTTCACCTACCAAGGTTTTAGTGAGTACAAAGAGTTGCTAGTTTTTGTGGAAGTTTAACATACCACTTATTCTTGACTGAAACTGATAGTCATATTTTCCGCATTTTGTGAGGCTAAATAATAAGTCCTCGTTTTGTGGTGTTTAGTGGAATGTTTCTTTATGTTATGGGTTCGAACCCCGCTCGTAACGTAACATGGTGCCGTGTGACCAGAATTCCTTTCTTTTCCTCGTTTGGTAGTAATTGAGAACATTAGTGAAACATTAAGTCCCTCGCTAGGACATCGCATACTCATCTCATCCATCTCGTTTCATTCTGTTTATGAGTTGAGAGAGCTGTGTCAGCCTCTACGTTCTTTAATGCCAATTATTCGCATTTCTTACTCATCCAAATTTGTCATACATTTTCTCGTTCATTCATTGTTCATAGCATTTAATCATGGAATCTAAAATTAGTGAATTTGTCGCTGACCCCTCCTTGAGCACCTTGTCTGTGTCGAAGCTCAGAAAAGTAGACTGGATTTCCTTAGCCACAGAGTATGATGCACCTTACAAAACTAGTAATACCAAAGGTGAGATTAGGAGTGTGGTTGGGAAATTGGTAAATACTGGTGTTTTGTCTGAGGCAGCCTATCAGTTGTGTGCAGAGGAAGGAGGTAGTGATGCATGGATGAAAGTGAAACTATTAGGGCTGGAGAATGCAAAAGCTGACAGAGAACAGAGAAGGCTTGAAATTGAACATGAGCGTGAACAAAAACAGCGTGAAATTGAATATGAGCGTGAACAAAGACTGTATGAGTTTGAACAAAAACAGCGTGATATTGAACATGAGCGTGAACAGAAACAATGTGAGAGAGAGCATGATGAGCGCATGTTAAAGTTAAAAGCTGAAGAAAACCGGAATCAAAGGGATTCGGTTGCAAGTAGACCATTTTCTGATAAGGGTCATAGTTTGAAATTTGTCCCTAGTTTTGATGAGACTGACCCGGAGAATTTCTTCATCCTTTTTGAGAAGGCAGCCGGCCTTCAAGTGGCCAAATGATCAGTGGGCATTTCTAGCCCAGACTGCTTTCATAGGTAAAGCCAAGCAGGTTTATACCAATCTCCCCATTGATTCCTTGACCTATGAAACTCTTAAAACTTCAGTCTTAGCAGTGTATGATCAGGTTCCTGAAACTCATCATCAGTGTTACAGGGATATGAAGAAAGGTGAAAAACAAACTTATCTAGAATTTGTAAAGGAAAAAGAGCGAAAGATTCCGAGTTGGTTGAGAGCCAGTAAAGTGACAACCTTTGAGCAGTTGTGCCAGCTAGTTAAGCTTGAAGAATTTCTTCGCAAAGTCCCCTTCCCCTTAAAACTTTACCTCCAAGAGAGAGAGGTGCAATCTGTAGACAGGGTGGCTATTTTGGCTGAAAATTACCGATTAACTCATGGCGATTCTTATTTCAGGACAGGACAGAGAGGGCCTGGCAACCGACTATATTCTGGTGCTGGTCCTCGTGATGGTGGTAGTTTCCAATCTACTGGTGGTAGGTCTGGTTATGGTGGTGTCTCCCAAACAGTTTCAAGGGTAGCTTCTGGGGGCAATGGATCTGATAAAAAGGAATTTAACAAAACTTCTCTTTCTTCCATTAAACCTCCTGGACCCTTAGTTTGTGCCTACTGTAAACAACCTGGACATTTTATCAGAGAGTGTCCCAAATTAAAGTTAAAAGAGAAAACCCGTAAACCAGAGAGTAGTGCTGTTCTAGCCTCTTCCCTTGTACTTCATCCAAATAGAGTAGCAGTATCCCCTCCTACTCCACCTGTGTTGAGTGCATGTTCTGACTGATGGCATCATGGCTCTCACAACCAGGTTTTCCCTAGTATACCACCTAGCTGTTCTAACCAGTTCCAACCTTTTCTTTCCACAGGATCAGTTTCCTCTACTGATGCTTCCACTGACTATCCCATTCATGTTTTGAGAGACACAGGAGCCTCTCATAGCCTCTTGGTAAGAGGATTGGTGCCCAGTATTGAGGACTGTTTGCTGGGCCAGAGTATACTCATTCAGGGAGTCGGTAGGTGTCTTGTTGTTCCTTTGGCTAGGGTGTATCTAAAAACTGATTTAGCTAGTGGTTACTTTACTGTTGGGATTCAAGATTCCCTACCTGTAGAAGCAGTAAACTTTTTGATGGGCAACGATATCGCCGGTGGCAAAGTGATACCAGACCCCATAGTTACCTCCACTCCCTCCTCTGATAACAACACTAAGCAATTAGAAAGTCAGTATCCCAATTTGTTTCCCTCCTGTGTAGTGACTAGGAGTGGGGCTGGTCACCACAGTAAGAAGGACAAAGTTGATCCTGATAGTGTTGACCTAGACACTTCCTCCCTATTTCCTGATGTAGAGTCAGAGGATATTAGCAAGATTCCCATTGATTCTGAAACTCTCAAAGAGGCTCAGAAGCAGGACCCTGAACTGGCAATATAATTTGATAGGGCTGTGGAAGAGTCAGATATAGGAAACTATCCTCAATGCTTCTATCTAAGTAATGGTACCCTGATGCGCAAGAATAGACCTCCCAATGTGCCAGCTGATGAGCCCTGGCAAGAGGTGCATCAAGTAGTTGTGCCACATAAGTATAGAGTATACATAATTTCCATTGCTCATGACCTTAGTGGTGGTCATTTGGGTGTCAACAAGACTTAGGACAAAATTCTCAATGATTTCTTTTGGCCGAGGGTGAGACAATCTGTGAAGTCTTACTGTAAAACTTGTCATGTGTGTCAACTTGCTGGGAAACCCAACCAACCCATCAAGCCTGCACCTTTAAATCCCATCCCTGTAATGGATGAACCGTTCAGTAAAATCATAATTGACTGCCAATAACCCGTAGTGGGAATGAGTACTTGTTGACTGTCATGTGTTCCACCACTAGGTATCCAGAAGTGTTCCCCTTGAGGCGTATAACATCAACAAATGTAGTAAAGGCGCTTAGTAAATATTTCACCCAGTATGGAATACCCTGTGTGGTACAGTCTGATTTAGGAAGTAACTTTACCTCTCAACTCTTCAAGCAAACCATGTAAGAGTTGGGAGTACACCAGTACCATTCCACTGCCAGTCACCCACAGTCCCAGGGGGCATTAGAAAGGTTCCATCAGACCCTCAAATCAATGCTCACTAAATATTGGGAAGAAAACTATGCCGACTGGGATGAGGGCATCCATTTTGTGTTGTATGCTGTAAGAAGCAGGGTACAAGATTCTCTAGGATTTTCACCATTTTCCCTAGTTTTTGGTCATGAGGTCAGAGGTCCCTTGAAAGTGTTAAAAGATACTTGGATCAATGCTAACTCTAATAAACATCTTCTCACTTATGTGCATCAATTTAAATCTAGACTGAGATCTGCAGTAGAACTAGCTATGAACAATTTAGAGAAGTCTCAAGATAAAATGAAGTGCAGTATGATAAGACTACAGTTGTCAGAGAATTTCAGCCAGGAGATCTAGTGCTTGCCTTTCTGCCTATACCTAAAAAGCCGCTACAAAGTAAGTACCATGGTCCATATGTTGTGCTTAAGAAAACAACTAATGTGAATTATGTTTTAAAAACTCCTGATCGTAGGAAGTCGGAAAGACTAGTACATGTTAACCTGCTGAAAGCCTATCACTGCAGAGATCCAGATAAGGTATTAAACTTTGAATCAGTAGCACAGTTTGAAGGTGAACTAGAGGATCTAAAGATCAAGGAGCATAATGACATCCAGTTGCCTCTTGATAACAAATTGCAAAACTCGGACTTCTTGACTAACCCCCATTTAAAATTCCAGTACTTGTTGTCTGACCAAGGTGAAGACTTGGAGTAAATGCTTTCTGAGTTTCCACAGCCGTTTGGTGACGTTCCCCAGCAGTGTCCCCTGGTGGAACATGATGTGGTCCTGACGGAGGGGGCCACTCCCATCAAACAACATCCCTACCGCGCCAATCCAGAGAAGCGTGCGGCACTTCAACAGGAAGTGGACTTCCTACTCGCCCATGGATTGGTGGAACGGAGCGACAGCGAGTGGGCCTCTTCATGCCTACTCGTGGACAAACCTGATGGCACATTTAGGATGTGCACGGATTATCGCCGGGTAAACCAAGTCACCCGCCAGGACTGCTACCCTCTGCCACGGATCGACGACCTGTTGGACCGTTTGGGAGGAACGAAGTACATCTCCAAGATTGACCTGCTGAAGGGTTACTACCAGATAAAACTATCGGAGAGGGCCAAGAGAGTGTCTGCATTTGTCACCCCGGACGGGCTATTCCAATACACCGTCATGCCTTTCGGTATGGTGAATGAAGCTCGCCACCTTCCAGCGACTAATCCACCGGGTGACAGATGGCCTCTCGGGCGTGCAATCCTACCTCAACGATATTGTGGTCTACAGCGAATCCTGGCAGGATCATCTTCACCAGCTACAGAGTCTCTTCTCCAACTTGGCCAGGGTGGGACTCACTGTCAACCTTGCCAAGAGCGAGTTCGGCCATGCCAAACTAATCTTTCTGGGTCACGTGGTAGGAGAAGGGAAAGTCAGCCCTATTTCTGACAAAGTCGAAGCCATTTCAACACTGCCTATTCCCCAGGACCGCAAGGCAGTAATGCGCTTCTTGGGTATGGCTGGGTACTATCGGAGATTTGTACCCAACTTCGCTGACCTTTCCGCCCCCCTAACAGACTTGATTAGTTCCAAGAGAAAATTTGTGTGGACCCCAGAATGCCAAACTTCATTCACAAAGATTAGTTGCCTATTAGTCAATGCACCTACTCTGAAGTCCCCTCAGTTTCATAAACCGTTCATAATTCAGGTGGATCTAGTGATGTTGGTGTAGGAGCAGTTTTGTTACAGTACAGTGATGCTGAGATTTTGCATCAGTTTGCTATGCATCCGGTAAACTCAAACCTTATCAGAAACACTACAGCACTATTGAAAAAGAGTGTTTTGCCTTGCTCTTTGCAGTGGATAAGTTTAATGTGTATCTTAGTGGTTCACATTTTCCCGTGAAAGTGTTTACTGATCACAACCCCCTGAAATTCTTGTATAAAATGAAAAACTCGAATCAGCGGTTAATGAGATGGTGCTTGGCATTGCAACCATATAACCTTGAAATTCACCACATAAAGGGAAAGAACAATATTATCGCGGACATGTTGTCCCGGAACTGAATGAGAACAATTTTAGTTGTTAGTGCTATTTTGCCAGCAATACTTTGTAAGTTTGTTAATGTGATTTTGGTTTTGGTTTATGGTTTGGTGATTGGTATTAGGTTTAAAATTATTGTATTAGGATTTAATTTAGTTTCGCTTCTCTTATAAATCTCTTTGTGAGGGAGGTGTTAGGGATTTCTATTTCATTCAAGTGTCACTGGTTGTAATTGAGGTATTGTGCTTGTTATGGTGGGTACGATCTTTAATTATTTATGATTGAACATCGTATGCAATGTTATGAGCCCGGTATAATTAATTCGACCTGTAGACAGCTTAGTTTCATATAGGAAGATATTTTTGTTCAAGAGTGTACAGAAACGAGTGAGGTGGTATTGGGAGGCTTCGTGCAGACTACCCCCCTTTCGTTCACATTCCATTCTCCCTCTCTCCCCCTTACACTCGTAACCCTATTCATTCTCCCCCTCTCCCTCTTACACTCGTAACCCTATTCATTCTCCCCCCTTTCTTCCAACCCTTGCTCTTCTTCGTTGCCTGACGTACGAATGATAGTGATTATAACTAGGTAATAATGTATTTGGCTTTTCTAATCATAAGTAATGTTTACAAGATATATCATAGAGTTCTTGGTAAAAGTAATACTTTAATTCAGCAAGTATATAATGAGTTGAGATTAATACAGTTAGAGAAGTTGGTATCAGAGCCAGGTGCACTAAGGGTATATAAGCCGCTAGTACCGTAACAGCAGATAGTGTATTCTCTACCACCATCTTAAGCTGACCTGCCCTGAGTTTGTTTGTAAAAGCATCACCATGAGTTGAATAAGTATCGCCTAGGATTTTTCTATGTTTATTGATTGCTTTCACTTATTCTCTTGGAGGGTATTTATATAACTAAGTATTATTTTTCTTAAGAGTTTCTTTATTATTTCACATCAATGTTTCTCAAATTTGATATGTTCACTAGAAGTAACTTTTGTGTATAATTAATCATGTAAATAAATTATAATTATATTTTACATACTCTTTACATTTTACCTTTATATGCTAATATATTATTCTTTTGATTGTTGGGATAAATCTAAGTCAAAGTTACTAAAGATAACTAATTCTGAACGAGGGATGAGAAAGGAATAACTTTGGGGTTTTTAGGCTAAAACAGCCATTTGATATCAACTGATATTTGATGAACTTGCCACATCTTTTCACCTACCAAGGTTTTAGTGAGTACAAAGAGTTGCTAGTTTTTGTGGAAGTTTAACATACCACTTATTCTTGACTGAAACTGATAGTCATATTTTCCGCATTTTGTCTATCTATCTATCTATTGCCTGACGCCGTGATCCCCGAAGGGGTGGCCACGAACGAACCGCCCCCATGCACCTCTGTCCCCAGTCAGTCGACGCCCCTCCCCCCAACCAGCACCGCCTTCGTTCATGTACTTCCTCACTCCATCCTTCCACCTCATATTCGGTCTACCTCTCCCCCTCTGTCCCTCCACCTCGCTCCGCATTTTGTGAGGCTAAATAATAAGTCCTCGTTTTATGGTGTTTAGTGGAATGTTTCTTTATGTTATGGGTTCGAACCCCGCTCGTAACGTAACACTGGGCCTTCTGGAAAGATTTAGTATCTACAGAAAAGACTGCATCATTAATTATAGGTGTAGGTGTAACTGCTGCATCCTTCTTTGCCCCAGCCCTGGTTGTTACTGCAGAAACCTTGACATGTGTCTCAACACCTTTCTTTTCTCCAACAGTGAAGGACGGTACTGCAACACCAGGAACTGTTCCGAGCAGTACATCTGTGCATCTGATAGGAGCAATAACAGCATTAATTTTGCCAGAAAAGAATCTACAGTCAATATCTACATCCATTTTAGGAAACCTGTGAGGCACACTCAGAAAGTCATACACTGTACACATTGGACTGGATGGGACTTTACCCGAAATGAATCTGGGGTATACAATCACAGTATCACACATGGTACCCAGACAAACCTCGGCATTCTTGTCTCCGATCTTGCCACAAGGATCCACTATGGTTCCTGGACGTTTTTCTGTAGAGTCAAAAACAAAACTTACTTTAGCCACATTACCAGAATCTCCACACCTATTCTGAGGACACTGTGCCTTTACATGGTCACCCCCACAAATATAACATTTAATTCGTGACTTACGGGTGTACGTTTTGTTGTATGCGTCGTCGTCTGGTTTCCCCGTCTTTTCTGCCGGTTTATTGTACCTCTTCTCCTCTAACTTGGGTGCAGAAGACTTTGGGTTGCCCTTACGTGAAAAATTAGCATTTCTGTACAAGTCCGCAGCTTTGACTAGATCAGTATTAGTCTTGGCTCTAAGTTCATTGAGGAATACTCTCAAGTCTGGAGTACAACTTGATAAAAACTGATCTCTAATTACAAAGGCATACAAACCTTCATAAGACTTACCTACATCAGATAACACCAGCCACCTTCCAAACACTTGTTCGAGTCTGGCTAAAAATTGTACAAAGGGCTCATCACCTTGCACCTTCATGCCTCTGAACATCCTACAGTAAGCATTAGAATCAACCTGAAATGCCTGAAGTAGGGCTTTCTTCAAAGCCTCATAGGCGTCAGAGATGTCAGCGGGTAAGCCTACATAAACTTTGAGTGCCTTACCTCTCAGTAGAGTTCCAAGGTGCAGCGGGTATTCTTCCTCCTTAGCTACTTTTTCAAATCTAAGCAAATAGGAATCTATGTCATCTCCGTCAGAGAAGGAAGGGATACAAGCTTTACCTGAATCTCCTACAGTTCGAGAGGGGTTACCGTCACGGTTCTCAACACTTGGTGACTGAGCTTTAAGTTTAGCAAGGGCAAGTTCATGGGCACGCGCTCTCTCCCCACTTTCTCGCTCCTCTTTTTGTCGCTCTCTCTCATCTGCTCTTTCATCTCTCTCAGCTGCTTTTTCATCTCTCTCATTCGCAAGCATAATCAACTTGAGCAGTGCCTCTTCACCATTCACACCCAATGCCTTAGCCTCCTTGAGTATGTCGGCTACACCAGTCATAGTTAAAGATTACAGTTCGAACTACTCTACAGAAAGTGAACCCACCTAGTAGGCTCTCTAAAGCACACTATGGCCAGCAGCTCCGAGATTTAATTAAAGAGAGATTTTACTGCCACCAGAGCTCCTGTAATATACTTATCCCAGATAAAGAGAAGGTGTATCCTACGCACTGCGCCACTGTAAGTGAAATCACCTCAATTAACATAGGTACTGTGATTTCAAAGTAAGGTAAGTACTAAAGACTAAGCAGTCAATAATTACTTAATAATATTACACATTCTCTTAATCAATAGTGGGATCAGTAAAATATAATACTTGTTTTATACTATTATATTAATATTAATTCTTAACCCCTAAAGATCGGGGTCGGACTTAAGTCCGATACGAGAAAATTGGACTAAATGGCGGGATCGGACTTAAGTCCGTGGGCGTATTCCCGCCATAATTTAGGTGGAAAGCGAAACTTGGTGGTCAGGCGGTGTACTACAAGGGCCCACGCACACATCCCCACTGCGTGACCGTGACTCAGTGACCCTCAAGCAGCCATAATGGAAGGTCAAGATTTGCCCGTGTTCGATTCGGTGGCCGCCATCCCTAGTGCGTCGCGCCACCCTACTAACCACGCCCGGCTTAACACCCAGGAACTAGATATCATGCTGAACTCTTCAGAACTTTCTAATAAGCTGTTGGATGAAACCATCGAAGGTCGGGGTGAGAGTTTTGGTAGTGTGGATGACTCGGAAGACGAAAATAACCCGATCATAGGGTTTCATCCCAAGCATAATTTGCGTGGGGTGGATGTTGTGGTTGATATTGGACAGACCCTTGAGCAAATTGGAGACGTTCCTGACGAAGAACATACTGGTGTGGGTGTTGGTAAGTACAATTTACATTTTATAATTGCTTGAAAATATGATTGCAAGCATTTTATCACCTTACGAGCGGCTGGTGGAGTATATTTCACTGTGCCGCCCAGCGGGTTTTTTTTAACCCTATTGTTTCCGTGCTCTTTTTCATGCATAAACAAGACCCAGAGCGTAATACAAGTATGTATCCCTGAAAGGGCGTAAATTGAGCTTTCCAATGACACCCGAACTATCCTTCTACGATCACTGGTTGTCTTTCAACGATCGTGCAACACGAGTGCAAAAACCCTAAAATACGGTAATTTCCTTATATAATTCCCTGTGTGGCGAACGGTCTTGAGGTAATTTATGCTCCTAATCACCGCTCCGCTCTCTCTCAGAGCACATTACGTCCTCAAAATTGTACTCTACAAGAAATTTCCTTTGCATTTTATAGCGTATTATTTGCAGGCGTTCGGTAAATTTCTTACGGTAATACAAACAACGAAAGATTGAATATTTGTGCTTGGCATTATATGATTGTGGGGAACAGATGTAGGCCTACCATATATATTATTTTTTCATATATATGATACATATGTAACATTGTTATATTATCACGACACTCTCTCTCTCTCTCTGTCTCACTCTCTTTGTTTGTACTCCTTTGTACTCCTTTGTCTGATGTAGGCCAGGGCACGCCCCTAACTAATCTTCTCTTCCCTCCCAGGGGAAATCACACCTAGCAGATGTTCTTGACCTCCTCTCTCTCTCTGTCTGTCTCTTCCTCTCTGGGTCTACCTATACTGCATGTGACATTGCAATTGCTTGAGAGTTTGATTGCAAGCATTTTATAGCGTATTATTTGCAGGCGTTCGGTAAATTTCTCACGATAACCAGGGTGTATGGTACATATCTCAAGATAATACAAGCAACAATGAAGCTTGGCGAAGATTGTGGTCTACAATATACCTTTTTATAATTGCATGTGACCTTGTAATTGCTTGAAAGTTTGATTGCAAGCATTTTATAGCGTATTATTTTCAGGCGTTCAATAAATTTGATAAATATATCAAAATAAGTCCTGTGGGACTATGAAATAGCTATTATTGAACAAGGAAAATATTTTGTTCATCCCTCCACTGGAACATCAACAACAATGTCAACAACGTATCGCCGTCGGCAATCGTAAGATTCAGAGTCGTAAAGATTCCAGGACGAGCTCAATAGAAAATGAATGAATGAAATGAATGAGTGTGCAGTACTGCCAATACGTATAGCGACTTCCGCTAGATCTAGAGACCTTTACTTCGATCTAGCAGCAATGACTTACACTAACAGTTTTGTTTTAAAATTTCAGAACAATTTCGAACCCCCCTGGGGGTTAGGGAATAGAATATGCCCCACGTGCCTTCTGCGTGTCGTAAGAGGCGACTAAAGAGGTTGTGTCGGTGGGCTTGCGACCCCCACCCGGAAAAAATATCTAAGCAAAGAAAAACGAACGAACAGCCTCGGGTGCGGACGGAACCAACGTTGACGAACCACAACCGACTAAGGACATGCCTTCGGACATTCTGAGAATGGCTACGTGGAATGTTAGTGGCATGAATGATGGCACAAAAGAGAGAGAGGTTCTGGAAGTGTTAGTAAATGCCAGGCTGGATGTATGTGGAATGACAGAGACCAAATGGAAAGGTTCAGATGTGAGAGAGTGGGAGTGTGGAATGGGTGTGTGTGCTGGAGTGAGTGAAGGAACAGCGAGAGAGAAGGTGCATGTTTGTTTGTAAGTAGCAAATGGAAGGAGTGTGTAAGAGAGTATGGGTCTGTGGGTTCAAGGATTGTGTGGGTGAGAATGAAAGTAGGAATACAAACGTGGGTGATTGTATGCGTGTATGCCCTGACAGAGGATATACTTGAAAGAAAGAAAGAAAGAGGAGTTCTGGATGAATGTGGAGGCGTGCCTGGAGAAGTTTGACAAGAACGAAAGAATATTTCTGATTGGGGATATGAATGGTAAGGTGGGTGATAGGAAAGTTGAGGGAGTGGTGGGAGGGTGGGGGGTACCATCAGAGGTGAATGGGAATGGTAGTGCACTTGTGGACGTATGTGTGGGGAGGAGGCTGTGGATAGCCAACACCTTCTTCCGACACAGAATGATCCACAGGTACACGTGGAAACGGATGTTGACGATGAAGGATAAGACAGTGGTGGAACGAAAGTCATGGATTGATTATGTATGTGTGGATGAACGAATGAAGAAATCTGTGATGGATGCTAGGGTGTATAGGGGTATTGGAGGGTGTCTGTCTGATCATTATGTAGTGGTAGCTAAGGTTAGGATACAAAAGAAGTGGGTGAGGAGAGCTGGAGGGAAGCAAGAGGAGGGTGGAATGGTGAGGAGGGTGGAGAGGTTGCAGGAGGAGGAAGTCAGGGAGGAGTACAGGAGAGCAGTGGAAAGACGACTAGGTGGGTTCGACCTGGAAGTTATGGAGGAAGTGGAGGAGATGAGCAAGGTGTTTAAGGATGAGATCTGTGCAGCATGTGAGGAGGTGTGTGGAGTGAGGAGAAGAGGGAGGGGAGTGAAAGGTACAGCTTGGTGGACAGAAGAGGTAAGAATAGCTGTGGAAGAAAAGAAGAAAGCATATAGAGAGTGGTTGGGTAGTAGAGGGAATGAAGATTCCGAGAGACAGAAACGAGCGAGGTACGTGGAGAGTAAGAGGGTGGTGAAGAGAGTAGTGAAGGAAAGTAAGAGAAGAGTAGATGAGGAATTTGGAAGGAATCTGAGTGTAAAATGGAGAGAGAGTAAGAAACTGTTCAGGAAAGAAGTCAAGACAGTTAGGGAAGGTAGCAAGGGAAACAGTAAGGGTGTGAAAGGTAAGAATGGGAGAATGCTAGCCGAGAAGCAAGAGAGAGTCGAAAGATGGAGGGAGTACTTCAGTGAGTTGCTAAATGTAAGGAATGAAGAGCCAGCAAACATAGCTGGATATGGTATGGGAGGGAGAAGAAGAGAAGTAGTGGAGGAGGAGGTGGGGATCAGGAGGTCAGAAGTGTGGGAAGCCATGAAAAGAGTGAAGTTGGGGAAAGCACCAGGAACAGATGGAGTGTGTGGGGAAATGTTGAGGTATGGTGGTGAGATAGTGATAGAATGGGTATGGAAAATGTGCAAACTAGCATGGGAGAAGGGGAGTGCACCCGATGACTGGAAGACTGGCAAAATAGTCCCCCTATATAAGGGCAAAGGGGAAAGAGGAGTGTGTGGTAACCACCGAGGAATATGTCTTCTAAGCGTAGTAGGGAAGGTATACAGTAGGGTAGTGATTGAGAGAGTGAGAGTGAGAACGGAGAAATGGATAGGCGACGAGCAGGGAGGTTTTAGGAAGGGAAGAGGATGTGTAGATCAGATTTTTACCCTGAATTGTGTTGTGGAGAAGTATCTGGAGAAGAAACAAAAGGTGTATGTTGCCTTTATGGACTTGGAGAAGGCCTATGACAGAGTGGATAGAGAAGGTTTGTGGAAAGTACTAAGAATATACGGAGTAGAGGGCAAGTTGCTGAAAGCAGTGAAGAGCATGTATGAGGGTGCAAAGGCGGCAGTACGTGTGGAGAGTGAGCAGAGCGAGTTCTTTGACCTGAATGTTGGTTTGAAACAGGGGTGTGTGATGTCCCCGTGGTTGTTTACTGTATATATGGATGGAGTCATGAAAGAAATACTATCAAGAGCAGTGGATGTTGGTGTATCGCTGAAAAGGGAGGGAAATGAGTGGAAGCTACCTATACTGCTGTTTGCGGATGATACAGTTCTGATGAGTGATAATGAATGGGAGTTGCAGGGTCTGGTAAATGAGTTTTGAACAGTGTGCGAAAAACAGAATTTGAAGGTAAGTACGGGGAAGAGCAAGGTTATGGTCTTCGAAAGGGGTGAAGTCACAGAGTGTGAGGTGAAGCTGAACGGTCAGGCTATGGAGATCGTCAACTCTTTTAAGTATCTGGGCAGTGTGTTGAGTAAAGATGGGACTATGGATGAAGAAGTGCGGGAGAGGGTACAACAGGGGAAGAGGGTTGTAGGAACGCTAAAAACAGTAACAAGAAATAGGGTGGTCAGTATGGAAGTGAAGAAGTCTTTGCATGACAGTGTGGTAATCCCGACACTGACTTACGGAAGCGAAGCATGGACGTTGGTTGAGAGACTCAGACCAAGAGTGAGAGCAGTGGAAATTAGTTACTTAAGGAGTGCGTGCGGAGTTACATGGAGGGATAGCCAGACTAATGAGGATGTAAGAAGGAGGTGTGGTGTGGAGGTAGATGTGCTGGAAAGTGTGAAAAGGAACAACTTGAGATGGTTCGGCCATATGGAACGTATGGAGAGCGAGAGAATGACTAAGAGGGTGTACGAGAGCGAGGTGGAGGGACAGAGAGGGAGAGATAGACCGAATATGAGGTGCAAGGATGGAGTGAGGAAGTACATGAACGAGGGCGGTGCTGGATGTGGGGAGAGGCGTCGACTGACTGGGGACAGAGGTGCATGGGGCGGTTCGTTCGTGGCCACCCCTTCGGGGATCACGGCGTCAGGCAATAGATAGATAGATAGAACAATTTCGAAGTGATATTATATGGATTTTGCCAATTCATATTTCTAGTGGTATTTATCATGTCTTACATCTAACAATATATGCTAGCGGATTTAACTTCAATTGGTAACCCTCCCGCTCGACTCGGCTCCAAGAAAATCGATAATGGTGGCACTTTAGTAAACAGGTGATAAACAAAACCGCATGCGTATCGGTTTGGTGTATCGGTATTATGGTAAGTTGGCTACCTACTATTGTTTATACGATATAGGAAGTAAATGATAAGTAAATTATTATATATTATATATAAAACAAAAACAACATTCCTGCAAAGAAAGCGAAACAGAGAGAGAGAGAGAGAATGCAGAAACTGAACTGAAGAAAGAGTGAAAAAGATATAATAATACAGAAATATTACAAGCAAATAAATGAAATAGAGGGATTAGTTAGAGAAAATAATAATGAGAATTACATATACGGATGAGGAAGAGAGAAAGGGAGCGCGAGAGAGGGAAAGCGAGCGAGCCAGAGAGAGAGACAGACAGGAGTGAGAGAGATTAGAGAAAATAATAATGAGAATTACATATACGGATGAGGAAGAGAGAGAGAGACAGAGCGCGCGAGAGAGGGAAAGCGAGCGAGCCAGAGAGAGAGAGAGAGAGAGAGAGAGAGACAGACAGGAGTGAGAGAGAGAGAGAAAGAAAGAGAGAGAGAGAGAGAGAGAGAATACAGAAATAAGGAGAAATAAGAGAAAAATAAGACCGATTACCGAAGGAATAGTAGACGCGCGAGAGAGGGAAAGCGAGCGAGCCAGAGAGAGAGAGAGACAGACAGACAGGAGTGAGAGAGAGAGAAAGAAAGAGAGAGAGAGAGAGAGAATACAGAGAATACACAAATAAGGAGAAATAAGAGAAAAATAAGACCGATTACCGAAGGAATAGTAGACGCGCGAGAGGCCGAAGTAAGGCCAGAGCGAACGCATCCGAACACGCCCGGGAAATAGACCAAAAAGTACATCCTCTTCCTCACCTCTTCCTACCCTCCACACTCGCTCATAACATCCATAATAGACTTATATGGGGAGACGAAGGGTTGCTCTTTCCAAAAATTATCGTTTTGTTCGCATTGGAGCCATAGTAACAGCGCTAGGGCGAGTGGAAGTGAGCGAATATTTCGGGATTATGCCCGCTGAGCGGTACAGTGTAAAATACCTTACTACCCGCTAAATAAGGGTTAATATACATTTGTAATTTAGTTAACTCCATAACTTATTTATACACCAATCATTCTTTCATACCCCACTACCACAGTCACCTACACATTCACTCATAAAAGGAAAAGACAATTATGGGTTGCCAGAGGAGCTGCATTGTATGGGTTAAATTATCTTGACTTCCGCTGTAAAAAGTCCTGCTAGGAGTCACTAATAGTTATAGTCCTAGTACCACGACACCAGTCAAAAGATTAACCAGGCACGTTCCAGGACCACGTTCAAACGTCACACTCTTGATACACGCAGGCCCCTCACACAGGCCCTCCACCAGTAGTTACATAGATAGGTCCCTCACACAGGCCCTCAACCAGTGGTGATACAGGTAGGCCCTTCACACAGGCCCTCTAACCAGTGGTGATACAGGTAGGCCCTTCACACAGGCCTTCCACCAGTAGTGACACAGGTAGGTCCCTCACACAGGGCCTCAACCAGTGGTGATACAGGTAGGCCCTTCACACAGGCCCCAACCAGTGGTGATACAGGTAGGCCCTTCACACAGGCCCTCCAACCAGTGGTGATACAGGTAGGCCCTTCACACAGGCCCTCTATCACAACCATCATATCACCAGGCTACCATGATGTCACCACTCGAGTTGTCAGCCAGTAACCATGTAGGGGAACCAAGACAAAAGGGCGGTGAAGATTACTCCACTCGCTGGGTAGTCGGGAGTAGCCAAGTATACAGCTCAGACCGGACGAAGTGCAGAATATCGTGAACTAGCTGTCTTATACAAGAAAGGAGCTCTGGGACAAGGTGAGGCCCACCCAGCACACGGCAGCAACCACACACTGCCTACAGTAATGAAAGAAACACTGTAGAGTAATAGTCTATAACAATTATATAATAAAGCACTATAACTTCATAATAGCTTCGCAAATTACAAACACCACTTTACTCCACAGTACACTACTGTATAATACTCACTAGGTAAAGGAGGAGCTGTGAACTCGCCGTGTGCTGTAGAGAGACTACCTAACAGGGGGTTCAAACAAAATTAAGAAAGTTAATATTAAGCTTCAACTATCTCATTATGGATAAAAAGATCATTCATGAGCATAGTTCGAAGCACCAAACACTAGGAAAGGAAACTCCCTCTCGTGCTCACTTGTACCGCTCTCATACGTACCGAAGCTACTTGAAACAATGAACCCTCAACCAAAACACAGGCTCTCACTAACACCCATATATGGATTCATTCATCCGAATATATTCACACTTACTAAAGAATTACGAATCATAAATATCCCTGACACCACCATGCAATCCATTCATATGCACAATGGCATCCATCTAGCTCAAAGAAAATTAACGGCTACTTTCCAGCAAGTCTATTGGACTCCTTCTCCTTATATAACAGCAAAAAGGGTTACAGAAGCCTGCAGAGCCTGTGCATTGGGCAAAGATAGGACCCGCACCGCCGGACCTACAGAAAGTTAGTAGCGTCCAAGCCATGGCAACTTCTTGCTGTAGATGTAATGGAACCAATGGAGGGAAACCAAGGTTATAAATACATCATCACTTTTGTGGACACATACTCAAAATATGTAATTGTTTGTCCAGCAAAGGAACATTCAGCCTTATCAGTAGCTGAAGCACTGATACAACGTGTGTTTCCGGACTTTGGATTACTGGAAGCCATTAATTCGGATAATGCCCCTGAATTTACCAGTCACATTTGGTACCAACTATCTCAGATGTGTGGCTTTAAAATAAGCCACTCCTTCCCATACTGCCTCAAGGTAACTCCATCTGCGAAAGAAGCCACTGAACCATTGCCAACCAAATAAGAACACGACTGCAACAAATGAACACCAAGGATTTGCCCAGCCAAGTAAAGATAGTCCAATGGGGGATAAATACCTGCCCCAGGAAAAGACGGAATATCACCCCACTAACGTGAGTTTGGAGTACCACCTTTGCTCCTACCTCTACGTCATCTATTTGTCCCATATGAGCCCTCCTCCAATTTCGACCAAGCCCTAGTCCATCTAAAGAACCGCCTCCAACAACTGCAATACTTCCAAGACCTCCAACCTGACGAAACTGCCAAAGTTAGTCCCCATCATGTCGGCGATCATGTCATGGTTGCTCAATTACCAGTGCCGTCGAAACTCAAGCCGAGATACCAAGGTCCTTTCGAGATCCTAACTGTTCCAAGTTGTTACCAGGTTACAATTAACTATTTTGGTGAGTCACGCACATACCGAAATAGATATATACGTAAGTTCCATCCCATTGATGAGAATATGATTATGCTTGCAGATCCCAAAGATAAAGACACATTGCCTGCATATAATGACCAGAATTTAGGATCCTCAGAACCATTGACACCCCTCATTCTTCTGCCCATTTCTCCTCCACCTTTGGCAAAACCAAATCTTGTTGCACCATCTCTTCACCCCATGTCTAAACCCTCTGTCAAGCCACATCCGTTGGCACTATTTGCACCCTCACACAACATTACTCATGAAATTTCTCTTCCACCTCCTACACGAATTGTCTCTGCCCCTCCTCAACTCCCTACTCAATCTAACAAAACTGTCACCAACTTAAAATCAAATCCTCCCATTTCCTCACCTGCCTTCAGCCTACCTATTTTTTTTAGAATCACCCTGTCCCATACCTACCACTCCAGCCATCCATAACATCACCTCCTTAGAATTTCAAACTTCTCCTTCACTGTCCAAAACGTCATCAATGGTATCCCCTCGCGCAAACAACCCACCTATAAGTCAAACGTCTAGCCCGACTATAAATAGTCCTGAACTGTCTACTCAGCTACCTGTACCCCTCACGAAACAGCCAAAAAACATCTACCTCTTCTCCTAGAAATCAAACCACTAGCCCGACTATAAACAACCCTGAACTTTTTACTCAGCTACCTATACCTCTCACTAGATCTCCTAAACCCTCTACTTCTTCTCATAAATCACCTACCCTGTCACCTAATCCTTCACTCACTTCTAAGTTTCACTATATTCCCCCCCATCCTCTTCCAAAATTGCCAAAAATTACCATTAAAGTCACCATCTTTAATGCAACCTATTTCTAATCCACCATGTCGAAGATCTGGCCGACGTGTGACACCACCGGAAAGATGGGCGCCTACCTTCAAGCCGACCTACAAAAGACGGGCTCCCACCAAAACCACCACCTCACCACCTTAAAGGGTCCCCGCCACACCTAGTGCGAGGTCAACTCCTCAACCTGCATCTCCAGCCATGACCAGGGATACACAACCCCAACTCAAGGAGCCCCTCCCACCTGGGCCCAACAACTCGTCACAACCAGGAGAGAACAGTACACCATCACCTCCTCCAGCAACCGCAGCTCCTACTGACCCTGCTCCCAAGATGAAAATCAACAGCCTGGTTGTGTCCTCCGACGACACCAACACTGTCATAAAGTCTCCTGCCCATCTACTCTTTGTAGCCAAGCACTCAAAAGCTCCTCTTCAGTTAACCTTGGCCACAGACACCACTATCCCTGCCGACACCACTTCAACCATCTGGGGTCTCCTTTCTCCAACACCTGACACCCTCTCTCACTACCTGCACCTTCAAAACTTACAGTTTAAGATCTCGAGGTCGAGATTTCGTTTTGGACGAGGGTGGTGAAATAACGGGGTTGAGCAGGCCCCCCGCCCCCACCCCCAGACCAACTCCCGAAGAGCAGCCATCCAGGACAACAGGAGAAATAAGAGAAGACAACAACAGGAGAAAATCAGAAATCATAAGACCCGACTGACTTCCCAGGCTTTAACTCCTGCCGAGATAAGCCAGTCTACCCCTTTTTCCGGATCTGTCCATGCTCTAAATTCCGGAGAAATAGATCAGTCTGCCCGAGAAAGGAGTTCGAGCCCTGGCCACTCACAGGGGCCCCAGCTCCTCCAATGGCAGAGGCAGGAACCTATGCCCGAGGCATATCATTGGTTCCAACCTGACTTGCAGTATAGTGAAGAAACCTTTATGCAAGTTGAGCACCAAGAACCTTCCCAATATCGGTACAAGTGGGAATCTCAGTACCCCCCCATAGTACCCCCCGGGAAGACCAGAAAGAAACCTATGGCCTGCAGAGTAAGGAAAACCAAATACCACGATAGACCGGAAATCATCTATTACGTCACCACAATGCCCTTTAAAAATATGGGACCAATATCAAGAGATTAAGAATCTCCATATGTATAAATAAGTAACTACCATGTATTCTTTGATTAAGAATTACCTTCACCATAGCCAAAACAACGATATCCACATGTCCTTATGAAATTGAAATACACCAACTTGAACCCCTCAAAATAAACCAAATATATCCTAACTATAACTGAAGGAAGTTAAGCACCGTCTACTGTATCTCGCTACTGGTAAAGCCGGAAGCGGGTAAAATCCATCGCGTTGAGTGCTTCATCCGACGTCCAGTCCGGAAAACACCTCCCCCTGAACAAGGGCAAGCGGCAGTTCCCTTCGACGTCCCTGCCGTACCACGAAAGGCAGCTCCCCTTGACGTCCAGCCCTGCGGAAACCCGAGTCCCCGTCGACCAGATTCTCGCTCAAGGCTCCCTCTACCCCTTACCCTAAGTGTCTCTGACTGTATTATGTAGTGGCTATTCGTTGTGAGTAAAATATGCGAGTATTCCATGTATAATTAACTCTAGATCTCTGCCGGTATATATATACATATATATATACACAGTAAATATATTCAAACATCTTTCAATCTTTCTTCACTGACATTCTAGTTGCAATGTTTTATTAAACGGAGAGAATAATTAATATTTAGTTTGTGCAACTAAATTCCATTCATAATAAGTACTCTTTTCCTATGAGTTTCAAACGCATGTCTGGAGAGGGAAATTCAAATTCTGAATATGTCTCATACAATGAGTTCCACTTGTCAATCTGTTTAGGCCATAGATTGGCCATAGAAAAATAAATAAGGGTACTGGTACCAACTGAAAGAAAAAATACTTTTTACTCTAGTTATATGAGTGGTCTATATGCGAGGTTTATGACAAAATAGGAAGGTATTTGTTACGCACCACGGTGTTATGTGGGTTTATGAGTTTGATAACATGAACATATTTCCTTTGGACAGGATTGTAACTTATTTGTTTTACATCGGATAATTTATTTTTGTTTAATTTGTTTGTTTAACCTAAAACTATTTATAGGTTTGAAATTCGATACATTGCATTTGGTGACAAAGTAACAACAGACTTAATTGAAATATTGTGAGTCTTTGTGTTTGTATTTTTCTTTCTTAGAAATATTATTTAGCAATATTATCTTTATTATTTTACTGTGCTTTTGCATATGATTGTTTTACCACGTCTTTGTGCATTTGTTTGCCTTGTTAAACTGTTGTATACAAACTATTGTATATATTTATTCCATTTTATTAGTGCATTTTTATGATTTTATTTTTGATAGCAAAAAATATAAAAATCCATGGCAATAACTTACTAACCAATTAATTCAATTATTAACTAATTTTGTTTTGGTCTTTACCTTGTTCTTTGCTCTCGTATAATGTTAAGATAATACCTTGCTGTGAAATAGCAAGTAATTTAAGTGGGGGCGTATTGCATGTAATATTTGGTAATTAATATAGGAATTATTAATACAACTCTAATATAATTTTAAGGTTATATACTTGCAGAAAATGTATATATTTAAGCAGGCAATTGTACACTAGAGGTTGAATCAATGTTATTTCTGGGTCGTTTATTCCCGTGTCAGATATATGCAACACCCAGCTCAAGCACGCTTGAGGTCAACAAGCTTCCGTCCACGTGATACAGAAATGTTGATAGGAATTTTCAATCATCTCTGAGGGAGCGGAGGTGAAGGGTAGAGAAAGGTTTTGAGATAAATTGTGTTCACTTAGACATAGGGCTTAGAGTCTCTAAAACGTGTGGAGATTCTCCCTATATGGGGAATACTCCCTGTTAATATGTATTAGTATATCACTGTTCCTGCATCATTAAGTTTGTTCCTATTTCTTAAGTTAAAATCATCATAATTTAAACATAATAAATTAGTGGCTGAATGACAGGTTTATTTAAATCCCTTTTTTCTATAAATATCAACATATTATATTTATAGTAATTTGGGAATCGGTGGCAGCATTATTACTACTTAAATAATTAGAAATAAAGGAGGGAATCCAGAATCAACAGAGAATCTACCAGAATCGACCAGAGTCTTCAATCAACCAATACTATATAATACATTTATAATACCTTTCAAGGTCACAATACTTTTGTACCTTACAGACTATTTTATGCAGATTAGGAAGTATTTGTGGTAGCTACAAGGATAAATGTATATAATTTGGAGCCTTCTAATTGCTAGAAGTCGTTCCAAACGTGAAGGTAATATGTCTTTGAGTAACATAAGCCGTACTTAATTAACTGTCTGTATAATGCCTCAGGGATATTGTTTTGTTCTCCCGAGTTCTGAGTCTGGAGAGATGGAAATGGAAAGTTATATTAATCACAGACACATACACGTGGCTAGGTAATATGAGTCACACCTGGTGTTGGATATATGTACAGTACAGATACTGACAATGTTCGTGAGCTCTTGCGATTTTCTTTATGCAAATATATCCTTTAGAATTATTTTCAGATCAAATTATATATTTGGTAATAAATACGAACTATGTATTTATTTATATATAGCTGATTAGATCTGAACATCAATCTAAATGGA
The DNA here is from genome assembly GCA_032716605.1 of Paralithodes platypus. Lineage (NCBI taxonomy): Eukaryota > Metazoa > Arthropoda > Malacostraca > Decapoda > Lithodidae > Paralithodes > Paralithodes platypus. The sequence goes on from CM064486.1 coordinate 60,708,577, forward strand.
TGTATTTATATAAAGAAACTAGAAAGAGCTCACGAAGACTTGTCAGTAGCTGTATATTTGGCCATATAACTTTGTGTCCAGGCCTGGATTTTATGTAGAGAAGGAAACATAGTGTGATAAACTTACAAGAACAAATTGCTATAAAATCATTAATTGGTCATATTATTTAACTATTGCATGAAAAAGTACACTTCTAATTGTGTCCATGCAAGGATTGTATGTATGGAAGGAAACATTGTGTGATTGACTTACAAGAATAGTTTGCTATCAAACCGGTATTTTGGACATAATCATTCAACTAATGGCAAGAAATACACTTCTAATTCAATCATACTAATTTCCCTTCCATTACATAAATATACGTGAATGCAAATTAATGTGGTCAATTGTACAATCATCTGCAAGGAAAGGTGATAGAAATGCTATAGAACTTTGCTGATATGATGGTGATCTATTTTGAAAGATTCCCATTAGACATATTTACAAGTCAGTATTTACTCATGTGAACAGTATAGCCCACTGTCTCAAGTTCATTTAATAGAAGTGCATCCGCTGCTTGCGGAGGCGATTGAATATAATGCTCAATCTATCAAACTTGAACATCATAACGTATCTATCTATCTATCTATCTATCTAACTATCTATCTTATCAGTTTTATCAGTTTTTACTAAATATGCTTGGAAATGAAGCAAAAGAAATTGATATTGACATTAATATTAATAAATCATCATGCATGTATTTCAAAGACAATAAAGATAAAAACTTAAAGCCAAAGTTGATGCTATGTGGAGAGATATTGAATGTTGTTAATGAACAAAAGTATCTAGGGTTTATAATAGATGATAATTTAAATAATGACAAAGACGTAATTAGGTGTCGTAACAAGTTTTATAATGAATTTAATTGTATTTTACGTAAATTTGCTAATGTTAATGTTAGGGTTTTTACTCAGTTGTTCCAAAGTTACTGCTCAAGTTTTTATGGTTCTGAATTATGGTTTTATAACAAAAAGTGCAAACTTCCTCTTAAGCAATTTGCAATTGGTTACCACAAAGCAATAAAGAAAATGCTGAAATTAAAATATTGGGAAAGTAATCATCATGCATGTGAATTGGTTGGACTAATGACATTTAATCATTTAATGAATTGGTTAAAAATTAGATTTGCTCACAAATGTCTCCTAAAACCTTGCAAGTTTTTACAGAAATGTTTATTAAACCTTGATGAATACCTATCGTTAGGAAAGGAAGTTAACCATATCCTATTACATGAATATGACGTATCAGATTTGAAAACTAATGATATAAATGCTATCAAGTCAAGAATTATGTTTGTACAAAACCATGAACCTAGAATGCGGTAATGTATGAGGTTACTGTTATCTCTATTGTATATATGTAAAAAGTTAATTGTGTTGCCTTTTATGAAATAAAGATTTGAGTCTGAATCTATCTGTATATATGTAAAATGTTACCATGTAACCTTTTATGAAATAAAGAATTAACTAACTAACTAACTATCTATATACTGTATATATATATATATATATATATATATATATATATATATATGTACACTCAACCCTCCGTTATCACGGGTTTGGTTATAGCGTTTCACCGTTATCGCGCATACCTAAAAAACCCAACTATTCTGTTACTGCGGGTCGTAGAGCCGTTATCGTGGTCCTTCTTTGACCGGAAAATTCGAAAATCCCGCCTGTCTACGTCACCGCCAAGCATGGGGTGATTCGGCAGCTGATTGGCTTGACGTCAGAGCGAGGTGGGGCTCTCATTGGCTGTTTTTTTCTGTTCTTATATTTATTAATCATGTATCATACAGTGGAACACCGAAAACAAGAGCAATATTAATGAAAGATTCAACATCAAACTAGCAAACACAAACAAACAAGTGAATCCAATGAATCCGAAATGATTGAAATCCGAGCGTCACTTGCGCATTTTACGGCCGCCATCTTTGATGTCGTCAACAAAAGCCAGACGCTTCAAAGTCCACCCACCTTTTACTTGCTTATTTGTGCCTGAACCTCTTATCTCTCGCGTATATTATGACCTCTAGTGCATTCAGTGATAGGGATGGTGGGCCTGGTGGTAATGATGTAGGAATTGAAAGCCCGAGACCATCAAAACACAGTCAAGTGCCGTGCCTGACGAAAGCCACGGAAACGAAACGACGATGGGCCTAGGCTATGCTATATATGATTGTTTTCAAATAAAGTCTATGTGGATGGTAATATCTTCATATGTATTTTTAAATATTTTCAATATATATTTATTGGATGTAGGCTTATTTAAGGGGAGAAATGGGTACTTGGGTGACTGTTTGGACGAATCTGGGGGCGAAAAGTTGGGACCTGGGAACCAAATTATTTTTCCCCATAAGTTATTAAGTTCCATTATCGCGATTCTCGTTATAGTGGCACTAATTAGGCATCAATTAGGCGCGATAACAGAGGGTTGAGTGTACTGTATATATGTATATACTAGGCGTAGGGATGTGGCGACCCCACCACCCGTCACTTTGTGGCACAGTCAGCTCCAGGAGGTTCGGACTGGGAATCCCACCTCCAGAATTATTAGGAGAAGGCTGTAGGCACCAGCCGAACAGGGTGGTACTCCCAGGGAGTACTAGGTGGTTGATATGGATGGCTGGAACTCCTGTTTCACCACCTGGCCTATCTAGCTGATCCTTTCTGTGCCTCATCAAACATTGCGGGCAACCCCAGCCTGCCCTTCAAAACACCTTCTCCTACTATATACATATATATATATATACTAGGCGTAGGGATGTGGCGACCCACCGCCCGTCACTTTATGGCGCAGTCAGCTGCAGGAGGTTGGGACCAGGAATCCCACCTCCAGAATTGTTAGGAGAAGACTGTAGGCACTAGTCGAACAGGGTGGTACTCCCGGGGAGTACTAGGTGGTTGATATGGACGGCTGGAACTCCTATTTCACCACCTGGCCTCTCTAGCTGATCCTTTCTGTGCCTCATCAAATATTGAGGGCAACTCAAGCCTGCCTTTCAAAACACCTTCTCCTACTATCAACACACTATATTACAAACTCCATACATATCTCACTTTCTCTATACCAAAAAACTGATGTGTAACGGGTTATCTTCTACCACTGTTGTTACACATATAAACACATCAGTATTAATTAAACACCCAATGCTCTCTGCTTGTAGGTTTATTGATGTCCTTATTGTTAGACTGCTTCAACGCACTTGTATAGTTACACACACACACACACACACCCTAACGACTAGACCCGAAATACGTAGGTCTGTAGTCGGTGGTGTTTGGGATAAGACTGGCTTGACCAGAGTGCCTCAAAGCAGCTCTCATTTCAAACTCAGTAACACGTACATACAGTAGGTGCACACACACGCTCATGTGTGCGTGCGTACACATAGGCCTATACTTACAGAGGGGCCTTGTCTTGTGGTTTAACGGTTAGGAGGGGAAACAGGGTTTTATGTTCTGAGTGCCCACTGACTCTTAAAATAATCTCGGAGAACACCATGATCTCTAAATCTCCATAACTGCAAAGTCTCTAAATGCACTCACAATATTATTCATAAGACTACTATTACAGATGAAAACTATACGACCAGCCTCAGAAATGCCCCCACCCGACTGTCCCCTGACTCCACAAAATGCTCTGGACCACTACCTTCTACTCTTACTAATAACTTCTGCAACATTTGTGGCCTCTCCTCTAATTTCCACTGTAGAACACCAACCACCTCTCCTCTGCCAACTCTGATCTTCTCTTTCTCACCGAGACACAGTTGTCTGGGACTACTGACAAAAAACCCTTCTCGTATCCTCCTACTATCTCTATGCTCAGTTTTGAGCCAAAGGTGGATGTTGCGTATATGTACGCAACAATCTTGCTATCTCTCCTGTTACCAACTTAGATTCTTCTGAATTCTCAACTCTTTGGCTACAGCTTTCTTGTCACTCTCAAACTAAATATTTCTGTGCAGTTTATCTCTCCCCTAATTCTACTGACTATCCAAAATTCTTCGACTATCAAACTTCTAAAGTGGAACACATTCTATCCATCTCTCCTTTCGCAGAAATCTCCATCTTAGGAGATTTCAACGTTCACCACAGCTAATGGCTCTCCTCTGTTTCCACTGACCAATCTGGTGATAAAGCCTTTATCTTTTCTATCCTAAACGACCTAGAGCAGTTAGTCCAGCAACCCACCGGTATCCCAGATTGCTTCGGAGATCGGCCCAACATTCTTGACTTAGTTCTAACCTCTAACTCTACTGCTTATACTATAAATCTTTTCTCTCCTTTGGGCTCCTCCGACCATAAACTAATATCTGTTACCTGTCCTATCTCTTTGGTATGGCCGCCTGATTCTCCCAACCAGCGGCGTTTGTGGCACATTGGCGCTGCCGACTGGGAGGCTGTTTGGCAGTACTTCTTTGATTTCCCTTGGAATGACTTTTGCTTCCGTGGCCAGGGACTTTCGGAGGGTGCTGAATTCATTACCAAGGTAATCCTCTCGGGCATGGAAGCATTTAGTCCATTTTCTTTCTCTCAGTCTAATGCAAAAAAATCTTGGTTTACTCACGCTTGTTTTACTGCTGTCCGCAACAAGGAGAAATCATTCAAACGAATCCAATGCCTTGACAATCAAGGAACTCATTCTTCTTATGTTTCTGTCCAGAATCAAACCAAATCTGTTCTTCGACTTGCCAAGCACTCTTTCATCAATAATAAATACTCTGTACTATCCAACTCTAGCTCTTCCCAAGCTTTCTGGCATCTAGCCAAAAACCTCTCCAACAATTTTTCTTCCTCGTCTTTCCCTCCCCTTTTCCTTTCTGCTGGCACAACCATCACTTCTTCCTCTGATAAAGCTGAACTCTTCGCTCAAACTTTTGCTAAAAACTCAACCTTGGATGATTCCGGTGCTATTAATACCTCTCCACCGCCCTCTTTCCTACTTATGCCTAATATCCTAATCTCTTCTAAAGATGTACTTTCTACCCTCTCTGGGCTTAACTCTATGAAGGCGTATGGTACGAACGGTGATCCTCCTATTATACTCAAAAACTGTGCTGCTGTGCTGACTCCCTGCCTAGGCAAATTCTTTCGTCTCTGTCTCTCCTCTAACATCTCCCCTTCTTGCTGGAAGTTTGCTCTCATTCTCATCCAGCCCAAAGAAGGGTGACCGCTCTCAACCCTCCAACTATCGTCCAATTGCTCTTATCTCTTGTATCTCTAAAGTTTTTGATACTATCCTTGATTCTAAATATCTTAAGCATTTCTCTTCTCAAAATCTACTCTCAGATCGCCAGTATGGCTTCCTTAAGGGTCGCTCTATTGGTGATCTTTTTTCATATCCTACTAACTCTTGGTCATCCTCTTTTCGGGACTTCGGTGAGACCTTTTTTATTGCACTAGACATATCGAAGGCCTTTGATAGATTCTGGTACAAATCTATAATTTCTAAACTACCCTCCTTCGGTTTCTATCCCTCCATCTGTGCCTATGTCTTTAATTTCGTTTCCGGCCGTTCCATAGCTGCGATTGTGGACGGCCGTCGCTCACTGCTTATCCTATCAACTCCGGTGTTCCTCAGGGCCCTGTCCTATCTCCCATTCTCTTTATAATTTTCATAAAATTAATTATCTTCTCAACTGTACCTCCAGTCCCATCCATTCATACACAGACGACTCTACCTTACACTACTCAATTAGTTTTCCAGAACGCCCCAGCAAGCAATCCCTCAAAAACAAACGTAATGAAGCCATAGAACATTTATCTGCTGATCTAACTACTATTTCCAATTAGGGCAGAGAAAACCTTGTTGCGTTTAATGCTTCCAAAACCCAAATTCTCCATTTTACTACCCGACAAGAACTCCCAAATGACTTAACCTTATACTTCAACAATATAAAAATCAATCCTTCATTTTCTCTCAATATTCTTGGTGTCTCTTTTTCTTCTGCTCTCACTTGGAAGGACCATATTAGCAGTCTTGCTAAGGCAGCCTCCCAGAAGCTGGGTGTGCTCAACCGCCTCAAGGGGCACGGTGCGTCCTTGTATTGAGTATTGTTCACATGTGTAGGGAGGATCCACTCACACTGCACTCCTAGACATAGTAGAAAGGAAGGCTTTTCGTATCATTAACTCAAGTCCACTCACCAACTCTTTGTAATCTCTCTCTGTCCGCTGCAATGTTTGATCTCTCTCGCTATGCTATTGTTACTATAATAATCTGTGTTCCTCAGAACTCTCCCAGTGTTTACCACCTCCTCTACGTAGGGCACGTGGTAGTTGTCTTGCAACACAATCCCATCCCTACTCTGTGCAACTCTCCAACCCAAGAGTGAAACTTTACTCTCAGACTTTCTTCTATTCAACCGCTGAGCTCTGAAAATCTCTCTAAGAATCATTCTTTCCCTTTTCCTATTACTTAAAATGCTTCAAACTCCGTGTGTCCAGGCATTTTGACTTGAACGTCCCTTGATTTTGGCCCTGTCACTCTTTCAACTCTGCGGGAGGCAATCGCTACAGGCAGTTCTGTCTTTTGCTTCTATCACTCACATAGACAAAACAAAAATCTCGTAGTTTATACCTACTATGGGTTTCAGGGGCCGTGTTACATTGTTTTTCGGGAATAACTTATTAACAAACAGTTGGATCAGTATGATATTTTGACACAGCTTTGTTCACACCTGCCCTAACTTTCGGCAATATAGTGCATTACCAAAAGTGTAGAAATAAGCCACTTGTCCCTGCCCTAACTTTCGGCAATATAGTGCATTACCAAAAGTGTAGAAATAAGCCACTTGTCCCTGTGTCATGAGGTTAAAGTCACACTTTAATGACTAAGAAACGGACAAGGCTACCGTGGCTTACCTGTGAGAACCACCAAACCATTATTGCTCCTCCATCAAACATGGTAGTTATCAGCCACCACCACTACTATCGCCTTTAAATTCAAGTTATTTTTTTTTTTTTTTTTTTTTTTTTAAGAGACAGTGAATGAAGGAAGGAAAAACACAGATAAATAAAAAAGGTCCATGTGCCTAAAGGCATCCTCCATTCAAAAAATGTTTGTAACAACTGGATTTAAACATTTGTAGATTGTAAGTTTGTTGAAAGCAATACGAGGGAAGTGAATTCCAAAGAGTAATAGCTCTGGAGATAAATGAATTCTGATAAGCAGAAGTTCTGCATTGTGGAGGAGAAAGTGTAAATTCATGGGCGCTCTCAGCTGCCCTAGTTCTACGGGGAAAGATGTGGAGAGGCGGCACAATTGAAGCAAGTTCCTCGGAACAATTGCTGTGCAAATATCTGTAGAATAATGCAAGGGATGCAACGTTTCTTCATATGGATAATGTAGGAAGGTCCTGTGTGATTGCAGGGTTATTGATTAATCTAATAGCTTTATTTTGAATTTTGTCCAACTGCCTCAATGCAACCACTCCACTTCCACCCCACAGAGGTGAACAGTAATCCATCTGAGAACGCACATGACTTTTATATATTACGGCCAACTGCTTGTCAGTGAAGAATTCTCGAACTCTGTACAGGAGTCCCAGTTTTTTAGAGGCATTCTTAGCAATGCTTCTAACATAATGTGTCCAGCTCAAGTTAGTAGTTAATGTTACACCGAGAATGTCAATACTAGGGGAAGGGGGAATATTTACATCATTAAAACATATATGGGAGTCAGTGAGATTCTGTCGGTTAGAAAATTGAATGTACTTGGTTTTCTGTGCATTAAAGGAAACTAGATTCTTTTGTCCCCATTCATTAATTCTAGAAAGGTCCTGGTTCAGAGAAATTGCAGTGTTTATTTTTGAATTTATAAGATCGGGTTGGGTGAAAGAATTGGTAAATGTGAAGGAACTGTGGAGTGTTGAGTCATCTGCGTAGGAATGTATTGGATTATGAGTGGTAGATATGAGATCATTGATATGAATGAGGAACAGAGTTGGGGCCAAAACTGATCCCTGGGGAACACCAGCATTTATTGAGTGAAATTGAGAATAAAGGCCATCTACCATTACACATACTTTTCTGTTATGAAGATAAGAAGAAATTAGTGGAACTAATGATGCAAAACCGTAGTGTGACATCTTCGACAATAAGGATTGATGCCAGACTCTATCAAATGCCTTTGATATATCCAGTGCTATTGTATGTGTTTCACCATGTTGGTCTGTAGCTTGGTTGATTTGATGCGTAAGAAGGCAAAGAATGTCTGCAGTTGATCGACATCGTCTAAAACCATATTGCCTATCACTGATTAATTTATTATTCTCAAGATGCTTAATTATGTGATTATTTAATATAATTTCAAAGACTTTACCAAGAGTGGAAGTTATAGCTATTGGTCTGTAGTTTGATGGATCTGAAGAGGCACCTCATTTAGGAACTGGATGGATGTTTGCTTCTTTCCAGGATACTGGGAAGCATGAGGTATGAGTACACAGACGGAAACATTTTGCCAATACAGGAGCGAGCACCAAGGAGCAATTCTTAAGTACTATTGGAGGAATTTCATCTGGACCTTATCTACCGAGAGATTCTGCAAAATAGTTTTGACATGTCTGGTGTGGATCTTAAGTGAGGGAATTTCAGGCGAATTAAAATTAAGTACAGGGACATCTTGATTTATTTCATCTAAGGTTGAGTTGGTGGAGAAAATATCCACAAGAAGGTTAGCTTTACCTCGTGGGTCACTTACAAGATTGCCAGTCGGAGATTTTAATGGTGGAATGGATGAAGCAGTAGTGAAGTTGGATTTGAATGAGTTAAGAGTAGACCAAAATATTTTGTTATCATTTGGATTATTTAGAAGTGTATTTGCCTGCTTGTGGAGAAAGTTTGATTTAGTTAGGTTTAATACAGTTTTGGCATGATTTCTGATGTTTCTAAAGTAATTAAAGGCTTCATGTGTTTTTGATCTTGTGTATGCATTGTAGGCTATTGCTTTTTGTTCAGTTACTCTAGCACAATTATGGTCAAACCATTTAGGTGAATTAGATCTTTTACTGTACTTTTGATGAGGAATAAAAGTTTCCATTCCATTTTTACAAAATCTTGTATGTGGCTCAAGGTGGAGTGTGCATCATTAGAAAAGAAAGAGGTCCAGGGAATATCAATAAAGAAACCTTGAAGACCCTCCCAGTCTGCCCTATCGTAATGCCATTTAGTCACCAAAACAGGTTCAGAGTGGGAAGGTGTGGTAGGTGATAGACAGGTGGCCTGTATCAGACAGTGATCAGAAGATCCCAGCGGGGATATATCATATATCAATGATATGTCAATATCAAGCATAAATATACAAAAAGTATGTATTTTTGTATATTTTTATTTTGATATTGACATAACTTGAATTTAATGGCGATAGTAGGGTTGGGTGGTGGCTGATAACTACCGTGTTTGATGGAGGAGCTATAATGGTTTGGTGGTTCTCACAGGTAAGCCACGGTAGCCTTGTCCGTTTCTTAGTCATTAATGTGTGACTTTAACCTCATTACACAGGGACAAGTGGCTTATTTCTACACCCTAGAATTACGAAAATACTTCCCCAGACCCCTTTTAAAATACAAGACGTCCCTAGGCCCTCTTCAAGTTAAATATACAAAACAAATCGGTAGAAAAATGTCCCGACCGAAGGCCGGTTTCTTCAAAATTGCAGGCTCGCTTTCGCTCGTCCAGGAAATATCGACATATGATTGTCTTGAAGGGTCTTATGTACGCCAAAAGAATGAGGTGAAATGTTTTTAAGTCTCCAAACTAATGAAGCAAAACAGGGAGGATCTAAATAGACCCATCCTGCACCAAATAGCGTTAAGGGGAGGCTTTTGTTTTTTGTTGTACTCCCTTCTCCATCGTGCTTAGCCCCATTACTTTTTACATTTTGAGACGTTTGCCCCATTTATTTGTCAACAATAAGGCCTTACGTGCCATTTAGGTGCGAAAAATTTGCAAATTCAATTCGAAAGGGGGTCCTGGGGATGTTGTTAAGCTTGACAGAGTCCTAGGGAACAAACGAAGCAAAACTATATATCAATACCGATATATATATATATATATATATATGTATTTATTATACCCCCTCCATCCCCACCTAACTCTTTCAATCAGTTCACTCCAATGTTCTCTCCTTCAATCTACCCCCCACCCCCCGTCTCCCTGACACTTTGCATTCTTCTTAGGAGGGATATGTCATAGTTAAAGGGCTAACAGAGGTTATTATCTTTGTATTTATTATTATTTATTTGTATTATTATTATATAATTTAGTTTTCTCAATAGAACTCTATCAAAATTAGACACATACTGTATACATAAACAAAAATAAAAAATTAAATAAATAACTAAGGCCGCCCCCCCCCCCCCCCCCCCATTCTTCGAGATATATGTTTACATTTGTTGTAGGCAAATCGGGACCCTAACAAATGATAGGGTCGCTATCGCTCCCCGGGTCTTCATATTGACAAAGAAATGTGGCGAATGTTTTTAAAATCGCCAAACTAATAGGGCGAAAGTCTTAAAATATCATAACTAATGGGGCTAAGCATGAGGGAGAAGGGGATCCAGAAAAAACAAACACCTCCCTTCAAGGTAAGATAACAATGCCTATATATACACTATATAGGTGTATGAGTATTTTAGCTTGTGAGTGTACACCAGCACAACTGTGTCGACTATGAAGCATATGACAGTTTTTTCTGGCTATCATTTTACGATTTTATGCAATTTAGGGATGATTTGTGGGAATATTAAGGGTAAAGACTATCCCAATTACCCCTCTGACTTCCATATACCATTCCTAATCTGAATAAAACTGTCTAACAACAGCCAGAAAACAGAGGAGTAATGCATCATCGGCTCTTCTAAGGGCAATAAAACCCGTAGTAAATAATTCAGTACAAACGTCTCCCAACCTTAAACACAAACTCCAATAGAATCTGAGAATAGTCCGCGGGCAAGAGAATTACCCAGATCATATTGCATTACCAGAATTCCATCTGGAAAATGAAAACTCCTTATATAAATGATAAAAATGGGAATATTATAAGCAAAGGCTCTCTGTGCAGGGTTGCCAAATAGAGTCTGCTATATAGTAAATACAGGCCGAAAATCGCTAGAGTAATGCCACAAAGCTCTGAAATATCGATCTTAAAGGCTCAAATCTTGAAAATATCGCTCTAATACGGCTCAAATCTCGAGAATCTTGCTGAAAATATTTTCGCTAGATGTAAAAGTTTGCCTTTAGATAGAAGGAAATATATCTAGATCTTGCGGGAAAGTAGCTAAATTGGCAACACTGTCTCCGTGGCCATGGGAAAAAGCAGGAACCAATACCATCTGCTGTAAATGGAGGTCTGCCAGCACCTTACCGTCTTCTCAGGAGGTGCTAGAGAACAGTTTACAAAGGAGTGCAATGGAATCCTCATAACACGGAGGTCTTATCATATGCTGTCGTTACAAAGCTTGCATATTATCTATCTATCTATCTATCTATTGCCTGACGCCGTGATCCCCGAAAAGGTGGCCACGAACGAACCGCCCCCATGCACCTCTGTCCCCAGTCAGTCGACGCCCCTCCCCCCAACCAGCACCGCCTTCGTTCATGTAGTTCCTCACTCCATCCTTCCACCTCATATTCGGTCTACCTCTCCCCCTCTGTCCCTCCACCTCGCTCTCGTACACCCTCTTAGTCATTCTCTCGCTTTCCATACGTTCCATATGCCCGAACCATCTCAAGTTGTTCCTTTTCACACTTTCCAGCACATCTACCTCCACACCACTGTATATTATACTGTTGGCCAATAATATGACACATCTACCTCCACACCACTGTATATCTACCTCCACACCACTGTATATCTACCTCCACACCACTGTATATTATACTGTTGGCCAATAATATGATACATCTACCTCCACACCACTGTATATTATACTGTTGGCCAATAATATGATACATCTACCTCCACACCACTGTATATTATACTGTTGGCCAATAATATGATACATCTACCTCCACACCACTGTATATCTACCTCCACACCACTGTATATCTACCTCCACACCACTGTATATCTACCTCCACACCACTGTATATCTACCTCCACACCACTGTATATCTACCTCCACACCACTGTATATCTACCTCCACACCACTGTATATCTACCTCCACACCACTGTATATCTACCTCCACACCACTGTATATCTACCTCCACACCACTGTATATCTACCTCCACACCACTGTATATCTACCTCCACACCACTGTATATCTACCTCCACACCACTGTATATCTACCTCCACACCACTGTATATCTACCTCCACACCACTGTATATCTACCTCCACACCACTGTATATCTACCTCCACACCACTGTATATCTACCTCCACACCACTGTATATCTACCTCCACACCACTGTATATCTACCTCCACACCACTGTATATCTACCTCCACACCACTGTATATCTACCTCCACACCACTGTATATTATACTGTTGGCCAATAGTATGATACATTAAAGGGGAAGAGCTTATTTTTTGTTTGATTATTTCATATATTTATTATAATGAAATGGGGCAAGAAAAGTTCAAAATGTTAAACTTTAGTCTCACTGTTTCTCTAATGTTTATACACTGATTATAAATATAGGCCTACCATTACAAGTGGTGTCAAAAGGTTCATAAACTCTACTACATATTTCCACTTATCACGTTTAGTTAAGTTTTTAGATTTGAATTTATGTGATTTTATTTTAGCCTTAAAAAGAGGAAGACAAATTCATGGTATCAATAAGATAACTATTGATATTTTGGAAAGCACATGAGATATATACTCAAACTAAAACCATCACTTCAATCCATAATCATAATAATTTGTTAACAACAAATTATTATATAGTTTTTCCATTTAAGTTCCCGGGCAGAAAACTGGAACTTTAAAAGTGGAAAAAGTAATCAATGATAGGGAAGAAATTAACATTTGTGGGGTAAGGTAGAATCACAATGGGCTAAGAACAAACCCAGTATATGTAATTTACATTTGTGGGGTAAGGTAGAATCACAATGGGCTAAGAACAAACCCAGTATATGTAATTTACATTTGTGGGGTAAGGTAGAATCACAATGGGCTAAGAACAAACCCAGTATATGTAATTTACATTTGTGGGGTAAGGTAGAATCACAATGGGCTAAGAACAAACCCAGTATATGTAATTTACATTTGTGGGGTAAGGTAGAATCACAATGGGCTAAGAACAAACCCAGTATATGTAATTTACATTTGTGGGGTAAGGTAGAATCACAATGGGCTAAGAACAAACCCAGTATATGTAATTTACATTTGTGGGGTAAGGTAGAATCACAATGGGCTAAGAACAAACCCAGTATATGTAATTTACATTTGTGGGGTAAGGTAGAATCACAATGGGCTAAGAACAAACCCAGTATATGTAATTTACATTTGTGGGGTAAGGTAGAATCACAATGGGCTAAGAACAAACCCAGTATATGTAATTTACATTTGTGGGGTAAGGTAGAATCACAATGGGCTAAGAACAAACCCAGTATATGTAATTTACATTTGTGGGGTAAGGTAGAATCACAATGGGCTAAGAACAAACCCAGTATATGTAATTTACATTTGTGGGGTAAGGTAGAATCACAATGGGCTAAGAACAAACCCAGTATATGTAATTTTTCTTATCATGGGAATTTCTGGCCCATATTATAATATGCACTCTGTTATCTTGTTATAAGTTCATCTGAAAATGTATTTTATCCAGCCTGACACAAAAGACAAACTTTAAAAGTGGCAATCGTAATCAGTGATAGGGGAAGAAATAAACATGTGTGTGGTCATTTTCGCCTCGAAAAAAAACTTGGTTATTTTTTAGCCCATTTCATTCATTATTAGTATTATTATTATTTGTTTGTAGTTTCCTCCCTAGACCTAGACCTCCATCACATTTAAAACAACATCCATTAAATCCACTTCAACCAAATTACATTTTTGGTTGAAAAATCTCCCGGCCGAAGGTCGACTCTTCCAAAATTACAGGCTAACTATCGTTCGCCAGGAAAACACCGACAGCTACAGTAAATAGCAAGAAAGGTCTCAATATTAACAAATACATGGGGCGAAAGGTGTTAAAATCGACAAACTAATGGGGCAAACATCTTTAAATCTGAAAACTAATGGGGTTAAACATGAGAGAGAAGGGGGTCTAGAAAAATGACCCATCTTCCCTTAAAGTGATATACAGTCACACTCATTTGAATCTTTAAGAGGAGATGGGTCATTTTTCTAGACCCCCTTCTCCCTCATGTTTAGCCCCATTAGTTTTCAGATTTAAAGTTGTTTGCCCCATTAGTTTGTCGAATTTAACATCTTTCGCCCCCTTTCTTTGTTAATATTAATATATATATACAGTATATACCGGTATATATATATATATATATATACAGTATATACCGGCATATATATATATATATATATATATATATATATATATACAGTATATACCGGCATATATATATATATATATATATATATATATATATACTGTATATACCGGTATATATATATAGATATATATATATACAGTATATAATTATATATATACTGTATATATATATACTGTATATATATATTTTGTTTTCTTTATTCCAACTACTCCCTCTCGGGCATAGGCTGAGAGCATGTACATTCAACCATTCAACATTGAACGGTGAAGCCCGTGAGGTCTCGCTCCAGTCTAGGGGATGAGACACGTGAAGCACTTTTAGCTGCAACCAGCCCCTGTCACCTTGTCTTCACAGGATGCATGGGGCTCAGTTGCTCACTCACGGCTCGAAGCAGCCCCATCTCTGAAACTGCCTCGATCCAGTGCTTCACTGTCTCATCTCCTAGACTCGGACCCTCACTCTCAGAATGCCACCTATTGTACAATGAACTCACTAGGCATGGCCCCCCTGTAACCTATTTTGAATATGAGAATATTAATACAGTGCTATTTAATCCGGGAACAATGAGGGTATACAGTATATATGGAGTTTCGGTGGGCTTTGTGGTAATGCATGGATACTAGGCACAGCACAAATGCCATCCCAATAATATCTTCCCATTGACATATCGGGATTCGAACTCGGGTCCAATGGATTACCAGTCCAGTGGCAAGACCACTCCACCACACCTCCCCGTACATATTTAGCCACATTAGCTTTCAGATATGATGACGTTCGGCTTATTAGTTTAGCGATGTTAAAACCTTTCACCCCATTTCTGTGTCAATATTAAGACTGTTCGTGTCATTTAGGTGTCGATTTATTTCTGGCAAACTATAGCGAGCCTGTAATTTAAGAGGAACATATTTATTTCGAAAAATGTACAAATTTATCTTGAAGGAGGGTCTTCGGGGTGATATTTGTAAGCTTGATGGAGGTCTAGGAAGGAATCTAAAAACAATTATGAAAATATATAAAAATGAAGAAATATATACGTCCATCCCTCCTTAAATATATACGTCCATCCCTCCTTAAATATATACGTCCATCCCTCCTTAAATATATACGTCCATCCCTCCTTAAATATATACGTCCATCCCTCCTTAAATATATACGTCCATCCCTCCTTAAATATATACGTCCATCCCTCCTTAAATATATACGTCCCATCCCTCCTTAAATATATACGTCCATCCCTCCTTAAATATATACGTCCATCCCTCCTTAAATATATACGTCCATCCCTCCTTAAATATATACGTCCATCCCTCCTTAAATATATACGTCCATCCCTCCTTAAAGTCAATTTGTGAAGCCTCTGGGATATTACATAGCATTGCCTTGTCTCGCTTGGGTTCAATCTATATATCTATCTATCTATCTATCTATCTATCTATCTATTCTATATGCTCAGCTTGAAATGGGTGTGCAGGTATTATGGCTCGTTAGTGTACTTTCTTATGTTGTGGAATAATGTCAATCCCATTACCCTAGAGCCATTAAACGATACTGATATAATGCCATCCATATTTTAACCCCTTCACCTCCAATACGTAAAAATCATCGTATTCTGGGGATGGGCGTATTCTGGGGATGGGCGTATTCTGGGGATGGGCGTATTCTGGGGATGGGCGTATTTATTTGCTCATGTATGTATGTTCTTATTATATTTTTAGGTTCCTCCCTAGACTTCCACCAAACTTAAACAAAAAAATTGTAAATTTTTTCGATAGAAAAATGTCCCGGCCGAACGCCGGTCCTTCTTAAATTACAGGCTCGCCCTCGCTCGCCAGAAAAAAATCAACACCTAAATGGCACAAAAAGTCTTAATATTGACAAATAAGTGGGGCGAAAGGTCTTACAATCGCCAAACTAATGAGCCTCATATCTTGAAATCTGAAAACCAATGGGGCAAACATGAGGAAGAAGAGGAACCAGGAAAGCGACCCATATCCCCTTAATCCTAGGTATTAATAGAGGACTGCATTCAGGTATAATTAATAGAGGACTGCATTCAGGTATAATTAATAGAGGACTGCATTCAGGTATAATTAATAGAGGACTGCATTCAGGTATAATTAATAGAGGACTGCATTCAGGTATAATTAATAGAGGACTGGAGGACTGCATTCAGGTATAATTAATAGAGGACTGCATTCAGGTATAATTAATAGAGGACTGCATTCAGGTATAATTAATAGAGGACTGCATTCAGGTATAATGAATAGAGGACTGCATTCAGGTATAATTAATAGAGGACTGCATTCAGGTATAATTTAATTAATAGAGGACTGCATTCAGGTATAATGAATAGAGGACTGCATTCAGGTATAATTAATAGAGGACTGCATTCAGGTATAATTAATAGAGGACTGCATTCAGGTATAATTTAATTAATAGAGGACTGCATTCAGGTATAATTTAATTAAATATACAGTCATGGGCATTAACCCTTACAGTACCGGTGCCATCCATTAAATATACAGTCATGGGCATTAACCCTTACAGTACCGGTGCCATCCATTAAATATACAGTCATGGGCATTAACCCTTACAGTACCGGTGCCATCCATTTAACTCTATGCTGGCTACGGTTTGACGATTTTATTCGGTATAAACATTACTAGGCTTCGAACTATTTTGTGGTCCCTCTTCTCCTAAAGGTTTATCCCCATCATTAATTAAATTGTAGACGTTCGCCCTACTAGTTTGGCGATTTTAAGACTTTTCGCCCCATTGCTGTCAATTGTAAGACCTTTCGTGACATTCAGGTGTCAATCCATTTCTTGGCGAGCGATAGCGAGCCTGTAATCTAAGAGGCCTTCGGCAGGGAAAATTTTTCTACCGAAAAATTTACACATTTATCTTCTTGGGGGTAATTTGTTAAGCTTGGTGGAGGTCTAGGCAGCAATTCAAAAAATATACCCTTAACCCTTTCTGTACCGGCTGCGTATTTTTCATTTTATTCTACCTATTTAGAGGATCAATGATAGTAAAAAGGTTTAAGTGAAATAGTTCGAAACCTGTTAAATGCTGGAGGCCATTTTGAAACTGAATAAATTAGTTTAATAGTAGCTAATATAAAGTTTAAAGGATGTCGCCGGTACAGAAGGGGTTAAGAAGTTTTCAAGTATTCCTGACCACGACAATAGAAAATACGTGTCCGTACTGACTCAACAAGCTTCGCCTTCTTTGTCTATATAAATATACAAAATAAAATATAAATATATAATCGGTTTACTGCTGATGGGTGATTCTTACCTATGTATGCTTACGTACTGTAAGCATAATAAATGATAATAATAATATAATATAATAGTGCTAATAAATCATGTTTCAGCTGTTATTACGTTTGGCTTGCTCTGTGCTGCATTAATGTCTGCCAGACGTTGAATAGGGTGGGTAAGTATAGGAACATGTTTTGT
Source organism: Paralithodes platypus (assembly GCA_032716605.1). Lineage (NCBI taxonomy): Eukaryota > Metazoa > Arthropoda > Malacostraca > Decapoda > Lithodidae > Paralithodes > Paralithodes platypus. Next base: position 60,726,552 of record CM064486.1, read on the forward strand.
GTATCTCACTCGAACGGAAAACATCGAGTTTAGATATTGCGGATACTAATTATTGATCAAAATATGCGCCCAGTCAGCAGGCGCCAAAATGCCACAAGCGCCGTAGGTTGGGGGTGAGAAATACTGGAGAGACAGAACAGGTAACAGAGATAAGGTTGGGGGTGAGAAGTACTGGAGAGACAGAACAGGTAACAGAGATAAGGTTGGGGGTGAGAAGTACTGGAGAGACAGAACAGGTAACAGAGATAAGGTTGGGGGTGAGAAGTACTGGAGAGACAGAACAGGTAACAGAGATAAGGTGGCGGATGAGAAGTACTGGGGAGACAGAACAGGTAACAGAGATAAGGTTGGGGGTGAGAAGTACTGGAGAGACAGAACAGGTAACAGAGATAAGGTTGGGGGTGAGAAGTACTGGAGAGACAGAACAGGTAACAGAGATAAGGTTGTGATCGGAGGAGCCTAACGGAGAGAGAAGATTTACAGTGTAAGCTGAAGGATTTGAGGTTAAAAATAGGCAAAACATTTTGGGCCGATCTCCAGGGTGGTCCGGGATACAGTTGGGGTGAAATAACTGTTCCAGGTAATTTATGATAAAAGAAATGTAGGCTTGTTTACCAGGTTGGTCAATGAAATGGTGAACATTGAAATCTCCTAAAATGGAGATTTGAGAGAAGGGAGAAATGGATAAAATGTGTCCCACTTTAGAAGTAAGATAGTCAAAACATTTTTGATAGTCAGTAGAATTAGGGGAGAGATAAACAGCTCTGATATATTTAGTGAGAGAGTGACAAGATAACTTAAGCCAGAGAATTGTAACTTCATATAAGAGTAAACGTTGGGAACACGAGAGCAAGAAATATTGTTGCGCACGTACACAGAACATCCACCTTTGGCTTTGAACTGAGGATAGAGATAGTAGGAGGACACAGAGAAGGGTTTGCTGTCAGTAGTCCTGCTAAAAACTGGGTTTCGGTGAGAAAGAGATCAGGGTTGGCAGAGGAGAGGTAGTGTTCAACAGAGTGAAAGTTAGAGGAAAGGCGACGAATGTTGCAGACATTTATGGTAAGAGTAGAAGGTTGTGGTCCAGCGCATTTTGATAGGTCATCGCCAGGTGCCAAGCTGAGGGGGTCATTTCTGGCCCTACCCCCTGGGGACTCCGAGGCTGGTCGTATTAACGTCATAATGTTTGCATTTTTTGAAGAAACACCCTTCCGTTATACCAACCACATACGCATACCATTCCAACCACAAACAAACGCACGGACAAACACCAATCCAACCATTCACACACACCAATTCAACCCTCCCCACACACACACACACACACACATATACACACAGAAAAACATACACACACACACACACACATTAATCCAACAACAGACCAAGCAAACCATTCGTACACAGCAAGGGGAGGTGAGGTGTAGTGGTCACGCCACTGGACTGGTAATTCAATGGTCCCAGGTGCGAATCCCGATGTATCAATAGGAAGATATTATTGGGATGGAATATGTGCTGTACCTAGTATAAGTGCATTACCACAAAGCCCACCGAAATGCCAACAGAATACCTTTATTGTTCCCCGATTAAATTGCACTGTATGAATATTCCCATATTCAAAATAGGCTACAAGGGGGCATTGCCTAGTGAGTTAATTGCTCAATAGGAGGCGTTCTGAGAGTGAGGGTCCGAGTCTGGGGAGTGAGACAGTGAAGCACAGAGCCGAAGCAGCTCCAGAGATGAGGCTGCTTCGAGCCGTGGGTGGGCGACCAAGTCCCGTGCATCCTGTGAAGGCAAGACGGCGGGGGTTGGTTACAGCTCAAAGTCCTTCACATGTCTCACTTTATGAAACTGCAACGAGACCTTACGGGCTTCACCGTTGAATGGACGGTTGAATGTACAGGCTCTCAGCCTATGCACGAGAGGGAGTAGTTGGAATATAGAAAAATAAAATACTGTATATAAATAAATAAAATAAGAGTCCAACCACACTCCCACCCAAACACACACCAATCCAACCATACACCAACACATCAACAATGTAAACAAAATGATCTCGAAGGGGGTCTCGGGGGTGTTATTTTTAGGGTAGATGAGGAGGCTTAGGAATCATACACCCATCCTCACGCACGCCATTGATACAATTCACACACACACCAATCCAACCATACACACACATAAATCCAACCATACACCCACCCACACCAATCCAACCATACACCCACCCACACAAACACCAACCCAACCACACACACACACAAATCCAACCATACACATACACACACACCAATCCAACCATACACACACATACACACCAATCCAACCATACACCCACCCACACAAACACCAACCCAACCACACACACACACCAATCCAACCATACACACACACACACACACCAATCCAACCACACACACACTAATCCAACCATACAACACTCACACACAAATATATCCAACCATACACCCATACACACACACACACCAATCCAACCATACACCAACACATCAACAATGTACAAAATTTGATCTCGAAGGGGGTCTCGGGGGTGTTATTTTAGGGTTGATGAGGAGGCTTAGGAACCATACACCCATCCTCACGCACACCATTGATACAATACACACACACACTCCAATCCAACCATACACACACACACACCAATCCAACCATACACACACATAAATCCAACCATACACCCACCCACCCACACAAACACCAACCCAACCACACACACACACCCATCCAACCATACACACACACACACACCAATCCATCCATACCCACACACACACCAATCCAACCATACACACACACACCAATCCAACCATACACCCACACACACCAATCCAACCATACACACACACACCAATCCAACCATACACCCACCCACACCAATCCAACCATACACCCACCCACACAAACACCAACCCAACCACACACAAGCCCGTAGCCTAGTAGGTAGAGCTCTCGTCTCTCACACGAGGGGTCGGGGGTTCAATCCCCGGCCGGGCGGAGACAAATTGGGCTTGTCTCCTTTCATGTGTTAGCCTCAGTTCACCTAGCTGTAAATAGGTACCTGGAATAAGTGGACGACGTTGTGGCGTCCCTTCTGGGGTTGGCAAAAATGGTACAAGGCGAGATGGGTATCATATGGTTCACCTAAGCTGATGGCTACCTAAGCCTTCGGGCGAGACGGTACCATCTATAGTGAGAATGGTACCATACAGATCCACCCTAAGCCTTCGTTTCCGATGTCGCCAATTGGCTAAAATACAGACTACACACACACATCCACAGCCATTCCAACAGTACATAAAACACTTAACATGCATTTCACGCAATACATTCCCAGTTAAGGAGGCGCGATAATAATGAGCTTAGCTCGCATTGCGTGGATTCCCCTTGACGAACAAGTAACTGAGTAACACACACACCAATCCAACCATACACACACACACACACACACCAATCCAACCACACACACACACACTAATCCAACCATACAACACTCACACACAAATAAATCCAACCATACACCCACACACACACACACCAATCCAACCATACACCCACCCAAACCAATCCAACTACAAACACACACACACCAATCCAACCATACTCACACACACACACACCAATCCAACCACACACACACCAATCCAACCATACACCCACCCAAACCAATCCAACTACAAACACACACACACCAATCCAACCATACTCACACACACACACATCAATCCAACCACACACACACCAATCCAACCATACACCCACCCAAACCAATCCAACTACAAACACACACACATCAATCCAACCACACACACACCAATCCAACTACACACACACACACACCAATCTAACCACACACACCAATCCAACCATACTCACACACACCAATCCAACTATACACACACACACACACACCAATCCAACCACACACACACACCAATCCAACCATACTCACACACACACACACCAATCCAACCATACACACACACACACACCAATCCAACCACACACACACACACACACCAATCCAACCATACTCACACACACACACACACACACACACCAATCCAACCATACTCACACACACACATCAATCCAACCACACACACACACACACCAATCCAACCACACACACACACACATCAATCCAACCATACTCACACACACACACCAATCCAACCATACTCACACACTATACTATAGGTTCAATCCCCGGCCGGGCGGAGACAAATTGGGCTTGTCTCCTTTCATGTGTTAGCCTCAGTTCACCTAGCTGTAAATAGGTACCTGGAATAAGTGGACGACATTGTGACGTCCCATCTGAGGTTGGCAAAAATGGTACAAGGCGAGATGGGTATCATATGGTTCACCTAAGCTGATGGCTACCTAAGCCTTCGGGCGAGACGGTACCGTCTATAGTGAGAATGGTACCATACAGATCCACCCTAAGCCTTCGTTTCCGATGTCGCCAATTGGCTAAACATACAGACTACACACACATCCACAGCCATTCCAACGATACATATAACACCTACACATATAGGAGGCGGGAAATAACGAGCATGCTCACTCCCACAATACAACTAGAGTAAGAACTAGAGTAAGTACACACACACACATCAATCCAACCATACTCACACACACACACATCAATCCAACCATACTCACACACACACACATCAATCCAACCATACTCACACACACACACATCAATCCAACCATACTCACACACACACACATCAATCCAACCATACTCACACACACACACATCAATCCAACCATACTCACACACACATCAATCCAACCATACTCACACACACACACCTCGACCCAACCATACTCACACCCACACACACATCAATCCCACCATACTCACACACACACACATCAATCCAACCATACTCACACACACACACATCAATCCAACCATACTCACACACACACACATCAATCCAACCATACTCACACACACACACATCAATCCAACCATACTCACACCACACACATCAATCCAACCATACTCACCACACCACATCAATCCAACCATACTCACACACACACACATCAATCCAACCATACTCACACACACACACATCAATCCAACCATACTCACACACACACACATCAATCCAACCATACTCACACACACACACATCAATCCAACCATACTCACACACACACACATCAATCCCACCATACTCACACACACACACATCAATCCCACCATACTCACACACACACACATCAATCCAACCATACTCACACACACACACATCAATCCACCATACTCACACACACACACATCAATCCAACCATACTCACACCACACACATCAATCCAACCATACTCACACACACACACATCAATCCAACCATACTCACACACACACACATCAATCCAACCATACTCACACACACACACATCAATCCAACCATACTCACACACACACACATCAATCCAACCATACTCACACACACACACATCAATCCAACCATACTCACACACACACACATCAATCCAACCATACTCACACACACACACATCAATCCAACCATACTCACACACACACACATCAATCCAACCATACTCACACACACACACATCAATCCAACCATACTCACACACACACACATCAATCCAACCATACTCACACACACACACATCAATCCAACCATACTCACACACACACACATCAATCCAACCATACTCACACACACACACATCAATCCAACCATACTCACACACACACACATCAATCCAACCATACTCACACACACACACATCAATCCAACCATACTCACACACACACATCAATCCAACCATACTCACACACACACACATCAATCCAACCATACTCACACACACACACATCAATCCAACCATACTCACACACACACATCAATCCAACCATACTCACACACACACACATCAATCCAACCATACTCACACACACACACATCAATCCAACCATACTCACACACACACACACATCAATCCAACCATACTCACACACACACACATCAATCCAACCATACTCACACACACACATCAATCCAACCATACTCACACACACACACATCAATCCAACCATACTCACACACACACACATCAATCCAACCATACTCACACACACACACATCAATCCAACCATACTCACACACACACACATCAATCCAACCATACTCACACACACACACCAATCCAACCACACACACATACACACACTTCAATCCAACCACTAACAGACACACCAATCCAACCATACTCACACACACCAATCCAACTATACACACACACACCAATCCAACCACTCACAAACACACCAATCCAACCATACACACACCAATCCAACCATATACACACCAATCCAACCATACTCACACACACCCAATCCAACTATACACACACACACACCAATCCAACCACACACACACACACCAATCCAACCATACACACACCAATCCAACTACAAACACACACACACACACCAATCCAACCACTCACACACACCAATCCAACCATACACACACCAATCCAACCATATATCAACAAACACAAAATTTAAACATTTATCTCGAAAGGGGGTCTTAGGGGTGGATGGAGGTCAAGGGAGCAAACTAAAGATATACTGTATACAAAATAATAAAATCAATAGGAAAATATAAACATAAAATAACTCCCCTCAAGCAAATCAGTTTCACCAAATTCAAACATATTTTCACCTCTCTCCACACCTATCTTCCGCAATGATATCCCCCCCCCCCCCCACCCACCCACTTCAACACACACATAATCACAAACACTAATAAACACACACACACAGATAAACCTTCCCAACCACAAACTTCATCCCTTTTAAACTTTCATCCACCACACTCACCATCTCTATTAAACTCCCATCCGCACCACAAATACCATCTCTACTAAACTGCCATCCACCACAAAAACTTCCTTCTTAACTACACATACAGTACACCCATCCCCAACACTCCACCACCAAACCTCATCCTTTGACTGTACATACACCCGTTCCCAACACATACACCCATCCTCATAACATACACCCATCCCCAAAACTCCTCCCCCAACAACAACATACTTCACATATGTTTAGCTCCCACCACCAAGTACCCCATAATAGTAAGAGGTGGAGGTGGTGGAGGTGAAGGACAGGGCGTGAAATGGGATAGCCTACAATAATATTCCTCGGAGGGGTTTCTGTCCTGGGTACATTTCACGGTCTATCTCACTCTTTTGTAGGCAAGACCACGTCTTTAATAGGATGGCGTTCTCCGAACCGCTGTAGACGTAGGCCAGAGTTCTTCTCTATTTTTACCTCAAATACACACACACACACACACACACACAATTTATATTAAGGACCCGAATATTACCTTGTTGCTTTGCGATCAACTGGAACCTATTCCATAATAGTACAAATGTATTTGAAATTAATATGTATAATTAGACATACTATAATTTATACCAGTGGCTTATTTTCAACACACAAATCAACCCTTCGCCCTCTCTCAGTATCCTTGGGGTCTCCTTTTTTACTGACCTTTTTTCGGAAAAACCATAGTACCACTTTTGATAAAACAGCTTCCCAGAAGTTGGTGTGTTCAACCATCTCCTAGGGCTCTTTACTCGAGCACAGCATTTGTACAGGGGTTCTGTGCGCCCATGTATCGAGTACTGTTTTCATGTGTGGGGAAGTTCTACCCACACCACTCTTCTTGAAAGGGTAGAGTTAAAGGGGAGGTAGTCTCTTTGTATGTACCCCTTTCTCCCTCACGTTTAGAATATTAATCTTGAGATTTTAAGACGTTTGTTACGTTAGTTTGGCGATTTTGATATATTTCGCCTCATTTCTTTGTCAATATTAAGACTTTTTGTGCCATTTAGGTGTTGATGTTTTCCTTCACGACGAACGATAGCAAACCTTTAATTTTAGAAGGAACCGTGGCCGGGAAGTTTTTCTACCGAAAAATGCACCAATTTATTTTCAAAAGTGTTTTAGGGGGTGTTTTCTTTTAAGGTTGATGGAGATTTAGCGAGGAAACTAAAAAAATACATTTATTAATCAATAAATAGAGCAAAACACAAGCACTATCCCCTTAAAAACATTATAATTGTCTCAACAAGTACGGCGCCAAATCATATTATCAACTCTGTGAAGCAGAGTGGTAACACTCACACAGATCCCACCCGTATACTGTGCACCACCAACCGGCCTGTCTGTCGTCGTCGTCGTCCGTCGTCGTCCGTCGTCGTCGTCGTCGTCCGTCCGTCTGTCGGGAAACTCCTTCTAGACCGTTCTATGGATTTGCACCAAATTGCACAAGTATATCCATTTGGTCAATGCGATGGTCAGTCAAAAAGAAATTTTCCATTTAACTTAAAGGTTAAGGTCAAAGGTCAAGGTTGAAAATAAGTTCAATATTTCATATTTTTTAGTTTTTACTCAAATGTCTTCATTTTCATTATACAAGTTACTGGTAAATTTAATATCGTATTGCCCAAATTTTAGGTAACTATCCTAAAGGGTAAGGTCAAAAGTCAAAGTCAAAGGTCAAAATAAGAATTTTTACTAGTATTTCTTATATTAACTGTTAGATTCTCACTAGGCTTTCCATATATATTCGGAATACCTACGCCAAGGTCATACAAGAATGTATACAATTCCATATGAAAGTTCAAGGTCACAGGTCAAGGTCAAATGAAAGGTCAATATGCTATTTGCTTTACTTTTCATGCAAACTTCACAAAATTTGGTGGGATAATTGCACTTTAAATAAAAAGTAAAATAATACATTTGGAAACACATCATAAAGGTCAAGATAAAGGTCAAAGGTCAAGGTCAACTATTCTATTAATATATATGAAACTAACTGATGGCTTTTGATGAAATTAGGCATGCTTATTTGATTTTCCGGGGCAATGTCACTGAAAACAAAGAAAAATACTCTTACATAAAGGTCAAAGTCACAGGTCAAGGTCAAAGGTCAACATTTACTATTTATTTTACTTTTTACTCATATGTCTTTATTTTCACTATACAAGTTACTGGTAACCTTGATATCATATTGCCCAAATTTTAGACAACTATTCTAAAGGATAAGGTCAAAGATCAAGATCAAAGGTCAATATAAGTGTTTTACTAGTATTTCTTACACTAACTGTTAGATTCTCACTAGGCTTACCATGTATATTATGAATACCTAGGCCAAGGTTATACAAGATACTATACAATTCCATATGAAAGGTCAAGGTCACAGGTCAAGGTCAAATAAAAGGCCAAAATGCATTTTTTTTACTTTTCATGCAAACTTCACAACATTTGGTGAGATATTTGCACTTCATATGCAAATTAAAATACAATATTTTGAGACATCATAAAGGTCAAGATAAAAGTCAAAGGTTAAGATCAACTATTCTATTAATATATATAAAACTAACTGATGGGTTTTTAATGACATTTTTCATGCTTATTTGATTTTCATGGCAATTTCAATGCAAACAAAAATGTACTCTTACATAAAGGTCGGGGTCAGAGGTCGACTTTTATTATATAAAAACAAAATTGCTCAAATTTGGGAAAACTGACTATTAGTTTTGTATTACATAAATAACACATATATATATATATATATATATATATACTGTATATATTAATATTTCAAATTTCACACAGATAATGTAATAGTTAAGGTCAAAGGTCAAGAGAGTGTGTCATTTTCCCTAATCTGCTCCTAGACTGTTTAATGTATTGTCACCAAATTGTACAGGCAAATTCAGTTGGTCAATGCGACAACCATCTAAATATATGAATTATATTTTTAGTCAAAGGTCAAAGGTCAAGGTCACAGTTATGATCACTATTTGTAATCTATACGTTTTTATACAAATTACACCATATTCATAATGCTAATTAATACAAACATTGGTGTTAAGCTAACTAAATCCTTGATAAGAATTTATAAGGTCAAAGGTCAAGGTTAAAGGTCAAAATAAGATCTTTACTAGTATTTCCTATTTAATGTAAGGTTCTTACTAGGAATATCAATTATATTCGGAATACTTAGGATACAGTCATACAAGAATAAACATAATTCCATTTGATAGGTCAAGGTAAAGATAAGGTCAATATGCTCCTTGCTTTACTATTCATGTAAACTTCACAAATTTTTTTGAGACAGTTGTGCTTTAAATAAACAATTTAAATGTTCAAACATCGAAAGTCAAGATGAAGGTCAAAGTCAGCTATTCCTTTAATACCTCTGGAACTAGTTGATGATCAATAATTAACTTTGGTACGCTTATTTGATTTTCCAAGGTTTCATCAATGCAAGCAACATATATAATCCTACATAAAGGTCAAGGTCACAGGTCAAAGTCAAAAGTCAACCTTCATCATAAAAAATACTTAAATTTTAATAAGCTGACTGTTAGTTGCATTTTAAATGAATAACATATATATCAATGTCGTGTAAATATTCTAATACTTCTGGTCAAAGTCAAAGATTAAAATAAGAGTGTTAATAATTTCCCCAAAACTTTTCCTAGACTTAGTAGACTGTTAACTCTTTCTGTACTGGCAACGTCTTTTTTGTTATCATATTCTAGCTATAATTAGACGATTTTGTGGAGCCTAAAGGCCGCGTCATACAGAGGCCGTACGTACTAGGACAAAGTCCCCGAATAGGATGACTTGCAAAAAAAAATCAAATTTCAGGCGGGTCGGGTATATTCTGCATAATTCGGCATACGTTCCGTACTATTCGTGGGTTGGTCTGATGTTGTTCATGTATGTTGCCGACATTCCGGAGAGTCGGGAAAAATTTAGTGGCTACACTAAATTTCTACGAACATTCGGGTAAAAAAAACGTTACAAAATGGTCGGATGTTGGTCGGGAATTATTCGTAAATCGTTCGGAAGTTGTTCTGATTAATTCGTAGTTCGGTCTTCTGTTTCGGGACTTGTTCGGTACTTTTTTCAATTGCCGAATTTGTTGGGAACTACCCGAACAAATCTCGAACAAATTCCGTACAAATCCCGAATAATTCCCGACAAAAATTCGATAAAATGACGATGATTCCCTCGTATTCCAGAATAAAACCCGAACGAGTTACGAATTTTCAGAACAAATTACGATCAAATTCAGACAAATATACGAATAATGTAGGATGTCTGCTCGATATATCTTGTTTAATTAGGAATTAAATCCGAATTGATTTCGAACAAGTAGAATAGCCTCCTTCTAAAATTAGAGGTTCGCTATTGCTCGCCAGGAAAAAATCGACACCTAAAAGGCACGAAAGGTCTTATAGGCTAATATTGATAACAGAATGAGGCGAAAGGTCTCAAAATAGCCAAACTAACGTAACGAACGTCTTAAACCTCAAAACGAATATGCTAAACATGTGGGAGAAGGGGGTCCAGAAAAAGCCGGTACCGTACCTCTGTTCTGCCTTTGGGTTCGAACACTACGGTTATTTATGGGTATATCGTTATTCTGGCATTCATTAATTGCTTTTATTGAGATTAGGAAGGACAATAATTAGGTTACGCTACGTTAGTCTTACGTTAGGTGGTACATTATAATACAGTAAACTCGATTACAATACTTTGTTATTATAGCCTACATTTTGTCTAGGTGTATTTGAAAACGAATGAGAGGTGGAAGGATGGAGTGAGGAAGTACATGAACAAAGGCGGTGCTGGTTGGGGGGAGGGGCGTCGACTGACTGGGGACAGAGGTGCTACAGTCGTAAAACAGTCTGATGTTGTTCTCATAATGTTCTTCTCTATCGGTTGTGTGTCGACATCTCATCGGTTAAGTTCGGTTAATTATCCTAAAGCATTCCAATGTCATTCGGATCTGTGTCTGATGATTCGGGTATGGTCGAAAATCATTCTTTGCATAACGAGTGTAAGTTCGATTCATGTTCGGTAGTTGTTCGAGATTTTGTCGTAGGTCGTTCTTGACTATCGGATATTATTCTGAACTCGTTCGGGCCATGTTCGTAATCTTCAAATTTCAGGAGAGTCTCGGCTGTATTCGGTAAAAATGTGCAAGTCATCCTATTCGGGACTTTGTCCTAGTACGTTCGGCCTCTGTATGACGCGGCCTTAAGAAGAATCTGTGGTTGGAAAAGGGTTAATTAGGATAGTTGAAAGCCTGCTAATTAAACTAAAAAAAAAAATCTATTATTATCCAGTATAAAATGAAAATGACAGAACTGGTACTGAACGGGTTAATGCATCGTCACTAAATTTTGCAGGCAAATTCGGTTGGTCAATGCAACGATTGTCGCCCCCCGTCGGGGGTGAGTTGTTTTCGGGTCAAATCCTCCAGTATTCTTGGTGATATTATTAGTGATGATGGTGATAATTCTGATGATGACAGTAGCAGAGATGGTAGTAACAGCAGGGATGATGGTGATAGCAATGATGATGGTGATACTTGTAGTGATAATGATGACAGTAGTGATGATAATGGTAGTAACGTTGGTGACAGTAGTAGTGATGATGATGACAGTACTAGTGGTAGTGATGATGGTGACATTAGTAATGCTGGTGATAGTACTAGTAGTAGTGATGATGGTGACATTAGTAATGCTGGTGATAGTACTAGTAGTAGTGATGATGGTGACAGTAGTACAAAGGAGTACAAAGAAAACCAAGCAACAATAGGTCTAGTGACCCTTCTAGGCTGCTTGTCCTCCAAAACACTGAGGATCAAGTGTCCAAACAGTGGTTTAGAGTGGGTAAGGGAACATTGGAAAGGGAACTAATGTCCGTGGCAGGATTAGGAAGTTAGAAGGGGACAGATGGGTTAGTAACTGAGGGGAGGATAAAATAAAGTTATTCATTTACAAACGCAGTCAGTCGCGGGTTTGATGCGAGATATTTGTCTAGCGGAGTTTAAATGAATCAACGGTGCTGCAGTCTATAACGTCTCGGGGAAGCCCATTCCACAAGTTGACAACTCGATTGAAGAAGAAATTCTTAGATTCGTGTGAGTTAAAAGATTTACCAATAATTTTGCAACCGTTTCCCCGCGTGTAATTAGATTGGTCGATAGTGAAGTACTTACTACAGTTCATATTGTCGATGCCTTTGATGATTTTGAACACTTGAATTAAGTCACCTCTTAATCTGCGCTGGGTTAAAGGAAATAGATTTAATTCTCTAAGACGCTCTTCGTATGGTTTGTTCTTTAGGCTAGGTTTCATTTTGGTAACTCTACATTGAACTCGTTCTAGCTTGTTTATATCTTTTTGGTAATAAGGGGACCACGAATGAACGCAGTATTCCAGAAGAGGGCGGACTAAGGAATTGTAAAGGGTTAGGATAACTTCTTTGGATTTAGGCTCAAATGACCTGCCTATAAAGCCAATTACTTTGTTTGCCTTCTTAACAACTTCTGAACATTGTTGACTCGCTTTTAGGTTACTCGATATTGTTACTCCCAGATCGGTTCGCTGTTTTCATTCATCGAATAGTTTGCTTTCTCATTTAGGTATCCGATATGTAGTACTTTACATTTATCCGCATTGAAACTCATTTGCCAAATTTGGGCCCAACATGACAATTTATCTAGATTGTGTTGCATATCGTCAACTTGTTCTTTTGAGAGTACGCCATTTGCAATATTTGTATCGTCAGCCAATTTTGAGATTGTACAGGTGAGACCCTCATCTATGTCGTTGATGTAAATTAGAAAGAGAATTGGTCCTAGTACCGATCCCTGGGAAACCCCGCTACTTACATTGGTCCATTTAGATGCCTTACCGTTTATGACTACTCTTTGCTTTCTGTCGCTGAGCCAATTTTCTATCCATTTCAACACACCGTCTTGTATTCCATGCGCTTTTAGTTTTAGCAGTAAACATTTGTGGGGAACTTTGTCAAAGGCCTTTTGAAAATCAAGGTATATAATATCTACAGCTTTACTCTCATCGTAGAGGTTGAGGATGTCGTGGAAGAAGTCTAAGAGGTTTGTTAAACAGGAACGTTTTTTACGAAAGCCGTGTTGAGTATCTTTAAGTATGTTATTTTCCTGTAAGTGATTTACGAGTCTGTCTCTTATGACTGTTTCTAGCATTTTACATACAACTGAGGTTAAGCTAATTGGACGATAGTTACTGGGTAGGGATTTGCTGCCTTTTTTTAATATCGGTCTTACGTTGGCTAGCTTCCACTGATCAGGCATAGTTCCAGACTGCAAGGATTTATTGAATAGTAATGTCAGTGGTTTGGAGAGCTCATCTTTAGCTTCCTTTAGAACTCTAGGCGATATTGTATCAGGTCCAGGTGTTTTATTTACCTTGAGTTTATCTAAACAATTCAATACTTTTCTCTCTGTAACGGTGACATTGCTTAGAACATCTGAATTATCAATCTGAATCGGCGATGGTGTAGGGATATCACTGAGGTCTTCGGTTGTAAAAACTGATGCAAATAAGGTATTGAGGGCATTACTCATTTGTACTTCGTCTTTGGTGTATTCTCCATTTTCATCGACTAACGGTCCAACAGTAGAAGTAACTACTATTTTCTTTCTGATATAACTATAGAATTCTTTCGGGTTTGTTTTACTTTGATTCGCAATATGTAACTCTAAGGTCTTTTTACTTTGCTTAATTAACTTTTTGGCTTTGCGTCGTAGCTCTACAAATTTCACCCGTTCTTCGTCATTTTGTGAGGATTTTAATCTATCATTAGCAAATTTTTTAGCAAGCAGACAGTGTGAAATATCTTTATTCCACCATTTGGGCTTATTATTATGGCCTGTACACCGTATTTTCGATGGTATGCAGTCATGCACTGCTTTTAGGTAAGTGGTTTCGAATAACTTCCAGATGTATTTATGTCGTTTTTGTTAATTAAAAAGCTCCAGTCAGTTTCTTTAAACATAGCTCTAAGTTTATGAAAGTTTGCTTTCTTGAAATTAGGGACTTTTTCGATGCTACTATTTGGTTCGTTACTAGTAAAGTTTAAAGTGAAAGTTATCGTACGATGGTCGCTGTTACTGAATTCATCACCAACATTCAAATTCTCTATTAATTCTTCTTTTGTTGCAAGTACAATGTCAAGAACGTTATTACCACGGGTCGGCGTTCGAACAAATTTATAAAGCGAACTCTTTTGCAAGTTCGTATACAAGTCATGTCCGGAGTGTGAAATAAGAGTATCACCCCACTTGGTCACAGGTAAATTAAAGTCGCTAAAAATTACGGTATCTTGTGAGTTACTTACATCTGCAATTTGTTCGTAAATTTCTTGGTCAGTTTGCACTGATTGAGCTGGAGGTCTGTATATTAACGCAAGTATTATTTTTGTACCTTTACTACTCTTGATTAGCACAAAAGATGTGTCGACGTTCACAATTTGAGGTTTTAACAAGAGGGTAGGGTTAAGACTTTCTTTGATATAAAGTAAAACGCCACCTCCATTTCTATTTATTCGGCTTTTCTCAAACATTACATAACCGGGAAGTGAATATTCTGCTAAAAAGCCTCTATCTTCTGTATTGAGCCAAGATTCTGTTATGCCAATCACATCATAATTTTCTGTAAACACTAGCTCCTCTAAATCTGAAATTTATTGCATGTGCTACACGAGAGTTTGCATAGAAAACCTTTAAATTTGTTATTTTAGAACTCACAGAACGCTCTTTAATAATATTTTTGGTTCTTGTCGGATCTACTGTACATTTATGTTCATGGCTGTCCTTGGTCCTCGTTGTCTTCGGTCCTTATCGCTGGTAGTCCTCGGTTGCCTCTGTTTTTTGCTTGGCGTTAGATGATTATGTCACTGCTGCTTCTTCTCGGATGGCGTTTTTTGTATCCATGGCTGCGGACTGCTTCGTGTAGGAGACGACCCATGCGTGCTGAACCCACAGGGTGATGATAATAGTAGTGATGGTGATAGTTGTAGTGATAATGATGACAGTAGTGATGCTATTAGTGACGATGGTGATAGTATTGGTGATGGTGACTGCTGTAGTGATGATAGTGACAGTTGTAGTGATGATGGTGTCAGTTTTAGTGATGATAGCAGTAGTGATGATGGTGATAGTAGTAGTTATAATGGTGGTAATAGTAGTGATCATAGATGATGGTAACCCATCGCAGAGTTGGGTATGCCGTTTTGATTTTGGGCTAAGCGGCACTTCTACTTTATTGTTTAATTTGTCATTCTGTTGTGATTTGTAATTCCTTTTCCTCTCCTGCATTAACTTAACCCTTTCCATGTAATAATGCATCATTCCCATATTATCTGGCTACCATTATTCGACTCTCTAGTCTTATATATTTCCCTCGACTCACCGTGTAATCATCAACCTTTCCCTCCCAAACCCTTTCCAGCAGTTGATCTCAAACTTACAAAAAGAGGTCCCACATAATAAGGAGGTAGTCCCTCTGAGAGCAAGAATACCTCGTAACAAATGTCAGAGTCCCCCAGTAGATTGAGAGATGACACGCAACTCCACCTAGACTCTACACCTCAGTTGCCAATTTCTGAACCACTCTAGATAGTGGTTCGTCTACCTCAGGTGAGGCTTCACCCCATGTTGGGATTGCAATTGCAACATCTTTGATAATGTACATAGAAATAGTATGCTGAAAATTAACTAACCCCAGAGACCCCTTCCTTTTCGGGAAACGGGGTAAACTAAGGGGTTCTTAGACACACCTGAATCCCTTTAAGGTAGTAGTATTTAATGCCAGGTCAATTAGCAATACATTTTCCAAACTTTTGGCATTGTTGTCTACAGAATGTTTCAATGTAGTGGCTATCACTGAATTCTGGATTCACATTGATAACAGAGATTATGTTGGGGAACTTGAAATACCTGGATATGCATAGGATGTTCCACAAAGACTGAACCATGAAGGAAGGGGGTTGAATTATTTTGTACATCAGAGGTTTTATAAATCCAATTGATTGCAGGACATAAACTGCTTGGAGTAGACCTCAACCTAGGTAACTCTATCTATAGGATTGTTCTGGTGTACAGGCCTCCACATCAAAATGTTGAAAAGGATGAATTATTGTACACAAGACTGAGCGCTGTTATCAAGGATAAAACCAGTGTGATCTTAGGTGTCCTCAATTGCCTAGTAAGCTGGGAAACAGAAACTGCTGATGCTCAAGGTAGGCGTGATGTGGACTTTGCTAATGATAACTGTTTAACCCAGTGGGTGAACAAGCCAACTAGATGTATTAATATACTAGATCTTGTGTTCACCACTGAATAAGAAAGTGTGGCAAGCGTATCTGTTGGGGAATCACTTGGAGGTAGTGACCACAATCTAGTTAGGTTCTCTCTTTGCAGACCCACCAATCCTCAGAGTGCAAAACTAAATTTCCGTTGTGCAAATGTTGAAGGCCTTCAGGGAAGCTTATCCCAGATCAGACTTGAGGGTGAGGATGCTAATGCAATTTGGTGCTCATTCAAAGAACAGTTTATGGTTCCACAAGCTGCATTCGTTCCTACTAAACTTACCAAATCAGGCTCAACCCAACTAAAATTGTTCACAAGGGACATAGCTTCAGCAATTAGAAAGAGAAAGGTTGCATACAGAAAGGCCAAACAAATTAAAGACCAAAGAGATTTGGATTCCTTCAATAGTATGTGTAGGAGAACGAAATTTCTTATAAAGGAAACAAAGCGTAATAAAGAACTCAGGCTTGCAGCCCTCTGCAAAGAGAGTCCTAAATAGTTCTTTTGCTATGTGAAAAGCAGGAAGCCATTCAAAAGTAGTATTGGACCTCTAAAGGATCCAACAGGCCAACTTCAAACCTCCCACACTGATATAGCTAAATCCCAGATGACTATAATTATTGCCTCAGTATTTACAAGGGAAAATTCCTGTAACATGCCAAGTCCAGGATTAGTGCATGAGGGTGAAGTTCTTAGCATATTTAGATGTACTCCAGAGGAGAGAGCAAAAATAATAGATTAGTTAAATAAGTTCAAATCTTCCAGCCCAGATAGGTTTCTTCCCCCGAGTTGTACAAGAAGTGCGAGATGTAATCTAATTGCACCTTTCTTGACAGAAATCTTCAATAAATCACTAGAAAAGGGAGAGGTCCCTGAAGACTGGAAACTAGCCAATGAGACCCCAATCTTTAAGAAAGAGGATGATGAGTGTCCCAAGAATTATCGGCCAATTAGCTTGACTTCTATCATAGTAAAACTTTTAGAAGGGATACTAGTAGACAAGATAGTTGACTACCTAGAAATCCACAATTTAATTACAGATTCCAAACATGGATTCAGGTGACACCGATCATGTCTTACCAATGTGCTGGAATTTTTCCACGAAATGTTGAGTGAGCATGAAAAAAGTAGAGACATATACATCCTTTACTAAGTTTACAAGAAAACATTTTACAATGTGCCCCATTGCAGGCTAATGTCAAACTTGAGTGCACTAGGTATCAATTCAGAGGTCACAAATTGGATATCAAGTTGGCGAACAGGTAGACAACAACGAGTGGTAATCAATGGTGTATCCTCTGAGTGGACTCCAGTCACTTTTGAAGTTCAACAGGAACCTGTCCTTGACCTACTTCTGTTTATTGCATATGTCAATGACATCAATATTGGTCTGTTGAGTGTGATCTCCAAGTTTGTAGATGACATAAAGCTGGGAATGAATGTGAAGGACCCCAAAGGGGTTAAACAGCTCAGGATGGACCTCAACAGACTGGGTTAATGGTCGGAGACATGGCAAACCCCAAGTCAGGCTATTTGCTATTGGGAATGCTTCTGGAAGTGACTGACTTGTAAATGGATTTGGGTGTTCTGATTAGGAGTGACTTAAAGTTTTCCAAGCAGTGCATTGAAGTAGAGAAGAAAACTCAGAAATTATTGGGCTATATTTAGAGGCAATTTAATTATAGTAATAAGGAAATAGTCCTCACACTTTACAACATTCTGATACGGCGTTTACTGGAGTATGCTGTTTAATTTTGGTATACAGCACTCAGGAAAGAGATACTGTAGAGCGACTGGAAAGAGTACAAGCTAGGGCTACAAAACATATTTAATCGATTAGAAGGCTGAACTATAAGGACCGATTGAGAGCTCTTGATCTCTTTCCGTTGGAGACACACAGACTATGAGGTCAGCTCATTGAAGTTATTCAAATGTTTAATGGGTTTGACAATGTGGATTAATGCAAAATATTTAGCCTCAATATGAGTAAAACACTCAACCATTGCTGGAAATTGTAATTGAAAAGGTTCAGTACTAGTACTTGTGAAAATGTTTTCACATTTAAGATCTGTTCTACCTGGAACAAACTTCCCTCAGAAGTTGTCAACTGTTCTTCAGTAGAGCAGTTCAAGAAGAGAGTGGATAGTATTTACCTCTCCCCCCCCCCTTTCTCTCTCTTTCTCTCTCTCTCTCTCTCTCTCTCTCTCTCTCTCTCTCTCTCTGCTCTTCCCCAGCAATTATACTTTAAGCGTCCCCCTTCCCTCTCCCTTTAATTCCCATCTTGCTGCATATTCGTTAAGGTCCTCTTGGGTAATTTGTCTGTCTCTAAAATTATCTCCTATATGCTGAGCTCGGAAGGTTTTAGTTAGTTTAGGGAGTGTGGGGGGGGGGGGGGGTGCAAATTTTAGGCCTTTAGATCTCTATCATGCGTTTTATTATTATTATTATTATTATTATTATTATTATTATTATAATAATAATAATTATTATTAATATTGTTGTATTTAATTCTAAAAAATCTAATATTACTAGGATTGGAATGATTCGACAGTTGTGCGGAGTTTATAGCTATATTCAATGACACCAAGGCAATTAATATCTCTCTTAAGGCTCTGTCACACTATGCCGATTTAAGTGCCGACACTCCACGACTTAAGGGTCGGGAGCAGGTCTTTGCCTACATCACCGCGCGACGTGGGTGGGCGCCTACTCAAGAGAGCCGTCGGGAGAGGTCGTCAGGGGCTTCAGGAAAAGTTCGACATGCACTACTCTCATGAGTTGAGTCGGCGGCTAGTAAATTGACGGCACGGGGACGGTAGGCTGGTGGCGGCGGGCGTCGTCCGGTATGCGTCATACGTTACAAGGGCGCCAGCCTGTCTGCGTCAGACGCCGCTTATAAGGTAGGTCGCCTTCAGGCAGCGACCCGGTAACGCCCAGGCGCCGTCATAGGGGGAGGGCATACCGTGAGTCCGTGACCTGGCACCGTCGCATGGGACATCGTTGATAGATGGTTTTGGGGGTGTTTTTGTTTTAACCTTGATGGAAGTCTAACGAGGAAACTAAAAAATCAATTGATATATAAATAAATAGACCCCAAAAATCACCACTGTCCCCTTAAACCGATTCCATCAATGAGTGACTATCTATAAACCCATTCAATAGCGGTGGCGTCTGTTTTACCATAGTTCTACTATACTTACACGATTTTATGCAGCTTAAGAACGGTCTGTGGGAGTTAAGAGAGGAATGGAGGTCTTGTGATTGCTACAGGCCCAATGTAAGCATAATACAATAACCTAATAGTTTCCAGACTATAACGAGAAAGATGTCACCGGTACTGAAAGGGTTAACTATAGATGGCCTTGTTTTACCAATTACTCAAAATAAATAACACTTAATTAAGAGGAGATGGGCGCATTTGTTTGCTCATTTATGGATCTTTTTATTATGTTTTTAGTTTCCTCCCTAGATCTCAAGCTTAACTCCCCCCCCTACCCACAACCAAACACCCACACACAAACTTTGCCTCCGACGGACCGGTTTCCCTCGGTCGGGATCAAGTGTGATGGAGTAGGGGTCCAGTGTGACAGGGTGGCTGTCCATCGCCGCCGTAGTATCTATCGGCGCCGCTCTACCTCTTATAGGCGCCGCTCGTCAGGAGCATTGTCGCCAACCAGTTTGCGTGCTACGGCGCATGACGCCGCCCCAGCGGCATCATTTGCCTTCCTTAGGTCTTGCATGGTTGCCTCTCGACCCCTTCCAGTTGCCGTTAGGCGTCATGCCCGTCCATACTGCCCGCCGTGGGCATCCCGCCCCTCTATCACCCACGATACTCGGCAGTAGTCTCCCCCTTGTATCGCCACTCCTTAATTAAGTCGTGGAGCGTCGGCACTTAAATCGGCATAGTGTGACAGAGCCCTTAGTTAATGGTTGTCGATCCGAGTCAAGATATGTTCAAACTGGAAGAAACTGTATACTTTTTTTTTTCTATGTGAGTGAAGGAGACAAAAGGCAGAACTGCCTTAATCGAGTGCCTCCCCCAAAGTTGAAAGAGTGACAGGGCCAAAATCAAGGAACGTTCGAGCCAAAATGCCTGGACACACAGAGTATGAAGCAATTTAAGTCATAGGAAGAGGGAGTGACTGATTCTGGGAGAGAGTTCCAGAGTTCAGCAGTTGAATAGAAGAAAGACTGAGAATAATATTTCATTCTTGAGTTGGACTGTTGCACAGAGTAGGGGTGGGATTGGGTTGCGAGACGGGTACTACGTACCCTACATAGAGGAGGTGGTATACACTGGGAAAGCTCTGAGGAACATTGATTATTATAGTAGCGATAGAATAGCGACAGAGATGCAACATTGCGGCGTAGAGAGAGATATTGCAGAAAATTGGTGAGTGGGCGGGAGTTAATGATACGAAAGGCTTTCCTTTCTACTTTGTCTAGGAATGCGGTGTGAGAGGATCCTCCCCACATATGTGAACAATACTCAATACAAGGATGCACTGTGCCACTGTACAGAGCAAGAAGCTATGCAGAGGTAATGAAACCCTTGAGGCGGTTGAACACACCCAGCTTCTGGGAGGCTGCCTTAGCATGACTGGTAATATGGTCCTTCCAAGTGAGAGCAGAAGAAAAAGAGATACCGAGAATTTTGAGAGAAGATGAAGGATTAATTTTTGTATTGTTGAAGTGTATAAAGGTAGGTTCACACATAGGCGAGTCGGAGCGCGAGGCCAACGCGAGTCACACTCGCCGCATATCGCCGTTGATGGAGCCCGAACCCAACGCGAGTAGCAGCTGATGCGAGTAAACACGCATATAACACAAATTTAACACAAGTTTACACAAGTTTACATGAGTTTACACGAGTTCACAGGAGTTTACGCGAGTGTCGGCGAGTGTAAAACGACCCCAACACGCACCGCCAAAATTTGAAAAATAACTGTCAAATTCCAGGGTACGAATAGTGCGAGTCTACACGAGTCTACACTAGTGTCACAGGAGTTTACACGAGTTTACATGAGTTTACACGAGATGAACGCGAGTCTACAGGAAGTTAACAGGAGTGTATGGGAGTCTAACATGAGTGTGTGCGAGTGTTGGCGAGTGTCAGGATACGTATATAAAGAGGCCCCCACTGGCACCATTGTTCACAGCACGCAACACCACCACGGACGGACGTTACTCTGCAGGATACAGCCCAAACCACCCACCCACCTACCCACCCACCCACCATGTCCATCAGGAGGCGGAGAGCGGCAGCTGTGCTCGTACTGCAGATGCAAATGCGTCTCCTAGACCTAGAGGAGCTGGAGGAGAAGGAGGCTGAAGAAAGACGTCAAGGGGAAAGGCCACGAAGGAGAGTTTGGGCTAGGAGCTGGCTACTGAGACGGCCACAGTTCGGTGTGTACGAACAACTTATGGAGGAGCTTGAGAGAGAGGACCCCAAAGGATTCCGGAACTTCCTACGTGTGGACGTCCACATGTTTAGGGAGTTGGTGGCACGTGTCGGGCCTAGGGTAGAGAAGCAGGACACCTTCTGGAGGGAGGCTTTGTCACCTGGGCTGAGGATTGCAATCACACTCTGCTACCTGGCCACTGGTGACTCATATCCTAGCCTACAGTACGCGTTCCGTGTGGCCCGGAACACCATCTCCCTCTTTGTGTGTGCAACATGCGAAGCCATCATTGCAGAATACCAGGAGGAGGTTATACGTTGCCCCAGGACACCGGCGGAGTGGAAGGTGGTTGCCAGTGAGTTTGCCAAGCGCTGGGATTTCCCACATACCGTTGGTGCCATCGATGGAAAGCACTGCGCCATCAAATGCCCTCCAAATGCCGGTACAGAATTCTACAACTACAAAGGCTTCCACTCCATCGTGCTCATGGCTATTATAGACGCCGACTACAAGTTCCTCTACTGTGACGTGGGTAATCACGGTAGCTGCTCAGATGGTGGGGTCTTTATAAGAACCAATATCAGAGCAGCATTGGATGGGTGCACCCTGGGATTCCCTGCTGCCGAACCCCTGCCCAACGACGACATGCCTGTTCCCTACTTCCTGGTGGGTGATGACGCCTTCCCCATGCGAAGGTGGTTGATGAAGCCACACTCTACCCGGCGACTGACTGTACCTGAACGGATCTTCAACTACAGACTGTCCCGGGCTCGCAGAGTTGTTGAGAACGCCTTTGGCATCATGGCATCCAGGTATGTGTATGATTATGTGACATGTTTGACCATAAATACAGGTATCGGTGATGGCACCCTACTAATGTGAAGTATACTAGTCAGGTATTAACTATACATGCTCGTAACCATTCTCCCTATAATTAATATGGATTAATACATCTCCCCCACATCCACAGAGTGTGAGTCTTCCAAGTCTGCAAGTCGAGTTTTAACTATACATGATCCTAACCATTATTTCCCTATTTAATATGAATTATACTATTCAGTGTTTAAATATACATGTTCTTTCTCTCCCTAATTCAGGTTCAGGTGCCTCCTCCACAGCATTGCCCTCCACCCGTCCCGTGTTGAGTCTGTGGTGATGGCGTGCTGCTGCATGCATAACCTTATGCGAATGAGGTACCCTAATCACCACGCCAACCTAGCGGACGAGGAGGACCCTGAGACGCATGCTATCATCCCAGGGCGTTGGAGGGTGGTGCGGGACAGGCTGAATCCCCTCCAGAGACTATCCGGGAATGTCGTGACAGCCCAGGCCAAGAGGCAACGCCAGCACCTCACCGACTACTGCTCATCACCCAGGGGCAGTGTCTCCTGGCAGAACGACCTGATATAAAGGTATGTATCCATATGTTGCCATTGCTTTCATTAATATTTTTGTAGTTTAGATATTTATATTCTGTTGTTAATCATGTTTTAAATCAATTCAACCTCATTAATATATATTCTCTATTTGTTATTCGCTTTTTATAAAGTCTCATATATTATGGTGTTCACCTTTTCCTATGTCGTTTCATAATGTTTAATATATTATATTTAATTTATATCTTTTATTTATTTATATTTCATGTTGGATATAAATCTGTATATTATTATTTGTCATCATATATCCTTTGCATATATTCCACATAAATATTTATATTAATAACAATATTATTCCAGAAACCTATTTCATTCATATTATATGGTATTTGTTCTCTCTTCATTATTGATGTTAATATCAATATTATTTATAACACAACTTGAATTCATATTAATTTATATTTTTTCTCTGTTGACAAGTCATTTCCATGTTTATAAAAGGAACCTTTGTTGAGAATTTTAACAGATAAACTCTAATAATATATTTTGGATCCAAAACAACAGCTGGAGGCACATAGTTTATTTTCATCAGAAACATAGATATATAGCATGTTAATATATAGCCGAAAGTAATATAGTATGTAAATATATAGCAGAAAGTATATAAATAATAAGAGATATTCATTTTATGTGTAGACATAGTATTACATATATTCGTCATTCCCATCACTGGGGGGTTTATGACTTTATTATTATACACAAAGGGTTCACACATTTTCGTCATCCCCAGGCCTGGGGGTGTTGACTTGGGTGTTCAACCTTGTTTATAGGAAGTTCCCTGGTGTTGGCGGCCTACTAGTAGCTGGGCTTGAGGGAAACGGTGTTGCAATGTTGGCGCCATGTGTAGGGGTAAGCGACCCCACCCACCATTCATGTATATGTGCAGGAGACCTGAATGGCGTACCCGCCATCAGCTCTGAGAATGATGGGCTTGTGAAGGCTGCTGGCATGCGTGACAGTCCTGGCTGGGGTTGCATCTGTGGTGGTGTGGTGTGCAACTGCGGGGGGCCTGGTGGTGTGGTGTGCAACTGCGGGGGGCCTGGTGGTGTGGTGTGCAACTGCGGGGGGTTTGCTGGTATCGCCATCTGGGGTGACGTGGAGAGGGTGACCTCATCCCTGGCCTGAAGGACTTGCTGCATTATCCTCCGTGACAATACCTCCCCTACAGCGTCAGGGAGCCTCTCGAGCTGCTGCTCCAAGTACTCCACGAACTGTCCATACTTGGTCTCCTTCCCAGCCAGGGATGTCACCAGGCGTGACATTTCCTCCCGCATCGCCTCCCGCGTCGAACTCAGCTGTAGAAACAAGAGTATGCATGTTAAACACCTTTTGTACTTATAAAATAATACATACATGTCATGGTAAGTTATGATAATAACCTTTTTATGTTTTTCTCCCCCGGATGCATATGTCTTCCTCTACAGGAATTGTTTGCGGTTTGCAGCGTACACGAACATAGGATTTATATAATACTCTCGTTATGACTAATATACTCTCGTAATGACATATGTTAAATGTTTTCATATTTACCTCCACAGGTGAGACTGCCTCTACAGACTTCCACCGCTTGTTCTGGCTGCTGGACCTGGCAGTGGGAGTTGTGTTGGTTGGAGGGGGCATGGCAGTGTCCTCTCCATCACTCTCCTCATCGCCAATCACCTCCACATTCCCATCCGGCGAGACGTCCACGGTCGGGTTTGGAAACTGAAACACAAAAACATTAATATATCCTATATAAATAAGACCTTTAACCTATTTTAGTAGACTTAAATATATGTGCCTTGACAATATAAATAAATATAAGAAAATAAATTTTATGTTTACCTGAAGTCTTCCATTATAAATGTATGAATTCAAGATATGCACAAGATAAGCATGATATTAACAGCCATGAATTAATATATGTATAAAATCATATATATATGCACAAGATAAGCATGATATTAACAGCCATGAATTAATATATGTATAAAATCATATATATATGCACAAGATAAGCATGATATTAACAGCCATGAATTAATATATGTATACTGTATATGCACAAGATAAGCATGTTATTAACAGACATTAATAGCCTAGGTATACATGGTTAAATAATATTTTCCAAATGTGATATGGAACAGTTCTTTAAGTATATATTGTTTTCACACATACTGTATTAGGTATGTTTATATTAGTTCTAACCTTAGCTGTGACCTTGGTCTTTACGCGGGAGATGTGCCCTTTGAGGAAGGCAAACTTCTGCATGATCC
The DNA here is from genome assembly GCA_032716605.1 of Paralithodes platypus. Taxonomy (NCBI): domain Eukaryota; kingdom Metazoa; phylum Arthropoda; class Malacostraca; order Decapoda; family Lithodidae; genus Paralithodes; species Paralithodes platypus. The sequence goes on from CM064486.1 coordinate 60,752,894, forward strand.
AGGCGTCCCTCTCTGATAGTGGCTTGCCCTCGAATGTCCCAGGTGTTCCCGATCCACTCTTCATATCGCTCAGCTTTGAGTACCTGGACCGCATGTTCCGGACCCAATGGGCCAGATTAGCGCCTGTGTAAAGAGTAATATTTATTAAGCAAGGCCCCTTTATATATATGATTTATATCCGTAATTTAACAGGCCAAACATGGGTTGATAATACATTATTAGTTAATGCTGTTAAATACAAACGTAGAGGGATGTATACGATACTGGCAACACACATACATATATGCCAATTTAGCAAACTTTAACATAATAGTATTTATGTATTTCACGTATAAAACACATGGAATCAAACCAAGAACACAACAGCAAGGTATTCAATCACTTATTACAATTAATATATCATGGTGCATGTTTGGTTGTGGGTACTTACCTGTGACATTAATACCCAGGGTAGCAGCCTTCTCGTTGTAGGCGCGGAGTTTCCTGCGCGTATCTTTGTAGGCCTTGCTACGCTTCATATATAACATGGGGGTGTCCTTCACCCACTCGGCCAGCATGTCCTCAGTCTCGTCGCTTAAGATCACCCTTGTCAACTTATTTTTCTTAATGGCGCCATAACGAACAGGGCCCGCGCTGCCAGGGGGGTCAGGGGTACCATCATCACTGTCACTGAGGCTACCTTGGGTGTCCTGACTGGTCTGGGTAACCTGACTGGTCTGAGTATCCTGGCTGGGCCGAGTATCTTGGCTGTCGTCAGCTTCAATATCTCCATCAAACACGTCCATGTCCTCATGTCCACTGGGCTGGCTGTCTGGCACAATTTCATCAGAGTCGTCCAACTCTTGCAACGCAACAGGCCTCCTGGCAGGGGGTGCGATGCGGGGTTGTTCGGGAGGTGTAGCCTTGCCTTTCTTCACAACACCATCACCACCCTTCCGAGACTTGGTGGCCGCCACCTTCTCCTTGGGCAAAGGCATGGTGCAGGGCAGGCAGGTAGGGCAGCGTGGTAGGGCAGGCAGGTAGGGCAGCGTGGTAGGGCAGGCAGCGTGGTAGGGCAGCGTGGGTCGATGTGCGGCACGGGTGAATGGGTCCTTGCTGGGGTCACGGTGGAGAGTGGAGGAGGCACCGCGGGCGGTCCCTTTTTATAGGGGGTGTTGACGCGGTGGTGCCACCTACTCGCGCGGTGTTGCCAGCAGTCGCACACCACTCTCGTACACTCACGTTGGTTTCACCGTTACTTGCATAGACTCACGTTGGTTTCGCATAGACTCGTGTTAATATCGCGTAAACTCGTGTTTGTTTCGCATAAACTCGCCACACATATTGTGAAATCCAGACCACCACGTGGGTACTCTAGTTTACGCGTGTTACACTCGCGTTACCCCGTGTTAACTCGCGTTAGGGTCGTGTTGACTCCTGTTTGACTCCTGTTAAACTCGCCTTTGGCAATATTGGTTGTTTAACCCTTAATTAGCGGCTCACCACATAAGTCGAGTTAAATAAAGCTGGACTATGTGGCGGCGCTCGACATAACTCGAGTGGCAATTTCAGCACGTAATGTTGCTGAGAGAGAGAGACAAGTGGTGGCAGGAGAGTAGCGAGCGTATGACTACTCCAGACCACCGCGGCGAACATACTGACACGAATCCCAGCTCCCTCCTCCCTCTCTCACTCGCTATATAAGGAATTGTATCGGGAAACTGGCTAATTACATGCTTTTTGCACTCGCGTTGCACGGTTATTGCAAGAAAACTAGCCATCATAAAAGGATCGTTATGGTGTCATTCGAAAGCTCTGTTTATGCCCTTTCAGGGATAGGTACTTGTTTTACGTTCTGGGTCTTATTTAGGCATGAAAATGATCACGTAAACAGCCCTATTTTGGCTAAAAACACCCCGCTGGGCGGTACATATAAATAAACCGCATAGGCCGCTCGTAAGGTGTTAAATATAGTATTGACTCCTGTTGTACTCATGTAGACTCACGTAGACCCGCGTGGACTCGTGTATACTCGTGTAGACTCGCGATCATTAAATTTCTAAATAGTACAACGCGAGTGTCACGCGAGTCTACATGAGTGTCACACGAGTCTACAGGAGTTTACGCGAGTGTACGCGAGTCTACGCGACTCTATGTGAGTTGGTGTCCTACTCCCACTTGACTCTCCAAATTTCATGTCTTTTTGAAATTTTTGGCCGCGTTCGCGAGTGTACGCGGTGCAGCGCGAGTCCACGCGAGTCTGTGCGAGTGTCGGCGAGTGTCGGCGAATTTGGGATAATCATTGGCGAGTGCAAAAATGTCATCACTCGCGTTGGACTTGCGCTCCGACTCGCCAATGTGTGAACATTGCTTTAGTGATAGTCCTCTGGGAGTTCTGAACGGGTAGTAAGATGAAGAAATGTGGTTTTGGAAGCATTAAAGGCAACAAAGTTTTCTCTGCCCCAATTGGAAATAGTAGTTAGATCAGCGGATAAGTGTTGCATCGCTCATTACGTTTGTTTTTGAGGGATTGCTGGCTGGTGCGTTCAGGAAAACTAATTAAGTGGTGTAAGGTAGAGTCCTCTGCGTATGAATGGATGGGACTGGAGGTACAGTTGATAAAATAATTTATGAAAGTTAGAAAGAGAATGGGAGAGAGGACAGAGCCCTGAGGAACACCGGAGTTGATAGGATGAGAAAATGAGCGATGGCCCTTCACAACCACAGCTATGCAACGGCCGGAAAGGAAATTAGAGACAAAGGCACAGATGGAGGGATAGAAACCAAAAGAGGGTAGTTTAGAAATTAAATATTTGTGCCAGACTCGATCGAAGGCCTTCGATATGTCTAGTACAATAGAAAAGGTCTCATCGAAGTCCCGAAGGAGGATGACCAAGAGTTATTAAGATATGAAAGAAGATGACCAGTAGAATAACCTTTAATTTAAGGAAGCCAAACTGGCGATCTGAGAGTAGATTATGAGAAGAAATATGCTTAAGAAATTTGGAAGCAAGAATAGTTTCAAAAACTTTAGTGATACAAGAGATAAGAGCAATTGGACAATAGTTGGAGGGTTGAGAATGGTCACCCTTCTTTGGGACAGGTTGAATGAGAGCAAACTTCCAGCAAGAAGGGAAGACGTTAGAGGAGAGACAGAGACAAAAGAGTTTCCCTAGGCCGTCAGTCAGCACGGAAGCACAGTTTTTTAGTACAACAGGAGGAACACCGTCCAGACTGTACGCCTTCTTAGTAATAAGCCCAGAGAGGGTAGAAAATACATCTTTAGAAGATATTAGGATATTCGGCATTAATTAGGAGAGAGGGGGGTGGAGAGGGAGGAATAGCACCGGAATCATCCAAGGTTGAGTTTCTAGCAAAAGTATGAGCGAAGAGTTCAGCATTGTCAGAGGAAGAAGTGATGGTTGTACCATCAGAGTGGAAAAGGGGAGGGAAAGACAAGGAAAACAAATTGTTGGAGAGGTTTTTGACTAGATGCCAGAAAGCTTGGGAAGAGCTAGAGTTGGATAGTTCAGTGAATTTATTATGATGAAAGAGTGTTTGGCAAGTCGAAGTACAGGTTTGGCTTGATTCCGGGGAGAAACATAGGAAGAATGAGATTCTTGAGTCTTAAGGTATTGGTACCGTTTGAATGCTTCCTCCTTGTTGCAGACAACAGTTGAACAAGTGTAAGTAATTTTGCATTAGATTGAGAGAAAGAAAATGGAATGTATACTTCCATGCCTGAGAGAATTGCCTCAGTAATGCGTTCAGCACTTTCCGAGGATCCCTGGCCTTGGAAGCAAAAGTCATTCCATGGGAAATAAAAAAAAAAATGCCGAAGAGCCTCCTAGTCGGCAGCGCCAAAGTGCCACAAGCGCCGCTGGTTGGGAAGATCAGTTGGCCGTACTGGAGAGATAGGACAGGTGACAGATATTAGTTTATGGTCGGAGAAGCCCAAAGGAGAGAAAAGATATACAGCATAAGCAGAAGGGTTAGATGTCAGAAATAAGTCAAGAATGTTGGGCCGTTCTCCGAAGCGATCCTGGATACGGGTGGGTTGCTGGACTAACTGCTCTAGGTCGTTTAAGATAGAAAAGATGTAGGCTTGTTCACCAGCTTGGTAAGTGGATACAGAGGAGAGCCATTGGTAGTGGTGAACATTGAAATATCCTAAGATAGAGATTTCTGCGAAAGAAGAGATGGATAGAATGTGTTCCCCTTTAGAAGTTAGATAGTCAAAGAATTGTTCTATAGTCAGTAGAATTAGGGGAGAGATAGACAGCACAAACATATTTAGTTTGAGTGACAAGAAAGCTTTAGCCAGAGAGTTGAGAATTCAGAAGAATCTAAGTTGGGAACACGAGAGAAAGCAAGATTGTTGCGTACATAGACCCAACATCCACCTTTAGCTTGAAACTGAGGATAGAGATAGTAGGAGGATACAGAGAAGGGTTTCCTGTCAGTAGTCCCAGACAACTGTGTCTCGGTGAGAAAGAGAAGATCAGGGTTGGCAGAGGAGAGGTGGTGTTCCACAAAGTGGAAGTTACAGGAAAGGCCACGAATGTTACATTAATTTATAGTAAGAGTAGAAGGTGGTTGTCCAGAGCATTTTGGCGAGTCATTACCAGGGGACAGACTGATGGGGTAATTTCTGGTCCCCCTCCATCCAATCCCCTGGGGACTCCGAGGCGGGTCAAGGTTTCGTAATGTTTTGTTTTCTTTGGAAAAGTTAGTTTAGTATGTAAGGTGTTTGTTGTATTATGTATTGAAAGGAGGAGAAGGTGTTTTGGAGGGCAAGCTGGGGTTGCCCTCAATATTGATAAAACACTGAAAGGTTCAGCTAGGGAGGCCAGGTGGCGAAACAGGTGTTCCAGCGGTCCTTATCAGTCACCTAGCACTCCCCGGGAGTACAGCCCTGTTCGGCTGGTGTCTACAGCCTCTTCTTAACAATTCTGGAGGTGGGATTCCCAGTCCCAACCTCCAGCATAATGCAGCATAAAGTTGTCCTTCAGAATTGTGAATTCCCATTCCAAATATATATGTACGATCGGTATTCAGAGTTTGACTTATTGCGACTTCGGTCTCAAGTCGCAATAACTACTTAATCCCATAACTTTGATTTCCCTCGTTTATCAATGAAATAATAGATTAATCTTCTTTTCCTCTCAGCAGTTAATGATTTTCGATCCGGGTCAAAGTACGTTCATATTTAGACAAAGTTGAATATGTACGACAATACAATGTAAACTCGTCCTTCGGAAGGTTAAATTCCCATTACAAATCTACTTTAAGGTCGCTATTCAGAATTTGACCTACTCCGACTTCGGTCTCAAGTCTCAATAACCTTTACATAAAAGATGAGAACTTATACATTAACTAATGTGCGTCCTTTTTTCATTTCATGAGAGGTATTTTGCGCAATCGATAGCTAGCTTCCAACGTGGTGATATTTATTATCTATTTTTAGCACATTCTTCCTATTAACATAAGAAGTTTCCGAATGGGCCGGTTTGATTACCTTTTCGTAACTATTGTTATCTATATATATATATATTGTCACAATGACCAGGGTCTTTTAGGAGTAGCTAGACGGTAGTGGCGCCTGACTTCTGAAAGCAGCTGTGCCAAGTCTATTAGAAATACCTGGTATTGTGAGTTTCACCCTGATACCCTTCCAATTACAAATTTTTTGCCGTGCCTCTAAGCATTTTTGTCTCAATAAACATTTGTGTAAAATGAGCCCATAGAGTGTTATCAGTTTCGTCTAACCAGTTGTTAGTTAAGCGGCACCGTGTAGTTTGCTAGATAGTGTGGCTGGCGAGGGAGGTGTTGATAGCTGGTTGCTCTTGCCTCCCGGGAGTAAGGTTGCTAAGCAACATGAGTTTAATTAATTATGTGATCATTGCAAGTTCAGTTGTGTTACAATATAAAGATGTACTTTATTTTATCTGCCACACTGTTTTAGTTAAGTTGTTAACACAGGAATACTTTAGTATAAGTTATTCTTGTGAAGTGTCTTAGTCTTATCATATCGTGTGGTAAGATTTTGCAACCCCTTTGTTTGAGGCTGGCCTCCGTGGTGCTCTGCAACATCCGGTCCCCTCATTCTATCGTTGGCGGCCAGACTAGATAGTTGGTGTCCCCTTCTCTCTCGTGACCCATCAGTCTGCCCTGTTTATTTGTCCTTGCTTGCATAAGAGTAACGTAACGTAATTAACAGAGAACCCTAGACATCCATTTCTTCCTTTTTATTATTCCTTTCCTCTGATCAGCATTTTACTATATTTCCCTTGTTTTATCACATGTTCTGTACCTTCGGTGGGTACTTCGGGATTCGTGATAGGGAAGAGCTGGGAGGTTTGCCGGGGTCCTTACTAATAAGCACTGTTAATCCCATAGACAGTCCACACACACACACATCCATAACCCCTACATATATTTCCCAGTGTTCGTGCTTAGGACCCAGTAACAACCTTGACGGTTCTGCCCCAGCACTTGTGTGTTCCCTATCTCGGGTTTCGAACTGAGGCAACAGAGTGTTTTAGATTAATTAGGAATCCAGCTTCAGTCTGGACCACCCCCTCCCATAGTTAAGTGAGTGTGGGAGGTGGACTAAGAGTTCATTGTTTGGGCGGTAACTCACTGGGGGGCCCAGGTTGAAGCAGGATATTCTGGTGTGATATTAGAGGTGGTCAGGGAAACTTGCTTCCACTAATATCACCCCGAGGTTAGTAGTCATATTAGGACACTGCCTTGTATTGTTAGAACATTATTATATGCAACATTATTATGTGCAACTCTCTTGGGTTGAGAGTGGAATACCGTTGGCTTGTTTGCGCACGGTTTAGTACTGTCGAGGGCGCGCATAGCCTGTTATGCTCGAAGTACATCTGCACTCTTGTTTCCGTTGATGTCTGCTGGTAGCCTATGTATTTAACTGTTTTGATTATCCACCCCAGCATTGCTAATCCCGGTGTTGGTTTCGAGTTCTCGTAGATAGTAAGTTACATGATTATTTCTGTTCTACTTATTATTCAGAATAGGAGCAGGGCAGTGTGCACCTTAAGCCCTGAGAAGAGCCTGGAAGCGTTCATAAAGCTCTTACCTGTTGTGTCGTGGTGTTGTTTGGTAGAGAGACAAGGTGCATTTGCATTAGTCATTATCTTCGTATACCGTCTCTAAGCAACTGAGGTCCAGATTCGTAACAGTGGCGACCTTGCCTAGGATAATCAAAATAGTACCAGCAGTATTAATAAGATTTATTTTGATCAGAGGATTTTTGTTTAGAATAGGTGTCTAGCATTTATATTTTATTATGTCTGAACAACAAGCAAGGGAGGAGGGAGAGAGTGTCGTGCCGTTGCATATTACCAGTGAGGAGGATGGGAGAGTTTTCCTTCGGAGTTCTCCAGAATGGGCACAGATGCAGTTGAGAAGGGTGGAGTAACTGAGGTTGATAGCATCAGTGTTGGGAGTAGAGGGGTCTCTTCTTACCACGGGGGAAGCATGTCAGCAGTATATATGGCAGTATTATTATGATGTTCGAGAGAAGGCTGAGCCAACAACTGTGCCGGCAGGAGGCTATGTCACACCTGCACGCTCTCCGCTGCGCACACCCAGTCCTTTTAATGAGATACCTGCACGCTCTCCGCCGTGCACACCCAGTCCTTTTAACCCTTAACTGGCGGCGCGCATCATATGTCGAGTGAAAGAAATTTGGGCTATGTGGCGGCTCACAACATAAGTCGTGTGGCATTTTCAGCACGTAATGTTGCTGAGAGAGAGAGACAAGTGGTGACAGGAGAGTAGCGAGCGTATGACTTCTCCAGACCACCGCGGTGGACCAACTGACATGAATCCCACCCTCCTCCACCCTCTCACACTCGCTACACAGTGAATTGTTTAAGGAAAGTACCGAATTACATGGTTTTTGCACTCGTGTTGCGCGATTGTTGCAAGAAAACTAGCGGTCATACAAGGATCGTTGGGGTGTCATTGGAAAGCTCTGTTTATGACCTTTCAGGGATAGATACATGTTTTACGCTCTGGGTCTTATTTAGGCATGAAAATGATCACGTAAACAGACCTATTTTGGGTAAAAACACCCCGCTGGTGGCTACATATTATTTACCCCCTAGACCGCTCGTTAGGTGTTAATGATAACATAACGTCTTCCCAGTTTACCTGTCCTACTGTTAATCCCCCGTTGTTGCCTGACGTGCTCTCTGGTGTGCCCCAACTTACTCAACCCCATTTTTATTCTTTACACTCTACTCCTGCCGCTGGCTGGGCGGCACAGAACCAGGTTACACCTTCTCCCCTATTTATCCCACCTGGACTTTCTACGATTAAGCCACGTTACCGTCCCGCTTATGTTCCTACACCACCCCCTACTTTTGCCCCGGTAAGGCTATCGAGTGATGCTCTAGTACAACTAGAGTTGAAGAAGTTGGAAATGCAAGAGAGAGAGAGAGAGAGAGAGAGAGAGAAATGCAGGAAAAAAGAGAAGAGAGAGAGAGAGGGAGGAGAAAAGAGAAGAGAGAGAGATGCAGGAGAGGTTAGAAACTCAGAGAATGACAATAGAGTTACAAAGAACCAAAATTGAGGTAGACGGGGGTAGGTACACAAGGGGACAAGTGGGCACTGTACAAAGGGAGGAATCTAGCGAGTTAAAGTTGTCTCGTAGCCTGAAGCTCGTTCCCGCTTTCGACGAGTACAAAGTCACTGAATGGTTCCAGCGATTTGAAAAGAAAGCACGGGAGTTCGAGTGGCCACGGGAACGCTGGACAGCATTGGTAGCAAATGTTCTCAAGGGAAAAACGCTCGGGGCATATGATAGGATGTCAGTGGAGGACTTAGCAGAGTATGATAATTTAAAGCAGGCTAACCTTAAGGCTTATGAACTCAGACCAGAAGCCTATTGCCTTAAATTTCGTAATGCAAGGAAGAAGCCTAATCATACTCATGTTGAATTTGCCAAGTACCTCCGTGATTGTTTGTCTCGTTGGCTTTTGAGTGAAAATGTAACCAATTTAAATGAGGCAGTTGAGCTTTTCCTGCTAGAACACTTTACCAACAATATCGACAGAGAGATATGCCAAAAGATCTGTGAGAAGCGCCCCGGCAAGCTGTCTGATGCTGCCGTGTGGGCTGATGATCGAGTGTTGGCAACCAAGGGTTTTACTGATCGTGCCAGATATGCCCCCCCCCCCCCCCCACGACTGCACGTGACGAGATGTACTGAGCAGGTGGAAGCGGAGGGTTCAGTAATAGTGGCCCTGGACCCACACGTAATAATAACGGTGGAGACAGACCAAAATCACAAAATTCAGCCCGACCTGATTCCAGTGTTGTTAGGTGTTATGGGTGTAAACAGACCGGACATATTAAACTAAACTGTCCCCTGGCAAAGTCTTCTGCAGCGCTTGCTAAGCCTGTGTCGTTAGTGGTTGGTATCCAGGGAGGAGGGGATGAATCTTTGTTACCGAGGTTGGAGGCAGACCGAAGGGTGAAGCATGGGGTGCCAACGGCCGTGGCACAGCCTGCCCCCGACAAAGTGTCTCAACTAGGTACCAATGCAGGTCCAGAAGCCTTGCTCGCTTGGTGCCAGGCTTAAGTTCATGAGGGTGAAGTAGAGCTGTGTGGGAAGGTGTATCCAGTCAAGGTTCTTAGGGATTCGGGAGCTAAGCAGTCCATGTGTTTGAACTTGACGGGAAGCCGATAAAATCTGACGAGTTTGTGTTATGTCGAGGTGTAAACACTGAGGCCTATTATAGCCTCGTTCCTGTTCATCTTAGGTGTCCTGTAGTCACGGCGACGGCGAAGGTAGCGGTCGTGGACACATTACCTGTGGAGGGGATTGATTTTCTGCTTGAAGCAGATATGGCAGGGAGTAGAGTCTTTCCACCTCCGGTAGTGGTGTCGGAGCAGGTACAGCCGGAAGAGAGGAACAAGGAGGCTAAGAATCTGCCTCCCGATTTGTTTCCGGTGTGTGAGGGCCCAGGTTGCACAGCCGGAGGAATTGTTAGGGGAGGAGATAGATCTGATCGAGGGGATGTACAGTACTGAATCTGCATCACCCATAGATTCAACTGATCTGCAGGGTGCCGAGGGTGTGCAGGACGAGGAGGAAGGCTCAGCGGAAAGCTCCTCACTCGTTTCACCCGGTGCCAGAGGTGATACTGAAGGGAGCGATCGGGTCTCTACGGGAGGACCGGTTGATCCTGTATCATCGAATCAGACCGACTTAGAGGCTATACCTAATCTTACCACCGTGGCACCGGGGGAGATTGGTGAGGCGCCGCAGAGTGATGCTTTATTAACACACTTGTTTTCTAAGGTCGGGGAGAGTAATCCAGGCAGACGTAAGACCCATCAGCTCTGCCATGTTAACGGGGAGTTGTCTGAGGCAGTTTGTGCTACTGTATCCGCTCAGAACGGGTCAGTAGAGAAAGTTGAGTCAGATACGGTAAATTTCTTGCCTATGTTATTGACTGGAGAGTTGGAGTCGGAGGTGCAGGGTGAGCCCGGGCCTGGTGGATGGTGGTTGGATAACCCAGGTCCCGGGGCTAATGGTTCATGCACTGTGGGAATGCCAGGCAAGGCTCCTGCAGTGCCTCTCAACCCCCCTCTGCACTCTCCCCAATTCTCCGGTCCCAGGGACCAGGATGCCGTGTCTCGTTGCCCTGTCCTGGTTGTAGAAGGCATGAAGGAGGAGCAAGGAGGAGGAGAGGGAGCTTTTCCCAGGTGAGGCTGTGCCGGCTGGGACATGAGCCGAGAACGGGTACCTGGCCCTGCGGGAGAAATTGACCCATTTACCTCCGGAAAGGATTGAGGAGATGTTTACTACCTTGTGGGCTTATCCACACGTGTTCGGAGATGCACCAGGTTTGACATCTTGGGCGGTGCATAACATCGATGTGGGAGAGAACAAGCCTATAACATTTCCACCTTGCAAAGTAAATTTACTCTCCAAGACAGATACCTACCCTTTACCGAGAGTTGATGACTCAGTAGACAAGATTGGGGCAGCCACGTGCATCATAAAAGTGAACTTAGTTAAAGGCTATTTGCAAGTCACACTACCATAACGTGCCAAGAAAATCGCTAGTTTTGTGGTGGGGGAAGGAGTGTATCAGTGCCAGGTAATGCCTTACGGCTTGAAGTATGCTCCCGCCACCTTTCAGCGGTTAATGGACAGGGTTGTGCATGATGTCCCCAATTGTTTAGTCTACATAGATGATGTTGAGCACCCCATTTTCCACTTTTCGAAAAAGTTTAACCGAGCACACAAGAATTATTCTGTGATCGAGAGGGAGTTGCTAGCTATTATTTTGAGTTTATACCATTTCGCTGTTTATTTGCCACCATATGGGCCCGTGCTCAGAAGCTACTCTGACCATCATCCTCTGCAGTTTCTTAATAGGCTCAGGGACAAGAACCAGAGACTTACTCGCTGGAGTTTGATGTTGCAAGAATATCATCTCGATGTTTGGCACATCCGTGGTGTTAATAATGTCCTGGCAGACTGTTTGTTCCGTGAGTCCTCTGAGGAATGATAGGAGAGCACGAGGCTATTTAGTTAGTAAGTTATATTTACTCATGTTAAACAAAAAATCTATAAAAGGTAAAAATACAAAAGACTGTCAATGTACATATTTTCCAGTTGTAAACTAATGATGAAAGTTTTGTTTCAAAGCTTCAAAACTTTCCCCCATCCCATGTGAGGGTGTCACAATGACCAGGGTCTTTTAGGAGTAGCTAGACGGCAGTGGCGCCTGACTTCTGAAAGCAGCTGTGCCAAGTCTATTAGAAATACCTGGTATTGTGAGTTTCACCCCAATACCCTTCCAATTACACATGACTAGTTTTGCCGTGCCTCTAAGCATTGTTGTCTCAATAAACATTTGTGTAGAATGAGCCCATAGAGTGTTATCAGTTTCGTCTAACCAGTTGTTAGTTAAGCGGCAACGTGTAGTTTGCTAGCTAGTGTGGCTGGCGAGGGAGGTGTTGACAGTTTGTTGCTCTTGCCTCGTGGGAGGTAAGGTTGCTAAGCAACATGAGTTTAATTAATTATGTGACCATTGCAAGTTCAGTTGTGTTACAATATAAAGATGTACTTTATTTTATCTGCCACACTGTTTTAGTTAAGTTGTTAACACAGGAATACTTTAGTATAAGTTATTCTTGTGAAGTGTCTTAGTCTTATCATATCGTGTGGTGAGATTTTGCAAGCCCTTCGTTTGAGGCTGGCCTCTGCGGTGCTCTGCAACATCCGGTCCCCTCATTCTCATAGATAGTTGGTGTCCCCTTCTCTCTCGTGGCCCATCAGTCTGCCCTGTTTATTTGTCCTTGCTTGCATCAGAGTAACGTAACGTAATTAACAGAGAATCCTAGACATCCATTTCTTCCTTTTTATTATTCCTTTCCTTTGATCAGCATTTTACTATATTTCCCTTGTTTTATCACATGGTCTGTACCTTCGGTGGGTACTTCGGGATTCGTGATAGGGAAGAGCTGGGAGGTTTGCCGGGGTCCTTACTAATACACACACACATACATCCATAACCTCTACATATTTTTCCCAGTGTTCGTGCTTAGGACCTGGTAACAACCTTGACGGTTCTGCCCCAGCACTTGTGTGTTACCTATCTCGGGTTTCGAACTGAGGCAACGGAGTGTTTAAGATTAATTAGGAATCCAGCTTCAGTCTGGAACCCCCCCCCCCCCATAGTTAAGTGAGTGTGGGAGGTGGACTCTAAGATTTCATTGTTTGGGCGGTAACTCACTGGGGGGCCCAGGTTGAAGCAGGATATACTGGTGTGATATTTGAGGTGGTCAGGGCAACTTGCTTCCACTAATATCACCCCGAGGTTAGTAGTCATATTAGGACACTGCCTTGTATTGTTAGAACATTATTATATGCAACATTATTATGTGCAACTCTCTTGGGTTGAGAGTGGATTACCGTTGGCTGGTTTGCGCACGGTATAGTACTGTCGAGGGCGCACATAGCCTGTTATGCTCGAAGTACACCTGCACACTTGTTTTCGTTGATGTCTGCTGGTAGCCTATATGTATTTAACTGTTTTGATTATCCAACCCAGCATTGCTAATCCCTGTGTTGGGTTCGAGTTCTCATAGCTAGTAAGTTACATGATTATTTCTGTTCTACTTATTATTCAGAATAGGAGCAGGGCAGTGTGCACCTTAACACCTTACGAGAGGCCTAGGCGGTATATTTGACCGTGCCGCACAGCGTTTTTTTTTACCATAAATGGGGTTGTTTCCGTGCTCTTTTCATGCATAAACAAGACCCAGAGCGTAATACAAGTATGTATCCCTGAAAGGGCGTAAATTAAGCTTTCCAATGACACCCGAACCATCCTTCTACGATCACTGGTTGTCTTGCAACGATCGTGCAACCGAAGGGCAAAATCGCTTAAATACGGTAATTTCTTTATATAATTACGTATGTAGCGAGGGAGTGAGGGTGGATATAAGTGGAGTAAATCTCAGTAGGTCCACGGCGGCCGTGGCGAGCGGTCATGAGGTAACCCATGCTCCTCCAGTCACTCGTCTCTCTCTCAGAGCCATTATTGCGCCAAAATTGCACTCGGACTTAAGGTGGGCCCCGCCACATAGTCCAAATTTTTCGATTCGGACTTAAGTCGTGCCCCGATCTTTAAGGGTTAAGCCCTGAGAAGAGCCTGGAAGCGTTCATAGTGCTCTTACGTGTTGCATCGTGGTGTTGTTTGGTAGAGAGACAAGGTGCATTTGCATTAGTCATTATTTTCGTATACCGTCTCTAAGCAACTGAGGTCCAGAATTCGTAACAATATATATATATATATATATATATATATATATATATATATATATATATATATAAACCGAACGGACAATATGAAAAGGTATCAAACAGCTGAAGGCCAATAGAACTTAAAATGTTAAAGTTTGTTATGTTGTTACTTGCTTTCCTTTTAGGTAATTAATTCAGTTCGTTAACCTTTTAAAGATTATGATTTAAGGTGCTCTTATTCTCTTGCCTCGTTATTCATTTAATCATTGTCCTCTTTACATATCTTAAATCATTATTAGCATTAGTATTATTATTAGCCAATTAGTTACTCTTATTCTTTCTTCTTTCCTTTAGTCTACTTCATTGTTAATTAGTATTGAATGTTTATATTTGGTAGTAGTGAGGTTGACATCTACAGTGGTTTAGTGACTGGCTTGTCTGGACCAGATGTTTAACAGCCAGTACTAACCTACTGAGATGTCAACCATTGTGTCTCATTTGTTATGCTACTGCATTGGACTTCTCCCATGGTTTTTGTTTCGTATTGTTCTCGGTTTCTGAGCGACAGGGCATGCTATGAATTGTTCTGAGAGTCTAGCAGTATTATGTTTTGGCATTTTTGCGCAGTTTAGAATAATCTTAGAAGTACTCTTGAATTACTAATAGCACTATCAACCCGAGTCGGATAGGCCCCGACTCTGAGACATTATATATTTTTGTGTCTCCTTTATTACTGCTTTAATAGAGCAAGGAGGAAGGTAACCCCTTTTCCTAGAGAACCTGCATGTCTTGGTGTTTGAGTCAGATATGAACCCTTGTCTAGCGTTTTTTTGTTTTGGCTATTTGGGGCATATTCAGGCCCTCCTGAATGATCAATCAAGTATCTGCATGAAAAGAAATGTATTCAGGAAAAAACTAGGCGCTAAAAGCTTGAAAATGAGACCAGAACGAGCTACGTAGCACTCGTCGTTCTCACGCAGTGGTACCACTAACATGGGAGTTTAGAGTATAGCGGCATATTTTTTCCAGCTACGCTCACTACTGGCAACACTGCCGGCCTCTCGAGAACAGAGGGAGCTTGAGTCAGTGGGCGGCGGTAAGCCCTGGGTGTCGGACGTGTGGCCTGCTGCGCTCCTGGCCAATTGCACTCGATTTTAACCCTTTAAAAGCCTTAATAATGCTCCTAACTTGCTGCAAATTGGAGCCCGACTTAAGGCGGGCCCCGCCAGTTAAGGGTTAAGAGCATGTCTGTAGTACGGTGGGCAGTGTTGGGTGCATGACTTACAGCATTGGTGTCTTTTTGCTACGGCGCTTCTTTTGGACAGTGCTGTGGACTAGGCTATTAGAGCATCTGCTTTCCCCGAACCTTTCCTCATAACAATATATATATATATATATATTAACATTTATCAATGCATACTAATATATTTTTTCATTTTACATATTTTTTTGCTTCACAAATACTGGTATCCCAGTATGTAACCAATATACTGCATTATTTTGGGAAATTTAGACATTGATTATATTTTTCAACAGAAATATGTAATATTAAGTCAACTTTTACATGGTTGTCGAGTCTTATCACAAAAATACTACCCAATCATATATTGCTTTTTACCCAACTCAATCCTGCCAAAGTATCGTTTCTACTCATAAACTCTACTGCAGTATCCCTCTCTCTCTCTCTATTGCTAGCCTGTAATAACTTATGTATATGTAGTATGTTCCTCCTTCCCCAACACACATACACACACACCTTCACTCTCCCAAACACTACCTCTCTGGCACCCCCCACCCTCCTGCACCCTCTCGCCTCAGGAAAAAATACCCCACCCCCAACACTTCCACATCGACAATATGAACTGTAGTTGTTGTTGTTGTTGTTCCCCAGGCTGTCTGGCCGAACAGCCCCAAGGTCTCGAGCAAGGCCAAGGCCATAAACGAGCGCCCCCACAAAACCCTCCCTGCTTACCACTAACAAAGCCCGGGTGACCGAAGCCACTCCAAGGCAGGGAGCTGAGGAGGGTGCAGAAACGCCCGGGAAACCAAAGCCCCACCCAAGGCCCTGTGCCCCTCAGCAATTATGAAGGGAAAGTTGAGGGTCAAGGGAAAAATGTGACGCTTTGGCTCCCAATCTGCCAACTTCTAGGTTGGCAGTAGGGAGGTTTATCCACAGAAAAGACGCCGTCACTTGAGATCTAGAAGATATATAAGTAAAAGGAACAGTCAGAGTAAGCTTTGGGTATGGCAGAGATCGCTCAGCTCTCACTCTGATAGACCAGCCCATCACCACATGACTAGAACCCAATCCTCTCTGCATCAGCTAGGAAAGGCCCTAGAAAGCCGCCTTTGGCGGGGGGATAGCTCCCCTGTTTCAACTCCTTTCGGGGTTGGGCACCCGCCTGTAGTAACTGTAGTAAGTAACTTCACGATCAACCAATCTAATTACACGCCGGGAAACAGGTGCAAAATTATTGGTAAATCTTTTAACTCACACGAAGCTAAAAATGTCTTCTTCAATCGAGTTGTCAACTTATGGAATGGCCTTCCCCGAGATGTTATAGACTGCAGCACCGTTGATTAATTTAAACTCCGCCTAGACAAATATCTCGCATCAAACCCGCGACTGACTGCGTTTGAAAATGAATAACTTTATTTTATCCTCCCCTCAGTTACTAACCCATCTGTTCCCTACTAACTTCCTAATCCTGCCACGGACATTAGTTCCAGGGCAGTAGTTCCCTTTCCCACTCTAAACCACTGTTTGGACACTTGATCCTCAGTGATTTGGAGGACAATCAGCCTAGAAGGGTCACTAGACCTGTTGTTGCTTGATTTCCTTTGTACTTCCTCCTCCTTTCCCTCCTCCTCCCCCACCTCTTACACCCTCACCCCTCACTCGCTGCTAGTACTCTACTTTACTAAATATCATATAACTAGGGCATGTGAGTTTGTCCCCTTGTTAACCCATCAAACACGATACGCCTCACAGAGGAGTCACCATAATGATGATCACCCCATAACGATAGGCCTCACGGAAGCAAGACCATAAAAAAAACTTCCAAAGCACCCCAGGGACTCTCAAAACAAAACAGTATGTCATTAGGTGAGATAATTCCCCTCTAGTACTTCCTACCACTCATCCATATGTTTCTCACCCCCCCCCCTTCCCTACATTATTCCCCACTCCTCCCCCTCCTCAATTATCACCTATTTTTCCTCTTATTTTCATCATTTATCGGTTATTTTTCTCTCCCGCGGTAATGTAGCACAAGTGGATTGCATAAAAGATCGTTATATAACGCCGAGACACCTCCCGGTTGCTTCAGTTGAGTCAGAGACAGTGAGAGGGGAGGGTGTGTGACTCGCTGGCTCACGCCTGAGAATATGACAGGGTGGGGAATATTTACGATTTTCACCACCTAAATGCTTTTCCCACTTATGGTATTGCTCTTCAAGGTTCATATGTTCATCATGTATGTAAAATAAAATCACGTTGACAAAAAATAATGCTTTATATCGTAAATATAACGAATTATGTCAGAATCCAAGGCTAGAAATTCACAAATAAGTTCCCTTGCCCCTAGGGCAGTTTTGCATTCCCAGGGTTAAATGCAGCTATGACCTCAATAACCATTGATGTAATGAAGAATATGAACAGTGTCCCTTATATAAATGTATTATATTATAAATTACTAACATTATATTATTATTTTTATTATTATTATTACTTTTTTTTTTGTTCTCTATGTGTCATATAATTGCATTAATTTAATTAGTGGTACTAATATTGAATTAAAAATGTGTATAGTCATTTATATTAGTCACATAATGTATGTTATCACTCTATTCAACTAACTATAACCTCAATAACCATTGATGTAATGAAGCATATGAACAGGTTCCCTCATATAACCTCAATAACCATTGATGTAATGAAGCATATGAACAGGTTCCCTCATATGATTGTATTATTTTGTGTAGTGCCAAATATTGCATTACATTTGTTGTAGTTATTTATGTTAGTCACATTCAGTTTGTAATCGTCATATTCAGCTAACTATTACCTCTACATCCATTGATGTATGAAGGATATGTACAGTGTCCCTCATATGATTTTAATATCTTTGCTTTGCTTTATTTGAAATAAGTCATTCAGTAATTCATCTAAATGTCACGTCTCTCAAATAAGCCAATAATCATGAGCCTTATATACACAGCACATGTACCAAATAAGCCAATAATCATGAGCCTTATATACACAGCACATGTACCAAATAAGCCAATAATCATGAGCCTTATATACACAGCACATGTACCAAATAAGCCAATAATCATGAGCCTTATATACACAGCACATGTACCAAATAAGCCAATAATCATGAGCCTTACATACACAGCACATGTACCAAATAAGCCAATAATCATGAGCCTTATATACACAGCACATGTACCAAATAAGCCAATAATCATGAGCCTTATATACACAGCACATGTACCAAATAAGCCAATAATCATGAGCCTTATATACACAGCACATGTACCAAATCAAATGAGGAAACTATAATAACAACAATATGCAACATGAATGTAAGCCATATTTGTGGTTATTTAGGTAGGTTCTGGTCTTGTGATTAGTAAAATAGGCCCATGTTGCATTATGAGTGCTGTTCATATGATTGTTTTGCATTAAATCGGCCACAAACACTCAACTTAACCAGGTTTCAATATATACGTTATTATGCATGCTTGTCCCCGGTGCATACTCAGCTGACCTAGACATTAATATCCATGGATGTAGTATGTGACTGGTGTTTCTCTCTTCTCTCTCTCTCTCTCTCTCTCTCTCTCTCTCTCTCTCTCTCTCTCTCTCTCTCTCTCTCTCTCTCACACACACTTTCCCTCTGACACACACCTGCCTGGAGTACCTTACCTCCTCCTCCTCCTCCCCCCCCCCCCCCCCCACCACCACCACGACACACACACCCTACTCCGCTTCCTCTCCCTCTCCTTCCTCTACCTCCAACAACCCCCCTCCCTCTCTCCCATGCCCTCACCCTACTAAATATTATATTACTAGGGGTATGTAAACTTGTCCACTGGTCATATTCAGCTAACAATACCCTCAATAACCATTATTGTAATGAAGAATAATAACAGTGTCCCTCATATGATTTGAATATATTATTAGTATTATAATTATTGAATTATAACTTCGGTTGTTGGTAATATTAGTCACATTATGTATGTAACCGTTGTATTCGGTTCCCGGACATCTCAACCAGTAGACCATTTCAACCATTAGCTCTCAACGAGTGCCAAATCAACCAAGATCAACCAAACTAGTGCCAAAATATAGTACTAACCTAGCCTAACCTAACCTAACCTCACTGTATTGGTTGAGTTGGTACTGGTTGAGAGCTACTGGTTGAAATGGTCTACTGGTTGAGTTGTCCGGTCACCGTTGTATTCAGCTAACTATGACCTCAACAGCCGTTGATGTAATGAAGAATATGAAGTGTGCCTCATATGATTGTAATATATTTGTGGTACTATTATTGCATAATAATTTCTGTAGTTGGTAATATTAGTCACATTTTGTATGTAATCATTGTATTCAGCTAACTATGACCTCAATAGCCATTGATGTAATGAAGAATATGAACAGTCTCCTCATATAATTGCACTAGTTTTGTAGTGCTATTATTTACAACCAGTCAAATAGTAATTCAGTCACGACTCAGGGTTTTTTTTCCCAAGCTAATAATCATGAGCTTTGTATATACAGCATATGTGCCAATCAATTGAGGAAACTATAATAACACATCTGAATAATGCCTCCCTGATTTATGAACACAAACATGTATGTAAGCAGACGACGATGCTGTTGTTTCAGTGGAATAATGGCTCTTTGAGCAGTATGTATCGCTTTACCAGTGGTTGTCCCCTCACAGGATGGGGGGCGCTGCTCAATAAACTCGCCCCTCGGGGCAAAATCAAATATCTCTCTCTCCCTCTATATATAACTTCTGAGTAAAAAAAATTGTATACACATAGCTTATGGGGGCATTTTGTTTGCAGTTATAGTCCATTAGAGTAAAAGATTTTGTGTTTTTCGTATTATTTAAAGCAGTTTTCCCTTCAATAAAATGGTATAGATAAGAAAATAAGTGGTGTATGATAATGTATAGTATCATTTCTTCATAGAACCACCAACAAATACTCTGTAGTATTAATTTTCCCGTAACGATGCGTTGAATAATACAAATATAACACGAAATCGTATACTCAACGCATTGCCATGGGCAGATGAAGAAAGCTATAGAAGAGTTAGTGTATTATGCCTCTTTAATTATTGTTATAATTAAAATATTTATACCATAATATTATTCCATCACACACTACTCATATACATATTATTCCATCACACACTACTCATATACATATTATTCCATCACACACTACTCATATACATATTATTCCATCACACACTACTCATATACATATTATTCCATCACACACTACTCATATACATATTCCATCACACACTACTCATATACATATTATTCCATCACACACTACTCATATACATATTATTCCATCACACACTACTCATATACATATTATTCCATCACACACTACTCATATACATATTCCATCACACACTACTCATATACATATTCCATCACACACTACTCATATACATATTATTCCATCACACACTACTCATATACATATTATTCCATCACACACTACTCATATACATATTCCATCACACACTACTCATATACATATTCCATCACACACTACTCATATACATATTATTCCATCACACACTACTCATATACATATTATTCCATCACACACTACTCATATACATATTATTCCATCACACACTACTCATATACATATTTATGTATTTAATTTAGAGGACACGAAAGGGATATACATGGCAAAACACATAAAACTGTCATGCGAAAAGAAGGGTATTTATATGTTTTTGTCAGTTTTAACCCATTGTCCATGAAAATATAATATATAGGAATAACGCTAAATGCTTTACGATGGTGCATGGTATCAATACTTCATGAACACTCCAAAATAATCCTCTGTAGCTCTTGTTTTCTTTCCGTGAGGATGATTAACTCTATACAAAGTTATTTTTCCTATCATTGTCTTATTGAAGAAAAATTGGGGTTAAATATGATAAATAACACCAAAAAAGTCGGGTTTAAGGGCCCATAACTGCAAAAAGAATGCCTCCATATATATACAGTATATATATATATATATATAAATAGAAAAACCAGCGCTGAGATGAACATCTTTATTGTGGGACGTTTCGGCTTACACACAAGCCATCTTCAGCCTAAAGTAAGACAAAAAGGGCCTACATAAATATTTGCATATTACTAATGGTCAATATTTAAAACGTGTAGGAGAATTATGATTATAATTATAGGTGGGAACTCGAAAAGAAATAAAATAATCACACGAATCCGAGGATTACTAAGTATTAAATTATATACTCAAATTAAGTAGGATGGCAACACGAAATACAAGTACATTTTTTTAAATAATAATAATAATAATAATAATAATAATTATTATTATTATTATTATTATAATATTTATTCAGTTAGCATTTTACAATGTTGGTACCACATAATATGTTACAAATATGACATGTACCAGCTTTGCATAATTCCTACTAATGATAGCCCAATAAGGCCATTAGGCGTATTTCCATTGGGGTCCTTGTGGGATTAAGTTAGCTGGGGAAAAAGGGGAGAACAAAAAATGTAAATTAATATGAGTAGTAAACAATTTAGATAAAATATGTCTAGGGGGCTAAACTATGATACCTTACATTCTATAGTTGGACTTGTTAAAATATTCAAGTAATCATTTTTTTTTTTTTTTTTTTTTTTTGCCTATCTCTTATGTCGTATTTAGTAGTATACATAAGCTTGGTGCTCCCTTCTCGCAGCTGTTTGGTTCAGGTGCTCCTTCAAGCTACGTCTGAAAGAATACAATGTGCTCTTTTCACGGACTGTCTGTGGTAGGTTGTTCCAGTCTTTGATGGCCGTGAAGAAGAATGATAGCTTACCCTGTCCTTAGATTCTCGGAACTGTAAAATTATACATCCTATTCTGTGTATTTCGTCCATTCCTTTAATCTGCATTCACAAAATTACTCATTAAATACTCAGTAGCCCTATCATAAAATATCTTGAAGGCATTAATGAGCAACTTGGTTGAGCCCGAGAACTTTCAGTCTTCTACTGTACTTCTCACTTCTCAACTTGTTCTTCCTCTGTCCAATTCTTCTTCTTTCCTACTTTACTCCAGCCATCTGATCTGGATGAATCTGATTTATTTGGCCCTGTCAGAAACATTGAGCATACCAAGTGATTGAAAAATTATTCCTGACCAACATGTGATCTGGGTCCTAGGTTCAGCATGAATCTTACCATTTAATTTTGAATGACCTGAAGTTTGCGCTTTGCTGATTGAGGTGATGCAGAGTACCAGGATGACACAGAATAGTCAAAATGACATTGAACAAGCGCTTGGCATAGGGTCTTTTTGACCGCTGCTGGCAAGCATCCCACCTGTCTATAAGCAGGTATTTTATACGTGCCCTACATTTACTCAGGATCGATTCCAAGATTGCTTCACCTGACAGAGTCGAGTCTAGTTTTAGTCCGAGATATTTCACTTGTGACACTGTTGTTATGAGAACTTCATTACAGTTAACTGAGATTTACGTTTTGTTCCACATAAGATGGCTTCTGTCTTGCACAGGTGATGAGATAGTCTTTTGTCCACTAACCAATCACTACACGATTCTAGTTCTTCGGAAAGTGAAGCGGCAATAATTATTGGGTCTTTTCCTGAAACCAGAAATACACTGTCGGCAGCATACAGTAATAATGTACACAAGACACTCAGTTCCATGTCGTTCACATAACAGAGAAAGAGTAAGGGACCAAGGATGCTTCCTTGCTGGACCCCACAGTTAATGGGCATTGGATCTGATAAATTATCATAAATTTTTACTCTTTGCGAGAGAGAGATAGAGAGAGAGTTTATCTGTCTATTTTGTTCATCCCTTATTTCTTTGTTTTGTCACATAAATATATTGTTGTTTTCCCAGTTCCTATACATTTAATTTCCTTTACTCATGCTACACTAGATTTGTCTTTTATATATTTGTTTCATGTATGTTATCCTCTCGTCCATAGTCTACCACTAACATCAATGTGTAATACTTATATTATACTTTTCAATCTAAAGACTAATTAAGGGGAGGATTTTAGTTTGTTCCCTAGACCTCAATCAAGCTTAAAATTACACCACCTTTGACCCCCTTACAAGATAAATGTGTACATTTTTGGGAAAATATATCGCGGCCGAAGGCCGATACCTCTTAAATTACAGGCACGCTTTCGCTCGCCCGGAATAAATCAACACCTAAATAGCACGAAAGGTTTTAAAATTGGCAGAAATTGGGCGAAAGTTCTTAAAATCGCCAAACTAATGGGGCGAATGTCTTACTATCTCAAAAGTAATGTGGCTAAACATGAGGGAGTAAGGGATAACAAAAAAATCCCTCAAGTGGCAATCTCCCCTTAAGGCTGTCTGAACAGCCTATAATTACTCTTGTGAGGACCAGGGGTTCTTTTGGGTTAGTCAGTGATATACGCCACATGTCCCCGGCTTTAGACAAGGGGTAACAGACTCCCACTCTATTACTTGATGTATGGGGCCATAATTTAGACAAGGGGTAACAGACTCCCACTCTATTACTTGATGTATGGGGCCATAATTTAGACAAGGGGTAACAGACTCCCACTCTATTACTTGATGTATGGGGCCATAATTACTTGATGTATGGGGCCATAATTACTTGATGTATGGGGCCATAATTTAGACAAGGGGTAACAGACTCCCACTCTATTACTTGATGTATGGGGCCATAATTACTTGATGTATGGGGCCATAATTACTTGATGTATGGGGCCATAATTTAGACAAGGGGTAACAGACTCCCACTCTATTACTTGATGTATGGGGCCATAATTTAGACAAGGGGTAACAGACTCCCACTCTATTACTTGATGTATGGGGCCATAATTTAGACAAGGGGTAACAGACTCCCACTCTATTACTTGATGTATGGGGCCATAATTTAGACAAGGGGTAACAGACTCCCACTCTATTACTTGATGTATGGGGCCATAATTTAGACAAGGGGTAACAGACTCCCACTCTATTACTTGATGTATGGGGCCATAATTTAGACAAGGGGTAACAGACTCCCACTCTATTACTTGATGTATGGG
The DNA here is from genome assembly GCA_032716605.1 of Paralithodes platypus. Lineage (NCBI taxonomy): Eukaryota > Metazoa > Arthropoda > Malacostraca > Decapoda > Lithodidae > Paralithodes > Paralithodes platypus. The sequence continues at coordinate 60,777,022 of CM064486.1, forward strand.
GCCATAATTTAGACAAGGGGTAACAGACTCCCACTCTATTACTTGATGTATGGGGCCATAATTTAGACAAGGGTAACAGACTCCCACTCTATTACTTGATGTATGGGGCCATAATTTAGACAAGGGGTAACAGACTCCCACTCTATTACTTGATGTATGGGGCCATAATTTAGACAAGGGGTAACAGACTCCCACTCTATTACTTGATGTATGGGGCCATAATTTAGACAAGGGGTAACAGACTCCCACTCTATTACTTGATGTATGGGGCCATAATTTAGACAAGGGGTAACAGACTCCCACTCTATTACTTGATGTATGGGGCCATAATTTAGACAAGGGGTAACAGACTCCCACTCTATTACTTGATGTATGGGGCCATAATTTAGACAAGGGGTAACAGACTCCCACTCTATTACTTGATGTATGGGGCCATAATTTGCAATACCAGTGTCGTGGAAACATTAAGTGAGTTATTCTTTGGTATATTGGTATATTGGGAGGCATAAATCATAATAAATGCAGTGTACTTTGTGTATATATATATAATATGAGTATATATCACTAATACATGTGAGCCACTAAATGTTTCTTATCTCTCAGTGGGGTTCGAACCGCCGACCGTCAGGACGATAGCCGACGCTTTAATCAACTACACCACGGCAGGCTATCGTCTGACGGTCGGCGGTTCGAACCCCACTGAGAGATAAGATATATATATATATATATATATATATACAGAGCGAGAGAGAGAGAGAGAGAGAGAGAGAGAGGGAGAGAGAGAGAGATACAATGAAATACTCATCTAAGCTCTTTGGTCTCATGTAAACTAAAACACAACATTCCAAAAAAAATAAAAAAATAAACAGATAAATAACATACCCTTCCCACACACTCCATGAAACTCAGATCTAGCAAACCTCCAAACATTTCCACCACTCTAGCTTCCCCTCAGTAAATAAATAAAACAGAAACAAAAAAATTACGGAGGAAAAATGTATGTGTGTCGACTGCGGATAAATTATAGGGTCCTTTTTTCCCCCTACCCTCTTCGTCACTCAGAGGGCTGGAGGAGAGGAATTACACACACTTTTTGTTTGTCTTACTCTTTCGGTTATACTGGCTTGACCGCCTCGGAGTTGTATTTTTATTATAATTTGTATTGTTATTGTTGTTATTAATATTAACATTATTATTATTATTATTATTATCATTGTAGTATTTATTTTATTTTCTCTACTGTACTACTTATGTGGGGGATAAATCGACAGTCATTTAGAAGTTCGTATACTTTATTTAACAAAACTTCCTAACTACTCTAATAACTGTTTCTCTGTTCGGGCCGAGATGAGTTCAAGACTCGATTGAATATTACGTCGATTCACGATAGGTTGTAATTTGGAACCCTAAAGCCCCCGTTACTCCCTAGCTGAATTCCCGTTATTCAGGTATTGACTCAAGTCGACTTCGATCCAAAGGCACGTTATTAGTTTCTAACCTATTATAGTTGATGCCGAGCCCTGCTGTGTCTACTGTGGAGACCAGGGCCTAATAAACCAAACGTTATTTACCTATTTTAAACAACAGTGATATTCTTTATCTATCCTTAAGAATTAACCACGTCCACTGGGCCTATTGTGTCTACTCCCGAGACCAAGGCATTAATACATATAATCTCTTTACTACTCTTTCCTATATCTTACATTAACTCATATAACAAAGACGTCGTTACAACAAGGGTACACTCGGATACCATAGTCTCTAGCCCACTCCTCTTGCAAGAGGTGAGGCCTGGGGCGGTATTTATAAAGCACTTTTAGGCTTAAAAGTAGCTTTTAAAGATGGCGGCCACTTTTAAAAGATAAAAGTTGGGTAAAAAAACTTTTAGCGGCTAAAAGTAGCTTTTAAACCCGGCGAAAACTAAAAGCCCTCCTGAGGACTTTTAGCGCTTAAAAGTTACTTTTAGAGGACGATGAAGATGGTTGAATAACAAATCCGCTACCCCCTGACAAGGAATTTTCATGTTAAAAAGACTAATTGGATTAATAGGCCTATAGCGACTCTGAGTTAATCAAAAGAAACCATATAAACCATGAATGAAACTTAGAGGAACAAAGCTCCTAACCCCGAGATGAAAGTGTGTATTACCCTACATTATTTGGCAACGGTCAAAATGTAACTGTATGAGTAACTCATGATTGTAGGTTAACTATGTTATCAAATGCAGTATGTTAGGTAACTAACATAACAGAGTCTATCCATATACCACCCGCACATCATACTACTCAAAGGTGATCCACTGTGTGTTCTCCAACGAATAAGCTATATTAGAAAGTAACCTACCACCATATATATCAACCTACTTTAAACATTTCGATTCATACTGTATATACTGTATGTCCGACTACATTTGTTGCCGCGGTCGGTCTCTCTATTTTTAGATGGGTAAATCCTCCTCCTCCGCCCACAACCTCGACAGTTTCAGCGTCCTCGTTGACAAACGCCTATACTGTACTTGTTGGAAGAACACTAACAAATACACCAATTTAAAGGAGTGTAGAAGGACTAAGATATAATATTCGATTGTCACAAGATAGGCCTATTTCATAACATCCGAGAACAAGTAGCCTATTTGTTCGCAAATTACCGTAAACAGGGGTGATTTCGGACTGCGGTCATAACTTCGGACTTTGGCGATAATAAGTAACTAGCCATTGTCATTATATAATGGAAACGCTTTTACCATACAAGTCCGAAGTTTTCCACTTTTCAAGAATACTTCGGACATCATTTAGGATAAGGATAAGGATATTATGAGGGATAATTTTAGGAGGCTTCCTGGATTACGGCGCACGGCGCATTATCACTACACATCACTTGACCTAGTTAAATCTCTACAATGTGTTTACAGTCAGGAGAAATTGTAAAAAACAAAACTCGAAAAATGTCCGAAATTACCCCACTTTACGAATTGTGAAAACAAACGAATTTGGCAACTATCTCAGATGCTGCCACACCGGAGTATGCAATTGTGTTGGTATTGTAAATATATTACCCTTTCAATTTAGCAATATATAATAGATTTCACAATAACAAAATATTGCATAATTACCCTAATGTTTTATAGTAATTAGTATATGCAATTAGAAGCCTATACTTACCTATTAAACGTTATTCATCAATTGTAATCTTGCTAGATGTAGCGAAATAGCGGTTGTGGCAGCTTTCTTAACGCTCCCTCAAAACTATCCCAATTGTCCTCGCAAATGATAATGGATATAGTTTCCTTTTTAACAAACGAGTTCGTTATTTATGTGGACGAGTGTCCTTTCCTATCTATAACTGACCTATTGGGCAACTTACCCAAAACTGGTTTCCCCTGAGACTATTGGTTGCCCCTCTGTCTTTAAGAAATGATTTCCCCCCCCCCCCTTTTTACTTTATATACTTAAATCTTTCCTATCAGATCCTATCTAGTTACAACTCTTGGCATTACGCCTTTACTAACAAAAATAACTATTCATAACACATCATCCTTTTATATATATATATAAGTCTAGATCTTTCTCTTTAGTCTGTCCTATAAGGACACATCAAATATTATATCTGGTGGCCACTGGGTTAGTTCTGCAGTCTCTCTCTTTCTTTATATCAACTGGAAATCTTTGCTCCCCCTCGACTATCTGCCGTCCTCTTGAATCGCTTGGCTGTAGGTATTCAAGCCTGCGATGCGACGATGGGCGGCTGGATACTAAAGGTGTATCTGCCTTAGTAGGGAAGAGCTGATGATAGGCCTGAGGTGTGCCTTCTGGAACAAAGGGCGAGGGCTGGGAGGCTGGAGCCGAGTTCCCGTGGGTGCCCATGCGAGTGAGAGTAGTAGGTTGCAAGAAGCTAACCCAGTGCCGTCCGAGCGGCGAATGACTCTTGCAACATCCCCCCCCCCTTCTCTTTATAGTCCTGCTCCCCGCCCTCCCGCGCTGTGATTGGCTGAGCGGCACACACGGCAGCCCACTCGCTCTGAGTTCTCACCTTCTCCACCTCCACTCTCTTCTCTTCAAAATAAGTTCCTGGAAGCTGTTTGCAAACATTTTTCAGTGGCTTACGGGAGTATAGGGCTGGCACCGAAGTATTAGATCTATTGTAACCAGAGGAAACTGTCCGGGAAGAGAATGAGAGCAACTTTTGAGGTGAGGTGGGAAGTTCAGCTCTGTGTTCCGAAAATGGAGGCCGCTGATTGGCTGGCTGGGAAGGTGTGGCGTTTTGATGCTTAGAACTGTCAAAATCAGCTGGCGAGGCAAGCAAATAGAAGGGAGCGCGGTGATTGGTGGAGGGCTTTTCTACTTTAGTAATTATTATTATTATCATTATTGTTATTATTATTTTTATTAGTAGTAGTAGTAGTAGTAGTAGAAGTAGTAGTAGAAGTAGTAGTAATAATAATAATATTAGTAGTACCATTTTGTATTTATTAATTCACTTATCTGTAATAAAAAAAAAAAAAAAAACACACACACACACATGCATTCCACTCTGACCTTTCCTAGTAATAATCTATCTGCTTGATTACCACGTACTCATCATGATGCTGATCAGGGCCTACAACTATTGTCGTTACGAAATATGTTTGCATCTCCCATATTTCCATGATTCTCTATTAACCCTTCCAGTAACGGTGACGTCTTATTGTTTTTATATCAGCAGCATTCAGACAAGTTTATGAAGCTTGGGAAGGATATATGGTAGCTAAAAGGATTTTTATTGTGATAGTCTGTAATATTTTACGGGTAGTCGTCCTTCCTAAGCGGAATAAAACCGTCTTATTGTTGCCAGAGTAAAATTAATTGGATGTCAACCGGTACTGAATGAGTTAAGAACCAACGAAAATTGCGGTATAGCGAATTACAACAGTTTATGTTCCAGCCATAGGCCAGTTCCTCTTAAAATTACAGGCTCGCTATCACTAACCGGGATAAAACTGACACATAAATGGCACAAAAGGTCTTGATAGTGATATAGAAATGTGATTTTAAAATCGACAAACTAACGTCTTAAAATCTGAAAACTAATGTGGGTAAACATGAGGAGAAAGGGGGACCAGAAAAACGACCCATCTCCCCTTAACCCTTTCGCTGCGGGTGACGTTCCGGAATGTTGTACAAAACAATACAACAGGGTGCGGGTGACGTTCCGGAATGTTTCGGTATTTCCCGCCATAAAAATTGTTGTGGGGAGCCATCTGGTGGTCAATATGTGAACTACTCATTCCTCCCGAGAAGCTGTGTGCGTGGGAGGGTCAGTCTTCCTCTAGTAAGCGTAAGTGATGGACGTGTCACCAAATCACTCGTCCGATCGCGTGGATGAGAGTCCCACCAGGCCACCACCCGTTCCTCTCCCCACTCGCGGGCCACGGGCAGCGCGAGGCCTTAGTGATTCCGCCATAGGCCGCGCTCTTGACGACGATATTTCTTTATCTGGCAATGAAAGTGGGGACACAGGCTCAGATAGTTCCTTCGAGGGACACTTTATCGAAGTGGAAGATTGGAGTGGAGATGATGAGGCTCCCGCAAACATTGAAGAAGACGCAGCCGCCATAGATGAAGCTTGCCTGTCTCCGTCCAACCCTGCTGAAGACGCTGCCATAGTTGCTACCACTTCCCATCCCTCCACATCGGGTGCCCCAGAGGAAGTGTCTGCTGTACTACTACCGAGTAAGTACCCACATATATTTTGTATTATTTACTCTACGATTGTAATATTTTCCCCCAGTGTTGACTTACAGCTCCCGTTTGTGTTCACGTTTGCTACGGCCATAATACCTACCCTCCCAGCCTATTTTGACGACTTAATTGAGCGTTTTTCATTGGTATAATATAGTTTCTTTGCTAAATTATGATATTTGTATAGTCAATTTTCGATGTTTAAATGAACACGTGTCGGCTAGGTGCGGCCCTTGGTCAGAGGTCGGCCACACAAATTTGCATATTTGCCCGTTTCGTGCCCTGCCATTTCAGATCGATATATATATATATATTTTTTTTTTTTTTTGTCTATATTCTAAACTCGACCAAATATAACTATAACTCTCTCTCTCTCTCTAGCACTCCACTACCCTCCTAATCTCATGCCCCGGGCGCTACCACCATACAGCTCCAGACACGCACACACACACGCACGCACACACCGCACTGACCTGTCCTCCCTCTCTCTCTCTCTTTCACTCACTGACTCTCTCTCTCTCTCTTTCAAATACGTGGTCTATTTTATACATTTTTTTCAACACTTGTGTTCACGTTTGCTACGGCCATAATACCTAACCTCCCAGTCTATGTTTCACCACTTATTTCACCGCTTTTCATTGCGAATAATATAGTTTCTTTGCTAACTTGTGATATCTGAATAGTCCATATTTGTTTTGCCCATTATACACAAAATGCTTACAATACAGCGGTAGAACCCTTACATAGCTTTTACACACTCATCCAACAGAACCACCGAAGAAACCCACATCAAAATCACCTGACACAACTAAAAAACGACGCCTAACAACTTTCTCTCCTATTCCTTCCTCCTCTGCCTTCCCACCTACCACCCCAACCTCTCCTATTCCTTCCTCCTCTGCCTTCCCACCTACCACCCCAACCTCTCCTATTCCTTCCTCCTCTACCTGCCCCCAACCTCTCTATTCCTTCCTCCTCTACCTACCACCCCACCTCTCCTACCTCCTACCACTCTCCTATTCCTCCTCTGCCTTCCCACCTACCACCCCAACCTCTCCTATTCCTTCCTCCTCTGCCTTCCCACCTACCACCCCAACCTCTCCTATTCCTTCCCACCTACCACCCCAACCTCTCCTATTCCTTCCTCCTCTGCCTTCCCACCTACCACCCCAGCCTCTCCTATTCCTTCCTCCTCTGCCTTCCCACCTACCACCCCAACCTCTCCTATTCCTTCCTCCTCTGCCTTCCCACCTACCACCCCAACCTCTCCTCTGCCTTCCCACCTACCACCCCAGCCTCTCCTATTCCTTCCTCCTCTGCCTTCCCACCTACCACCCCAACCTCTCCTATTCCTTCCTCCTCTACCTTCCCACCTACCACCCCAACCTCTCCTATTCCTTCCTCCTACCTTCCCACCTACCACCCCAACCTCTCCTATTCCTTCCTCCTCTGCCTTCCCACCTACCACCCCAACCTCTCCTATTCCTTCCTCCTCTACCTTCCCACCTACCACCCCAACCTCTCCTATTCCTTCCTCCTCTACCTTCCCACCTACCACCCCAACCTCTCCTCTACCTTCCCACCTACCACCCCAACCTCTCCTATTCCTTCCTCCTCTACCTTCCCACCTACCACCCCAACCTCTCCTCTACCTTCCCACCTACCACCCCAACCTCTCCTATTCCTTCCTCCTCTACCTTCCCACCTACCACCCCAACCTCTCCTCTACCTTCCCACCTACCACCCCAACCTCTCCTATTCCTTCCTCCTTACCTTCCCACCTACCACCCCAACCTCTCCTCTACCTTCCCACCTACCACCCCAACCTCTCCTATTCCTTCCTCCTCTACCTTCCCACCTACCACCCCAACCTCTCCTATTCCTTCCTCCTCTACCTTCCCACCTACCACCCCAACCTCTCCTATTCCTTCCTCCTCTACCTTCCCACCTACCACCCCAACCTCTCCTATTCCTTCCTCCTCTACCTTCCCACCTACCACCCCAGCCTCTCCTATTCCTTCCTCCTCTGCCTTCCCACCTACCACCCCAACCTCTCCACCTACCACCCAACCTCTCCTATTCCTTCCTCCTCTACCTTCCCACCTACCACCCCAACCTCTCCTATTCCTTCCTCCTCTACCTTCCCACCTACCACCCCAACCTCTCCTATTCCTTCCTCCTCTACCTTCCCACCTACCACCCCAACCTCTCCTATTCCTTCCTCTACCTTCCCACCTACCACCCCAACCTCTCCTATTCCTTCCTCCTCTACCTTCCCACCTACCACCCCAACCTCTCCTCTACCTCTCCCTTCTCACCTACCACCCCAACCTCTCCTCTACCTTCCCACCTACCACCCCAACCTCTCCTATTCCTTCCTCCTCTGCCTTCCCACCTACCACCCCAACCTCTCCTATTCCTTCCTCCTCTACCTTCCCACCTACCACCCCAACCTCTCCTATTCCTTCCTCCTCTACCTTCCCACCTACCACCCCAACCTCTCCTCTGCCTTCCCACCTACCACCCCAGCCTCTCCTATTCCTTCCTCCTCTGCCTTCCCACCTACCACCCCAACCTCTCCTATTCCTTCCTCCTCTACCTTCCCACCTACCACCCCAACCTCTCCTATTCCTTCCTCCTCTGCCTTCCCACCTACCACCCCAACCTCTCCTATTCCTTCCTCCTCTACCTTCCCACCTACCACCCCAACCTCTCCTATTCCTTCCTCCTCTACCTTCCCACCTACCACCCCAACCTCTCCTATTCCTTCCTCCTCTACCTTCCCACCTACCACCCCAACCTCTCCTATTCCTTCCTCCTCTACCTTCCCACCTACCACCAAACCTCTCCTATTCCTTCCTCCTCTACCTTCCCACCTACCACCCCAACCTCTCCTATTCCTTCCTCCTCTACCTTCCCACCTACCACCCCAACCTCTCCTATTCCTTCCTCCTCTACCTTCCCACCTACCACCCCAACCTCTCCTATTCCTTCCTCCTCTACCTTCCCACCTACCACCCCAACCTCTCCTCTACCTTCCCACCTACCACCCCAACCTCTCCTCTACCTTCCCACCTACCACCCCAACCTCTCCTATTCCTTCCTCCTCTGCCTTCCCACCTACCACCCCAACCTCTCCTATTCCTTCCTCCTCTACCTTCCCACCTACCACCCCAACCTCTCCTATTCCTTCCCACCTACCACCCAACCTCTCCTATTCCTTCCTCCTCTACCTTCCCACCTACCACCCCAACCTCTCCTATTCCTTCCTCCTCTGCCTTCCCACCTACCACCCCAACCTCTCCTATTCCTTCCTCCTCTACCTTCCCACCTACCACCCCAACCTCTCCTATTCCTTCCCACCTACCACCCCAACCTCTCCTATTCCTTCCTCCTCTACCTTCCCACCTACCACCCCAACCTCTCCTATTCCTTCCTCCACTGCCTTCCCACCTACCACCCCCAACCCTCTCCTATTCCTTCCTCCTCTACCTTCCCACCTACCACCCCAACCTCTCCTATTCCTTCCCACCTACCACCCCAACCTCTCCTATTCCTTCCTCCTCTACCTTCCCACCTACCACCCCAACCTCTCCTATTCCTTCCTCCTCTGCCTTCCCACCTACCACCCCAACCTCTCCTATTCCTTCCTCCTCTACCTTCCCACCTACCACCCCAACCTCTCCTATTCCTTCCTCCTCTACCTTCCCACCTACCACCCCAACCTCTCCTATTCCTTCCTCCTCTACCTTCCCACCTACCACCCCAACCTCTCCTATTGCTTCCCACCCTACCTACCACCCAACCTCTCCTATTCCTTCCTCCTCTACCTTCCCACCTACCACCCCAACCTCTCCTATTCCTTCCCACCTACCACCCCAACCTCTCCTATTCCTTCCTCCTCTACCTTCCCACCTACCACCCCAACCTCTCCTCTACCTTCCCACCTACCACCCCAGCCTCTCCTATTCCTTCCCACCTACCACCCCAACCTCTCCTATTCCTTCCCACCTACCACCCCAACCTCTCCTCTACCTTCCCACCTACCACCCCAACCTCTCCTATTCCTTCCCACCTACCACCCCAACCTCTCCTATTCCTTCCTCCTCTACCTTCCCACCTACCACCCCAACCTCTCCTATTCCTTCCTCCTCTACCTTCCCACCTACCACCCCAGCCTCTCCTATTCCTTCCCACCTACCACCCCAACCTCTCCTATTCCTTCCCACCTACCACCCCAACCTCTCCTCTACCTTCCCACCTACCACCCCAACCTCTCCTATTCCTTCCCACCTACCACCCCAACCTCTCCTATTCCTTCCTCCTCTACCTTCCCACCTACCACCCCAACCTCTCCTATTCCTTCCTCCTCTACCTTCCCACCTACCACCCCAACCTCTCCTCTACCTTCCCACCTACCACCCCAGCCTCTCCTATTCCTTCCTCCTCTACCTTCCCACCTACCACCCCAACCTCTCCTATTCCTTCCCACCTACCACCCCAACCTCTCCTATTCCTCTTCCCCTCTACCTTCCCACCTACCACACAAACCTCTCCTATTCCTTCCCACTTACCACCCCAACCTCTCCTATTCCTTCCTCCTCTGCCTTTCCACCTACCACCCCAGCCTCTCCTATTCCTTCCTCCTCATACCTTCCCACCTAACCACCCCAACCTCTCCTATTCTGTCCCACCTACCACCCCCACCTCTCCTCTACTTCCACTTACCACCCCAACCTCTCCTATTCCTTCCTCCTCTACCTTCCCACCTACCACCCCAGCCTCTCCTATTCCTTCCTCCTCTACCTTCCCACTTACCACCCCAACCTCTCCTATTCCTTCCCACCCTACCTACCACCCAAACCTCTCCTATGCCTTCCTCCTCTACCTTCCCACCTACCACCCACCACCTCGCCTCTACCTTCCTCCTCACCTTCCACCTACCACCCCCAGCCTCTCCTATCCTTCCTCCTCTAACCTTCCCACCTACCACCGCAACCTCTCCTATTCCTTCCCACCTACCACCCCCAACCTCTCCTATTCCTTCCTCCTCTACCTTCCCACCTACCACCCCAACCTCTCCTATTCCTTCCTCCTCTACCTTCCCACCTAACCACCCCAACCACTCTCCTCTACCTTCCCACCTACCACCCCAACTCTCCTCTCATCTACCTTCCCACCTACCACCCCAACCTCTCCTATTCCTTCCTCCTCTGGGCCTTCCCACCTACCACCCCAACACTCTCTCTATTCCTTCCCACCTACCACCCCAACCTCTCCTATTCCTTCCTCCTCTACCTTCCACCATACCACCCCAACCTCTCATATTCCTCCTTCCTCCTCTACCTTCCCACCTACCACCCCAACCTTCCTATTCCTTCCTCCTCTAACCTTCCCACCGACCCCCCAACCTCTCCTCTACCTTCCCACCTACCACCCCAACCTCTCCGCTCTACCTTCCCACCTACCACCCCAACCTCTCCTATTCCTTCCTCCTCTGCCTTCCCACCTACCACCCCAACCTCTCCTATTCCGGCCTACCTACCACCCCAACCTCTCCTATTCCGTCCTCCTCTAACTCTACCTCCCACCTACCACCCCAACCTCTCCTATTCCTTCCTCCTCTACTACTTCCCACCTACCACCCCAACCTCTCCTATTCCTTCCTCCTCTACCCTTCCCACCTACCACCCCAACCTCTCCTATTCCTTCCTCCTCTACTTCCCACTTACCACCCCAGCCTCTCCTATTCCTTCCTCTGCCACCTGCTGGCCCACCTACCACCCCAACCTCTCCTATTCCTTCCTCCTCTACCTTCCCACCTACCACCCCAGCCTTCCTATTCCTTCCTCCTCTGCCTTCCCACCATACCACCCCCAACCTCTCCTATTCCTAATTCCGCCTCATTACCTTCCCACCTACCACCCAACCTCTCGCCTATTTCCCCTCTGCCTTCCCACCTACCACCCCAACCTCTCCTATTCCTTCCTCCTATCTACAAAGGAATTAAATACTAATCCGTCAAGAACCGCGAATTTGGATAAAGCTCCACCAACACGACCCAAATTCAAAACCGTCAGGGATAACGACCGAGGACCGAGGACAGCCATGAATGTAAATGTAGATCCGACCCGAACCAAAAAATCGATGAAAAAACGATCTGCGAGTTCTTAAAACCCCACCTTTAAGGTTTTCTATGCAAACGCTCGTAGCATACGCAATAAATTTTCAGATTTAGAGGAACTAGTGTTTACAGAAAATTATGATGTGATTGGCATAACAGAATCTTGGCTCAATACACAAGATAGAGACTTTTTAGCAGAGTATTCACTTTCCCGGTTATGTAATGTTTGAGAACAGCCGAATAAATAAAAAATGGAGGTGGCGTTTTATTTTATATCAAAGAAAGTCTTAAGCCGACCCTCGTGTCAAAACCTCAAATTGTGAACGGCGACACATCTTTTGTGTTGCTAATAAAGAATAATAAAAGGTACAAAAATAATACTTGCGTTAATATACAGACCTCAGCTCAATCAGTGCAAACTGACCGAGACCGAAATTTACGAACAAATTGCAGATGTAAGTAAACTCACAAGATACCGTAATTTTTGGCGACTGTAATTTACCTGTGACCAAGTGGGGAGATACTCTTACTTCACACTCCGGAACTGACTTGTATACGAACTTGCTCAAGAGAGTTCGCTTTATCAATTTGTTCGAATGCCGACCCGTGGTAATAACGTTCTGACATTGTACTTGCAACAAAAGAAGAATTGATAGAGAATTTGAATGTTGGTGATGAATTCAGTAACAGCGACCATCGTACGATAACTTTCCTTTTAAAGTTTACTAGTAACGAACCAAATAGTAGCATCGAAAAAGTCCCTAATTTCAAGAAAGCAAACTTCCATAAACTTAGAGCTATGTTTAAAGAAACTGACTGGAGCTTTTTAATAACAATAACGACATAAATACATCTTGGAAGTTATTCGAAACCACTTACCTAAAAGCAGTGCAAGACTGCATACCATCGAAAATACGGCGTCCAGGCCATAATAATAAGCCCAAATGGTGGAATAAAGATATTTCAAACTGCCTGCTTGCTAAAAAATGTGCTAATGATCGAGATTAAAATCCTCACAAAATGACGAAGGAACGGTGGTGAAATTTGTAGAGCTACGACGCAAAGCCAAAAAGTTAATTAAGCAAAGTAAAAAGACCTTAGAGTTACATATTGCGAATCAAAGTAAAACAAACCCGAAAGAATTCTATAGTTATATCAGAAAGAAAAAAGTAGTTACTTCAACTGTTGGACCGTTAGTCGATGAAAAAGGAGAATACACCAAGACGAAGTACAAAGAGTAATGCCCTCAATACCTTCTTTGCATCAGTTTTTACAACAGAAGACCTCAGTGATATCCCTACACCATCGCCGATTCAGATTGATAATTCAGATATTCTAAGCAATATCACCGTTACAGAGAGAGAAGTATTGAATTGTTTAGATAACTCAAAGTAAATAAAACGCCAGACCTGATACAATCTCGCCTAGAGTTATAAAGGAAGCTAAGGATGAGCTCTCAAAACCACTGACATTACTATTCAATAAATCCTTGCAGTCTGGAACTATGGACTGATCAGTGGAAGCTAGCCAACGTAACACCGATATAAAAAAAGGCAGCAAATCCCTACCGAGTAACTATCGTCCAATTAGCTTAAACCTCAGTTGTATGTAAAATGCTAGAAACGGTCATACGTAGACAGACTCGTAAATCACTTGGAGGAAAATAACATACTTAAAGATACTCAACACGGCTTTCGTAAAAAACGTTCCTGTTTAACAAACCTCTTAGACTTCTTCCACGATATCCTCAACCTCTACGATGAGAGTAAAAGCTCTGTAGATATTATATACCTTGATTTTCAAAAGGCCTTTGACAAGTTCCCCACAAACGTTACTGCTAACAAAACTAAAACCGCATGGAACACAAGACGGTGTGTTGAAAAGGATAGAAAAATGGCTCAGCAAGAGAAAGGAAAGGGTAGCCATAAAACGGTAAGGCATCTAAATGGACCAATGTAAGTAGCGGGGTTACCCCAGGGATCGGTATAGTAGGACCATATTCTCTTTCTAATTTACCATCAACGACATAGATGAGGGTCTCACCTGCACAATCTCAAAATTTGCTGACGATACAAAATTGCCAAATAGCGTACTCTCAAAAGAACAAGTTGACGATATGCAACACAATCTAGATAATTGTCATGTTGGGCCCAAATTTGGCAAATGAGTTTCAATGCGGATAAATGTAAAGTATACATGTCGGATACCTAAATGAGAAAGCAAACTATTCGATGAATGGCACTCAGCTCTTAAGAATGTAAACAGAGAAATGATCTGGGAGTAACAATATCGAGTAACCTAAAACCGATGGTCCGTCAACAATGTTCAGAAGTTGTTAAGAAGGCAAACCAAAATAATTGGCTTTATAGGCAGGTCATTTGAGCATAAATCCAAAGAAGTTATCCTAACCCTTTACAATTCCTTAGTCCGCCCTCTTTCTGGCATACTGCGTTCAATCCTGGTGCCCTTATTACCAAAAAGATATAAACAAGCTAGAACGAGTTCATACGTAGAGTTACCAAAATGATACCTAGCCTAAAGAACAAACCATACGAAGAGCGTCTTAGAGAATTAAATCTATTTCCTTTAACCCAGCGCAGATTTAAGAGGCGACTTAATTCAAGTGTTCAAAATCATCAAAGGCATCGACAATATGAACTGTAGTAAGTTACTTCACTATCGACCAATCTAATTACACGCGGGAAACAACGGTTTGCAAAATTATTGGTAAAATCTTTTATACTCGCTACGAATCTAAGAATCTTCTTCTCAATCGAGTTGTCAACTTGTGGAATGGGGCTTCCCCGAGACGTTATAGACTGCAAGCACCGTTGATTCATTTAAATTCCCGCCTAGACAAATATCTCGCAATCAAAACCCGCGCCTGACTGCGTTTGTAAATGAATAACTTTATCCTCCCCTCAGTTACTAACCCATATGTCCCCTACTAACTTCCTAGTCCTGCCACGTTAGTGGCAGGGCAGTAGTTCCCTTTCCAATGTTCCCTTACCCACTCTAAACCACTGTTTGGACACTTGATCCTCAGTGTTTTGGAGGACAAGCAACCTAGAAGGGTCACTAGATCTGTTGTTGCTTGATTTCCTTTGTACTCCTTTGTACTCCTCTACCTTCCCACCTACCACCCCAACCTCTCCTATTCCTTCCTCCTCTACCTTCCCACCTACCACCCCAACCTCTCCTATTCCTTCCTCCTCTACCTTCCCACCTACCACCCCAACCTCTCCTATTCCTTCCCACCTACCACCCCAACCTCTCCTATTCCTTCCTCCTCTACCTTCCCACCTACCACCCCAACCTCTCCTATTCGCTTCCCACCTACCACCCCAACCTCTCCTATTCCTTCCTCCTCTACCTTCCCACCTACCACCCCAACCTCTCCTCTACCTTCCCACCTACCACCCCAGCCTCTCCTATTCCTTCCCACCTACACACCCAACCTCTCCCTATTCCTTCCCACCTCCCGCCCCACCCCAACCTCTCCTCTACCTTCCCACCTACCACCCCAACCTCTCCTATTCCTTCCCACCTACCACCCCAACCTCTCCTATTCCTTCCTCCTCTACCTTCCACCTACCTACACCCAACCTCTCCTATTCCTTCCTCCTCTACCTTCCCACCTACCACCCCAGCCTCTCCTATTCCTTCCCACCTACCACCACCAACCTCTCCTATTCCTTCCCACTACCACCCCAAACCTCTCTCTACCTTCCCACCTACCACCCCAACCTCTCCTATTCATCCACCTACCACCCCCAACCTCTCCTATTCCTTCCTCCTCTACCTTCCCACCCCTACCACCCAAACCTCTCCTATTCCTTCCTCCTCTTCCCAACCTACCACCCCAACCTCTCCTCTACCTTCCCACCTACCACCCCAGCCTCTCCTATTCCTTCCTCCTCTACCTTCCCACCTACCACCCCAACCTCTCCTATTCCTTCCCACCTACCACCCCCCAACCTCTCCTATTCCTTCCTCCTCTACCTTCCCACCTACCACCCCAACCTCTCCTATTCCTTCCCACTTACCACCCCAACCTCTCCTATTCCTTCCTCCTCTACCTTCCCACCTACCACCCCAGCCTCTCCTATTCCCTCCTCCTCTACCTTCCCACCTAACACCCACAACCTCTCCTATTCCTTCCCACCTACCACCCCAACCTCTCCTCTACCTTCCCACCTACCACCCCAACCTCTCCTATTCCTTCCTCCTCTACCTTCCCACCTACCACCCCAGCCTCTCCTATTCCTTCCTCCTCTACCTTCCCACCTACCACCCCAACCTCTCCTATTCCTTCCCACCTACCACCCCAACCTCTCCTATTCCTTCCTCCTCTACCTTCCCACCTACCACCCCAACCTCTCCTCTACCTTCCTCCTCTACCTTCCCACCTACCACCCCAGCCTCTCCTATTCCTTCCTCCTCTACCTTCCCACCTACCACCCCAACCTCTCCTATTCCTTCCCACCTACCACCCCAACCTCTCCTATTCCTTCCTCCTCTACCTTCCCACCTACCACCCCAACCTCTCCTATTCCTTCCTCCTCTACCTTCCCACCTACCACCCCAACCTCTCCTCTACCTTCCCACCTACCACCCCAACCTCTCCTCTACCTTCCCACCTACCACCCCAACCTCTCCTATTCCTTCCTCCTCTGCCTTCCCACCTACCACCCCAACCTCTCCTATTCCTTCCCACCTACCACCCCAACCTCTCCTATTCCTTCCTCCTCTACCTTCCCACCTACCACCCCAACCTCTCCTATTCCTTCCTCCTCTACCTTCCCACCTACCACCCCCCAACCTCTCCTATTCCTTCCTCCTCTACCTTCCCACCTACCACCCCAACCTCTCCTCTCCTCTACCTTCCCACCTACCACCCCAACCTCTCCTCTACCTTCCCACCTACCACCCCAACCTCTCCTATTCCTTCCTCCTCTGCCTTCCCACCTACCACCCCAACCTCTCCTATTCCTTCCTACCTACCACCCCAACCTCTCCTATTCCTTCCTCCTCTACCTTCCCACCTACCACCCCAACCTCTCCTATTCCTTCCTCCTCTACCTTCCCACCTACCACCCCAACCTCTCCTATTCCTTCCTCCTCTACCTTCCCACCTACCACCCCCACCTCTCCTATTCCTTCCTCCTCTACCTTCCCACCTACCACCCCAGCCTCTCCTATTCCTTCCTCCTCTGCCTTCCCACCTACCACCCCAACCTCTCCTATTCCTTCCTCCTCTACCTTCCCACCTACCACCCCAGCCTCTCCTATTCCTTCCTCCTCTGCCTTCCCACCTACCACCCCAACCTCTCCTATTCCTTCCTCCTCTACCTTCCCACCTACCACCCCAACCTCTCCTATTCCTTCCTCCTCTACCTTCCCACCTACCACCCCAACCTGTAGCTTACTATGATGTTGAGAAACTGCTGTGTAGGTGGTGACTGGTGTTTAGTCTGTTCATTTCGGTAACTTTTGAAAATTCATAGTTGGCAGCTCATATTTTGTGTGTATATAAACTAGGAGTTAACTGTGTATTTTTATGTCAGTCACCACCTACACAGCAGTTTCTCAACATCATAGTAAGCTACATGTGTGAATGTACTTCATATACCTTTTCAAATTTATATTAATAGGTTAGATTAATCTTGTTTGTTCACATACATTTTTGAATGTCTTTATTCGTTTGGTTAAGTGTAAAATATAAACTTATAAGGCTTGCCTTTTCATTTTATATATATCTAATATATAATTTTCTTTTTTGGTGTGTTAGTTAACATAATAATGTAAACATAATTTTACTTTTAATGATAAAAGATTTGTCTAATCATTTTCGCAAAAATCATTAGTACGTTTTTTGCATAATATTTTCGCAGCCACAGTCAAGTGCGCAGTAATGTTCTTTATTATACAATTGGATATAAGTAAACCGATCCTCCCAAGCTTTATACTAATAACATATTAATTGGTTAAAATTATGAAGTTCTTCTTTTGTATATTTTGTATTGTTACTTTTGGAAAAAGATAAAAAATCCTCACAAGCTTTGTACTTAACATATGTTTACACTAGGTTACTTTCTTTTTAGGATCGTATGTTGAAATATAGCCTGATGATGGATGTGTGATACGTCCGAAAATTTGCAAATAAATAACTCAACATGTATACTGTTGTGGCTCTTGTCCTACTCTACATCTACTATATATATATATATATATATATATATATATAGGGTGTATTAGAAAAACTGATACAGACTGTGACGAAATAAATGTAAAATGGAAATTGAACATATATTGTAGTATCACAATTTCCCAGATATCTCTTATTAATGAGATACATGCTTATTAAGAAATGTAGCAAAACAGGGTTACGAGTAAAGCACTAAATAAATTATGCATGATAAACATGTTTACTATGGACTTAAGTAAAGGGAAGTATAGGTTTACCTATTCACACATTAGTAATTACGATATCAAAATTGTCTTAGTCTATGGTGATGATATTATGTGTTTTACAGAAAAATACTAATTATAAGCAACAGGTTAGCGTAAACAAATAAGTAACATTTGTAACTCTGTTCCCGGGGTATAATGCTGATGCCCAAGTCTGGGATGGGTATCCGAACGCAGGAGAAGGTAATTCGATCTATCATTTACGAAGCATAGTTCTTGATTCATAGATTTATTGGGAACTGATCGTTCCTATGTTGAATGAAATTCACGGAAATGTTTTATGTCTCGGTATAAAGATTCAACTACAAAAATGTTGGGTATAATTTATTTCTCAAAACTGTTCTACATCAGTTGGTGGGAATGCAATAAAAAATCAATTAATCTCTTATTATTACACTGTAATGACCATGTACACTCGGCCGCAATTCCGCGTGGGCCACCTAGTCGTAGGGTTTGGGTAAATCCGTTGTGTAGTTTGTTCGCTCTGATTATAGTAAGATCTCACACTCCCCTCCCTGAATCAATCGAAGATTTTGCCCCATAGATGGCGCAGCTTGATGGGAAGGGAGGGAGCTTGTCGTAGTGTTAAAAGGGTAGGACACAATGGGAGGAGGTGACGTTCTATAACATACAGTGACGAATGTTAAACTTATTTACTTTTACTTGTTCATACAATAATGTTCCCGAAACTAATTCGTAATGAACAGTAGATTCCCTCTTTCAGTAACTGAAACGTCTCTCTCTCTCTCTCTAGGTTATAAGAGGTATACAGAATGTTGAAAGTAACACTATTATATTATCCATTTACACCTTTAATGAATCACATTATGAAATTTATTCAGCAATATGATGAGAACTTGAGAAGAATATATTTTGAAGTAGCACCACGAAGTAACATTATAGTGACGCGGCCATTTATAATTATCCACCTTCCTCTCCCTCTCCGAGCTCGGACTTTTTTCTATCCTCTAGTCTATTTTTTCCCAGCTGAGAGTAAATTGTCATGTTTCTATCTTTGTTACTCGGCTATAAGGTAGATTTTGTAGCGAAAGATGATGTTTATTCTGAAAACTTGGCATTAATATGACACACAGCCATAGTAATTTCATATATTTCCATTAAGTATCGAGAAATCAGCTAATAAGAGATTCAATTTACGATCAGCTGGAAAAAAATAGAGTATAGTTGTCACTAAGGGATGGAGGGACGTAAGGGTGGCGAGGTGACTAACAAGGTGGGTGGAGGTGGAGGAGTTGTGGTGGGATTGTTTAGACTGGTGGATGAATGTATAATAACTATATTTAGGATATTTCAGTGTGTGTGTGTGTGTGTGTGTGTGCTTAAAGGGCGATCGGGACACGAATGCATAGAGGTTTTGTGTTCGTGGACGGGTGGAAAATTATAAAGGTAAATTTATTTATGTACTATATATTGTATCTCTTTTTATACTGGCATGGCCTTACTTACTCTTTACTTTGTATTAGTTTTGCACACATTTTCAGCATATTTCACTAATTGGCTTAAATATAGTTATGTTTATATGAATGATGCATTAGGATCCCTTTGGACGATCCCCTGTTCGCTTGTTTATGCTTCCTCTTACAATTTCGGTTAATCATTGCACACAAATCTTGATGTCATATCATATTTCGTGAACTCGCTAATCTGATTTATCTATCTATCTATCTATCTATATCCATCTATTGCCAGACAACCTTATCTCCCGAGAGGAGGTGGACGTGAAAGTATCACCTTCATAAGCTTCTATATGCCGAGGTAACTCATTCGATTATCTAGCTTTTTTTCAATTAATTTCTAAATAAATGTGTAGCTTGATCATACAAGATTATTGCGCAATGCAATATAACAATGACAAATATTAATTGTCCTGTTGATAAACATTATGTTTGCGGTAATATGAACAATTGATAAAGGTATACTCAATTAACTTCAGTAATTATATTTATTTAATTTATATTTATTAGACAGTCATAGTAAAGTAAATAGATCAAGGAAATAATGTGTTGGGGAAAAAATGGATTGCAATTCTCGAGGGTAATTTACTCTAGGTAAATATTTCCCCCAGTATCACATTATCTTAGGACAAACTGGATTTTAGGTCACGTATGGGATATAATGTTCTAAATGTAAACTATAGCTTTGTATTAGAGTATTAGTCACCACAATATATGTCTTTACCGCTGCATATTAAAAAAAAATTCCTTAGACTTTGTGGGTTAAAATAAGGGTGATGGCGGCCATCTTGGATCAGCTGAGAACTAATATTTTTAATTTTGTTACCGTAGTTTTAGTATTTTGTCATATTCTATATCAATACTAACCCTGCGGGGATCTGGGGGCGGCAGCCCCCAGGTTAGGTTAGGTTGTTAGGTTAGGGTAATGACAAAATATGGTTTTAGGGGGCATGTTTTAATATTGCAAAATAATGGGGAAATATGAATTTCCAGAAGGAGAAACACCTTATAACACACTAATCAATGAAGAAACTGATGAGAAAAAGGATTATAATACAAAAAACACATACGTGACCGAAAATCCAAATTGACCTTATCTTATATTATCAGACTTGGCAATATGTAACAAACCACATGCACAGAGTATAACATATCAGTATAAATAACTGTATGTGTGGAATAATATTATCTGTGTATACCCTGGTCTATTTGTGATATCTAATAACCTGAGTTTACATGTAGTCTCACTGTTACCATGGTAATGCACAAATTATTTATCAATACCATATTTACTACATAAATCGATTAACACAGTGCAACTTCTCTCTCTCTCTCTCTCTCTCTCTCTCTCTTTCTCTCTCTCTCTCTCTCTCTCTCTCTGAGAAACCAGACTTGGCTCTTCCGTGATACCAACAGATTTTTCATATACTTTAGTAATTATTTTATTAATTGTTTCTAGGTTAGCACACATCAATTATTAGCATTCGTCTATAGAGCAAGTTAATCAGAAAGAATTAGATTGGTATACTATAGCTGAATAGTTAAGGTCATAGAATTTACCCTGATAAATGTTGATAAGCCTGTCGAGTAGGAAGTGTGTATTTTCAGCAGAAGTTTTGGTAAGGAGCTCTTTATGAAGATCCATGTTAATTTCAACCTAATGTCAGAGAGCAATAAAGGTGAAACGAGACTCAAACTATCCATTTGGGGGAGGGAAGGGGTAGTTTACCCTGATGCACAGGAAAATCGACTTTAAATCGCCATAAACAGAGAAGAATTTTGTATCTAAGTTTAAACACTGTTGCCAGCTACTCTAAATATACTGATATTCCTGAGGGAAATGCTTTATCAACAAATTTTCCTCGATGTAAATTAATTGTTAAATATATAAATCAGACATGCCATACCTCTACCATTTGGCTTAATGTATCAATGTGATCATATGCAATGTTTTCTTTCTGGCCACAGGTAATTTAGAATCTTGATAATGATATTACCAATCTTAATGAATCCTGATCAATGTAATCAATATCCCACCGACGCAGTATTAACTGTGACTCTCATGCTTGAGGTAACTCATCCACAGATCGACATATTTTGACACTACAAAGGTAACTCATCTAAATAATAATAGTTTACTACTTCTGTTAATCTAATTTGTCGCTAGTTTGTAGTTTGCTAACAAAAGGTGTATGCTATATATTATATAGTATGAACTGCACTATTATTTTATTCATACCAATAAAGTGGGTGGAGAGAGAGAGAGCGAGAGTGACGTTTCAGTTACTGAAAGAGGGAATCTACTGTTCATTACGAATTAGTTTCGGGAACATTATTGTATGAACAAGTAAAAGTAAATAAGTTTAACATTCGTCACTGTATGTTATAGAACGTCACCTCCTCCCATTGTGTCCTACCCTTTTAACACTACGACAAGCTCCCTCCCTTCCCATCAAGCTGCGCCATCTATGGGGCAAAATCTTCGATTGATTCAGGGAGGGGAGTGTGAGATCTTACTATATTCAGAGCGAACAAACTACACAACGGATTTACCCAAACCCTACGACTAGGTGGCCCACGCGGAATTGCGGCCGAGTGTACAGTATTGGTAATTAATTATGATCGATTTTGAAGTCTCGAACTGATTAAACGAATCTCTAAAATGCAAATACCCAGTAAAAGTTTGTATGGAGATTCAATTCAACCCGAGACCGCTTCGAATAAGTTTGTATCTGAATTAATGTTCCTGGACTGCCACATGTATTTGTTGATTTCATTAATTGAGTTTAGGAGTAAAGTCGGTTGGTGGGGGTAACATAATAATTTATACCTGTACAAATATATAAATAACATTAGGCAATAAGTTTGTAATGCCCACATTGTTTGGTTTTATTTATCTTTCAACATTGCTTTCTTTTACTATTACATGACAGTTATATATGCAGACCACTTGAGGATCGTAATTTGCTTCATCCAAGATTTCTTCGGTCTTTCCTCTGTTGAAAGAAAAATACAAAAATGTTTGGCATTAACAGAAAATAATTTGAGTTGCAAACGGTTTATAAAGGAAATATTACTTACAATATTTCACCCCGAAAACTAAATGTTTACAATTCAACATGTCTAGGTATAAACTAGGAGATTGGGGTGGGGGGTGGGGGGTGAGAGAGAGACCAATGTCAGTGTTCGGATAATAGCACCTGCTTGGACGGCACTGAATAATTTACTTGATGTCCTTTAAATCATTAATGATTAACTATTCTGTATTATTGTATAGAATAAAGTTAACTTGTTTTTTTAATCAGTACTTAGCAGTCTGTAAGCGTTTTTTTCAATACACCCTGTATATATATATATATATATATTGTTACGACCGGGGCTACGAATAAAACAAGGGCACTTTATGATTGGACTAGTAATAGGGCACTATGCAACAACGGTACGCTAGATCCAAACCCTCGAACTTATATGCCGGCGAACAAAAACACCTATACTCTCCAGGGATAATCTGCGATAGCGGGGTATCCTTAACTGGGCATAAATGTACTCTACTTCAGGCTAACCCACACTGGTATAGCCTGATAACAAACAAGATGCAAGTTACGTTAAAATGCATAAAAGGGAAGCTATGGAAAGATCAATTAAATCACTGCAAGATTTAATACAATAAAAAGATGCTTCAATACGGTTACTCTAAACAACAATAAACTCTTCACTCCTATCTGAAAGAAAGTGAAGTATAGTCCTACAGCATAGACCTGGAAACTTCTGAAGAAAGTCTGATGTTCATAAGATGCTCGTATCTTAAATTATATAAAGGCAGGAGGCAGGACACCACACGTGTAGACTGAATACACTAAAAGATAGGACATATAATGTTAACTGACACGAGAATACTGTAAATGCGCAACGGCAGCAATGCTCGACACTAAAAGAAGTACTTCCTCATCAACGAAACAGTCTGCTATGGTTGTGCAACTCAACAACAAGCTAGACTAATAAATGCTGTGAATAATAATGCATACATAACAAAAGAGCTTATGTCCTAACTAGTGTCTGCTCGGCGAATAAAGTCTAGCTGGGATATCAAGGTTAGGAAACTGTAGCTGAGCAAGACAGGCTCATAGCCTAGCGTTGTCCTTAAGGCGGTATGATTAAAGTTACGTTAATGACGGGGATGCTCTCTTCGTAGATCCAGATCTCAAGTATCTGGTTCTCCCCTGGCGATCCCACTAAAGTCAAGCAAAGAGGCAGCACTGTGTTATAAGGAAGTAGGCTAATGCCCTCTTACAACACGATGCTGCACTCGCAAAAGACACAACCAAAAGGACAACCTAGGTTACCACAGAAACCGTCGAAGTCGTGTAGGTATAAGCAAACCGTACACACATCGGTGACAACGACAACAGAAACCTTATCCCAGTCTAGCATTAAATAACCGAGCAGAGCACTAATGATAATTAGGGAGACACACACAAAGAGTCATCAAACCTCCATAGACTAAGGACACTGAGGGAGACACACACAGAGTCATCAAACCTCCATAGACTAAGGACACTGAGGGAGACACACACGGAGTCATCAAACCTCCATAGACTAAGAACCCTTATAGCCTATTCTAATACATGTAAATATATATGAGAGCGACGCACACAATACGATGGGCCGATATGAAATCGTGTACAAAACCCAAAGGGAGTGCTGTGACGTTAAAAGATTAGAGGAATGAAAGAAAGGAAGTTGAGTGAGAGAGACAGTATCAGAATGGTGGATATATGGGGGACAGTTGTAAAAAGGATGTTAGTCGTGTGCGCCGCTAGCCTGCTCTGAAGAGGTAGCTCCTCGGGACCGCAGGAGCCCACAAAGGCGCGATGGTCGGCCAATCACGGGCCGATACGTCACAAGGCAGCAGGCTCCTAGGACGCGCCAGGAACCACCAGCCAATCAAAGACGAGAGAAAGCCCACGCGGGCGGGAAAACTCCTCCAGGAGGAGGAGGGAGGCAACACTCACTACCCCCTCACTGCCCGCTCTCTCTCTCTCTCTCAACTTCACACTACAATGCATCTTATATTCTACTCATGATATAAAATACTTCCCGTTGTCACAGACGAAAATAAAGACCACCACTGGACTGTCTGTAACAATGCAAGTACTATGAAAGAAAGAACAACATTCTCTGATAACTGTAGCCCATTTCACTGCCCTGGCGAGCACTAGTGGCTAACGAGAGGCGATTCTGCCAACGCTGGTAGGCGTCACACCCCACCCAAGATATGGGACGCTCAACATTAGGCGAGCACCATATCTGACAAGGCAGAATGCCGACAAGACCCGCCACAACCAGCCACTCTACCTGAAATGAAATGCAAAGCTCAATCATAAATAAAACAAAATTTTAGCATAATGAAAATCTTATAACCCCTCCCAAACATAATAGTATAATTTTACCCTGCTATGTTCCCAGAGCGAGCTTCACAGAGCCCAGCCTACTAAGTGAAAGACAGGTTCAACTTAGGACTTTAGCTATAACATTGGCAACTTACAATTAACTATCAAAAAGAAAGAGTTTTTATGTTATTTTTTGTATTTAATTTTAATGTTGTTTTTTGACGGCTGCTCTACAGGGGCAAGCCTGATTTTTCTCCACTCTCAACACACACTGACTGAATGGCGAGGGTTCTCCTGCAAACAAACCCTCCCGTGACAAACAATCAGCCAAAACATTATTAGTGCCCTTATCATGCCACACATCTAACTTGTGTTCCGGCAGCAAAACAACACCTGACACTGATAAACTGCCCAGTTCATCACAAGACTGGCACTTCTCTTCACTCTTTCCGGCAACGGGGCCTGCCAATAACCTTTCACTAGTTCTACCTTCGTGACAAGCGAGGCAGCCCCGAAGCGGTCTATGGTGTCGTCAACTCTAGGTAATGGATAGGTGTCTGTCAGGGATAATGGTTCCACACTCTTGCAATTACCATACACACGGATCTTGCCACTCAACTCAGGTTGCAAACTCACTGGCAACGACCACTCACGATATCCTTTATCCCTCAGACCCTTTTTCCACATGTCGTCTAGCTCTGTTTTCACGACAGGCTGTTGAGCAGGATTTATACGGTAGGGAACTAACTTGAGCCTTGCACTGTCTCCAGCCTCCATGTCGGATTCTACCCCGTACATCAGGCCTGGAGAAGCAACAAACATGCGGATGTACTGCCACAGCCTAGTAAACAACTTATCTCGCAGAACAACATGCCTAGTACCCTCCCACAACCCAGCCGAGACCGCAGCTTCTAAACTATAGTCTCCCTCCTTCTCCACCTTCGTCCCTAGAACAGCCAGGTCATGAGAGGGACAATCAGTACCACCTGTGCAGTCACTCCCATAGTTCATAATTGCTAAGGCTTCCCCGCCGATACCGTACATGCGCACCCCCGCATTCCTTGCGACTACACCTGCCTGCGCAGCATCACCGCCTTCAGCGACATGGCCAGATACCGTCGGTCTATGGTAAGGCTGTTGCATTCGACTAGAGCAGCATTGGGAGGCTATGCGACGACCAGGCACATCCACTCCACAGCCAACCTCACCAATCTGCTCAATATCCTCCTTCTGACCACCATTCTTGGCAGCCATGGGTCGACCCTGACCTCACAACCATACCAAAGCCTCGTCGCCCACCTTGAACCACCAAAACAACGAGGCTAACGGTCTCCTAACAGCCAATTATACATTAATAACAACAGCAATAATCTAGATATGTGCCAGGAGAGATTTCCCGGGGTTTCTGAAACAAGGGAGACATGGTAGAGATGGAAGCACCACGGGAAGATGAGGAGGACGGCTTGGTAGAGGCAGAGGAACGGATAATCTTGGAATACTATGGCCTAGCAGATACTAAGTGTCTTAAGTGCGGAACAACCAATGCAAGAAAGAATTCGCGAAAATGTTCCGGCTGTCTTAGATCTATTCATTTATCTTGTGCTAAGCTGACAAAGAAAACATCAGGAGAACAACCAAACTGGAAATGTCTCGCATGCCCAGGGTCCACTGCAGAGCCAACCGGGGCAACACCGGCAACACCGGTCACCGACTTGACCCAACTGGTGACCAAATGGAAAGCGCGGATCCAGGTCCTTGCCCGGGTACCTAAAGGAGCCAGAATCCAAGTGGCGGAGGCCCTTACAACCATCATAAAGCAGGCCCTACAGCTCAAGACACCCCTCGCATGGGCACGGCTTCTGGGTTTCTCCTATGGGGCCCTCCGAAAACCACCCAGAACCAACATACAAGACCATCTTCAGGTTTCACTAGCCACCAGAGTGAAACGTCAAGTAGCTCAGTATATGGATGGAAACAAACTGGTGGAACCCCCCGAACAGCAACCAAACAGGGCCCAGAAGCACCAGGACAAGGAAGAGGAAGAGGCTGAACAGCTACGTAAGAGGGTCGCGGCGAAGCTGGCGGATAGTGACATCAAAGGGGCCGTCAGACTGTTGTCCTCTTCAGAAGGTTTTGCTGGTCAAGGCACCGAAGTTGTTGAAGCCCTACAAGAAAAGCACCCACCTACACCTAGGGACTTAAACCTCCTCCCTGCCCCAAATGACCAGATGCGCCAACCTTTAGTTGTCACGAAGGAGCAGGTGGTCGCCGCAGTGACTTCATTCCCAGCAGGCTCAGCCGCGGGCCCAGATGGTATCCGACCCGCCCACCTCAAAGGCCTCTTGGGTCAGGGATCAGGAGCTGCTGGGGAGGCACTCTTGGAAACCCTCACCAAATTCATCAACATGGTTTTAAGAGGGGAAGTACCCGACTGTGCCACACCCCTATTTTTTGGGGCATCACTCTGTGCACTGGCAAAAAAAGATGGCGGTGTGCGCCCAGTAGCAGTAGGGAACACCTTCCGCCGCCTTGCCACAAAGGGGGGTTTGAAACCACTCTCGAATGGCCTAGGTCAACACTTAAGACCAGTTCAACTAGGTTTCGGAACTCCAGGGGGGTGTGAAGCTGCTGTACACGCAACCCGCACCTACCTCAGCCAAGCCCAAGAAAACGAGTGCTTCTAAAGATTGACATGCGGAACGCATTCAACAGCATTCGCAGGGATGTCTTCCTCCGTGCAGCTCAAGAACACATCCCCACTCTGTACCCCCTACTTTGGCAGGCTTATTCCAAACCTTCAATCCTGATTTTTGGCGAGACGGTAATCCCATCAGAGACCGGGTTACAGCAGGGAGATCCAGGTGGTCCTGCTCTTTTCTCAATAGGGGTGGATGCAGCAGCTAACAAAGTAAGGTCAGAGCTGAATGTATGGTACCTGGACGATGCAACCTGGGGTGGGTCAGTAGAGAACGTTCTAACCGACCTAAATAACATCATAACTGACCTCGGCCAGGCCGGGCTAGTGATAAATGACACCAAATGTGAACTTGTTCTCCTCAACCACACACGTGAACAAGGAGAAGAGACTCAGGCCCTGTTCCGAAACATATTGCCAGATGTAAAGATCCTTCAGGAGCACCATCAAACCCTATTAGGTTCCCCACTAACTCTGGCAGCAATCCCACCAGCACTTCAAGTTAAAAAGGAGGAGCTTCAACGTCTCGTGAGTCGCCTGATACACATCGATGCCCACTCAGCTCTGGCCCTGCTCAAGAACTGTTTCTCCATCCCAAAACTCCAATACCTCCTGCGCACATCGATGACTTACACGAACAATGGCGGCCTCCAAGAATTAGACAGCATAATCCGAGAAGCAGTGACCAGCATCACCAACGTGGAATTTAAAGAACGGGCCTGGACACAAGCCACCCTTCCTGTCCGCCTCGGGGGCTTGGGCATACGGAGAGCCTCGGATATTGCCTCCCCAGCCTTTATCTCTTCCCTCATCGCGACCAACGACCTCGTATTGTCCATCCTTTATTCTAAACCCGGAATGACACTTAATGGGGACGTAACAGCAGCGATTAACACCTGGAAGGGAAGTACAGGAGTAGAGGAGGAGCCTCAGGGTACCTCCAGGAGCAAGCAGAAAGCGTGGGATACCATCTCGGCGAAGAAAACTCAAGAAAATCTCCTAACCAATGCAGACCAGGTTGCAAAAGCACGCCTCCAGGCAGCCGCCCGTTCGGAGAGTGGCTTGTGGTTACACGCCATCCCCATCCCACCTCTTGGAACTCACTTGGATGCTGAAGCGCTCCGGGTCGCCATCGCGCTCTGAGTGGGTGCGGCAGTTTGTCACCCACACACTTGCAAGTGTGATGGGAGGATGGATGCTCAAGGTCACCATGCCTTGTCATGTAATTACAACGCAGGCCGCCTGCCAAGACACTCTGCACTAAATGATGTCATAAAACGGGCCCTGCAGAGTGCTAACTGTGCATCAATCCTCGAACCACATGGACTTCACAGAGAAGACGGCAAACGGCCAGATGGGATGACCACTTTCCCTTACAAGAATGGCCGGTGCCTCGTGTGGGATGCCACATGTGTTGACACTTTCTCCACAACCAACGCCGCCAGAAACGCCGACGAAGCAGGTGAAGCCGCCCGGATAGCAGAAAATAAAAAGCGAGAAAAATATCAAGCCATCGCCAGAATTCATCAGTTCGAGCCCCTGGCATTCGAAACTTCAGGAGTCTTCGGCCCTACCACCCTTAAGATGGTGAATGAAATAGGCCGTAAAATCAGAGAAGTTTCAGGAGAACCCCGGGAAACCCTCTGGCTCAAGCAAAGACTAGGGATGGCTATCCTCCGGGGCAATGCCACCAGCGTCATGAGCTCAGTCCGACAGGACTGGGTCATGCCACTGCGTGAGGCCCCGGCAGGAGTGGTGTATCCGTAGTCTTTCCACAGTAGGGTAAAACAAAACATAAACTTTATTTGTATGTAACATGTGTGATGCACATTAATAAAAGGGGATGTGTCGGATGGTTGAAAGCCACAGTTGCTCGCGCGTTTGGGGCTAGCAACACGTATTATGAAAAACATGCATCCTCCTTCATTCACTGTCCCCCCCTTCACTCACTCAACCCCACAATTTGCCGGAGGATAACAGGTTTTTCACAATACGTAGACGGATGTCTTTTAAAAAAAAAAAAAAATTCAAGTGACCTGCCAGCGGAACATCTTGCACCGCCTGAGTTGTGAGGCATGGGTGCTCGGCACGATCAGTGGGGTATGAACCGAGCTGGTGCTGGAGCGCTGCACACTGCTGCTCAGGCAGGTGCTCTAGCGCTTCCACAGCCACCAGACTCGTGTCCCCCACCCACTGCTCCGCCGAGACATGACAATCCCAACTCTCCTCCACCTGTGCCCTACTGCCCCCCTCTCCTTCTCCACCTTGGCCGCTGCAGACCAACGCAGGGACAGTAGGCTGCTCAGGTGGTTGCCTCACAAACTCCTCCAACAGGTTCACATGACATGTTTCCCCGTCCTCGTGTTCAATAGCCCCGTTCCCACAACTCTCCTCCACCTGGGAACTACCCTGTCGCGGAGTGCCATCACGCCCAACCATGTCACTAGGGGTGACAGGTTCTGGGGCCACTCCGGAGCTCACCTCTGGGTCAAGTACTAAGTCGCTAAGGAGAGCCGCTGGAGCAAAACTCACAAAACTCCCAACTTTAGCTTTCTCCCTCCGACCGTTCCTCCGCTGGTCTAGAGACTGAGGAATAGGCTGTGACACTTTAGATGCACGAGATCGGGTGACAACACACGCCCTCTGCTGTGGTTGACTACTCTCGACCAACTCCTGCCCCTCCCTGCTCACGTTGGCCGCCCTCTCGGCACCGACTAAGAGTGGAACCTCAGAAGCAGGTACCGCAAAGTCGTTGCCGAGAAGAAGGTCGACGCCCTCTACTGGCAGGTTCTCCACGATTTCGACATCCAACTCTCGTGTCACACCTTCAACCTCCAGCTCTACTCGAACCAACGGGTATGACCTTGTAGCATTAATACCCTGCACCACAACCACCCGTGCCGCGTTTATAGGTTGGCCTGTAAAGTTTTTCATCAGAGTCTGGGATGCACCTGTATCACGCAACAACTCCAACCCTTGCTTGCAACCAGCCCAACTCACGCAACCACGCCCTCTATGGTCGCAAAAAGCATCGCGGACAGGTTTCGAGCATTCCGGACACCTCTTCACTGGCTGTGCCCCCGCATCTGACATATCACCCCGGGTAAATGCAGAAGACCTCAGAGACACCCCAATGTTGCTGGCCAAAGACACGACTGCAGTAGGTTGGTTACTAGGGCAGGAACGTGCGAAATGCCCCTTGTTATGACACTTAAAACACTCTACTTCACCCTTGGACTTCCCCTGAGGTGGGGAAGGGCCCTGACCTCTCTTAAACGGGACGGTTTTTAGATTTGTGATCAAAATTGGTATCATTGCTCTTACTCTCGTTATTAACTTGTGCATCACTGACTCGGGGGGGTGGAGTGTTGCGCCCCTTGTTAACTGCATCGGTCCATTGTGCATACCCGCACCCACGAATCAGTGACATTCTCAGGTCAGCCAACTCGGCTGCCTTTTGTAGAGTTTTAGGCTGTTTCTCTTTGAGGTTCAAAGTCAGGTCGCCGCCTGTGCACTTGAAAAATTGCTCTAGAAGGACTAACTGCTCAAGCTCCTCGAACGTCGTCACCTTCTCTGACCTCAGCCAATTTATCAATGCATCAGACAGTTCCCGGGCATGTTCTAGAAAAGTGCACTCACGACCCTTCGTAACACCCCGGAACTTTAACCTATATGTCTCTGGTTGTAACTCGTACGCCTGCATAACAGCTTCCTTCAGTTCCTCATAATCGATGCAAGACTCCAAGGGCAACGCATCATATGCCTTGAGTCCTTTGCTAACCAACCTAGAGGAAACAAGGGCTGCCCACTTAACCTCGGGCCATTGGTGCTCCCGGCACTTCTTCTCAAAACGCAGGAAAAATTCGGTGACACCCGACTCGTCAAATGCAGGGACTAACATAATAGGGTGCGATAAAGACTGATCAAGACCTCGATTCCCAGAACCGAGACGCTGCCCTGTCGACTCCACCCGAGACTTCTCAAGCTCTATGTCTGCACAGTACATGGCCTTTCTCTCATCAGCCTGAATCCTAAGCTTAGCTATCTCAAGCTCAGATTCCCGCTGCTGCTTCATCTTAGCCAACTCAAGCTGGAAGATCATATCTGCAGTTAAACCTTGAGGAGGAGGAGATGCAACAATTGGAGACCCACCCCGTGACAAACCACGCTGCCAGTGACTATCGGCCTGCGGGAACGTACCCGGCTCCGGAGCCCGAGGGGGCGCGATGGTAGGAGTCGAGTGGAATGGGGGCTGGGCCCAAGGTGCCCCAGCTCCCGCTCCACCCGAAGCCCCACGCACCTCGCCGAGCACACAGGCCACCAGGTCACCTCTCGTCATGCTGCTAGTGCCCACATGCCCCATGACCGTGGCCAAACACTGGAGACCATACCGATCAATCCCCGACACCTGGTCAACAGTAATAGGCATCTCCAGAAACTTCCTTGCATCCTCCTCACTAGTTATAACTCTAATGCCTTCTAACAAACCCCGCTGCTGCACCTCAGAGTCTGCTTCCCGTACTGTGTCCTCACCGTACATAGATCCGTCGTTCGACATAGTGTCCACCGAAAATTCTCAACGTTTATATAAAAAAAAAGGAGTACCTAAACTCTCATGTAGCACTATTCACTCAAAAATATGCTCGAAGACAACTCAGGGTGCTATACTACGTTGCCAAAAAAATTCCACGTGTCCAAAATATTCCTCAAAAAACAAATGTCCAACAATCCTGCAATTCTTTCTTATATACTAGGCAAGGGCACTATTTGTTATTACTGCAATAACAACAAATGGATCCCGGTTTCTACTAAAATAAGATACTAGGCAAGGTCGCCATTTGTTACGACCGGGGCTACGAATAAAACAAGGGCACTTAATGATTGGACTAGTAATAGGGCACTATGCAACAATGGTACGCTAGATCCAAACCCTCGAACTTATATGCCGGCGAACAAAAACACCTATACCCTCCAGAGCTAATCTGCGATAACGGGGTATCCTTAACTGGGCATAAATGTACTCTACTTCAGGCTAACCCACACTGGTATAGCCTGATAACAAACAAGATGCAAGTTACGTTACAATGCATAAAAGGGAAGCTATGGAAAGATCAATTAAATCACTGCAAGATTTAATACAATAAAAAGATGCTTCAATACGGTTACTCTAAACAACAATAAACTCTTCACTCCTATCTGAAAGAAAGTGAAGTATAGTCCTACAGCATAGACCTGGAAACTTCTGAAGAAAATCTGATGCTCATAAGATGCTCGTATCTTAAATAATATAAAGGCAGGAGGCAGGACACCACACGTGTAGACTGAATACACTAAAAGATAGGACATATAATGTTAACTGACACGAGAATACTATAAATGCGCAACGGCAGCAATGCTCGACACTAAAAGAAGTACTTTCTCATCAACGAAACATTCTGCTATGGTTGTGCAACTCAACAACAACCTAGACTAATAAATGCTGTGAATAATAATGCATACATAACAAAAGAGCTTATGTCCTAACTAGTGTCTGCTCGGCAAATAAAGTCTAGCTGGGATATCAAGGTTAGGAAACTGTGGCTGAGCAAGACAGGCTCATAGCCTAGCGTTGTCCTTAAGGCGGTATGATTAAAGTTACGTTAATGACGGGGATGCTCTCTTGGTAGATCCAGATCTCAAATATCTGGTTCTACCCTGGCGATCCCACTAAAGTCAAGCAAAGAGGCAGCACTGTGTTATAAGGAAGTAGGCTAATGCCCTCTTACAACACGATGCTGCACTCACAAAAGACACAACCAAAAGGACAACCTAGGTTACCACAGAAAACGTCGAAGTCGTGTAGGTATAAGCAAACCGTACACACATCGGTGACAACGACAACAGAAACCTTATCCCAGTCTAGCATTAAATAACCGAGCAGAGCACTAATGATAATTAGGGAGACACACACAAAGAGTCATCAAACCTCCATAGACTAAGGACACTGAGGGAGACACACACAGAGTCATCAAACCTCCATAGACTAAGGACACTGAGGGAGACACACACGGAGTCATCAAACCTCCATAGACTAAGAACCCTTATAGCCTATTCTAATACATGTAAATATATATGAGAGTGACGCACACAATACGATGGGCCGATATGAAATCGTGTACAGAACCCAAAGGGAGTGCTGTGACGTTAAAAGATTAGAGGAATGAAAGAAAGGAAGTTGAGTGAGAGAGACAGTATCAGAATGGTGGATATATGGGGGACAGTTGTAAAAAGGATGTTAGTCGTGTGCACCCCTAGCCTGCTCTGAGGAGGGTAGCTCCTCGGGACCGCAGGAGCCCACAAAAGCGCGATGGTCGGCCAATCACGGGCCGATACGTCACAAGGCAGCAGGCCCCTAGGACGCGCCAGGAACCACCAGCCAATCAAAGACGAGAGAAAGCCTGTGTGGGCGGGAAAACTTCTCCGGGAGGAGGAGGGAGGAGGGAGGCAACACTCACTACCCCCTCGTTGCCCGCTCTCTCTCTCTCTCTAAACTTCACACTACAATGCATCTTATATTCTACTCATGATATAAAATACTTCCCGTTGTCACAGACGAAAATAAAGACCACCACTGGACTGTCTGTAACAATGCAAGTACTATGAAAGAAAGAACAACATTCTCTGATAACTGTATCCCATTTCACTGCCCTGGCGAGCGCTAGTGGCTAACGAGAGGCGATTCTGCCAACGCTGGTAGGCGTCACAATATGTATTATTTGAAAACAAAATTGCACGTTTACACTGTAGAGATTGTCGATCGTCAGAAACATCTCACATGTCTTGTTCTATTTTCTTTAAATTTCGCCTTACGCACTATAATTCCATGCTCTTGATAAGATTTGTGATTTAATACAATGCCAACTTGCTTCTAGAATCAATTCCATTATCATCATAAACAGCAATAATGTATAATGTTGTCCAATTATTTTCAGCTAACTTACGGTATAGGCTATTGAAGATATGTTAAGGATTGTTCATGGGCGTCAATAATATGCTGATGCAAGTAATATTATATAAAATGAAAACACAATGATAGAAATCCCACCTCATTTAAATTCTATATGTAAGTCAATTATGGTTTACAGAAAAGCGACCATAACTTGTATTACTATACAGTA
Organism: Paralithodes platypus; assembly: GCA_032716605.1. Taxonomy (NCBI): domain Eukaryota; kingdom Metazoa; phylum Arthropoda; class Malacostraca; order Decapoda; family Lithodidae; genus Paralithodes; species Paralithodes platypus. Next base: position 60,812,051 of record CM064486.1, read on the forward strand.
TGTCCACAGACATTTCAGTAATGTAATCATGTTTCCTTCTATTTTATTTTATTTAATCTTAAATTCTGAATATATAACATATTAAAATGTTTCTTTACTGCTATCATAACAAGTAGCTGTATGTCTCTGTGGTGAGCTTATGTTTCTCTCCCTCATACAGCCCTCCACCACCGCCATCACAAAGTCCATGGCTGCCAGAGATGAGTCAGGGGGAAGCCCAGGCCCATTCCACGTGATGATGTGAACACCAATGGAGTGACCGTCACGTGCTCGACCTGTAATACTCACGGCTCATACGCCACAATCCTAGGGTCCAATTCAACATCTCGGCAAGCCTCCTGCAACATCTTTTTAGTCATATCCCTCACGTCATCATGCCACAAACGAAGTTTCTATTTTTGTGCGTACCATTACATGAATTTAGTTGACCGTTTGACCAATTGGGCGCTGGTGTGGGAGTCTCTTTACTGGACAACCATACTTTATACCCAGTCTGGTATCTATGAATTCTAGTTTATTTAGGTTGAATCCCATTACCTTGATTGGTCGTGTGGTTGTTGTTGTTGTTGCCATTCTCCAGGCTGCCTGGCCGAACAGCCCCTTGGCCCTGAGCAAGGCCAAGGCCATAACTGAGCGCCCCCACAGAACCCTCCCTGCCTACCACAATAAAGCCTAAGTGACCGAATCCACTCCAAGGTGGGGAGCTGAGGAGGGTGCGGAAATGCCCAGGAAACCAAAACCCCACCCAGGGCCCTGTGCCCCTCAGCAATTATGAAGAGAAAGTTGAGGGGCAAAGGAAAACTGTGATGCTTTGGCTTCCAATCTACCAACCTCTAGGTTGGCAGATTGGGAGGTCAATCCACGGAAGAGACGCTGTCACTTGAGATCTAGAAAATATATAAGTAAAAGGAACAGTCAGAGTAAGCTATGGGTATGGTAGAGAACGCTCAACTCTCACTCTGATAGACCAGCCCATCACCATCACCACACGACCAATATATTTTGATAGAACTAACCTTAAAGATGCCCTTAAATTCCTCCTTTTCAATACTTATGTTAGATTCGGGCCCCACATTTCAAACACATATTAGGAATTCCAATGGGTGGAATTGCTAGCCCTTTAATTGTAGAATTAGTCTTGCTTGCTTTAGAATTTAAATTTATGAAAGACTTAGTTGACAGTAGCAAGAAAAATAACATCCCAGCAAAATTAGCACTTGCTAAATTGTTAAGTAAACATAGTAGATATATTGACGCTATTCTCGTTTGCAATTTGCTAAATTTTAATAAAGTCGCTAATATAATTTATCCAAATTCCATCCCCCTCACACAAGGTAACGTAAATGATGAACTTGAAATTGTTCTTGATATAAATATACAAGATTGTTAGTGAACAGTGCACACTTAAAATATACCACAAAGTTGACGATTTTAATTTTAACGTAATAAACTTTCCTTTCCCCAGTAGTAATATTGATAGTAAAATAACTTATAATTGTTTTTATTCCCAGCTAATAAGATTTTGTAAAATGTGCACTAAAGTAGATGACTTTTGGGCTAGAGCTAGGTTACTATACTGTACAGACTCTTAGTAGACAGAGGTTTTGTTGCAAGTAAATTGTTACATAAATTTAATCTTTTTAAGGTTAATTATTGTGACTAATTTAAAATTTGATATCAATAATTTAAATCAAGCATTATTAACTTGAAGTTTCTCGTATAACCTCTGCTTACTTTGTGTCTGTATATATTGTTTTTATCTTTTTCTATTGTTATTATTGATTTTTAAAATTAATTGTTCTTGTTAAAAGAATACTCTTTGTTTAAATCTGTTGATGCAGCTTCATATTTTGCAATTATTGTTCTTTATTATATTGTATCTATATAATTGTCGATAGTATCAATTGCTTGCTTTGCGATTTCCTTAGTTTATTTGTACAATAAATGTAGGTTATTTGTAGGGTAGTAATTGGTAGGGGTCACTTGAGGCATGCTATGCTTACCTACCCGATAACACTATCGTTAGTGAGTGCTGTTTGTACTTTGTACTAATGTTCAAATCTTGTCAAATTGCAAATTTAGTCAAATATTAAATTTAAATATTAACTGTAGTTTCTTTATTCATACAGAATGTTGTACAATTTACCAGAACGTCCTGGACTTCCCAAATTGGCTAATTCCTTGAACGTGACGATAGTGCGTTGTTATATGTGCGATTAGTTTGCTTGGGAAACCGATTAACTTGCTCATGTAGTAATGTACACCCTATGTGGTGGATTATGTTCTTTTATTTATAATGAATTATTAATTTGATTAAGCGTTGTTTCCACATAGCGATTTTGATAAGTTGTTTTGTCTTTTTACTGTGTTAGTCCAAGTTTTGGTTTGTTTATTTTGCAAGTTTAACATTATAATTCTAATGTGAAACACATTCTATCAATCTCTCCCTTCTCTGAAATCTCCATCTTAGGAGATTTCAATGTTCACCACCAACAATGGCTCTCCTCTCTTTTCACTGACCAACCTTGAGAACAAACCTACATCTTTTCTATTCTAAATGACCTAGAGCAGCTAGTTCAGCAACCCACCCGTATCCCGAACATCCCTAGAGATCTGCCCAACATCCTTGACTTATTTATATCCTCTAATCCTTCTGCTTATACTGTAATTCTTCTCTCTCCGTTCATAATCTTATTTCTGTCACTTGTCTTACCTCTCCAGCACGGCCTTCTGACCACCCCTGCCGGCGGCGCTTGTGGCACTTTGACGCTGCATACTGGGAGGCTCTACGGCAGTACTTCTTTGATTTCCCATGGAATTATCTTTGCTTCCGTGGCCGGGGACCCTCAGAGTGTGCCGAGAGCATAACCGAGGTAGTCCTCTCGCGCTTTGAGGCATACATTCCATTTTCTTGCTCTCAGTCTAATGCAAACCAGCTTTCGTCTATTCTCTCAAGACATCTTCAGGGTAATACTTGTATTACCCTGAAGATGTCTTGAGAGAATAGACGAAAGCTTGGTGTTCCATTGTTTCAATTTTCCTAGCGAGTTTTACTACATAATTTGATCACAGGTTTTTGTGATTTAACTTCCATATATATATATATATACAGGGTGTCTAAAAAAAAACCCACCCTGATAACAAATTGTTGCCCTGTAATTGTCATCTGATTGTATTTTTCTTTTTGTCGTATGTTGAGCAAAGATGGGAATTTCTGCACTGAAGATTTGGTAGCCATCTGACAATTATGACACTGACTATTGAACAAAAAAATAAAATCGTAGAATTCTACCTAGAGACGCAATCGTGGGTCGGAGTGAAGCGTGCCTACCAGAGGCATTTCGATGTCAAGGCTTCGCCTGACCCTAAAATTTTGAGAGAAGTGGTTAGGAAATTTCGGACAGAAGGGACTGTTCATAATCTGAACAAGAAAAGGTCGGGAAGACCAAAAACAGTAAGGACAGTTGAAAATGTGGATACCGTTTGTCAGTCAGTGACACAGAGCCCCAAAAAGTAATTACGCAGAAGATTTCAAGAATTTGGACTGACCCGTGCAACAACCCACAGAATTTTGAGACACGATCTCAATTGTTTTCCCTATAAGATCCATATTAAACACAAACTTACTGACACTGATAAAGTGGCTAGAGTGGCAATGTGAAACTGGTTCAATGAGAAAATGGAAGGGGATCAGGACTGGATAAAATATGTGTGGTTTACTGATGAGGCTCATTTTCATTTGGCTGGACAAGTTAATTCTCGAAATAATGTGTACTGGGACACCCAACCACCACTTGAAGTTGTCGAGAGACCATTACCCAGTACCAAAGTGACAGTCTGGTGTGCGCTAAGTAACCAAGGGATAAGAGGCCCGTACTTTTTTGAGGATGAAGATGGCCATACCGTCACCATTAACCAGCAGCGATACCGAGTGATTGTTCGCAGATTTTGTTCCTCTCTGGAACATCGCCAAGGTGTTCCATTCCAAACCCAGTGGTTTATGCAAGATGGGGCTACACCCCATACAGCTAATCAAACACTAGAAATGCTTAGAGACATGTTTGATGATCATGTAATCTCTAAAAGAACTGAGAATCCATGGGCACCTCATTCTCCAGATCTCACTACGCTGGATTTTTTCCTATGGGGATATGCCAAGGACAATGTGTTCAAGGTTCACCCAAACAGTTTACAGGAGTTAAAGGAAGCAATTACTGATTTTGTAAGGGCAATCCCCCAAGAAATGTGTGAGCGGGTAATAGAGAACTTTGCAGTGAGAGTAAATGCATGCCTGAACAGAAATGGTGCTCATATCAAACACATCATTTAGACACTATATGCAAAAATTACTATTTTACATTGTTTACTGCTGTATTAGAATGAATCATGTAATCAAAATCAGTTTTTTTGTAAATAAAATTCCCATCTGTGTTTATTAAGATGCTGTATAGCAGAATTTGATATTTCAAAATGCCAATGTGTGGTAAGCAATCAAAATCATTTTTTTTTTTTTAGACACCCTGTATATATATATATTGTCACATCCTACCGAACTTATACCCCAGTTCAGATGTATGTGTGTTATGATACCTCATGTGGCCCGTGGAGAGGCTAGGGGCCTTGCCTCGTGGTCAGCCTTTGTCTCGTCAGGGTTGCGCCTACGGGAACATTGATATTGTTGCCACGAGTATAATTACTTCTTTTGTTCAGCCCTTGGGGGATTATTTCGTTTATCATAAGTTTACACAATGATGCCTTATGTTTATTTGTTACTTTCGTGAAGTTAATGAGAGTGCAGGCTCCTGGGATAATTAAGCATTATAGCGGCACCTGGTGCCCCTCCCCTCCCTTACTCGCTTGGCCGTGGGAACTCCAGCGGGTGCAAGAGCTCACTCTAGTCCTGGCTCTCGTTCTGACAGCTTCTCGGTTAGGTGTTGGTTGGGCTTGCTCCCTGTTTCCCCTTGAATACCGCATATTTCTTTTTGTTCTTTACTTGATTGGAGCATAGCAGGGGCTGGAGTCATATTGAGCATATTGTTTTGTTTTAACATCTTTAGTCTAATAGTAATTTCTGCATTCATTTCTTTTTTGGCAATCTAGAATATAAGCTTCTTTTTATTCTTCCATGTTGTGTTCTATTATTCTGCTGCAGTATATTTATGTGTGAATATTATTCATGGTTGGTATCTATAGTGGTTTGCGGGTTGGCCTGTTTGGTTAGTTTTGGTAGGACTTTGAAGAACGGGGTTGTTGGGTGTGTGTGTAGACCTGCAGTGCCATAATAGGCTACTGCCCTTTTTCCTTCCACCACACAGCATCCTCTAACTCGGGCCTTAGTTAACCCTCTAGGGGGTGGCAGCCAATCTCCAACTTACTAAGATACCAACCCTTGGGCCTTGTGTAGTTTTAGCAACAATACATCTGGTGCAGTTAGGGACTAGGGATAGAGCCTGTTACTAGGTGAGGTTGTCCCCATTGCACTCGGGTTGTATTGAGCTAACCCCAGATGATGTTGTAAGGGTTAAGTCATTAAAGTTGTTCACCCCTTACAACACCACCGCCGTGCTGTGCTGAAGAGAGGTACTCAGTGTATTATTAGGACATAGGCTAGGGATAATAGGCTTGGCACAGTGGTTTATTGCACTGGACTTTCCATGGGTTTTTGCTCTGTATGGTTCTCAATTCCTAAGCGATTGGGTATGATATAGAGTGTTCTGGGAGTCTAGTAGTGTGATAGTATAGAGTTCTTGTGTTGCGAAGCAATTATATTTTGATTGTCAGTAATTTTTCTTGTAATTGAAAGTCTACGGACATAGTACTCTTATTTTATTAACCCATGTCCACAACTATTGCTAAGATGTCGCATGTTGATTACATTCCTGTTCATATTGTGGGGAAGGAGGACGCCTTGCAGTTTATTACAACCCAACCTAGTCAAGAAGAGGTTGCTAGCAGGAGTAGTGATGAATTAAGATGTGTGTTGGAGGTGTATGGATGGAGGTGCAGTGGTATGTCTAAGGCAGAGTTAGTTCAAGAGGTGTGCAAGTTGGCTGTGCAGCCTAGGGGTCCTTATTTTGAAGCTAGTACTTGTGTTGGGGATGATGGCACCATCCTGCATGTGCCGCAGCGTCCTAGCAGTCAGGTTAGCTATTATTCTACTGGGACCCGGAGTGGAGCAACGACGCCAGAGCAAGGTGATACTGTAGTTAGACAGTCTCCTACTAATACCACCGCACCTGCCACCACACTTCCACCGTCAGCATTTAACCCTATCAGTACGGCCCCTTCATTTTCACAGGGCTATGTTCATGCCCCTATGGCCAGTACATTTGTTTCAAGTTATGCTAGCAATCCTCAGTATCCTCCTTCTTCCCCTCATGTGTCGTGGGCCACACCCCAGCATTTCACTGCCACTCGTACGGTGACTGCTCAGCACAATGTTCCCCCTTATGCCCAGTTTCCTCCTATAGCCCCGATAGGGTCGAGAAGGATTCCAGAGGTTGAGTTGAAGCTCAAGAGATTGGAGATGGAAGAGAGACAGAGAGAGAAAGATGGAGAGAGGGAAGAGAGACAGAGAGCGAAAGATAGAGAGATGCATAGAGAGCTTGAGGTGAGGAGGATAGAGATGGAGGAGAAGAGAATACAGGTAGATTTGGAGAAGACGAAGTTGGAAACTAGTGGGCAAGGACGACAAGGGAATAATGCTGGTCATGCATCTAGGGAGGAGGCAGAAGAGGTGTTGTTGTCTCGACGGCTGAAACTCGTGCCGGCCTTCGATGAACTTAAGGTCACAGAGTGGTTCTTACGTTTTGAGAAGAAGGCCCACGAGTATCAGTGGCCATGGCACCGTTGGGCGGCGTTGGTGTCTAATGTGTTAAAAGGCAAGGCTCTCGATGCATACGATCGCCTAGAAGTGCAGGAGCTAGAGTATGATGTACTTAAAGAGGCTGTGTTAACCCTTGTCTAGCGGGACCGGAATTAAGTCGGTCTAGAGAACCATGGACTATGTGGCGGGGACCGACCTCAGGCGGTGTGCAATTCTGAGCAATATTTGGCTCTGAGAGAGAGACGAGCGTTGGGAGGAGCGTAGGTCGGCTCTGACCGTTCGGCACGGCTCCCGCGCCAGCATTGGGCACAGTTCCACACACATCCACACTCACTGCCTCGCTACACAGGGAATTATGTAAGGATATTACCGTATTTTAGGGATTTGTCCTCCGTCTTGCACGATCGTTGCAAGAGAACGCGTGGTCGTAGAAGGATAGTTCTGGTGTCATTGGAAAGCTCAATTATCGCCCTTTCAGGGATACAAAATTGTATTACGCTCTGGCTCTTGTTTATGCATGAAAAAGAGCACGGAAACAAGGTCGTTTAGGGTAAAACCACCCGCTTGGCGGGTAGTAGAAGTTACTGACGGGCCCGCTCGTAAGGCGTTAAAAGCCTACGAGCTGCGTCCCGAGGCTTACAGGTTGGCCTTCAGGGGGGCTCGGAAGCGGCAGGGGGACTCGCACGTGGAATGTGCCAGGTGCCTGCGCGATACTCTAGCTAAGTGTCTGCATTCAGAGTCAGCTGGTACTTTTGAGGCGGCGTGTGAGGTTTGGCTGATGGAGCAGTTTACAAGCATAGTTGAAAAGGACGTTGGGGAAAAATTAAAAGAAAAGCGGTTTAAATCAATAAGGGAAGCAGCAGTTTGGGCTGATGACTTTGCACTAGCCCGGCATGGCACGTGCATGGGGAGCATTGGTGACAGGAGAGACCGACCTGTGCACCAAGCAGCCACAGTATCAGCTCGCCCATCATCACCCAAAGGTACCACAAATAAGACACAACATTATACCCAGGCTGACAACCAGCCAGCTTCTACGGAAGTGAGACGTTATTTTTGCAAGCAAGTGGGTCATAATAAACCTCACTGTGCTAAATGGAAGGCTACCCAGAAACCCAAGGCTGTCCCGTTGGTGGCGACATTAGGGGAGGTGCCTGCGAAAGGCAAGCCAGGTACTGGTGAGTTTGAGGGGCAATGTTGGCCAGCGCGAAGCAGGGTAGTAAGCACTTTGCCGCCCCAGATGGTATCTCCACCTGAGCATAACCAGACTTCCCCTGATTGGTGTCGGCCATTCATACATGATGGATTTGTACAGGTTGGGGAGCAGACTTACCCTGTCAAGGTGTTTAGGGATACTGGTGCGCAACAATCCATGTGTCGCAACCTGACAGGGGGACCTATTAACACAGGAGAGTTTGTAATGTGCAGGGGAATCAACAGTGAACAATTCTGTGATTTAGTCCCGGTGACCCTAGAGTACCCACTTTTGACTGCCGCAGTGCCGAGTTTAAGGTGGCCATGGTGGACACTCTGCCAGTAGAGGGGGTGGACTTTTTTCTCGGGACTGACTTGGCAGGGGATGTAGTTTTCCCACCGCCTATAGTCGTCGCTGAAGCTGCTTTTGTACCCCCTGGTGGTGGTTGTTTGCAAGAAGATAACATGGACTCTATCTACCCTGTTGGTGCAGTGACCCAATCAGTGGCACATTTGGCACAACAGGTGGATGAATTAGTGGATGCGGGGGCCGACAGCCATGAGTGCGGGCCATCCCCTGATGCACTACTAGATGACACTGGTCCGGAGGCAACTGTGGGCTTGGCTGACTCCAGTGAGGCTACCAAGATTAGTAGAGGTGACCTAGTGCCGGACGAGAAGTCTGACATAGTGAAACCGACTCAACCTTCTGATATTTTCAGAGGTCAGAGGTAACTGCCTTGATGGAGTTACCTAGAAATAAACTGAGCAAGTTGCAGCAAGAGGACCCCAGTCTGGGCCTCCTGTTTAAGAAGGTTGGTACGACTGGTGGGAAGAACGGTTAAGCAGAGAAATATGTTGTAAAGGGGGCGTTGTTGTATCGGCAGTGGAAGCCGGATACGAACTCAGGTTTGGGGGAGGAGCAGTTAGTGGTGCCTGCCCAGTTCCGGGAAGGGCTGGTTAGGCTAACGCAGGTGGCACCACTAGCGGGTCATTTAGGGGTATGTGAGACTACTAATAGGCTACATTCTCATTTTTGGTGGCCTAATATGCATGCATCGGTGGCTTCTTTTTTGATGTGTCATATTGGTAAGGTAGTTGGAGAACCCCACCCAGGAATACCCGTGGCACCTTTGATCCCTACACATGCAGTTGAACCGCCATTGACTCGTGTCAGAGTTGATATGGTTGGCCCCTTCTTACCCACCAGTTCGGGAGATAATTACTTGCACCCTTTAATTGATACTACCACTAGATACCCGGAGGCTATCCCAGTTAACAGCATGAACACGAAGATGAGAGACCCTTGTAACAAACAGGCTAAATCTAGGGTGTTCAAGATGGGCGACGAGGCTTTGGCACGGTTGTCAGTTCAGGGTCGACCCATGGCTGCTAAGTTTTGTGGTCAGTATCAGGAAATTAAGCAGATTGGTGAGGTTAACTATGTAATAGATACACCCGACCGTCGCATAGCCTCCCAATGCTGCCGTAGTAAAATGCAACAGCCCTACCATAGACCGACTGCATCTGGCCGTGGCGCTGAAGGCGGTGATGCTGTGCAGGCAGGTGTAGCCGCAAGGAATGCGGGGGTGCGCATGTATGGTATCGGCGGGGAAGCCTTGGCATTTATGAACTGTGGGAGTGACTGCACAGGTGGTACAGATTGTCTCTCTCATGACCTGGCTGTATTTGGGACGGAGGTGGAGAAGGAGGGAGACTATCGTTTAGAGGTTGCGGTCCCGGCTGGGTTGTGGGAGGGCAATGAGAATGTTGTTCTTCGAGATAAGTTGCAACCTCTTGTTCCTAAGCGCCAAGAGGAGTTGTTTACTTGGCTGTGGCAGTACTTCCGCATGTTGGTTGATTCTCCAGGCCTGATGTCCGGGGTGGCACCTAACATAGAGGCTGGAGACAGTGCAAAGCTCAAGTTGGCTCCCTACCGTATAAATCCTGCTCGACAGCCTGTCTTAAATGCAGAGCTGGACTACATGATGGAGAAGGGTCTGAGGGATAACGGATTTCGTGAGTGGTCTTTGCCAGTGACTTTGCAACCTGAGTTGAGTGGCAAGATCCATTTTTGTGTTGATTGCAGTAGTGTTAGTGAATTATCCCTGACAGACGCCTATCCATTACCCAGAGTTGACGACCCCATAGACCGCATCGGGGCTGCCCCATTTATCACTAAGGTGGAAATGGTGAAAGATTATTGGCAGGTCCCATTGCCGGAGAGAGCGAAGAGAAGTGCCAGTCTTGTGATGGACTGGGCAGTTTATCAGTGTCAGGTGTTATTTTGCTGCCGGAACACAGTTTGGATGTGTGGCATGTTAAGGGCACTGATAATGTTATGGCTGATTGTTTGTCACGGGAGGGTATGTTTTAAGGAGAACCCTCGCCGTTCAGTCAGTGTTGGTGTAGCCTCCTACTTTGGTTTGAGTAGCATATTTACGTCTGGTGCTTGTTGGTTGCCGTATGTAGCCCAGCGTAGGGTTGTAAAGTAGGAGTTGCTGTGTTTCTGTATAGAAGACAATATTTAAATACAAAAATATAAAAACTATAAAAATACAAAAACAAATGTAGTTGTGTATGTCTTGTAGTGTTATTGAAGTATGAGCAGTCTGTTGTTTCAAGATGCATCAACAGACTCCCCCTGGGTGTGAGGGTGTCACATCCTGCCGAACTTATACCCCAAATCAGTTGTATGTGTGTTATGATACCTCATGTGGCCTGTGGAGAGGCTAGGGGCCTTACCTCGTGGTCAGCCTTTGTCTCATCAGGGTTGCGCCTACGGGAACATTGTTATTGTTGCCACGAGTATAATTACTTCTTTTGTTCAGCCCTTGGGGGATTATTTCGTTTATCATAAGTTTACACAATGATGCCTTATGTTTATTTGTTACTTTTGTGAAGTTAATGAGAGTGCAGGCACCTGGGATAATTAAGCATTATAGCGGCGCCTGGTGCCCCTCCCCTCCCTTACTCGCTTGGCCGTGGGAACTTCCGCGGGTGCGAGAGCTCACTCTAGTCCTGGCTCTCGTTCTGACAGCATCTCGGTTTGGTGTTGGTTAGGCTTGCTCCGTGTTTCCCCTTGGATACCGCATATTTCTTTTTGTTCTTTACTTGATTGGAGCATAGCAGGGGCTGGAGTCATATTGAGCATATTGTTTTGTTTTAACATCTTTAGTCTAATAGTAATTCCTGTATTAATTTCTTCTTTGGCAATCTAGAATATAAGCTTCTTTTTATTCTTCTATGTTGTGTTCTATTATTCTGCTGCGGTATATTTATATGTGAATATTATTCATGGTTGGTATCTATAGTGGTTTGCGGGTTGGCCTGTTTGGTTAGTTTTGGTAGGCCATTGAGGAACGGGGTTGTTGAGTGTGTGTGTAGACCTGCAGTGCCATAATAGGCTACTGCCCTTTTTCCTTCCACCACACAGCATCCTCTAACTCGGGCCTTAGTTAACCCTCTAGGGGGTGGCAGCCAATCTCCAACCTACTAAGATACCAACCCTTGGGCCTTGTGTAGTTTTAGCAACAATACATCTGGTGCAGTTATGGAATAGGGGTGGAGCCTGTTTCTAGGTGAGGTTGTCCCCATTGCACTCGGGTTGTATTGAGCAAACCCCAGATGATGTTGTAAGGGTTAAGTCATTAAAGTTGTTTACCCCTTACAACACCACCGCCGTGCTGTGCTGAAGAGAGGCACTCGGTGTATTATTAGGACATAGGCTACGGATAATAGGCTTGGCACAGCGGTTTATTGCACTGGACTTTCCATGGGTTTTTGCTCTGTATGGTTCTCAATTCCTAAGCGATTGGGTATGATATAGAGTGTTCTGGGAGTCTAGTAGTGGTATGATTAGGTAATGTTGGTGCAGTATAGAATAACCTTAGAAGTTCTCTTGCATACTACACGCACTATGGAATAGACTCCGGGACAATAGATATTTTTGTGTCTCCTTGTTACTGCTTTAATAAGCAAAGAGGAAGATAACTATTTTCCTAGAGAACCTGCGTGTCTTGGTGTTTGAGTCAGATATTAAGAGCGTGTCTGTTGCAGGGTAGTACGGTGCTGTGGGCTAGGCTATGTAAGCATCTGGTTACCCCGGCTCCCCTCGAAACAATATATATATATATACATAATATATATATATATATATATAAATATTGTATATATACTGTATATATAGAGTATATATATATATATATATAATATATACTGTACATATATATATATATATATTGAGAATATATCACAAATACACGTGAGCCACTAAATGTTTCTAGTCTCTCAGTGGGGATCGAACCACCGACCATCAGAACGATAGCCGACGCTTAATCAATTACACCACGGCAGACTGCCGTGGTGTAATTGATTAAGCGTCGGCTATCGTTCTGATGGTCGATGGTTCGATCCCCACTGAGAGACTAGAAACATATATATATATATATATATATATATTGTCACAATGACCAGGATCTTTTAGGGTCTTTTAGGGGTAGCCAGACATTAGTAGGCGCCTGTCTTCTGTAGGCAGCTGTGCCAAGTCTATTAGAAAGACCTGGTATTGTGAGTTTGACTTCGATACCCTTTCAATTGCACATGTCTAGTTTTGCCGTACCTCTGAGCATTTTTGTCTCAATAAACGTTTGTGTAAAATGAGCCAAAAGAGTGTTATCAGTTTCGGATATGAAATTGACAGTGGCAACGTCGGGATGCAAGCGAGGGGAGGGAAGGGGAGGAAGAAATGTTGCTCCTGTCTCACGGGGGGGGAGGCGATTTTGCTGGCACCAGGAGTTTTTGTTTAATTAATTATGTGACCATTGCAAGTTTAGTTGTGTTACAATATCGAGATATACTTTATTTTATCTGCCACGCTGTTTTAGCCAATATGTTAACACAGGAATACGTTATTATAAGTTATTCTTGTGAAGTGTCCTAGTGTTATCATATCGTGTGGTGATATATTGCAACCATTTAGTTTTGAGGCCGGGTGCCGCTAGTGACGCGAGGCCTCGCCATTCTCTGCTAGGTGGCCAGACGCATAGGTGGTGCTCTCTCTCTCTCTCTCGTTTCCCACCAGTCTGCCCCTTTTTGTTTTCCTTGTTTGCACAGATATTAATGTAACGTAATTAACAGAGAATCCTAGACATTAATTTATTCTTTTGATTATTCTTTTCCTCTGATAAGCATTTATTATATTTCCATTTTTATCATACCCGGGTATTTTCTTGTACCTCCGGTGGCTTACTTCGGGATCCGTGATAGGGAGAGCTGGGAGGCTTGCCGGGGTCCTTACTAATACCACTGTTAATCCCATAGACAATCCACACACACACACATCCATACCCCTACATATTTTTCCCAGTGTTTGTGCTTAGGACCCGGTAATAACCTTGACGGTTCTGCCTCAGCGACTGTGCTTGTTCCCTGTCTAGGGTTTCGAACTGAGGCAACGGAGTGTTTAATTATAAGTAGAAATCCAGCTTCAGTCTGGACCCCCCCTCTCCCCCCCCCCCCCCACATAGTTAAGTGAGTGTGGGAGGTGGACTCTCTAGAGTTCATTGTTTTGGGGCGGTATCTCACTGGGGGGGCCCACGGTGAAGTAGGATATATTGGTGTGATATTAGGTGTGGTCAGGGCAACCTGCTTCCACTAATATCACCCCGAGGTTAGTAGTCATATTAGGACACTGCCTTGTATTGTTAGTTCCTTATTATATGTGCTTGATAATATATTATGTGCAACATCTCTTGGATTGAGAGTGGATTACCGTTGGCTGGTTTGCGCATGGTTTAGTATTGTCGAGGGTGTGCCTAGCCTGTTATGTTCGAAGTACATCTGCACTCTTCTTTCTTTGATGTCTGCTGGTAGCCTATGTATTTAACTGTTTTGACTATCCAACCCAGCATTGCTAATCCCGGTGTTGGTTTCGAGTTCTCGTAGCTAGTAAGTTACATGAGTATTTCTGTTCTACATATTATTCAGAATAGGAGCAGGGCAGTGTACACCTTAAGCCCTGAGAAGAGCCTGGAAGTATTTATTGTGCTCTTACCTGTTGCGTCGTGGTGTTGTTTGATAGAGAGACAATGTGTATTTGCTTTAGTAATTATTTTTGTATACAGTCTCTAAGCAACTGAGGTCCAGATTCGTAACAGTGGCGACCTTGCCAGGATAATCAGAATAGTACCAGCAGTATTAATAAGATTTATTTTGATCAGAGGATTTTTTTTAGAATAGGTGTCTAGCATTTTATATTTGACTATGTCTGAACAACAAGCAAGAGAGGAGGACGGGGGGAGTGTCGTGCCGTTGCACATCATCAGTGAGGTGGATGCGAGAGTGTTCCTTCGGAGTTCTCCAGAATGGGAGCAGATGCAGTTGAGACGGATGGAGGAATTGAGGTTGATTGCATCAATGTTGGGATAAGAGGGGTCTCTTCTTACCACGAGGGAAGCATGTCAGCAGTATATATGGCAGTATTATTATGATGTTCTAGAGGAGGCTGAACAAACAACTGTGCCGGCAGGAGGCTATATCTCACCTGCACGCTCTCCGCCGCGCACATCCAGTCCTCTTAACCCTTTATTGGCGGCGCGCAACTTATCTCGTGTGAAATAAATTTGGCCTAAGTGGCGGTTCACAACTTATGTCGTGTGCCATTTTCAGCACGTAATGTTGCAGAGAGAGAGAGCTGAGCGGTGTGAGGAGCGTAGTAAGGCTATGACCGCCGCACACCACCGCGGTGGGCCAACTGAAGTGAAAACCACCCTTCCATCCCCCCTCACACTCGCTACACAGGGAATTATGTAGGGAAAGTACCTAATTACATGGTTTTTGCACTCGTGTTGCGCGATCGTTGCAAGAAAACCAGTGGTTGTACAAGGATGGTTGGGGTGTCATTGGAAAGCTCTGTTTATGCCCTTTCAGGGATAGATACTTGCTTTATGCTCTGGGTCTTATTTAGGCATGAAAATGATCACGTAAACAACCCTATTTAGGGTAAAAACACCCCGCTGGGCGGTACATATAAATTACCGCCTAGGCCGCTCCTAAGGTGTTAATGATAGCATTGCGTCTTCCCAGTTGACATGTCCTACTGTTATTCCCCCGTTGTTGCCTGACGTGCCCCCTGGTGTGCCCCAACTTACTCAACCCCATTTTTATCCTTTACACTCTACTCCTGCCACTGGCTGGGCGGCACAGAACCAGGTTACCCCCCCCCCCCATTTATCCCAGCCGGACTTTCTACGATTCAGCCACGTTACCGTCCCGCTTATGTTCCTACAACACCCACTACATTTGCTCCGGTAGGGCTATCGAGTGATGCTCTAGTACAACTAGAGTTGAAGAAATTGGAAATGCAGGAGAAAAGAGAAGAGAAAGAGAGAGAAATGCAGGAGAAAAGAGAAGAGAGAGAGATGAAGGAGAGGTTAGAAACACAGAGAATGACAATGGAGATACAAAGAACCCAAGTTGAGGGAGACGGGGGTATGTACACAAGGGGACAAGTTGGCACGGTACACAGGGAGGAATCTGGCGAGTTAAAGTTGTCTCGTAGCCTGAAGCTCGTTCCCGCTTTTGACGAGGAAAAAGTAACTGAATGGTTCCAGTGATTTGAAAAGAAAGCACGGGAGTTCGAGTGGCCACGGGAACGCTGGGCGGCATTGGTGGCAAATGTTCTCAAGGGAAAAGCGCTCGAGGCATATGATAGGACGTCAGGGGAGGACTTAGCAGGGTATGATAATTTAAAGCAGGCTATCCTTATGGCTTATGAACTCAGACCAGAAGCCTATCGCCTTAAATTTCGTAATGCAAGGAAGAAGCCTAATCATACTCATGTTGAGTTTGCTAAGTACCTCCGTGATTGTTTGTCTCGTTGGCTTTTGAGTGAAAATGTAACCAATTTAAATGAGGCAGTTGAGCTTTTCCTGCTAGAACACTTTACCAACAATGTCGACAAGGAGATTTGCCAAAAGATCCGTGAGAAGCGCCCTGGCAAGCTGTCTGTTGCTGCCGTGTGGGCTGACGATCGAGTGTTGGCAACCAAGGGTTTTACTGATCGTGCCAGATATGCCCCCCACACGACTGCATGTGACGAAAAGTACCGAGCAGGTGGAAGTGGAGGGTACAGTAACAGTGGCCCTGGTCCCACACGTAACAATATCGGTGGAGATAAACAGAAATAAAAAATTTCAGCCCGACCTGATTCCAGTGTTGTTAGGTGTTATGGGTTTAAACAGACCGGCCATATTAAACCAAGCTGTCCCAAGGCAAAGTCTTCTGCAGCGATTGCTAAGCCTGTGTCGTTTGTTGTTGGTATTCAGGGAGGAGGGGATGAATCCTTGTTACCGAGGTTGGAGGCAGACCGAAGGGTGAAGCATGGGGTGCCAACGGCCGTGGCACAGCCTGCCCCCGACAAAGTGTCTCAACTAGGTACCAATGCAGGTCCAGAAGCCTCTCTCGCTTGGTGCTGGGCTTTCGTTCATGCGGGTGAAGTAGAGCTGTGCCTGTGTGGGAAGGTGTATCCAGTCAAGGTTCTTAGGGATTCGGGCACGAAGCAGTCCATGTGTTTGAACTTGACGGGGAAGCCGATAAAATCTGACGAGTTTGTGCTATGTCGAGGTGTAAACACTGAGGCCTGTTATAGCCTCGTCCCTGTTCATCTGAGGTGTCATGTAGTCACGGCGATGGCGAAGGTAGCGGTCGTGGACACATTACCTGTGGAGGGGATTGATTTTCTGCTTGGAGCAGTTATGGCAGGGAGTAGAGTCTTTCCACCTCCGGTAGTGGTGTCGGAGCAGGTATAGCCAGAGGAGAGGAACAAGGAGGCTAAGAAGCTGCCCCCCGATTTGTTTCCGGTGTCTGCGGTCACGAGATCTATGGCCCAGGTTGCACAGCCGGAGGAATTGTTTGGGGAGGAGATTTTCCCAGGTGAGGCTGTGCCGGCTGAGACATGGGCCGAGAACAGGTACCTGGCCCTGCGGGAGAAATTGACCCATTTACCTCCGGAAAGGGTTGAAGAGATGTTTACTACCTTGTAGGCTTATCCACACGTGTTCGGGGATGCACCAGGTTTGACATCTTGGGCGGTGCAACGATATGGGAGAGAATAAGCCTATAAAATTACCACCTTATAGAGTTAATCCACAGAAGCAGCTCGCTCTTGACCCTGAGCTGAGGTAAATGGCTGACAAGGGCCTAATCAAGAAAGGCTGGAGTGAGTGGTCAAGCCCGGTAACTTTGCAGCCTAAGCCTGATGGTAAGATTCGCTTCTTTGTCGATTTTCGCAAAGTAAATTTACTCTCCAAGACAGATACCTACCCTTTACCGATAGTCGATGACTCGGTAGACAAGATTGGGGCAGCCACGTTCATCACAAAAGTGGACTTAGTTAAAGGCTATTGGCAAGTCCCACTAACCGAACGTGCCAAGAAAATCGCTAGTTTTGTGGTGGGTGGAGGAGTGTATCAGTGCCAGGTAATGCCTTATGGCTTGAAGAATGCTCCGGCCACATTTCAGCGGTTAATGGACAGGGTTGTGCATGATGTCCCCAATTGTTTAGTCTACATAGATGATGTTGTTGTTTATGACACAAATTGGACCGACCATTTGGCCAATGTGGGTGAGCTTTTCCGAAAGTTGTCTGAGGCTGGTTTAGTGGTCAACCTGGCAAAGTCCGAGTTCATGCAGGCTCGGGTGCAATATCTGGGTTATGTTGTTGGCCACGGCCAGGTCTGGCCCCCTCGGGCGAAGGTGGAGGCTATCCAGAGTTTCTGAGCACCTCATAATAAGAAAGCCGTGCAACGTTTCCTTGGCATGATAGGCTATTATCGCCGGTTCATCAAAGGATATTCCACCGTGCTTGCCCCATTGACAAATTTGCTACAGAAGAACAAACCATTTAAATGGACAACAGTGTGAGCAGGCTTTCAAAGATGTCAAAAGCCTCCTCTGTTGCCATCCTATATTACGTGCCCCAGATTTCAACAGGCCTTTCGTCTTGGCAGTAGACACGAGCGATGTGGGTGCCGGCTCTGTGTTGATGCAAGAGTTCGGGGATGATGTTGAGCACCCCATTTCCTACTTTTCGAAAAAGTTTAACCGAGCACCAAAAGAATTATTCTGTGATCGAAAGGGAGTTGCTAGTTATTATTTTGAGTTTACAACATTTCGCTGTTTATTTGCCACCATATGGACCCCTGCTCAGAATCTACTCTGACCATCATCCTTTGCAGTTTCATAATAAGCTCAAGGACAAAAAACAGAGACTTACTCGCTGGAGCTTGATGTTGCAAGAATATCATCTCGATGTTAGGCACATCCGTGGTGTTGATAATGTCCTGGCAGACTGTTTGTCCCGTGAGTCCTCTGAGGGGTGATAGGAGAGCACGAGGCTATTTAGTAAGTAAGTCATATTTACTCATGTTAAAAAAATCTATAAAATGTAAAAATACAAAAGACTCTCAATGTACATATTTTGCAGTTGTAAACTAATGATGAAAGTTTTGTTTCAAAGCTCCAAAACTCTCTCCCCCCCCCCCCCCCCTCCCCGAGTGAGGGTGTCACAATGACCAGGGTCTTTTAGGGTCTTTTAGGGGTAGCCAGACTTTAGTATGTGCCTGTCTTCTGTAGGCAGCTGTGCCAAGTCTATTAGAAAGACCTGGTATTGTGAGTTTCACTCCGATACCCTTCCAATTGCACATGTCTAGTTTTGCTGTACCTCTAAGCATTTTTGTCTCAATAAACTTTTGTGTAAAATGAGCCAATAGAGTGTTATCAGTTTCGGATATGAAATTGACAGTGGCAACGTCGGGATGCAAGAGAGGGGAGGGAAGGAGAGGAAGGAATGTTGCTCCTGTCTCGCAGGGGGGAGGCGATTTTGCTGGCACCAGGAGTTTTTGTTTAATTATGTGACCATTGCAAGTTTAGTTGTGTTACAATATCGAGATATACTTTATTTTATCTGCCACGCTGTTTTAGCCAATATGTTAACACAGGAATACGTTATTATATGTTATTCTTGTGAAGTGTCCTAGTGTTATCATATCGTGTGGTGATATATTGCAACCATTTAGTTTTGAGGCCGGCTGCCGCTAGTGACGCGAAGCCTTGCCATTCTCTGCTAGGCGGCCCGACGCATAGGTGGTGCTCTCTCTCTCGTTTGCCCACCAGTCTGCCCCTTTTTGTTGTCCTTGCTTGCACTGATATTAACGTAACATAATTAACAGAGAATCCTAGACATTCATTTATTCTTTTGATTATTCTTTTCCTCTGATCAGCATTTATTATATTTCAATTTTTATCATATGTCTTGTACCTCCGGTAGCTTACTTCGAGATCCGTGATAGGGAGAGCTGGGAGGCTTGCCGGGGTCCTAAGGGGTACTTCACACAGTCTGGAATGTGAGCTAGAATCACTAGGAGTAATGATTCCTGGTGATTCCTGGGAATACACCGCGAATGTCTGCAATTCCCCGTGGACTCACAACACCGTAGGAACCAGTGGGAGTGTTACTGCGAATCACTGGGAGTCACTGGGAATCACCAGGAATCACCTGGATAAAACCAGGAATGAAGTGCGAGTTATTGAAAATTTATATATACGAGTCGATAGGAGTAATATAGGAATCACTGGGAATTAGATAGGAGTCACTGGGAGTCACCGAGCGTCACTGGGATTTGTTAGGAATGAGATGCGAGTATGCCAGGCATGGCCCCCATTGTGTGTTTGACCTTATAATTGAAATAAATGTTTCCTCAAGTATGTCTCTTGTAGGCTATAACTACAGTCCTCTAATATCATCATTAAGTATTATGACTGTATTCAGACATCGTTAAAGACATTAATATAATACGATAAGTCTGTATCATTATGTACCGTAGGGTCATAAAATCCATGCTTACTATACTTTACGAAACAAATATATCTAAACTATTGTCTAAATAGTGGATAGTTTATTCTTCCCACCTTCTTCTTTTCATTCGTTACTGAGTTCTGTAATATTTCATACAATTACCTAATATAGGTAACACTTATAGGTTGTGTTAGTTTGCTTAGGTTAGGTCAGGGGAGTTGCAGAACTTCTAGATTATTAACCGGCGACTACAACGGCCCCTAAACAACCAAGCCATGATTACGCTGGCTCAAAGTTTACCCCGGCGACTACAACGCCCCTCGAAGTAGTAATCCAAACTCAACTGTCCACCACCAAACGAACTTGACATTTCAAAACACATACAAACACGTATCCACCATTCTCGTTATGTTAGGTAAGGGGAGTTGCAGAACTTGTAGACTACAAGTAGGGTATTGTAACATTGACCATACATTGTTCACATTATTTAATTACCTCAACTACCGTAATTTCCTTCTCTACACACAATCACTGGGTGAATACAATGTCTTGTGGGAAATTGTACTTACACAGGTTAATACTAGGCCTATTTATAATGTTTGACCAAGAAAAGTTAAATACCTGTATACTGTATATTATACTTTCACGTGAGAAGTATTACAGGTTTATATGAATAATATATTTATTAAAGGGTACTTCACACGGTCAGGAATGCGAGCTAGAATCACTACGAGTAGCTGAAAATTCGGATTCCTGGGCCTATTCGCGGTGAAAATTCGATGACTCCTAGTACAAAGTACAAAGGGTACAAAGGAGTACAAAGTAAATCATGCAACAACAGATCTAGTGCCCCTTCTAGGCTGCTTGTCCTCCAAAACACTGAGGATCAAGTGTCCAAACAGTGGTTTAGAGTGGGTAAGGGAACATTGGAAAGGGAACTACTGCCCTGGAACTAATGTCCGTGGCAGGATTAGGAAGTTAGTAGGGGACAGATAGGTTAGTAACTGAGGGGGGGATAAAATAAAGTTATTCATTTACAAATGCAGTCAGTTGCGGGTTTGATGCGAGATATTTGTCTAGGCGGAGTTTAAATGAATCAACGGTGCTGCAGTCTATAACGTCTCGGGGAAGCCCATTCCACAGGTTGACAACTCGATTGAAGAAGAAATTCTTAGATTCGTGTGAGTTAAAAGATTAACCAATAATTTTGCAACCATTTCCCCGCGTGTAATTAGATTGGTCGATAGTGAAGTACTTACTACAGTTCATATTGTCGATGCCTTTGATGATTTTGAACACTTGAATTAAGTCACCTCTTAACCCTTTCACGCATTTATGACGCAGAGGTTGCCAGACTAGCAATAAGAAATAGAGTTCTCTCACTCTTATAATTCTATCTATCTATCTATTGCCTGACGCCGTGATCCCCGAAGGGGTGGCCACGAACGAACCGCCCCCATGCACCTCTGTCCCCAGTCAGTCGACGCCCCTCCCCCCAACCAGCACCACCTTCGTTCATGTACTTCCTCACTCCATCCTTCCACCTCATATTCGGTCTACCTCTCCCCCTCTGTCCTTCCACCTCGCTCTCGTACACCCTCTTAGTCATTCTCTCGCTTTCCATACGTTCCATATGGCCGAACCATCTCAAGTTGTTCCTTTTCACACTTTCCAGCACATCTACCTCCACACCACACCTCCTTCTTACTTCCTCATTAGTCTGTCTATCCCTCCATGTAACTCCGCACGCACTCCTTAAGTAATTCATTTCCACTGCTCTCACTCTTGGTCTGAGTCTCTCAACCAACGTCCATGCTTCGCTTCCGTAAGTCAGTGTCGGGATTACCACACTGTCATGCAAGGACTTCTTCACTTCCATACTGACCACCCTATTTCTTGTTACTGCTTTTAGCATTCCTACAACCCTCTTCCCCTGTTGTACCCTCTCCCGCACCTCTTCATCCATAGTCCCATCTTTACTCAACACACTGCCCAGATACTTAAAAGAGTTGACGATCTCCATAGCCTGACCGTTCAGCTTCACCTCACACTCTGTGACTTCACCCCTTTCGAAGACCATAACCTTGCTCTTCCCCGTATTTACCTTCAAATTCCGTTTTTCGCACACTGTTCCAAACTCATTTACCAGACCCTGCAACTCCCATTCATTATCACTCATCAGAACTGTATCATCCGCAAACAGCAGTATAGGTAGCTTCCACTCAATTCCCTCCCTTTTCAGCGATACACCAACATCCACTGCTCTTGATAGTATTTCTTTCATAACTCCATCCATATATACAGTAAACAACCACGGGGACATCACACACCCCTGTTTCAAACCAACATTCAGGTCAAAGAACTCGCTCTGCTCACTCTCCACACGTACTGCCGCCTTTGCACCCTCATACATGCTCTTCACTGCTTTCAGCAACTTGCCCTCTACTCCGTATATTCTAAGTACTTTCCACAAACCTTCTCTATCCACTCTGTCATAGGCCTTCTCCAAGTCCATAAAGGCAACATACACCTTTTGTTTCTTCTCCAGATACTTCTCCACAACACAATTCAGGGTAAAAATCTGATCTACACATCCTCTTCCCTTCCTAAAACCTCCCTGCTCGTCGCCTATCCATTTCTCCGTTCTCACTCTCACTCTCTCAATCACTACCCTACTGTATACCTTCCCTACTACGCTTAGAAGACATATTCCTCGGTGGTTACCACACACTCCTCTTTCCCCTTTGCCCTTATATAGGGGGACTATTATGCCAGTCTTCCAGTCATCGGGTGCACTCCCCTTCTCCCATGCTAGTTTGCACATTTTCCATACCCATTCTATCACTATCTCACCACCATACCTCAACATTTCCCCACACACTCCATCTGTTCCTGGTGCTTTCCCCAACTTCACTCTTTTCATGGCTTCCGACACTTCTGACCTCCTGATCCCCACCTCCTCCTCCACTACTTCTCTTCTTCTCCCTCCCATACCATATCCAGCTATGTTTGCTGGCTCTTCATTCCTTTCATTTAGCAACTCACTGAAGTACTCCCTCCATCTTTCGACTCTCTCTTGCTTCTCGGCTAGCATTCTCCCATTCTTATCTTTCACACCCTTACTGTTTCCCTTGCTACCTTCCCTAACTTTCTTGACTTCTTTCCAGAACAGTTTCTTACTCTCCCTCCATTTTACACTCAGATTTCTTCCAAATTCCTCATCTACTCTTCTCTTACTTTCCTTCACTACTCTCTTCACCACCCTCTTACTCTCCACGTACCTCGCTCGTTTCTGTCTCTCGGAATTTTCATTCCCTCTACTACCCAACCACTCTCTATATGCTTTCTTCTTTTCTTCCACAGCTATTCTTACCTCTTCTGTCCACCATGCTGTACCTTTCACTCCCCTCCCTCTTCTCCTCACTCCACACACCTCCTCACATGCTGCACAGATCTCATCCTTAAACACCTTGCTCATCTCTTCCACTTCCTCCATAACTTCCAGGTCGAACCCACCTAGTCGTCTTTCCACTGCTCTCCTGTACTCCTCCCTGACTTCCTCCTCCTCCTGCAACCTCTCCACCCTCCTCACCATTCCACCCTCCTCTCGCCTCCCTCCCGCTCTCCTCACCCACTTCTTTTGTATCCTAACCTTAGCTACCACTACATAATGATCAGACAGACCCCCTCCAATACCCCTATACACCCTAGCATCCATCACAGATTTCTTCATTCGTTCATCCACACATACATAATCAATCAATGACTTTCGTTCCACCACTGTCTTATCCTTCATCGTCAACATCCGTTTCCACGTGTACCTGTGGATCATTCTGTGTCGGAAGAAGGTGTTGGCTATCCACAGCCTCCTCCCCACACATACGTCCACAAGTGCACTACCATTCCCATTCACCTCTGATGGTACCCCCCACCCTCCCACCACTCCCTCAACTTTCCTATCACCCACCTTACCATTCATATCCCCAATCAGAAATATTCTTTCGTTCTTGTCAAACTTCTCCAGGCACGCCTCCACATTCATCCAGAACTCCTCTTTCTTTCTTTCAAGTATATCCTCTGTCGGGGCATACACGCATACAATCACCCACGTTTGTATTCCTACTTTCATTCTCACCCACACAATCCTTGAACCCACAGACCCATACTCTCTTACACATTCCTTCCATTTGCTACTTACAAACAAACATGCACCTTCTCTCGCTGTTCCTTCACTCACTCCAGCACACACACCCATTCCACACTCCCACTCTCTCACATCTGAACCTTTCCATTTGGTCTCTGTCATTCCACATACATCCAGCCTGGCATTCACTAACACTTCCAGAACCTCTCTCTCTTTTGTGCCATCATTCATGCCACTAACATTCCACGTAGCCATTCTCAGAATGTCCGAAGGCATGTCCTTAGTCGGTCGTGGTTCGTCAACGTTGGTTCCGTCCGCATCCGAGGCTGTTCGTTCGTTTTTCTTTGCTTAGATATTTTTTCCGGGTGGGGGTCGCAAGCCCACCGACCCAACCTCTTTAGTCGCCTCTTACGACGTGGGGCATATTCTATTCCCTAACCCCCAGGGGGAAATAATTTATAATAATACTCTTATAATTACCTCTCCAAAATTAGTTTTCTGCCCACAGCTAACTCAAAGACAACTGTAGAGGTTGAAGTAACTAAACTAAAGGTTTCTAAATACCCCTGATGGTAACAAAGGCTTTAAAGTATCCCCAATAGGCTCAAAATCGCGTCATATGTCGGAGAGGGTTAATCTGCGCTGGGTTAAAGGAAATAGATTTAATTCTCTAAGACGCTCTTCGTATGGTTTGTTCTTTAGGCTAGGTATCATTTTGGTAACTCTACGTTGAAGTCGTTCTAGCTTGTTTATATCTTTTTGGTAATAAGGGCACCAGGATTGAACGCAGTATTCCAGAAGAGGGCGGACTAAGAAATTGTAAAGGGTTAGGATAACTTCTTTGGATTTATGCTCAAATGACCTGCCTATAAAGCCAATTATTTTGTTTGCCTTTTAACAACTTCTGAACATTGTTGACTCGGTTTTAGGTTACTCGATATTGTTACTCCCAGATCGGTTTCTCTGTTTACATTCTTAAGCTGAGTGCCATTCATCGAATAGTTTGCTTTCTCATTTAGGTATCCGATATGTAGTACTTTACATTTATCCGCATTGAAACTCATTTGCCAAATTTGGGCCCAACATGACAATAATTTATCTAGATTGTGTTGCATATCGTCAACTTGTTCTTTTGAGAGTACGCTATTTGCAATTTTTGTATCGTCAGCAAATTTTGAGATGGTACAGGTGAGACCCTCATCTATGTCGTTGATGTAAATTAGAAAGATAATTGGTCCTAGTACCGATCCCTTGGGTAACCCGCTACTTACATTGGTCCATTTAGATGCCTTACCGTTTATGACTACTCTTTCCTTTCTGTCGCTGAGCCAATTTTCTATCCATTTCAACACACCGTCTTGTATTCCATGCGCTTTTAGTTTTAGCAGTAAACATTTGTGAAAGGCCTTTTGAAAATCAAGGTATATAATATCTACAGCTTTACTCTCATCATAGAGGTTGAGGATATCGCGGAAGAAGTCTAAGAGGTTTGTTAACAGGACATTTTTTTACGAAAGCCGTGTTGAGTATCTTTAACCCTTAATTAGCGGCTCACCACATAAGTCGAGTTAAATAAAGCTGGACTATGTGGCGGCGCTCGACATAGGGCGAGTGGCAATTTCAGCACGTAATGTTGCTGAGAGAGAGAGACAAGTGGTGGCAGGAGACTAGCGAGCGTATGACTGCTCCAGACCACCGCGGCGAACCTACTGACACGAATCTCAGCTCCCTCCTCCCTCTCTCACTCGCTACATACTGAATTATATGGGGAAAGTACCGAATTACATGCTTTTTGCACTCGCGTTGCACGGTTATTGCAAGAAAACTAGCCATCATAAAAGGATCGTTATGGTGTCATTCGAAAGCTCTGTTTATGCCCTTTCAGGGATAGGTACTTGTTTTACGTTCTGGGTCTTATTTAGGCATGAAAATGATCACGTAAACAGCCCTATTTTGGCTAAAAACACCCCGCTGGGCGGTACATATAAATAAACCGCATAGGCCGCTCGTAAGGTGTTAACCCGGGAACTGCGGGAAGACTCTTAAGAGTTCCCCCGGCGGACTGCGGGAAGACTCTTAAGAGTCAGATAAACAAAATTAACTTTAAACATCGAAAACAAAAAATATATATATATTTTTTGGCCCCTGGGCCATGCAAAATATCACTCCTCTACCTCCCCTCCTTCCCCACTTTCCTCCCCTCCTTCAGTTATCACCTATTTTCTCTGTTATTCCCTTATTCTGAGGTATATTTTCGTGCTAACATTAGCGAGTTGCAAGCAGGGCATTGTCATCTCTGTTAGCAAGCGAGTGCAAGAGAGAGAGAGAGAGTATCGATCGACTGTGTCTTAGTGGCCTTGGGGGAAATTGGCGGGAAAGCAGGTTGCCTCACCCATACATTATATAACTCGCGGCCTGTATCTCCGATTTTGACCATCCAAACGCTGTTTTCACTCGTTTTATTGTTGTTTCAGGTTAATACCTTTATAATCAACCCATAATAGGCGCGCATGGATAAGTATTAATGCTATTTATGGTAAAATGAATATTTTAGTGATGGAAACAGCTCAAATACGTCAGCACAGGCGGACGTTTCTAATTACCCCCATACGCCCTTCTTAGGTTAAGTAAGTTATTTGCCTCTATGTGAGTTACGAGTCTGTCTCTTATGACCGTTTCTAGCATTTTACATACAACTGAGGTTAAGCTAATTGGACGATAGTTACTGCGTAGGGATTTGCTGCCTTTTTTTAATATCAGTGTTACGTTGGTTAGCTTCCATTGATCAGGCATAGTCCCAGACTGCAATGATTCATTGAACAGCAATGTCAGTGGTTTGGAGAGCTCATCCTTAGCTTCCCTTAGAACTCTAGGCGAGATTGTATCAGGTCCAGGCGTTTTATTTACCTTGAGTTTATCTAAACAATTCAATACTTCTCTCTCTGTAACGGTGATATTGCTTAGAACATCTGAATTATCAATCTGAATCGGCGATGGTTAAGGGATATCACTGAGGTCTTCGGTTGTAAAAACTGATGCAAAGAAGGTATTGAGGGCATTACTCATTTGTACTTCGCCTTTGGTGTATTCTCCATTTTCATCGACTAACGGTCGAACAGTTGAAGTAACTACTTTTTTCTTTCTGATATAACTATAGAATTCTTTCGGGTTTGTTTTACTTTGATTCGCAACATGGTAACTCCAGGGTCTTTTTACTTTGCTTAATTAACTTCTTGGCTTTGCGTCGTAGCTCTACAAATTTTACCCGTTCTTCGTCATTTTGTGAGGATTTTAATCTATCATTAGCAAATTTTTTAGCAAGCAGACAGTCTGAAATATCTTTATTCCACCGTTTGGGCTTATCATTGTGGCCTGGACGCCGTATTTTCGATGGTATGCAGTCTTGCACTGCCTTAAGGTTGTGAAACACTCCCAAGATGTATTTATGTCGTTATTGTTAGTCAGAAAGCTCCAGTCAGTTTCTTTAAGCTTTGATTTAAGTTTATGAAAATTTGCTTTCTTGAAATTAGGGACTTTCTCAATGCTGCTATTTGATTTGTTACTAGTAAACTTTAAAGTGAAAGTTATAGTACGATGGTCGCTGTTACTGAATTCATCACCAACATTCAAATTCTCTATTAATTCTTCTTTTGTTGCGAGTACAAGGTCAAGCACATTATTACCACGGGTCGGAGATTGTACAAATTGATAAAGTGAACTCTCTTGCAAGTTAGCATAGAGGTCGTCTCCAGAGTGTGAAGTAATAATATCGCCCCATTTAGCCACGGGTAAGTTGAAATCACCAATAATTACGATATCTTGTATGTTAGTTATTTCTGCAATTTGTTCATAAATTTCACTGTCAGTTTGCACTGATTGAGCTGGGGGTCTGTATAATAAAGCTAGTGTTATATTAGTTCCTCATTTATTATTTAATAGTACGTAAGATGTGTCTATATTCGCAATTTGAGGTTTTGACATAAAGATGGGATTAAGACATTCCTTTATAAAAAACAGAACTCCTCCATTTCTATTGATCCGACTTTTCTCAAACATTGTATAACCAGGAAGCGTATATTCGGCTAAAAAGTCTCTGTCTTCCGTATTTAACCAAGATTCTGTAATGCCGATTATATCATAATGTTCTGTAAACACGATTTCCTCTAGATCTGAAAATTTATTGCGTATGCTACAAGCATTTACATAAAACACCTTAAGAGTATTAGAGTTGGATGTTACTGATTGTGCATTGTCTGAATTTTCAGTTCGTATTTGACTTACACTACCCTGTCTGGATAGCCCCGGTTGACCCCATTTTTTGAACGGAAATCCTTGACTGCATCGTTCAGCAGACGACCAAGACGTGCAGCTCCTACTTCATTGAGATGTACACCATCTCCTGAAAACAAAGATTTATCATAGTAAAAATGATCACACGTGTCGACAAAGCCGATGTCCTCCTCCCTGCAGAGTTTGGCTAGTCAGCGATTTGTACTGGTAGCTATGTTGTAGAATCGGTTTTCTATATCAATCCGGGGAACAATTCCTGAAATTAAGATTCTATCAGATTTTTCCTTGAAGGACCTGATCAGCCGCCGGTACTTGCAAATTAGTTCCTCGGACCGCGTCCGTTGGACATCGTTAGATCCAACGTGGATGACGTACGTGGTGCTTGCGGGGTCGAGCCTGGAAACCTCTTCCACAGCCACAACAATGTCGTCCATGCCGCCACCTGGGATACAGAATCGCTCTCTGGTCCTGGGTACCCTAGCACAGAACTCGGTTAATTGGCCACGGACCATGGAGTCGCCCACAAGCCGAACTTCTTCCGTTTCCTCTTCCACGTCAATAGTGACTCTAGTGATATCCTAGTGATTCCTGTTAGACTCTCAGTGACTCCCAACCACTCGCGGCCGATTGGCCCTGTCCGACAAAATGTTCACCGTGTTTAAAGTTCTCGCCACGAATCGGACCATTCCCAGTGATTCCCAGTGACTCCCAGTGAGTCCTGGTGATTCTCGGTGTTTCGTATCTGATTCGCGGACCGCTTTCGGTTTCAGTTTCAGTTCTCACCAGAATCACCAGGACTCACTGGGAGTCACTGGGGAATCACTGGGGATCACTGGGAATCACTGGGAGTGGTCCGATTCGCGGCGAGAACCTTAAACACGGTGAACATTTTGTCGGACAGGGTCAATCGGCCGCGACTGGTTTGGAGTCAATGGGAGTCTACAAGGAATCACTAAGATATCGCTAGAGTCACTAGGAGTATCAATTTTCACCGCCAATAGGCCCAAGAATCCGAAATTTCAACTACTCCTAGTGATTCTAGCTCGTATTCCTGACTGTGTGAAGTACCCTTTACTAATAGCACTGTTAATCCCATAGACAATCAACACACACACACATTCATACCCCTACATATGTTTCCCAGTGTTTGTGCTTAGGACCCGGTAATAACCTTGACGGTTCTGCCTCAGCGATTGTGTTTGTTCCCTGTCTCGGGTTTCGAACTGAGGCAACGGAGTGTTTAACCCTTCCTACCCGGGCTGTCCTACCCAATGACGGTCGCCCCTACCCGGGCGATATGGCCGAAAAACGTCTAGGCCTAGGCTACCGTATTTATGTTTATTTTCACTGCTAGAACTTTCCCACTCATCTATAATCGTAGGGCGGTTTTCAATCTGTATTTTGGCATTGAGTAGAGCTCTGTAAGTCAACTGGTTCAGTTGTGATGACGATTTCAGTGGAGCCAATATTGCAGAGATGTTGCCAATATGGGGGCTTTTTAGACACTAATTTCGTCATGACGTCAGAACAATAACATTGAGGAGTCTTCTCCTTCTTATTTTCGGAAGTGCGGTGACGAACGCTTGGGTTTGTTGACATACGGCGTTCGGACCAAGCTTAATTAGGCTATTAAGCTCATGCCTTAGATAAGGCATACCGGGTATTTGCCCTTCTTTCGTGCTGTCCTTACCTAAGGCAGACCGGGTAGGAAGGGTTAATAGTAAGTAGAAATCCAGCTTCAGTCAGGACCCCCCTCACAGTTAAGTGAGTGTGGCAGGTGGACTCTCTAGAGTGCATTGTCTTGGGGCGGTATCTCACTGGGGGGTCCCAGGGTGAAGTAGGATATATTGGTGTGAATTGTGATATTAGGTGTGGTCAGGGCAACCTGCTTCTACTAATATCACCCCGAGGTTAGTAGTCATATTAGGACACTGCCTTGTATTGTTAGTTCCTTATTATATGTGCTTGATAATATATTATGTACAACTCTCTTGGGTTGATAGTGGATTACCGTTGGCTGGTTTGCGCATGGTTTAGTATTGTCGAGGGTGCGCCTAGCCTGTTATGCTCGAAGTACATCTGCACTCTTCTTTCTTTGATGTCTGCTGGTGGTATCCTATGTATTTAACTGTTTTGATTATCCAACCCAGCATTGCTAATACCGGTGTTGGTTTCGAGGTCTCGTAGCTAGTAAGTTACATGAGTATTTCTGTTCTACATATTATTCAGAATAGGAACAGGGCAGTCTGTATCTTAAGCCCTGAGAAGAGCCTGGAAGCGTTTATTGTGCTCTTACCTGTTGCGTCGTGGTGTTGCTTGGTAGAGAGACAAGGTGCATTTGCTTTAGTAATTATTTGTGTATACAGTCTCTAAGCAACTGAGGTCCAGATTCGTAACAATATATATATATATATATATATATATATATATATATATATATATATATATATATATATATACAGGGTGTCTCAAAAAACACCCTGATTTTGATTGCTTTACAGCATCTTGATAAACACATATGGGAATTTTATTTACAACAAAAAATGACTTTGATTATATGATTCATTCTAATACAGCAGTAAACAATGTAAAATAGTAATTTTTGCATATAGTGTCTAAATGATGTGTTTGATATGAGCACCATTTCTGTTCAGGCATGCATTTACTCTCACTGCAAAGTTCTCTATTACCCGCTTACACATTTCTTGGGGGATTGCCCTTACAAAATCAGTAATTGCTTCCTTTAACTCCTGTAAACTGTTTGGGTGAACCTTGAACACATTGTCCTTGGCATATCCCCACAGGAAAAAATCCAGCGTAGTGAGATCTGGAGAATGAGGTGCCCATGGATTATCAGTTCTTCTAGAGATTCCACGATCATCAAACATGTCTCTAAGCATTTCTAGTGTTTGATTAGCTGTATGGGGTGTAGCCCCATCTTGCATAAACCACTGGGTTTGGAATGGAACACCTTGGCGATGTATGTACCAGTATGTAACCCTCACTAATGTTCAAACCATATATATACATCCCTGTATATATATATACTGTATATATATACAGTATATATATATATATATATATATATATATATATATATATATATATATATATATATCTATATATACTGTATATATATATATATATATATTGTATGGATATATATATATTATACATATATATATATATATATATATTGTTACGTATCTTGATCCTCAAGTGGTTAACTTGATGAATCTAGATAGCACAGAGATATATATTAAGGTATCAGTCAGCTGAAGGCAAAACAAAAGTAAAATCTAATAAAATAATTTCCGGTTGTTGCTTCCTTTCCTTTTGGATCTTAGGACTTAGTATCCTTTATTGACTGATACTCTTTAATTATGAAAAATACCGAAACTAATTAAAGTCATGTAGTATTTATAAAGAATTATTATTTAACCGAAGCTTAGTAGGCTATGGTTATGAACCGAATAAGTTATAGCTAAAGAAAGACTATTAATTTTATAAAAAGTCTTGAAAGATAAATATTAAAGTAAGAATATTTCTGTCTCTTACCCTTTTTGAAATGAATAGATAGTTTTCTTATATGTCTTTTTATTTATATTTAATGTAATTATTCTTGGTTCTTGTCTTACGTTAATAGGATTATATTATTATTATCATCAGGAGTAATATCAAAGTCACATAAAAAGTTAGATATATATTTAATAATTAGTTAAATGTATTTCTTAACCACGTAACATTGAGGTTTGATTATGAGTAAATAAAGTTACAAGGATTGCTTCATAGATTCGATTCAGGTCTCACTCAAATAATATGAAAAGCAAAATATAATATTTTGAAGCAAAAGAATTTTCTTCAGCTTAGGAAATCACTAGAAGTAATAATAATACAGCCATGTTAGTCTAAGGCGATATCACTAATACGAGACAATAGCATCACCGTACTAAGCACCGTTAAGCAATGTAAGCTTAATTCAAAGAAAATGAAAGAACTCGTAAGTATTAATATAAAACAATAGTATTACTTTCATCATAACCCAATTACTTAAAGAGTTGCTTTAGTCCACAAGTTAGTAAACTAAAATAGTTAAGCACATAATAGTAGCGTTAACGTTAATTCCCAATCAAATAGTTAAGCACATAATAGTAGCGTTAACGTCAATTCGCAATCAAATAGTTAAACACATAATAGTAGCGTTAACGTTAATTCGCAATCAAATAGTTAAACACATAATAGTAGCGTTCACGTTAATTCCCAATCACATATCTCACTAACCAACATACCGTAAGTGTTTACACCGAACACACTTAACACACATTTATATAATCTGACTGACAGTCACAATCCCATTATAATACTTCACCCCGTCTTCCTCCAGCTGCAAGTTCACCTTCCCCAACTCCAAATGAGACTGATTTGAATGCCCACAACTCGGGTCTTATATACCAAACAATGATGGTGTAGGAACGAATCAGGAGGCGGGGGGTGGTGCCCGCTCCAATCATAGCTCCTCGAGTTGCATAGCAGGTGCATGGTCCAATCACAGCTCCTGGCGTCGAACATACGTCATCGTGTCCGGTCATCGGGGTAGTTTGCAGGGTCCCCTATGACGCACGCAGATGTGAAGGCTAGTTTGCTGGTATGGGGCGAGCTGGTTTGCCCACTCGCTCGTTCGCTCGCTAGTCTGCTTCACCGTTTGGGTAGTTTGGCTCCTTCAACTCTAATTCTAACTCTTAAGCTCAGTAGGCCTACATACCGCACCCACGCACCCCGCACCCATCCCTCCCACGCGCATTAACCTTGCCAAATACCCATTAATTTGTATAGTAGAGTAGTTAGGTACAACAGGATAGCAGTATTAGAAGTATTAGAAGTAGTAGTAGTATCAGTAGTCGAAGTTATCAAATGTTCCCTACTAAATACACATAAATAATAATAATGATGGTAATAATAATAAATGGCATAATAATGCGTATGAAGACCGATGGCGAATGCACGGAGATACAAAATCACTATAATCCTGCGTGGGTGGGGCCTAGGGGAAGACTGGGCCCTGGGGGAAAAATCTGCCTCTCATTAGTCGAGAGATACCGTGACGTCACAGGGCTCTGGTTGGCTGCTGTGGAAAGGGGCGGAGCTTCCTGTATCCCCAGTGTGACATACAGTACCGTAGATAGAGCCCCAGGCAGCAAAACCGACTGGCAGCATTTCTTTTAATTTATCACGT
This sequence comes from Paralithodes platypus, assembly GCA_032716605.1. NCBI lineage: Eukaryota > Metazoa > Arthropoda > Malacostraca > Decapoda > Lithodidae > Paralithodes > Paralithodes platypus. The sequence goes on from CM064486.1 coordinate 60,845,595, forward strand.
ACGTGTGTACGGGACGGTATATTTTACTGAAGCGCTTATCACGTATATGTGTACGTGACGGTGCCGAGGAGGTTAAATTAACATACAGGGCTCCGTATGTCAGAATATATATATATATATATATATACTGGGATATATATGTATGGTTTGAACATTATTGAGGGTTACATACTGGTTGTGGCAACTATATTGACATTTACACATAATGTATGCTTAACTTGAGCAAATAATCCCAAATGCGTTTTCCACAATGCGACGAGCCTGTGACAACCTGTAGTTGAGGACGCGTTCTGGGACTGTCAAACTGCGGGTAGAGTGTGGCTTCATCAGCCACGTCCGCATAGGGAATGCGTCGTCGCCAAGCAGGAAGTAGGGCACAGGCATGTCGTCGTTGGGAAGGGGTTCCGGTGGTGAGAGGCCGAGCCTGTTGCCATCGAGTGCCGCACGAAGCTCCGTCCTCCCGAACACACCACCATCCGAGCAGCTGCCATGGGAGCTGATGTCGCAGTACAGGAACTTATAGTCCACGTCGACGAGTGCCATGAGGATGATGGAGTGGAAGCCCTTGTAATTGTAGAACTCCAATCCTCCTTAAGGTGGGCATCGGATGGCTACGTGCTTGCCGTCGATGGCTCCGACGGCGTAGTGGAAGTCCCAGCGTCAAGCGAACAGGTCAGCCACCTCCTTCCACTCGGCAGGTGTTGAGGGGCACCGCAACACCTTCGGCTGGTACTCTTCGATGATGGCCTCACAGGAATCCGGGACGATTTGTGATATCGTGTTCCTCGCCACACGGAAGGCATACATGAGGCTGGCATACGTATCACCAGTAGGAAGGTAGCGCAGTGTGATGGCGATACGTATGCCAGGTGATAGTGCCTCACGCCAGAAGGTGTCCTGTCGCTCGATCCTGGGACCAACACGAACCACGAACTACCGAAACATAGCACAGTCGACGTGCAACAAGTTCCTGAACCTCCTGACATCCTCGCGCTCCAGCTCACCCATCAGCTGCTCATACATCCCGAGCTCGGGACGGCGCAGTAGCCAGCTCCTTGCCCACACTGTCCTTGGTCTCCATTGTCTGCGATGTTGGTCGATGGCCTGGCGTTGACGCTCTTCCTCCTCCTCTAGGTCCCGCACCCGCAGCAGGAGTTCCAGTAGGTGCAGCCTCAGCAGCTCATCCTGCCTCATCCTTGACATGTTGCGTGGGTGCTGTAGGGTGTCCGTGTGGCGGTGGTGAGTGTGCATGTGGCGAGGGAGAGGTTGGGGGCCTATTATATACAGTAGGGGCTGTGCACAATGGGTGCCATGCCTGGCATACTCTCATATCATTCCTAACAACTCCCAGTGATGCTCAGTGACTCCCAATGACTCCTATCTAACTCCCAGTGACTCCTGTATTACTTGTATTGACTCGTATATTGCACTAATCCGAAAACGACCGTTAATTTTCAAATTTTCAATAACTCGCACTTCATTCCCGGTTTTATCCCGGTGACTCCTGGTAACTCCCAGTGACTCCTTGTGACTCGCAGGGACACTCCCGCTGACTCCTACTCTGTCGTGAGGGCACGTGGAATTTTGGACACTCGCGGTCATATTCCCAGGAATCAACAGGAGTCATTACTCCTTGTGATTCTAGCTCGCACTCCTGATTGTGTGAAGGGCCCTTAACTGTGGATAGAATACAATTAAAAAGACGTCGCCGGCTCTGAAGTGTGTAACATTTACTCCAAAGAATTGCACTTTCACACATGCCCCCGTTTTACTACCTTTTGTCAGCTCTTTCATTATTCCCTTTTATCTCACCTCTTTTTGTCCCATCTCTGTTTATCCCACCTCTTTTATCTCACCTCTTGTATCCCTTTTTAATTCCACCTTTATCCCACCTCTGCTATTCCACCTCGTTGATCCCACCTCTTTTTGTTCCACCAATTTTGGTCTTACCTCTTTTTATCCCACCTCGTTTATCCCACCACTTTTATCCCAACTCTTTCTTTTGTTCCCTCTATTTATCCCACCAATTTTATCCTACCTATTTTATCCCACCTTTTTTATCCTCGTGTATTCCACCTCTTTTATCCTACCTCTTTTATCCTATTTTATCCCACCTCTTTTTATCCCACCACTCTTATATCCCACCTCTTTTAATTTCACCTCTGCAATGCGATGAACGAACGAATCCACGGCGATCGTCGCCAACGCCATCGCAGATACGTCGCCGAGGTGTGCGAACCTGAGCAAATGTCACGTGAATGTGCTAAATTCAGTGGTATTAGCATTTACTCACGTTAACCCTTTCAGACTCATATGACGCAGAGGTTGCCAGATTAGCAATAAGAAATAGTTCTCTCTCACTTATAATTACCTCTCCAAAATTAGTTTTCTGCCCACAGCTAACTCAAAGACAACTGCTGAGGTTGAAGTAACTAAACTAAAGGTTTCTAAATACCCCTGATGGTAACAAATGCTTTAAAGTATCCCTAATAGGCTCAAAAATCGCGTCATATGTCGGAGAGGGTTAATTGGCACCAACAACCACCCACAACCTCCCCCCCAACCTTTCTGTTGTATATAAAGACCTTGACTCGGTCACAGAGAACAATCTGTGTTGAGCAGCCACACCGAGCATAGCTACTCTTCACCACCACCACATTATAACCTCGACACTTCGATGGATGGGATTACGCAGTATCTACGGAGGAATGAACGTGTTGAGCGGGACCTTGCCACCCAGCGGACGGATATACTTTATTTGAAATGCCTATTGGAGCTTGCCAGAAGGGAGAAGGAAGCTGACAGGGCAAGGAAGCCGAGAGGGAAAGGAAGGAGGAAGAGAAGAGGAGAAAGCAGAGGAAGAAACGGAAATCGTGGACGAGGGAGTGGCTGTTAAGGTGAGGTCGATTTGGGGGATATGAAAATCTACTGAAAGAAGTTGAAGAAGAGGACCCAGCTGATTTTATAAACTTCCTGAGATTGGACCCCGCACTCTTTCAAGAAATTATCAGCAAAATTCGACCCATCATTACCAAAAAGGACACACACTGGAGGAAAGCTATAGATCCTGGTTTGCGTTTGGCAGTGACGTTGCGTTACGTAGCTACAGGTGACAGCTACAAGAGTCTCAGTTACTTGTTCAGGATAGCGCACAACACCATCTCCATAATTGTGCCCGACGTCTGTGAGGCTATTGTCAGTGCATACATGGATGATGTAATTGTTTGTCCTACATCAGCAGAAGAGTGGAAGGCTGTTGCAAATAGATTTGCTAGCAAGTGGCAATTTCAACATGCTTTGGGCGCCTTGGATGGCAAACATGTTGCCATCAGAAAACCACCCAAAGTTGCCTCTACCTTCTACAACAATAAAGGTTACCACTCCATTGTGCTGCTTGCCATCGCTGACGCTGACTACAAATTCCTCTACATCGATGTTGGTGCAGAGGGATCAGCGTCAGATGGTGGGTTGTTTCTACGAACCCCTATTCATTTGCTGTTGGAGAGGAATGACATTGGTATTCCTGAGCCTGAACCGCTTGAAAACAGAACGAGGAGATTCCATTCTTCTTCATTGGTGACGACGCATTTCCACTGAGGACCTGGCTGATGATAAACGCATTTTCAATTACCGCCTATCCAGATCCCAGAGAGTTGTTGAAAATGCGTTTGGTATCATGTCTGCCAGGTAAAAGCCGAATTTAAAAAAATATGTCAATTGTTTTAATGTATATTTAAATATATATATATATATATATATATATATATGTATATATATATATATATGTATATAGATATATATACATATATACAGTATATACTTACATTACCATACATAAAAAACTGTTTAAATATATACTGTATATGTCTATACATATATATATATATATACATCGCAAATTTTATGTATTTGTGTACATACTGTATATCCACATCCTACGCCAGTATGGCTTGGAGTTAGTTGTTATTAAAAGAATCTGACTTGTGTGGGTTGATCGCCATAATTGAGCTTCCCATTTCATTAATGTATAACGTTTTCATTGAGAAACTAATATATATTTTTCCCCAGACTAACTGTATTTATTGTTTTAACCATTTTCATTACAGGTTCTGGTGTCTCCTTACGACCATACCTATCCATCCCAATCGTGTTGAATCAGTTGTGATGGCCTGCTGTTGTCTACACAATGTCCTTCGTGACAGGAATCCCTCTGATCGACGGGGTCTTGTCTTGGAGGAGAACATTGCAACAGGAGAAATCGTAAATTTGGTACGTCCGGCCGACATCCTAGACCGTGTTGGTAGGCAGCGGGGCAACACAGCTACCAATGATGGGAAGACTCTTTGTGAGAGTCTCAAACACTATTACAACTCACCAGCTTGGAGTGTGCCATGGCAAAACACGATGATAGGACGAACCCCATCAGAAATCTAAAACATACCCTAATACAATGTTAAGATAATGTAATTATTGTTTATTTTGTATTCCATGTCATGACCAAGGAATGTGCGTAATAAGAAAACATTAGTTGTATGGTAACTTACTTTATTCAACAACATCTGTCTACTGTCATATTGGGTGAATATTCGAATGACGTAGACATAATATTATTAACTAGCTACGAACATGTTGTATGAACAAAATGAACGAAACATACAACAAAATTCGTCTCTATGTGGACCATGATGAAACCTGTCTAAAGTAGAACCAGGTGGCTAATTATCCGAGACACCCACCCCACCGACACTCACACACACACGCACACACAAACATACACACAGACCCAGGTGTTTAATTGCGGCAATGTCTAATCTCTACCACGACCAACCCTCCAGCCTGAGGCCCTGGCTGTCCACCCTAGACTCACACACTCACACACAATGTATTACTTGTTTACTTTTTAGAGGAATTATATGCATATTTTTTATCGTACGTACAGTAATATAATATTAAATTTTTATATTCAGAAAGTCAGTAAACTATTGACACTCCGGTATATAATTAATATTTACTAATCATTGACTGACATTTGTCTGTTTTTCATTTTGTGTCTAGGAAATCTATTACAATCATAATCCTGCTTATATATTTTTTGTATTTCATAGGTAAAGTAATATATCAATAATTAACTCAACGCTTAACATTCGTCTTTATCATTAATACAAATTATGCACCAATTAATATTTTTATGAGTTTGATTGTGTGTAACACACACACACACACACACCCACTCACCCACCCAAACTCCCACCCACCCACCCATACACACTCACCCACCCACCAACACACACACACACACACACACACCCACTCACCAACCCACCCACCCATGGTCAATGTGGCGTACGTGACAATCGACATTGGTATGTCAGTCGTACAAAGATACACGCATTGTATTTCATATTTGATTAATCTCACCACTACAACAAAGACCACCAATGAAATTAATAAATTATTATAGGATCCAACGGGATTCGAACCAGGGTTAGCACACGGCTTGAATGAACTCATCCATCGCTTTATAAATACATTTCATCATTGTGAACTTGTTCAAGTATTTGATTGTCATATCATTTTCGTAGGTATATATATTAATTGTTCCTTATATTCACAATGTATAGGGTATTTACATTCAAGTCATTCAATATTATTTATTAACCTTTTATAACAATTTGTATGTTTTCTATTCGTTCATTAACCCTTTCGTTGCGGGTGACGTTCTGGAACGTCCTGGCAAGTTACAGCAATTTCCAGGCTTAAAAGCCTGTAAAAACCGTAAAAATTGAGTGTCAGTGGGCGGGAGCGTGAGGGGCCCACCTCCGACCCTCAGAGCACCAAGCGGCTCACTGAGGTACACTGTGTCTCGCGCGGGTCTCTCTCTGTGTCTCACAGCAGTGTAGCCAAGCGAGTGTGTGCTACCAAATAGCGGGTTTCCCGCGTTTCACTGGCACCACTGCGGGTGAACCAGACCACGTACGGGGCCCGTTCTGGTCTCATTTTGAAGCTATTTTCGTCTAGATTTCGGCAGAATACACTTCATTTAATGCAGATGCTTGATTTATCATTCAGGAGTGCCTGAATATGTCCTAAATAGCCCAAACATAGCCGCAGCAAAAGGGTTAAACATTAATATTATTTATTTTTAATTTATTAAGTTTTCCTTATGATGTACATTTTGTGTATAACAAATATGTAAGATTTGTTTTCTTTGTTAAAATGTTATATTATAGATATTGTACCACCAATGTCTCATAAATAAGTTTATTTAATTTATCAATGTATTTGCTGAATCAATGTACATTTATACTTTAGCGGAACGACAATTTAGATAATTTTTTAACAAAAAAGCTACCGGTAACTAAATTTTAAAGTATACTTTATCATCAATGAAACAGGGAAGAGGGGTAAATAATAGATTTTTTTTGTTTTTTTGTTAATACCTTTATTTACATAAACAAAAAAATATTCATTTTATGTGGGCGACCATGCTGGTTGACGCGGCAGGGGTATGGATCATGGTGTCCATCGTTGTGACAGGTGATATGGCCACTGCTGGTTGCCCTGGCGACAAAATTGGGAAGATCCCAGGTGAAGGTGAAGGTGAAGGTGTTCCTGGCATCAAGGTGGTTGGGGTAGGTAGACGTGGAGGTTGGCCATGGAAGGGTAGTGCATAAACTTGAGGAGGTTGTCCCGGAAGAAGTGGAGTAGCAGGTGGATGAATGAGGTGACCCGGCAGTTGTGTTATGGGCGCCCGCGGGTCGCCCGCATGATACGGCAGTGGTAGCTGCTAGTGGACAGGCTTGGCACAGGTCTCACCGTTACTGGTGTGTCCGCTCGGCTCGTGACCACAGGAAGTATGGTTGTAGGTGCCGCCACAACTCCAGGTATTGATGGCTGGATTGCCTGTAGTGCCTGCCGATCAAAGTTGCACATCAACTCATCCACCATCAGAGGGTCTATTCTCATGAGCTTACACTCCAAGGTATCACAGAAGCTCCGTATCTGTGTGTGGAGCAATGATTTCCCCTGGGCCGGTTTCTCCCACCTCTTGATGGAGTCCTCATATTGGCTGAGGAGCTGAATAAGTAAAAAAACATACATTACACCTTACGAGCGGCCTAGGCGGTTTATTTATATGTACCGCCCAGCGGGGTGTTTTTAGCCAAAATAGGGCTGTTTACGTGATCATTTTCATGCCTAAATAAGACCCAGAGCGTAAAACAAGTATCTATCCCTGAAAGGGCATAAACAGAGCTTTCCAATGACACCATAACAATCCTTTTATGATGGCTAGTTTTCTTGCAACAACCGTGCAACGCGAGTGCAAAAAGCATGTAATTCGGCACTTTCCCCATACAATTCCGTATATAGCGAGTGAGAGAGGGAGGGAGGAGGTGGGATTCATGTCAGTAGGTTCGCCGCGGTGGTCTGGAGCAGTCATACGCTCGCTACTCTCCTGCCACCACTTGTCTCTCTCTCTCAGCAACATTACGTGCTGAAATTGCCACACGACCTATGTCGAGCGCCGCCAGATAGTCCAGATTTATTATACTCGAATTATGTTGCGCCCCGACAGTTATGGGTTAATGCCAGAACAATATTAATTAAAAGATATTTAATGACCATGACGAAGTGTGATGATGGAAACATGATTTCTTTCTTCTGTTTAAAGAACTTATAAAGTATGAGTAAAAAGGCATACATAAATTTAACTCTACATATATAGATATCTAGTTATATATATATGTATTGTATATATATATATATATATATATATATATATATATATATATATATATACTGTATATATAAGATGTACATATATATGTATTTCTATCTAGTTATATAGGTATATATCTATATGTGTATATATAAATATATGTATCAAATTATATAGATGTATACTTATATATATATAGAAACATCTACTTTTTATATATATATTTGTGTAGACATGGACATTGTTGGAAGTATAAAACAATCATAGTTTTAGACCCATATTGACTGTAGGCAGGAAAGTTGATTGTGAAGTACTAGTGCGCTAAAGATTACGATTAAATGCTTACTCTGTTCAAGTGCAGGTGATCTTCAGAATTATCTTGGTCCGGGGGCACCTCCACACGTCCACGTTTTGCCCCCACACCCATTCTGTGTGTTGAGGGCATCATAGGAGAGTTTGACAGCTCCTCCATTGGCTGGCCCATCACGTCATCCACCTGTGAAACGTCCTCCTCCACGACGACCACCTCCTCCTCGTCCTCCTCCTCCTGCTCCACGTTCTGTTGTGGCTTCGATTTTTTCTTGATCTGAAAGTCAAATACAATAAATACCATATTGAAATTGTCAAACATTATAAAGTCAAACCTATCAATAATCTTGAACACAACCGAAAGTAAATATGATAATGTAAATTATTTTAATATACGATACTATATATAGCAAATGTTTTCATATATCATTGTTCTTGCTGCTGATCCTGGGTTCCTTTTTGGGAAACATTTTCCTTAAGGAAGGAAAATGTATCCCAAATCCACTGATCCCTCACTGTCCTTTTCTTAGGTTTGGGATCCGCTCTTCTTGGTCAGCTTCAGGAGTTTCCCGTAGCGTGTCCTCATGTTTTGGTAGAATTTGGAAACATGAGCCGCTGAAAAGGGAACGAGAGAGAGTGCATTAAAAACATCAAAAGAGTATGTCTACATTTTATGAGATTGGGGGGAGATTATTTAGCAAACAAAACAAGGGGCAAGCTCTAGAAATAGACAGAAATATAACATGTTTAACTTTTTCATGTCATTAGATTATTGTGTCAATGTGTTCATAGCACCACGTTCATCACACAAAACATTATATATATTTCCAAATAACTCATAGGCACTTTCCTGGTAAATTAATTTGCTTCCCTTTCTTCTCGAAAATGCGCACCTTATAATTCTTGTCGTGGTATCGTGCGTCAAACTTGGCCCACAGGGCAGGGTGATATAGTATCCATTCTGCCAGGTCGTTCTCCATCGCGGCAGTTATCACTCCGTATTGGGCAGCGTCGTCACTGTCGGAGGACGAGGTCTCATCGGGGGTATTCTGGATCTCGTCGCTGTCAGCTTGGGCCCTGTGGACTTCAACCACCAATTCGTCCTGTGTGGAGAACAGTTGCTGGCTCGGTTGATTTTCCTGGGGGCTATCCACGTCCATTGACGCCACCACTCCTTCAGCAGCCGGCATGGCAAGCAAAATATCCTGGGCTTGGATGACGGGCGTCTCACTCTGAACATTTGTCGTGGTCACCTTCTTCTTGACCACCTTCTTCAGCGTTGGTTGTGCCTTGGGGGCCATGTTGAATTGAAGAGTGTTGGTAGTTTGGAGAGTGGTGTGTGGATTGTTGAGTGGAAACTGTGGAATGACCTTTTCGGAGCTTTACCGCGGCCTATATACCCCCTGACCTGACCTCATCTCTGACAGACGTACAATGGATACAATGGAGACCTGACCTGACCTGAGCTTACCTGACCTCACCCCACCTTAATACTAAAATTGAGGTACAGGATGATAATCCCTTTTAATTACACACCTATCGCCGAACATCCTCTTTGGCCTCGTCGAAGTGTGTCGTGAGCGTCGGCGGCGTAGCAAGGCCCTTCGCATGCCTCGTGTAGAGTGTACCCATGGCGGGTACACTCTCGGCGAGTATTAATCCGCACAGCGGCGATTAATCGACGAGGAAATCGCCGGTGATTATTGTGCATCTGCGATGTTCTAGGAACATCTGGGGTCATCGGCGGCTCATCGTGCGACGTTTTGGAACATTTTGAGGGTTTTTTTCGTGCGACACCCTCGCCGTCGTCGTCGATGATCCCCGAGGGCCTCGCGAATCATTCTGCGGTGTTCGACGATGCTTGCGAGGGCAACGTACCCTCGTGTGTCTTCATCCCAAATTTTAAACAAACCGAACATTTGCGACGACCCGCGAGGGTCCACGCGAGGCCGGCCGAAGCATACGATTATTATGCGAGGGTATACGTTTGTTGTCCGAAATGTCACGAATATGGGTGTTGCCGGTGAAAATCGTAAGAAATCGCACATGTGTGAAAGGGGCATTAGGAATTAAACATTTAATTCATTTACTGCAGCAACAATGCCATATTGCAGCTAGGCTACTACTGAATATATTATCTGTATATATTTTGCATAAGTGGCATTTGGATAAGCCTATACCTACGGTATTAAACTCCATTTCAAAATCAACTTAACCTCTATTGTACCGGCTATAATTAGAGGACGATTATGCAGTTTAGGAAAGTTCTGTGGTAGTAAAAAGGGCTAAGAGAGATAATTCGAAGCCTCTTAGTTGCTGGAGGCTCTTTTGAAAGTGAACAAAATCGCCTAATAGTGGCCAGAATATAGCTACAAAGACGTCACCGGTACTGGGAGTTAATCGAAATAAGTATATTCTGCAAAATTTATAATCAAACAGTACATGTCATTACATAATTTATAATCAAACAGTACATGTCATTACATAATTTCTGAACACAAATGTATCAAACATCCTTAGCATATATTTCAACAAAGTCTCGCTAAAATATTGTATTTTATATATTTACTCCACAGACTCCTTAAGGGGGTGATCTCTGGACCCCCTTCCCCCTCGTGTTTCACTCCATTATTTTTGAGAGTTTAAGACATTCGCTCCATTAATTTGGCGTTTTTAAGACCGTGTGCCCCATTTTGAGACCTTTTGTGCCATTTAGGTGTCATTTGTTTTGCATGGCGAACGATACCAAGTCTTCAATTTAGGAGAAACCGGCCTCTGGCCGGGAGATATTTCTACCGAAAACTGTACAAATTAATCCATTGGGGATGTTGGGGGTATTTCTTTAAGCTTGATGGAGGTCTAGGGAACAAACTAAAAACCTCCCATTACCCCCCCCCCCCCCCACCCCACAATGTTTCTCCCTTGCTTCTCCTTCACCCAAACTCAAATGTTTTTAACTTTTATTTCTTATTGTTTTTGGCAAATACTGTATCTTCTTCAGTTGTGTATTCCTAAAAAAAATATGTTTGAATTTCATTAAGGTGGTGATCTCTAGACCCCCTTCTCCCTCGTGTTTAACCACGTTATTTTTTATATTTTAAGACATTCGGTTCATTAGTTTGGCATTTTTAAGACTGTGTGCCCCATTTTGAGACCTTTTGTTCAATTTAGGTATCATTTATGTTCCTGTCGAACGATAGCGAGCCTGCAGAGGCCGGGAAATTGTTCTACCGAAAACTGTACAAATGAATCTCTTAGGGGTATTTCTTTACACTTGATGGAGGTCTAGGAAACAAACTGAAAACCTCCTCTTAACACCCCACTCCCCTATGTTTCTCCCTTTCTTCTCCTTCACCCAAACTCAAATTTTCTAAACTTTTCTTTCTCATTGTTTTTGTCAAAATTAATATTTTCTTCAATTAGGTGTTCCTCAAATGTTTCTGTGTGTGAATGTTTGAATCCCATTATACATGTTTACACTTCGCTTATCCTTCTGCTCCTAAATGTATTTGCCCAAAATTACATTTTTATAATCTCTTAGTTTGTTTCTCACCATACCTTTCCTCATGCATTTAACCCCTTTAGGATTATGACGCATTTGGACAGGTTATGCTGGCTATAAATAATTACTCGATATTATTCAGATTATGAAGATACATGGAAGTCAGAGGGTTAATTGATATAATATTTACCTTTTTGATGCCCACAGATCCTTCCTAAGCTGTATAAATATCGTCTAATGATGAGAGCCAGAGCAAACTGTCAAAATGCTCCATAATCTTTAAAGGGATAATTGTCATTTTTGTTTTCCTTCTTCTCAAATGTTTCTTTCTTTAACACCCTAAGAGCGGGTGGAGGAGTATATTTGATGTGCTGCCCAGCGGGGGGTTTTACCGTAAACGAGCTTGTTTCCGTGCTCGTTTGCATGCATAAACAAGAGCCAGAGCGCAAGACAAGTATGCATCCCTGAAAGGGCGTTAATTCAGCTTTCCAATGACACCAGAACCATCCTTCTACAATCACTGGTTGTCTTGCAACGATCGTGCAACCGAAGGGCAAAACCGGTAAAATACGGTAATTTTCTTACATTATTACGTGTGAAACAAGTGAGAGAGGGTGGAGTAAAAAGGAGTACATCTCAGTAGCTCCACGGCCACCGTGGCGAGCGGTCATGAGGTAACCTACGCTCCTCCCACTGCTCCGCTCTTTCTCAGAGCACATTACGTGCTCAAAATTGCACTCGACAATAGCCGTGACCCGCCACATAGGCCACATTTATTTAACTCGACAATAGCCGGGTGCCGCCAGTTAATGGTTCAAGTCTCCAAGCTGATCTCACATCCAATTTTCCTATATGAATAAGTCTCTGAAACCCATACCAAAACCTCAGTACCCCACCATCCTGCTGTCATTCCCGCACCTCTCTCTTCTATCAAACTGAGAATGGTTATTGTGGTAAGCTGATCAATGATAACTACACCGATATTGGTCCGCAGGTTAACGTCTCTCTCTCTCTTTATATATATATATATATATATATATATATATATATATATATATATATATATATATATATATATATATATATATATATATATATACAGTATATATATATATATATATATATACTGTATTTATATATATATATATATATATGTTAGTAAAGCCATGTAATACATTTTCTTTGATGCATACGAGGTTAAAAGAAACAGCAATTTCGGCATTAGAGATTTTATTGTTCAAGTTGTCTAGGGCTCTGACAGTTTTGCGTTGATGGGCAGTAAGGAGGTATAGTAGATTGGCGGAGTTCATGATGAAGTGGATACAGGATACAGGTACATGGTGAACAGTGGATACGACGTTTCGCTAATTCAATTAGCATTTTCAAGTAATGAATGATATAGTGAATAATATAAGCTTATATAGGGCTGGAAAGGCTGAGTTGGCAAAGAAAAAGCAGGCTAGCGTCTGTCATTGGTGGAAGGTATTATTGCTATGCGGGCACTTCTCCTGGTCTGTGATTGGCCAGTAGGTGATGACGTCAGGAGATGCGCGCTGGAGTCAATCGTGGCTGGGGGTTATCACCCGCAACCCGACCGATGAAATCAAACGCATCGCCAACACCACCATCACCGCCATCAACGCCAAATAAGGAGGAGTCCACCTTAAAAAACTCATCGGAGAATACACCCCCGGCTATGCTTACGGTACAGTCAAAATCCACAAACCTGAAAACCCCCTCCGCCCCATCATCTCTCAGATACCACCTACCAGATCGCCAAGGCCCTGAACAACCTCCTCACCCCCTACGTGCCCTGCCAATTCAACCTCAACTCCGCCCACGACTTCCTGGAAATTCTACGAGACACCCCCCGGAATAACGACCACACCATCGCCTCCCTCGACGTAGAAAGCCTGTTTACCAACGTGCCCGTAGACAGGACCATCGACATGATACTATGTCGAGTATACCATTGCCCTGACACACCCACCCTAGACATCCCGGAGAAGGCCCTGAAGACGCTGCTGGAGCTTTGCACTAAGGAACCCCCCTTTCTTTGCCCCCGAGGCAACATGTATCAGCAGATAGACGGCGTAGCGATGGGCAGCCCCCTGGTAGTTCTTTTCGCGAACTTTTTCATGGGTACCATCGAGGAAGAGCTCCTAGCCGCCCAGCGACCGGCCATCTACTGTAGATACGTGGATGACATCTTCGTGCAAATTAAGGACTTCCACGAACTCCAAGAACTCCAGCATCGCTTCATGACCTCCTCCGGACTCAACTTCACCTTTGACAAATCCAATAATGGACAACTCCCCTTCCTCGACACCCTCGTCACCCTGAACACACTTGGGTTCAAAACCACAGTTTACACTAAACTTACCAACACAGGACAATGCCTCAATGGTGACAGCGAATGCCCCCGTCATTATCTCCTATCCTCCTTTTCCGCCTACGTCAGGAGAGCCCTCACACACTGCTCTACTTGGGCCGACACCCACCAGGAACTGGAAAGATTAGCACAAGTCCTAAACATCTCCGCAACAGACCTGCTCCCACCAAAACGAAAAGCCCGATGACTGATGATCACGTAATATACCAATTTACTTGTAATTTTGAGGACTGTGGACCTCAATCATACATTGGTATGACGCGGACTCGTCTATCCCGACGGCTAACCCTTCACCTTCAGGCAGGAGCCATAAAAGATCACTACCTGATCCCCCCCTCCTCACACGTAACGATTTAAATAAACTCACCACCATAATAGATAAAGAAAGTGACCCCAGACGACTCCCAATACTAGAAGCCCTGAATCCCAGTATTAATAATCAAACTCTAGACCTACAGATACTCCCTTCTGCGAAGAGACACAACCCTGATGTGCTGCCCCTGGAGAGACGCCCCTCAGCACCGCCCCTCGAATCCGCGCATCTCACGTCGCGCCACCCAGCCCATAGCCAACCAGCGATGACATCGGCCCCCCCTTCTCTCCACCCCCCTCCACCCCCAGCCACGATTGACTCCAGCACGCAACTCCTGACGTCATCACCTACTGGCCAATCACAGACCAGGAGAAGTGCCCGCATAGCAAAAATACCTTCCACCAATGACAGATGCTAGCCTGCTTTTTCTTCGCCATCTCAGCCTTTCCAGCCCTTTATAAGCTCATATTATTCACTATACCATTCATTACTTGAAAATGCTAATTGAATTAGCGAAACGTCGTATCCACTGTTCACCATGTACCTGTATCCTGTATCCATTTCATCATGAACTTCGCCAATCTACTATACCTCCTTACTGCCCATCAACGCAAAATTGTCAGAGCCCTAGAAAACTTGAACAATGAAATCTCTAATGCCGAAATTGCTGTTTCTTTCAACCTCGTATGCATCAAAGAAAACAAAAAATATATATATATATATATTTATTTTATTTCAATTACTCAACAAATGTATAAATACGACGTCACTCAAGGATAACCAAATTACAATTATTAAAAAAAAAGAAAAAAAATGAAAGTAGATTTAATAAACCTGATCTTCTCTTCCTCACCGAAACTCAGGTGTCTGTAGCAACATCCAGCAACCCCTTCTCTGTATCCTCCTACTTTCTCTATCCTAGTTTCAAAGCCAAAGGCGGATGTTGTGCATATGTGCACAACAAACTCACTTGCTCTCGTGTTCCCGATTTCGACTCCTCTGAATTCTCAACTTTATGGCTCAAACTTTCCTGTCATTCTCTTACTAAATATTTCTGTGCTGTCTATCTTTCCCCTAACTCTACCAACTTTCCCAAATTCTTTGACTATCTAAACTCTACAGTGGAACACATTCTATCCATTTCTCCTTTCTCAGAAATCTCCATCTTAGGAGATTTCAACGTTCACCACCGCCATTGGCTCTCCTCTCACACTACTGATCCACCTGGTGAACAAGCCTACGTCTTTTCTATCCTAAATGACCTAGAGCAGTTAGTTCAGCAACCCACCCGTATCCCGGATCGCATCGGAGATCGGCCCAACATTCTTGACCTGTTTCTAACTTCTAACCCTTCTTCTTATACTGTCGATCTTTTCTCTCCTTTGGGCTCCTCCGACCATAAACTTATCTCTGTCACCTGTCCTATCTCTCCAGTACAGCCACCCGATCCTCCTAGCCGGCGGCGCTTGTGGCACTTTGGCGCTGCCGACTGGGAGGCTCTTCGGCAGTACTTCTTTGATTTCCCATGGAATGATTTCTGCTTCCATGGCCGAGGACCCTCGGAGAGTGCTGAACGCATTACCGAGGTAATCCTATCGGGCATGGAAGCATACATTCCATTCTCTTTCTCTCAGACTAATGCTAAAAAATCTTGGTTTACTCACGCCTGTTCTACTGCTGTCCGCAATAAGGAGGAAGCATTCAAACGGTACCGACGCCTTAAAACTCAAGACTCTCATTCTTCATATGTTTCTGCCCGGAATCAAGCCAAATCTGTTCTTCGACTTGCCAAACACTCTTTCATCAATAATAAATGCACTGAACTATCCAACTCTAGCTCTTCCCAAGCTTTCTGGCATCTAGCCAAAAACCTCTCCAACAATTTCTCTTCCTCGTTTTTCCCTCCCCTTTCCCACTCTGATGGCACAACCATCACTTCTTCCTCTGACAAAGCTAAACTCTTCGCTCAAACTTTTGCTAGAAACTCCACCTTGAATGATTCCGGTGCTATTCCTCCCTCTCCGCCCTCCTCTCTCTTACTTATGCCTAATATCCTAATCTCTTCTAAAGATGTACTTTCTACCCTCTCTGGGCTTAACACTAATAAGGCGTACGGTCCGGACGGTCTTCCTCCTGTTGTTCTCAAAAACTGTGCTTCCGTGCTGACTCCCTGCCTAGGCAAACTCTTTCGTCTCTGTCTATCCTCTAACGTCTTCCCTTCATGCTGGAAGTTTGCTCACATTCAACCTGTCCCAAAGAAGGGTGACCGCTCTCAACCCTCCAACTATCGTCCAATTGCTCTTATCTCTTGTCTTTCTAAAGTTTTTGAAACTATTCTTGCTTCCAAATTTCTTAAGCATTTCTCTTCTCATAATCTGCTCTCAGATCGCCAGTATGGCTTCCTTAAGGGTCGCTCTACTGGTGATCTTCTTTCATATCTTACTAACTCTTGGTCATCCTCCTTTCGGGACTTCGGTGAGACTTTTTCTATTGCACTAGACATATCGAAAGCCTTCGATAGAGTCTGGCATAAATCTTTAATTTCTAAACTACCCTCCTTCGGTTTCTATCCCTCCATCTGTGCCTTTGTCTCTAATTTCCTTTCCGGCCGTTCCATAGCCGCGGTTGTGGACGGCCATTGTTCACTTCCTCACTCTATAAACTCCGGTGTTCCTCAGGGCTCTGTCCTATCTCCTATTCTCTTTCTAATTTTTATAAATGATCTCCTTAACTGTACCTTAATTCCCATCCATTCATACGCAGACGACTCAACCTTGCACTACTCCATTAGTTTTTCAGAACGCCCCAGCCAGCAATCCCTCAACGACAAACGTAATGAAGCCATAGAACTCTTAAATTCTGATCTAAATACTATTTCCAATTGGGGCAGAGAAAACCTTGTTAACTTTAATGCTTCCAAAACCCAATTTCTCCATCTATCTACCCGTCAGGATCTCCCAGCGGACTATCCCTTATTCTTCAACAATACAAAAATCAACCCTTCATCTTCTCTCAATATTCTTGGTGTCTCTTTTTCTTCTGCTCTCATTTGGAAGGACCATATTACCAGTCTTGCTAAGGCAGCCTCCCAGAAGCTGGGTGTGCTCAACCGCCTTAGGGGGTTCTTTTCCCCTGCACAGCTTCTTGCTCTGTACAGGGGCATAGTGCGCCCTTGTATTGAGTATTGTTCACATGTGTGGGGAGGTTCCTCTCACACTGCTCTCCTAGACAAAGTTGAAAGGAAGGCCTTTCGTATCATTAACTCCCGTCCACTCACCAACTCTCTGCAATCTCTCTCTCTCCGCCGCAATGTTGCATCTCTCTCGCTATTCTATCGCTACTATAATAATCAGTGTTCCTCAGAGCTATCCCAGTGCATACCACCTCCTTTACGTAGGGCACGTGGTACCCGTCTTGCAACTCAATCCCACCCCTACTCTGTGCAACTCTCCAACCCAAGAGTGAAACGTTACTCTCAAACTTTCTGCTATTCAACAGCTGAGCTCTGGAACTCTCTCCCAGAATCAGTCTTTCCCTCTTCCTATGACTTAAATTGCTTCAAACTCCGTGTGTCCAGGCATTTTGGCTCGAACGTCCCTTGATTTTGGCCCTGTCACTCTTTCAACTATGGGGGAGGCACTCGCTATAGGCAGTTATGCCTTTTGCCTCCCTCAATCACATAGAAAAAAAAAAAAAAAAAAAAAAAAAAATACACATATAAAAACAACTACACTCGGGGAGTATCAGATAATTAAATTAGCAACGATTACAATATATGAATGGGGAAGGCCGACACGGTGTTATTTAAAACAGGTTTATGGGTTTTAATGTAGAAAGATTCAAGAATACTTAGGTTTTCTATTGTGCAACTATCAATAATATAACAATTATCTGATGTAGGAATTACACGCGTAAGATTGATCCGTTACTGAGACTACGATTCCCAAGGAACAAACCTGTTTCTATAGTATGAACGAATTGCGAGGGTAGTTTCTTTTGTTTATCAGTGTAGTGATCAGATGAGTTAACCACTGCATACACTCGCATACACTCGTAACTCAATCATGCGCGTTCTATTTCCATGTATAAGACCACAAAGCAACAGGGCAACCGTACGTACACACGATTCCGTATGTGTGTGCAATAATCGAGACTCAAGGCTGCAGTTGACATCAAATAGCTTAAGAAAAAATAACTTATTTGTGTTTATGTTTCCATTGTTCGTGTTTTTCCGATCGTAATAAATGCTTACGTTTATTTATACGTCTCAGTCTGTGGGAACTATAAGGGGAGATTCATAATTTATTAATTTATATACTGTATATATATATTATCATTAGTATTATTACTTTTTTATTTAGTTTCATTCGTAGACCTCCGTAGATCTCCATCAAGCTTAAAGAAATACCCCTTTGAGATTTTTTTTTTTTTTTCGGTAGTAAAATGCCCCGGCCAAAGGCCTACCCCTCCTAAACTAAAGGCTCACTATCGCTCGCCAGTAAAAACATCGACACCTAAATGGCAGTAAAGTTCTTACAGTCGCCAAGCAAATGTGGCAAATGTCTTACGATCTGAAAACTAATGTGGCTAAACATGAGGGAGAAGGGGACCCAGAACTCCGTTCCCCCTTTAAATACGCACAACGAATAACAATTTGTTTTCCACTGTTTATATTTTTGTTTTTATTTTGTTTTCACCTTCACTTCAATTCTTCTTCCTTTGTTTTCTGTCATTTGTTTGTCTTTGAATAACTCACTCTCTT
This sequence comes from Paralithodes platypus, assembly GCA_032716605.1. Taxonomy (NCBI): domain Eukaryota; kingdom Metazoa; phylum Arthropoda; class Malacostraca; order Decapoda; family Lithodidae; genus Paralithodes; species Paralithodes platypus. Next base: position 60,864,593 of record CM064486.1, read on the forward strand.
TTACTCCCACATTTCCTGTTTTCGTCCTCTCCTTTCAGTCTCTTCCTACTCACTCTCACTCTCTCTATTATTGCATAATAATTTATGTAGTTGGAAATATTAGTCACATCATGTATGTAATAATTGTATTCAGCTAACTATAACCTCAATAACCATTGATGTAATGACAAATATGAACAGTCTCCTCAAATGATTGCACTAGTTTTGTAGTGCTATTATTTACAACCAGTCAATTAGTAATTCAGTCACGAATTGGGTGATTTGATTAGCAGTAACCTAAAGTTCTCCACGCAGTGCATCGAAGTATAGATGAGAGCCCAGAAATGTTTAAGATATAAGAAGAGACACTTTAAAGGTAGAAATAGTTATCACACTCTATGTCCTGATATCTATAATATGCTGCTCAATTCTGGACTATAATATTCAGGAAAAAAATAAAGTGACTAGAAAGGGTTCAAGCCAGGACTACAAAGTTTATTCCATCAATCAAATATTAGGTTAGACGATAGGTTGAATGCTCGTGGTCTCTTTTCGCTGGAAACGCGTAGACTACACGATCAGCTCTTCGAAGTTTTCAAAATACTTAGAGAGTTTGACAACGTGGATTATGAGAACAATATTTAGCCTCAACCGACCCGTAATTATGGCTGGGTATTCAAGTTAAGGAGGTTCAATACTAGTGTACAGTATGTGGAGTTTTTGTTCAACGTGAGATTTATTTTACTTTTATCAATCTTCCCTCAGACATTGTCAATAGTTCTCCAACAGAGTAGTTCCAGAAGGGGGTAGAGAGAATTGTGCACACTCAGCAATAAGTAAAATGAACTTCACAATTGCTCTCTTTCCACTTTATTATCTCCCCGGAATGAACCACAAGGCCTTTGAAATATTAAATATTCCTTCTTAACTCTCTCTCTCTCTCTCTCTCTCTCTCTCTCTCTCTCTCTCTCTCTCTCTCTCTCTCTACCTTCAATTTTCTGCCAGCACCCAGTCTGAACGGCTTAACTTTCATTTTACGGTGACAAAGACACTCAGCATTTAAAAGCTCCCAACATTTAGCCCTGCAGGCGCAGGTTTTAAAAGCTTGAACTTAGTCCATTTAACGTGATATTTGTCTTACGCAGGAATGAATTAAATAGCCCGACGGTGTGCATTTACTCAGTGCTCCGGAGAGAGGATTTGTTTGTTTTATATATTTGACTACTCGTTACATTTTGAGTTAGAAATATGATGATGAGAAAGAGGGTGTTGTTTCCCCTCCGATAGCAAAAGATGCTCTGTTTTGTATGAATAATATATAATGTTTTATGATAGTGTACATGCATAGGGAATTGTGTGTGTGTGTGTGTGTGTGTGTGTGTGTGTGTGTGTGTGTGTGTGTGTGTCCCCCGATATCCAGCCCAAGTCTACATTTGATTTAAGTAGGGAAGGGTTTATTTATTGATCGATTTATGTATTATTTATCATTTTATTGGTTAAATGTACTAAGCTGAGGCTGCTAAAACCTTAATCTGCAGGACTGAATGTCGAGAGCTTTAAAAAATTCGTGTCTTTGTTATCGTAAAATGCAAGGCAACTCTTGCAGACTGGCTGCTTCAGAGACGTGAAGGTGGAGGGAGAGAGAGAGAGAGAGAGAGACTGCACAGATCTTGCATTCCCTATACTTGGCAGTACGAACATGATTCTGAAATGGGATTTTGTTACAAAGTGGAAGGTAAAGACAGTAAACATGAAGGCTCTCTCCCCACTCACCACTCCCTCCGACCTTGGGTCGCCGTGACATTTAGTTAGGGAAACAAGGAACCCAACAGAATGAAAACAATTCTACTGGAAATTTCATAATAAGGAATACAGTTTTGAGTAGCCTACATGATTAGATTGATATCCAGATAATCGTAGTCATGTACTTAAACTTTAACTGTCTTAGAGTGTTTAAGATCTGTATGTGGTAACCCAGATTCGAATCCCGGTAGGATCACATGCTTTCATTAATTTCATTAGGAAGTGTTTGGTGTTGGGAGTGAAATCAATAAATTAGATTATTCCAATAGATTCAGGAACATATCATTGCGAGGTCGGTCCTAAGAGAGCTGTGCCCCATTAAATATAATTTCCTTTTACTTAAACAATATGCCATTCAGTGTGCAGTTGGGTTTGAGTACATGCTTAGATTGATATCCAGTATTCGATAAATGGACATAGAATCATAGTCATGTACTTAACCTTTAACTATCTTGATGGTGTAATGCTTAGATAAGCAATAGACTATTAAGTGTGCAGTTGAGTTTGCATAAATTATTAGAATGATATCCAGTATTGGATAAATGGATATAAAATCGTTGTCATGTACGTAACCTTTAACTGTCCTGATGGTGTAATGCTTAAAGTGTTTAACCCCTTGAGGACGGGGCCGTTTGTTGACATGACCTAGCTGCCAGGCGGGTATATTTATCGAAAACGAGCTTCATTCCATGCTCTTTTTCATGCATATATTAGAGCCAGAGCGTAATACAATTATGTACGGGCGGGTGCCTAATCTCGAATGGGGTTGAAATAGGTGAGCCATCCCCCTGCCATAGGCGGCTTTCTAGGGCCTTTCCTAGCTGTTGTTATGAGGATTGGGTTCTAGTTATGTGGTGATGGGCTGGTCTATCAGAGTGAGAACTGAGCGATCTCTGCCATACCCATAGCTTACTCTGACTGTTCCTTTTACTTATATATTTTCTAGATCTCAAGTGACGGCGTCTCTTCCGTGGATTGACCTTCCAATCTGCCAACCTAAATGTTGGCAGATTGGAAGCCAAAGTGTCAAATATTTTACTTTGCCCCTCAACTTTTTCTTGATAATTGCTGAGGGGCACAGGGCCCTGGTTGGGGCTTTGGTTTCCCGGGCGTTTCTGCACCTTCCTGAGCTCCCCGCCATGGAGTGGCTTCGGTCACCCAGGCTTTATTGTGGTAGGCAGGGAGGGATCTGTGGGGGCGCTCGGTTATGGCCTTGGCCCTGCTCGGGGTCTTGGGGCTGTTCGGCCAGGCAGCCTGGAGAACAGCAACAACAAACAACAATTATGTATCCGCGAAAGGGCAATACTAGAGCTTTCCAATGACACCTGAATGATCCTTGTACGACCATGGGTTATCCTGTAGCGATCGCCCAACAGGAGGTGAAAATACCCTAAAATAGGGCAATTTCCGTAGTTTTTTCCATGTCTCGCGAGACCGGGTGTGTGTAGGGAGGCGGCGGTGGTCCCACAACCAGTCCAGTGGTGGTGCTGAGCGGTCAGAGCTCGCCTATTGTCCTCTCAATGCGTGGACTCTCTCTCAGAGCCCCTAATGTGCTCAGAATTCCGCCCGTCATATGACGGGTACCGGATGATAGTCCATTTATCTCTCGCTCGTCATATGACGGTCACCGCGGCTTGAGTGTTAAGATTTGTATGTGGTAACCCAGGTTCGAATCCCGGTAGGATCATATGCTTTCATTAATTTAATTGGGAGGTGTTTGGTGTTGGGAGTGAAATAAATAAATGTTATTATTCCTAGAGGTTCAGGAAAATTTCATATCGAGGTCGGTCCTTAGAGATCTGTGCCCCATTATATGTCCTTTCCTTTCCCTTTAAGCATTAGGCTATTCAGTTTGCTGTTGGGTTTGAATACATGATTAGATTTATATCCAGTATTCGATGAATGGATATAAAATCGTGGTCATGTATTTAGCCTATAAATGTCTTGATGGTGTATTGCTTAGAGTGATTAAGATCTGTATGTGGCTCTTCAGCAGTACTTCTTTGATTTCCCATGGAATTACTTCTGCTTCCATGGCCGAGGACCCTCGGAGAGAGCTGAACGCACTGCCGAGGTAATCCTATTGGGCATGGAAGCGTACATTCCATTTTCTTTCTCTCAGTCTAATTATTCTAATGCAAAAAAAACTTGGTTTATTCACGCTTGTTCTACTGCTGTCCGCAACAAGGAGGAAGGATTCAAACGGTACCGACGCCTTAAAACTCAAGAATCTAATTCTTCCTATGTTTCTGCCAGGAATCAAGCCAAATCTGTTCTTCGACTTGTCAAGCACTCTTTCATCAATAATAAATGCACTGAACTATCCAACTCTAGCTCTTCCCAAACTTTCTGGCATCAAGCTAAAAACCTCTCCAACAATTCTTCTTCCATGTCTTTCCCCCCCTTTTTCCACTCTGATGGCACAACCATTACTTCTTCCTCTGACAAAGCTGAACTCTTCGCTCAAACCTTTGCTAGAAACTCCTTCTTGGATGATTCCGGTGCTATTCCTCTCTCTCCACCCCCTCTCTCCTACTTATGCCTAATATCCTAATCTCTTCTAAAGATGTACTTTCTACCCTCTCTTGGCTTAATGTTAAGAAGGTGTAGGGTCCGGACGGTGTTCCTCCTGTTGTACTCAAAAACTGTGCTTTCATGCTGACTCGCTGCCTTGGCAAACTCTTTCGTCTCTGTCTCTCCTCTAACGTCTTCCCTTCATGCTGGAAGTTTGCTCTCATTCAACCTGTCCCAAAGAAGGGTGACCGCTCTCAACCCTCCAACTATCGTCCAATTGCTCTCATCTCTTGTATCTCTAAAGTTTTTGAAACTATTCTTGCTTACAAATTTCTTAAGCATTTATCTTCTCATAACCTGCTCTCAGATCGCCAGTATGGATTCCTTAAGGGTTGCTCTACTGGTGATCTCCTTTCATATCGTACTAACTCTTGGTCATCCAACATTCGGGACTTCGGTGAGACCTTTTCTATTGCACTAGACATATCGAAGGCCTTCGATAGAGTCTGGCACAAATCTTTAGTTTCTAAACTACCCTCCTTCGGTTTCTATCCCTCCATCTGTGCTTTTGTCTCTAATTTCCTTTCTGGCCGTTCCATAGCTGCAGTTGTAGATGTCCATCGCTCACCTCCTCATCCTATCAACTCCGGTGTTCCTCAGGGCTCTGTCCTATCTCTTATTCTCTTTCTAATTTTCATAAATGGTCTTCTCAACTGTACCTACAGTCCCATCCATTCATACGCAGACAACTCTACCTTACACTACTCAATTAGTTTTCCAGAACACCCCAGCCAACAGTCCCTCAAAAACAAATGTAAAGAAGCCATACATCACTTATCTTCTGATCTGACTACTATTTCCAATTGGGGCATAGAAAACCTTGTTGCTTTTATTGCTTCCAAAACCCAATTTCTCCATCTATTTACCCGTCCGGAATTCCCAGAGGACTATCTCTTATTCTTCAATAATACAAAAATCAGTCCTTCATCTTCTCTCAATATTCATGGTGTCTCTTTTTCTTCTGCTCTCACTTTGGAGGACCATATTACAAGTCTTGCTAAGGCAACCTCCCAGAAGCTGGGTGTGCTCAACCGCCTCAATGGGTTCTTTATCACTGCACAGCTTCTTGCTCTGTACAAGGGCACAATGCGTCCTTATATTGAGTATTGTTCACATGTGTGGGGAGGATCCTCTCACACCGCAGTCTTAGACAAAGTAGAAAGGAAGGCCATTTGTATCATTAATTCCCGCCCACTCACCAACTCTCTACAAACTCTCTCTCTTCGCCGCAATGTTGCATCTCTCTCGCTATTCTATCGCTACTACAATAATCAATGTTCCTCTGAGCTTTTCCAGTGTATACCACCTCTACATAGGGTACCTGGCACCCGTTTTGCAACACAATCACACCCCTACTCTGTGCAACTCGCCAACTCAAGAGTGAAATGTTACTCTCAGTCTTTCTTCTATTCAACAGCTGAGTTCTGGAACTCTCTCCCATAATCAGTCTTTCCCTCTTCCTATGACTGAAATTACTTCAAACTCTGTGTGTCCAGGCATTTTGGCTCGAACGTCCCTTTATTTTGGCCCTTTCCTTCTTTCAACTATGGGGGAGGCACTCGCTACGGGCAGTTCTGTCTGTTGTCTCCCTCACTTACATAGGGAAAACAAAATAAATTAGAGTTTGCCTAAGCAGGGAGTCAGTATGGAAGAACAATTTTTAAGTACAACAGGAGGAACACCATCCGATCCGCACGCCTTCTTAGTATAAACCAAGAGAGGGCAGAAAGTACATCCTTAAAAGAGATAATGATATTAGGCATAAATAAGTGAGTGCGGGCTGGAGAGGGAGGAATACCACTGGAATCATCTAACGTAGAGTTTTTGAGCGAAAGTTTGAGCGAAGAGTTCAACTTTGTCAGAGGAAGAAGTGAAGAAGTGAAAAAGAAAAGTTGTTGGAGAGGTTTTTGGCTAGATGTCAGAAAACTTGAGAAGAGCTAGCGCGCTTGCATATTTCAATGCATATACTGTATTATTGATGAAAGAGTATTTGGCGAGTCGAAGAACAGATTTAGCTTGATTCCGGGCAGAAACATAGAATTAAAGGGATTCTGGAGTTTGAAGGCGTCAGTACCGTTTGAATGCTTCCTCTCTATTGTGGACAGCATTAGAACAAACGTGAGTAAACCAAGTTATTTTTGCATTAGACTAACAGAAAGAAAATGGATTGTATGCCTCCATGCCCGAGAGGATTACCTCGGTGATGCGTTTAGCACTCACCGAGGGTCCCCGGCCACGGAAGCAAAAATAATTCCATGGGAAATCAAAAGAGGAAGAAGTGACAGTCAGAGGGGAAAAGAGGAGAGAAAGACGAGGAAGAAAATTGTTGAAGTTTAAGTTTGGGAAAAGCTAGAGTTGGACAGTTGAGAACATTTGTTGAGTAAAGAGTTTTGTGTAGTCGAAGAACAGATTTTGCTTGATTCCAGGCAGAAACATAAAGAGCACGAGATTCTCGAGTTTGAAGGCAATGGTACAACATTTTTTGCTTGATTCCAGGCAGAAATATAAAGAGCACGAAATTCTTGAGTTTGAAGGTAATGGTACAACAAATGTTGCTTGATTCCAGGCAGAAATATAAAGAGTACGAGATTCTTGAGTTTGAAGGCAATGGTACAACAAATGTTGCTTGATTCCAGGCAGAAATATAAAGAGCACGAGATTCTTGAGTTTGAAGGCAATGGTACAACAAATTTTGCTTGATTCCAGGCAGAGCACGAGATTCTTGAGTTTGAAGGTAATGGTACCGTTTGAATGCTTCCTTCTTATTGTGGACAGTAGTAGAACAAGCGTGAGTAAACCAAGATTTGTTTGCATTAGACTGAGAGAAATAATATGAAATGCATGCCTCCATGCCCGAGAGGATTACCTCGGCTAAGCGCTCAGCACATTCCGAGGGTTCCCAGCCATGGAAGCAATAAATATTCCATGGGATATCAAAGAAGTACTACCGAAGAGCATCCCAGTCGGCAGCGCCAAAGTGCCACAAGCGCTAGGAGGATCAGATGGCCATACTGGAGAGATAGGACAGATAACAGAGTAAAAGTTGTGATCGGAGGAGCCAAACAAAGATAAATGGTTTACAGTGTAAGTAGAAGGATTAGAGATTAGAAATATGTCTAGAATGTTGGGCCGATATCCAAGGTGGTCAGGCATAAGAGTAAGGTGCTGGACTAACTGCTCTAGGTCATTTAGGATAGAAAACATGTAGGCTTGTTCACCAGATTGGTCAGTGAAATGGGAGGAGCTCCATTGGTGGTGGTGAACATTGAAATCTCCTAAGATGGAGATTTCTGCGAAATGAGAGATGGATAGAATGTGGTCAACTGTAGAAATTAAATAGTCAAAGAATTTTGAATAGTCAGTAGAATTAGGAGAGAGATAAACAGAACAGAAATATTTAGTTTGAGAGTTGGAAGAAAGCTTTAGCCAGAGAGCTGATAATTATTATGTTCCTTCCAACAACCAACTATACTCCTAAAATCGATTAATGAAATTTACAAACACATGTGGCAGTCCGTGGATTCGAATCCAGGATGCTCACACCGAAAATCAACACCTTATGCATCGCACCACGAAGACAGTTAAAGAATGGTGGACACTGCCTACGATTTATTATGCAACTTCGAATCCTGCATATCAATCTAAGCATGTACACACATCCCAACTGCAACTCACGTAGGCTATGCATATGTGAATGGAAAGAGCAATTAATGGGGCCTTAACCACTAGGGAAGTCCTCTCGATAAATTACCCCTGAACCAATATCAATTATTATGTTCCTTCCAACAACCAACTATACTCCTAAAATCGATTAATGAAATTTACAAACACATGTGGCAGTCCGTGGATTCGAATCCAGGATGCTCACACCGAAAATCAACACCTTATGCATCGCACCACGAAGACAGTTAAAGAATGGTGGACACTGCCTACGATTTATTATGCAACTTCGAATCCTGCATATCAATCTAAGCATGTACACACATCCCAACTGCAACTCACGTAGGCTATGCATATGTGAATGGAAAGAGCAATTAATGGGGCCTTAACCACTAGGGAAGTCCTCTCGATAAATTACCCCTGAACCAATATCAATTATTATGTTCCTTCCAACAACCAACTATACTCCTAAAATCGATTAATGAAATTTACAAACACATGTGGCAATTCAGAAGCATCAAATTTGAGAACACGAAAGGAAGCAAGACTGTTGCGCACATTCAGTATATGCAACATCCACCTTTGGCTTGAAACTGAAGATAGAGATAGTAGGAGGATACAGAGAAGGGTTTGCTGTCAGTAGTCCCAGACAACTGGGTTTCGGTGAGAAAGAGAAGATCTGGGTTGGCAGAGGAGAGATGGTGTTCAACGTTGTGTAAGTTAGAAGGTTAGAAGAAAGGCCAGGCATGTTGCACACATTAATGGTAAGAGTGGAAGATAGCAGTCCCGAGAATTTTGACATGTCGGAACCAGAGGCCAACAAACCACTTGGGGCATTTCTTGTCCCGCAGACTGGGGTTGCCCTTAATATTGGTGAGGCACGAAAAGGATCAGCAAGGGAGGCCAGGTGGTGAAACAGGAGTTCCAGCTGTCCTTAACAGCCACCTGTAGCACTCCTCGGTAATATCGGCCTGTTCGGTTGGTGCCTATAGCCTCCTCCTCACACGAAAGGTCATTATATTGACAAACAAATACTATGGGGTGAAAGGTCTTAAAATCGCCAAACTAATGGAAAGAACGTCATAAAATCTCAAAGGTAATTGGATTAAACATGGGGGAGGAAAGGGAACTACCTACCTCCCCCTTATTAATAACATGGGGGAGGAAAGGGAACTACCTACCTCCCCCTTATTAATAACATGGGGGAGGAAAGGGAACTACCTACCTCCCCCTTATTAATAACATGGGGGAGGAAAGGGAACTACCTACCTCCCCCTTATTAATAACATGGGGGAGGAAAGGGAACTACCTACCTCCCCCTTATTAATAACATGGGGGAGGAAAGGGAACTACCTACCTCCCCCTTATTAATAACATGGGGGAGGAAAGGGAACTACCTACCTCCCCCTTATTAATAACATGGGGGAGGAAAGGGAACTACCTACCTCCCCCTTATTAATAACATGGGGGAGGAAAGGGAACTACCTACCTCCCCCTTATTAATAACATGGGGGAGGAAAGGGAACTACCTACCTCCCCCTTATTAATAACATGGGGGAGGAAAGGGAACTACCTACCTCCCCCTTATTAATAACATGGGGGAGGAAAGGGAACTACCTACCTCCCCCTTATTAATAACATGGGGGAGGAAAGGGAACTACCTACCTCCCCCTTATTAATAACATGGGGGAGGAAAGGGAACTACCTACCTCCCCCTTATTAATAACATGGGGGAGGAAAGGGAACTACCTACCTCCCCCTTATTAATAACATGGGGGAGGAAAGGGAACTACCTACCTCCCCCTTATTAATAACATGGGGGAGGAAAGGGAACTACCTACCTCCCCCTTATTAATAACATGGGGAGGAAAGGGAACTACCTACCTCCCCCTTATTAATAACATGGGGGAGGAAAGGGAACTACCTCCTCCCTTATTAATAACATGGGGGAGGAAAGGGAACTACCTACCTCCCCCTATTAATAACATGGGGGAGGAAAGGGAACTACCTACCTCCCCCTTATTAATAACATGGGGGAGGAAAGGGAACTACCTACCTCCCCCTTATTAATAACATGGGGAGGAAAGGGAACTACCTACCTCCCCCTTATTAATAACATGGGGGAGGAAAGGGAACTACCTACCTCCCCCTTATTAATAACATGGGGGAGGAAAGGGAACTACCTACCTCCCCCTTATTAATAACATGGGGGAGGAAAGGGAACTACCTACCTCCCCCTTATTAATAACATGGGGGAGGAAAGGGAACTACCTACCTCCCCCTTATTAATAACATGGGGGAGGAAAGGGAACTATATATAACATGGGGGAGGAAAGGGAACTACCTACCTCCCCCTTATTAATAACATGGGGGAGGAAAGGGAACTACCTACCTCCCCCTTATTAATAACATGGGGGAGGAAAGGGAACTACCTACCTCCCCCTTATTAATAACATGGGGGAGGAAAGGGAACTACCTACCTCCCCCTTATTAATAACATGGGGGAGGAAAGGGAACTACCTACCTCCCCCTTATTAATAACATGGGGAGGAAAGGGAACTACCTACCTCCCCCTTATTAATAACATGGGGGAGGAAAGGGAACTACCTACCTCCCCCTTATTAATAACATGGGGGAGGAAAGGGAACTACCTACCTCCCCCTTATTAATAACATGGGGGGAAAGGGAACTACCTACCTCCCCCTTATTAATAACATGGGGGAGGAAAGGGAACTACCTACCTCCCCCTTATTAATAACATGGGGGAGGAAAGGGAACTACCTACCTCCCCCTTATTAATAACATGGGGGAGGAAAGGGAACTACCTACCTCCCCCTTATTAATAACATGGGGGAGGAAAGGGAACTACCTACCTCCCCCTTATTAATAACTCACACGCTACAAGCTACAAACGGCAAAAGCGTGGTAGAGAGCACGTTCATGATTAATGTATATCTATTGTCTGTTCAATATAATGTATATCTATTGTCTGTTCAATATAATGTATATCTATTGTCTGTTCAATATAATGTATATCTATTGTCTGTTCAATATAATGTATATCTATTGTCTGTTCAATATAAGTAGGACAAAAATCTTAACCCGTTGAAGATCGTGACGCATTTTGACAGTTTATTCTGGCTATCATTAGACGATTGTATACAGCTTAAGAAATGTTTGGGGGAATAATAAGGTTAAAGACTATCTCAATTAACCCTTTTGGGGAGGTGTGGTGGAGTGGTCATGCCACTGGACTGGTAATCCAATTGTCCCAGGTTCGAATCCCGATGTTTAAAGGGAAGATATTATTGGGATTGAATTTGTGATGTACCTAGTATCAGTGCATTACCACAAAGCCCACCGAAACACCAGAAAAATACACTCATTGTTCCCTTATTAAATAGCATTGTATTATATATTCCCACATTCAAACTATGCTACAAGGGGGGGGGGGGGGAATGCCTAGTGAGTTCATTGCTCAATAGGTGGCGTTCTGAGAATGAGGGTCCGAGTCTAGGTGGTGAGATAGTGAAGCACTGGAGCGAAGCACCTTCAGAGATGTGGCTGCTTCGAGCCGTGGGTGCACCTGTGCATCTTGCGAAGGCAAGATATCTGGGGCTGGTTGTTCCCAAAGTGCTTCACATGTCTCACTCCCTAGACTCGAACGAGACCTCACGGGCTTTGCCGTTCAATGTATGGTTGAATGTACAGGCTCTCAGCCTATGCCCGAGAGGGAGTAGTTGGAATATAGAAAACAATATATATATATATATATATATATATATAGATATATATAGATATATATATATATATATATATATACACCCTTCCTAATCTGAATGAAATTGTCTAATAATCGTTTAATAACCTCTGTAACTTAAACATGACTAGAGCACATGAGCTGCAAATATCCATACCTATTTCCTGGTTGACTCTCTGCAAATGGTAGCAATGTCAGCTCGATTCATTAAGACTTTTTCTAGTTATAAGGGTTAGTGGTCAAGATGTGTTGCCTACGTATATTGAACAGACTATAGTATAGCACCCGCCAATTTAACTTTAACAGGTAAATGGAATAAGTGGAACGTAACTAAATGACAACGTTGAGATGGATATATAGTATGAAATTGAAAGATAGGATATCAATAGAGGAATTAAGGAAACAGTTAGGTATAAAGAGCATCAAAGATAAGGTAGGTAGTGTGCAAGCTTGGATGGTTCAGGCATGAATTTGGAGATATACGGTTATGTCCGGAACTTAAGTGTTCAGTTTTGACAATATATTTACAATAGCTTATATAGACAATTGCGAAAGCAATTGTTGCTAAATTGTAATAGTTTCTTTGCACGCCATTGATTTCCAGGAAATTATACGCTAAATGAACAAAAGTATCACCAGAAAAAGATAACCCAAAATAGAGCATAATGGAATCTGAACTCATTACGGTGCATTACGTGGAAACAGACGAGCCTGCCGGGCGCATAATATCACCGCACCGTACCATCATTTCCACACTACATTTAGCCAACAATATGGTTATTTAATGAGGTGGGGCATTGAGGTGGTGGTATAGTGGTGCACTTTTACGCACCCCTTCCTTTGCTGGGAATAATATTATCTGGTTAGAGGTATTGGGCGTAAAAAAGGTAGTTGATTAATCCGGGATACCAAATTACACGAGAGATATGCATCTTTTATCTATCTATTGCCGGACGCAGTGATCCCGAAAGAGGTGGCCACGAACGAAACGGCCCCATGCACCTCTGTCCCCAGTCAGTCGACACCCCTCCTCCCATCCAGCACCAACTTCACTCATATACTTCTTAACTCCATCCTTCCACCTCTCACTTGATCTCCCTCTCCTTCTCTGTTCTTCCACCTCACTTACACTCTCTTAGTCATTCTCTCGCTTCCCATATGTTCCACATGGCCGAATCATCTCAAGGTATTCCTCTTCACACTTTCCAGCAGATCTACGTCCACACCACACCTCTCTCGTACTTCCTCATTCGTCTGTCTATCCCTCCATGTAACTCCGCACGCACTTCTCAAGTAACTCATTTCCACCCCTCTCACTCTTGGTTTGAGTCTCTTCACTAACGTCCGTGCTTCGCTCCCGTAATGTCGGGATTACCACACTGTTATGCAAGGACTTCTTTACTTCTATGTTGACTACCCTATTTCTTGTGCATATTATAACAAAAACATCGCATTACGTATTTACGCTGCTTATTATTTGATGATGCAATTTCCACGAATTATACCATTATGCTGTTGAATAATTAATGATACTATTATCTATTATAATGCAGGTTGTTCTATGCTTCTCAATACCTTATAATATCGAACTAAAAGATTATGCTGACAAGTAATATGTATCAAAGAAATATGTGAAATATGCTGTATAATTACACAACTATTGTACTCCTAACCTCTACTAGTGTATGATAACGAATTGTACGAGTGCAATGGTAAACAAACAAAAAGTGAGAGTTCTAAGCACCATTCAGTAAGCAGTATTCTCCCAGCAAAACCACAGGAAAGTTAATTCAGAATGTTGCAATAACACCTCTAACGTGTCCACCAATCAGCGTCATCACCTAGAGTCCTGCCGACTTTCTAACTCAGTCGCATAAAAAGCAACTATGTTATAACTCGCCCTCATTCACTTCCCGTATTATATATCCCGGCAAAAAGCACTCTAATACCATGGTGCCAGCCTTATGCTCCTATCAGACACATAATAATGTGGAAAATGCTTTGCCGGGATATTATTACAATGAAATACAACAAAAGAAGAGAGAGCAAGAATTTAAAAGCTGCCGCGCACACACTGGTAACTCCAACCGGGTGTCTCCACCAATCAGCACGCTGTTTGCCGTGAGGGGTGGGTATTTAAGGAGGGGAGCGGGGCCAGAGGAGTCAGACCGTGACGATGAGCAGTCAAGAAAACGTCTCTCTAAATGCATTACCTACAAGCCTACCATCCTTCCCAACCACTATGTGGGGATAACTGAAGAGATAATTCTTGGCCAACTAAATATGGTAGAAACAGCATATATCCAGAGCAAGGAGAATATCAACCGCTCAACCTCTCCACAAATCCACCTGCAGTATCCAGTAGCGTGTATCCATATAGCACGCTTACACACCACATTCCAAGTTATCCAGAACCGGAACCAGGTTGTGAATGTAACCGAAGAATTTGACAGAGTGTATTGGTTGGAATTGAGATGGTAGAAGCGGGAGGGAAAGAGAAGCTGATCAAACAAATAAAATTTTGTTAATGGACCCTAATGGGCACAACAATATTTACCAAGAGAGAAAGAATGTTCTTGACTGACAATCCTGAGTAACTAAATAATTGATGTTGCTTATTGGGCAGACCTTTTCAAAGACGTTTTAGACAATTGATGCAATAAGTATGACAAGTGTTGAAGTATAGCTTTCATTTGGTTAGAATAGCGGAAGCTATGTAGTTAAAAATAATGTTAGGTTCTCATAGCTAGATCAATGATAGTTAAATATACGTAGTCATTTCCTAAGAATTTATGAGAGGTTATCTGTAGTTTCTGTAGTTGATAGATAAAGGACATATTGCCCAGCTATCGAATGAGACTAGGTGAATCTGTTAAGTAGACTTATAAGAATTGTCCGACTCAAAGCTGAGGAATAGGAATTAATGTAGAAATACTCGCAATCTATGCGGGCTTGATAACTAGGAATTTTTTAGTAAAACTTAGCTTGAGTAATAGTTAGAAAAGGCAGTCAAGCCTCCCCGTTAGGAAACTTTTCTGTTAATAGGAAACTGCAATATAATTTATAGATATAACCTCGTTGAAGCATGCCGTTGATTGTGCGTATATCTATCAATAAGATATAAGGACACACTTTATTAAATGCATACTTCTCCTTTTGGGTTATAGTTATTGCGCCTTGAGACCAAAGGTGAAGTAAGTCAAACTCTGAATAACGACCGTACAGATAGGTTGTAATGGAAATTTATTTTTCCGAAGGACAAGTTATAATGTAATGTCGTAACTTTTCAACCCCTTTTAGTTTGAACGTATTTCGGCCGGACCGAGAACCATTAACTATAAGGAATATTGATTACCTTTGAGTAAATTAATAGAGTAAATACTTCCGAACAACTGTCAAATCATTCCAGGCCTATTAGTATAAGTAATTTCAAAATTACATACTACAAGTATATCATGCCGAATTTCATATATATCAACATTTTTAGTACATGATACATATATGTTTCTTACTATACCCTGTTCAATATAGGTAGGCCAAAAGCTATCGTTAAGCGGAGTGTCTTGTGTATATCGCCAGGCGGGTATATTTGACTAAAATTACCTTAATTCCATGCTCTTTTTCATGCATAAGCAAGAGCTAGAGCGTAATACAATTATATATTCGTGAAAGGATGATGATAGAGCTTTCCAATGACACCTGAATCATCCTTGTATGTCATCTGGTTATCTTGCAACGATCTTGCAAACGAAGGCGAATATCGGTACAATAGCGCCAATATTGGCCTTTTTTTATGTGTGAACGACAGCACATGAGTGAGACAGCCGTATGTCAGGCTTCAGTGCGCGCCCAGACGCCGTGGCGAGTGGTTGGAGCCAACCTATGCTCCTTCCAATGCCTAGTCTCTCTCACAGCACTCTTAATAGCCTCGAAATGTCGCCCGTCATATGACGGGTGCCGGATGATAGGCCAATTTTCTTTCTCCCGTGATATTACTGTCACCGGCGAATATAAGGGTTAACTTCTGTAAGTCAAAAAAAGAAGGGAGTAATCAAGAACCATTATTTTACCAATTGGGACAGGTCAGATAGAGAATAGATATAGAAATTTACAACCCAGCTGCCTGGAACGCCGCCATTAGGACGTGAGAACGGAACTGCATTTTGTGTGGAGCACTCTGTCTTTAAGTTTGTGTATGTATGTATGCATGTATAACCCATTTGCTCCAGCCTATTTAAAGTTAGAGAGAATAAAAGATACTTTGTTTGGCCTTCTTATAATGAACACGGTAGAGTGAGTGATGAGTAATTCCATTATTGTGTAGTTAACCCCTTCATGATGACTTATGTTTTTTTTTTCTGGCTATCATTAGACGGTTGTATGCAGTTTAAGAAAGTTATGCTTTATGTAAATGGTTTATTGAGATCGTAGGGATAGATAATTATACAATCATTTTATGTCGCCCAATCTTGAGCTTCATATATACTGGCGTCTTCTACATTCCACTTCCTCCCTGGCTATCACTAGTTGGCTTACAAATATAAATATATATATATATATACTGTATATATATATATATATATATATATATATATATATGTATATATATATATATATATATATATATATATATATATATATATACATATATATATATATATATATATATATATATATATGTATATACTGTATACTCTATATAATCTTCATCTGTACAAAGCTCTTTTCTTTAACACCTTACGAGCGGCCTATGCGGTTTATTTATATGTACCGCACAGCGGGGTGTTTTTAGCCAAAATAGGGCTGTTTACGTGATCATTTTCATGCCTAAATAAGACCCAGAACGTAAAACAAGTACCTATCCCTGAAAGGGCATAAACAGAGCTTTCGAATGACACCATAACGATCCTTGTATGATGGATAGTTTTCTTGCAATAACCGTGCAACGCGAGTGCAAAAAGCAGGTAATTCGGTACTTTCGGTACATAATTGAGTATGTAGCGAGTGAGAGAGGGAGGAGGGAGCTGAGATTTGTGTCAGTAGGTTCGCCGCGGTGGTCTGGAGCAGTCATACGCTCGCTAGTCTCCTGCCACCACTTGTCTCTCTCTCTCAGCCACATTACGTGCTGAAATTGCCACTCGACCTATGTCGAGCGCCGCCACATAGTCCAGCTTTATTTAACTCGACTTATGTTGCTCGCCGCTAATTAAGGGTTAAGTTGCTATTTAGGTAACGCTGTGAGAATGGTGTAAGCTCAGAAAGGTCATGGTCAATTATATCGATAGTTTTCAACATCGACTTGTTAACATTAAGCTGATGAAGACTTTGTCTATGACATAATTATATTACTTTATTACAGTATTGGAGTGAGATTCTGAATAATATTTACAGTAAAACTATATATTAACAGGATTCAGAATTTGTTTTCATATATGTTATGCCACGTTATAATAAAACGTGATATAATCTGATTGCGATTTCCACCTTAGGAATCAGCGCTAATCAACAACTTGGATTTCTCTCTGCTGGGAAACAACTAGCCTTAGCTCTATAACTTCACTCAAATAATAACCAATAGACACAAAATACACAGTAATGGTTAACAAGTGTATTCCTTAATAGCTAGCGTACATTCTCAATATGATGTTGGAAAATAATATATAGATAATATATAAGTAATAATAATGTTACATATTGAACATTAATATAATAATACACAGAGATGTTAAGTCTCAATCACAATAAGTAGTGTCCTGAGGAAAATAATTAAAAACTCTAAATATGGCCTCACTCAGACTAAATAACAGTTACTGTGCCTAGCATACATGCGGTACTGAAGGTATGTAAATTAACCCTCTCGCATCCAGCAACTTAATTATCTAACTTATGGTAAGGCCGTCTCTAATTTGCCATGAAATATCAGGCTGGGCGAGTTTTCGAAGCCTTGTGTTTTTCTGTATTTTCATCCACCAGAATGCTGTTTATTGTGATGTATCATATGTCAATGGAAAGAGGAATATTTATAGTACATGATAAAAAAAAAAAGAATGTAAATAAATCGAAATATGAAAGTGTAAATGAGTCCGGAATACAATTATTTCCCATGCAATTGTCTTCACACCATCCTAGCTCTAAATTGTGAGTGATGACCATATATGTTTTTTTCAAATAATAGTATTTTTTCTCCTCTTTCCAAATCTGAAAACAGAAATTGTTTTTCTTCAATAGTTCTCAAGCAGTTTTTTTTTATTGATATGGTTTATAACATTTTCGATTTATTTCGTTGCTACGAAGTGTATGGTTTTAAAGTTAGGCTGTATGAATACGGCAAATAATGCTGATGAGTATAAAACAAACTAGAAGTTCCTAGGACAAATACTTTTTGCGCTATGAATATTTGAAATGAAGAGCCAAAATGCGAATATTTATGCTTCACCCATCTCTGTTCCGGCAATGCTAGCCGGGTTCCGAGCTGTTCCCCACCTCGTGGTTGCGTTATTTGCTCGGATACGTATATAACTGTATATATCACCAGAATCGAAAAATTGTGCTCTTTCCAATGGTGAAAACAAAAATAATATAGCGTAATTGGTTCGCGAGCTATGCGCAATTGTTTCCATGCAGTGACCGAAAAAAAAAATAGATATGGTTTATAACATTTTCGATTTATTTCGTTGCTACGAAGTGTATGGTTTTAAATTTAAGCTGTATGAATACGGCAAATAATGCTGATGAGTATAAAACAAACTAGAAGTTCCTAGGACAAATACTGTTTGCGCTATGAATATTTGAAATGAAGAGCCAAAATGCAAATATTTACGCTTCACCCGTCTCTTTTCCGCCAATGCTAGCCGGGTTCCGAGCTGTTCCCCACCTCGGCATTGGTTTATTTGCTCGGATACGTATATAACTGTTTATATCACCGTCATCGTAAAATTATGCTCTTTCTAATGGTGAAAACAAAAATAATATAACGGTATTGGTTCGCGAGCTATGCGCAATTGTTTCCATGCATTGTTATTGTTATGTAAATATATGAGAATGTTTATACAGTTGTATATCTTTGCCACAATGTACAACATTTATATTAATATATAAATATAATATATATATATATATATATATATATATATATATATATATATATATATATATACGGTATATATATATATATATATATATATATATATATATATATATATATATATATATATATATATATATATATATATATATATATATATATAATAAATGAAATAAAAATATGAATAAAATGAAATAAATCAAATCAAATAAATAAATATATAAATAAAATAAAAATGTAATAATAATATAAATACTCGATTATGGGCCTTGGGCTTGCTCGGGACCTTGGGGCTGATCCGCTAGACACCCTGGGGAACAGGAATAATAAAGAAAAAAAATATATATATAACGGATACATACGTATATATATATATATATATATATATATATATATATATATATATATATATTATATATTATACGGTATATATAAATAAAATAAATAAAATAAATAAAATACAAAATATAATAATAATATAAATACTCGATTATGGGCCTTGGGCTTGCTCGGGACCTTGGGGCTGATCCGCTAGACACCCTGGGGAACAGGAATAAAAAAAAATATATATATATATATATATACCGGGTATATATATATATATATATATATATATATATATATATATATATATATATATATATATATATATATATATATATATATATATATACTGTATATATAAATAAAATAAATAAAATAAAAAATATAATAATAATATAAATACTCGATTTTTTTTTTTTTTTTTTTTTTTTTTAAGAGACAATGAACGGAGGAAGGAAAAACGCAGATAAAACAAAAAGGTCCATGTGCCTAAAGGCATCCTCCATTCATAAAATGTTTGTAACAACTGGATTTAAACATTTGTAGATTGTAAGTTTGTGGAAAGCAATTCGAGGGAAGTGAATTCCAAAGAGTAGTAGCTCTGGGGATAAATTAATTCTGATATGCAGAAGTTCTGCATTGTGGAGGAGAAAGTGTAAATTCATGGGCGCTCTCAGCTGCCCTAGTTCTACGGGGAAAGATGTGGAGAGGCGGCACAATTGAAGCAAGTTCCTCGGAACAATTGCTGTGAAAATATCTGTAGAATAATGCAAGGGATGCAACGTTTCTTCGTATGGATAATGTAGGAAGGTCCTGTGTGATTGCAGGGTTATTGATTAATCTAATAGCTTTATTTTGAATTTTGTCCAACTGCCTCAATGCAACCACTCCACTTCCACCCCACAGAGGTGAACAGTAATCCATCTGAGAACGCACATGACTTTTATATATTACGGCCAACTGCTCGTCAGTGAAGAATTCTCGAACTCTGTACAGGAGTCCCAGTTTTTTAGAGGCATTCTTAGCAATGCTTCTAACATAATGTGTCCAGCTCAAGTTAGTAGTTAATGTTACACCGAGAATGTCAATACTAGGGGAAGTGGGAATATTTACATCATTAAAAAATATAAGGGAGTCAGTGAGATTCTGTCGGTTAGAAAATTGAATGTACTTGGTTTTCTGTGCATTAAAGGAAACTAGATTCTTTTGTCCCCATCCATTAATTCTAGAAAGGTCCTGGTTCAGAGAAATTGCAGTGTTTATTTTTGAATTTGTAAGATCGGGTTGGGTGAAAGAATTGGTAAATGTGAAGGAACTGTGGAGTGTTGAGTCATCTGCGTAGGAATGTATTGGATTATGAGTGGTAGATATGAGATCATTAATATGAATGAGGAACAGAATTGGGGCCAAAACTGATCCCTGGGGAACACCAGCATTTATTGAGTGAAATTGAGAATAAAGGCCATCTACCATTACACGTATTTTTCTGTTATGAAGATAAGAAGAAATTAGTGGAACTAATGATGCAAGGCCGTAGTGTGACATCTTCGACAATAAGGATTGATGCCAGACTCTATCAAATGCCTTTGATATATCCAGTGCTATTGTATGTGTTTCACCACGTTGGTCTGTAGCTTGGTTGATTTGATGCGTAAGAAGGCAAAGCATGTCTGCAGTTGATCGACATCGTCTAAAACCATATTGCCTATCACTGATTAATTTATTATTCTCAAGATGCTTAATTATGTGATTATTTAATATAATTTCAAAGACTTTACCAAGAGTGGAAGTTATAGCTATTGGTCTGTAGTTTGATGGATCTGAAGAGGCACCTTTTTATGAACTGGATGGATGTTTGCTTCTTTCCAGGGTACTGGGAAACATGAGGTATGAGTACACAGACGGAAAATGTTTGCCAATACAGGAGCGAGCACCAAGGAGCAATTCTTAAGTACCATTGGAGGAATTTCATCTGGACCAGGAGCCTTATCTACTGAGAGATTCTGCAAAATAGTTTTGACATGTCTGGTGTGGATCTTAAGTGAGGGAATTTCAGGCGAATTAAAATTAAGTACAGGGACATCTTGATTTATTTCATCTAAGGTTGAGTTGGTGGAGAAAATATCCGCAAGAAGGTTAGCTTTACCTCGTGGGTCACTTACAAGATTGCTAGTCGGAGATTTTAATGGTGGAATGGATGAAGCAGTAGTGAAGTTGGATTTAAATGAGTTAAGAGTAGACCAAAATATTTTGTTATCATTTGGATTATTTAGAAGTTTATTTGCCTGCTTGTGGAGAAAGTTTTATTTAGTTAGGTTTAATACAGTTTTGGCATGATTTCTGATGTTTCTAAAGTATTTAAAGGCTTCATGTGTTTTTGATCTTGTGTATGCATTGTAGGCTATTGCTTTTTGTTCAGTTACTCTAGCACAATTATGGTCAAACCATTTAGGTGAATTAGATCTTTTACTGTACTTTTGATGAGGAATAAAAGTTTCCATTCCAATTTTTACAAAATCTTGTATGTGGCTCAAGGTGGAGTGTGCATCATTAGAAAAGAAAGAGGTCCAGGGAATATCAATAAAGAAACCTTGAAGACCCTCCCAGTCTGCCCTATCATAATGCCATTTAGTCACCAAAACAGGTTCAGAGTGGGAAGGTGTGGTAGATTATGGGCCTTGGGCTTGCTCAGGACCTTGGGGCTGATCTGCTAGACACCATGGGGAACAGGAATAACAAAACAAATATATTCGGTATATATATATAAAATAAATAAAATAAACATAAATAAAATGAAGTAAATAAAATAAAATAAATAATAATTAATAAATCAAATATATAAATATTTAAATAAAATACAAAATATAATAATAATATAAATACTAGATTATGGGCCTTGGGCTTGCTCGGGACCTTGGGGCTGTTTTATACTGTATATAGGCTATATATAATATATATATATAATTATAATAATATACTGTAATATAACTAAAATTCCATAGAGTACTTACCATACTTCCTGTAAGCATTCCTGTGATATCTTCGTGATTATAATGTATTTATTTCGTAGGCAGTATTTATTGATAAATATATTTGTCTTTCAAGCAAAAAATAGTGTAAAGTCATCAATGATACCTAGACAAAACTGCATCAATACTCAAGGGGTTAACCAAGATTCACTCCCCTCAGTCACCAAAAGTCACAAGTAACATCTTATATTCATATATAGTTCGAATTATTCACTAAACACTTTCACTGGGTAGATGAAATAATCCATAATTGCCTGCCTATAGCTAGGCATGGTGGGCCAGAGGGAGGAAGCCCAGAATTTAAAGGGCCGGGACCCTGCCTCACAGTCTGGGGGCCGGGAAACTACTGACTTTACAGAGGCCCGCGCTCCTCAGAGAGGGACGCTATGGGGTTTCTAGATATTTCCTTTTGTAACTTACTGATGCCTAACTTACCAGTCCAAATTGAGTCA
Organism: Paralithodes platypus; assembly: GCA_032716605.1. Lineage (NCBI taxonomy): Eukaryota > Metazoa > Arthropoda > Malacostraca > Decapoda > Lithodidae > Paralithodes > Paralithodes platypus. Next base: position 60,887,258 of record CM064486.1, read on the forward strand.
AAATCGAGTCATAAACTTATTTTTGGCGAATATTTCTAACTTTCAGGTGGCATTATGACGCGAATGCGTCATACGAGCACTCTTGGAGGGGTGGCGTTATGACGCGATCGCGTCCTATAGATGCGGGAGGGTTAAGACACTGCTTGACTTAACGCCTTACGAGCGGGCCCGTCAGTAACTTCTACTACCGCTGGTGGCCTATTTCTGCATACCGGTATTTCATAATTTTTGTTTTCGGTTAGGATAGGCTATAACCCCTGGTGGCCTATTTCTGTTTAAATAAAAATAAAATTGTTTTCGGTTCGGCTATCACTGTGTATTCAAATTTAATTTTGTTTTGTTTTAATTTTCGGTTAGGCTATCACCTCTGATAACCTATTTGTGTGTATTTCATAATTTTTGTTTTCGGTTAGGCCTATTTAAGTAAGTACAAAGGAGTACAAAGGAGTACAGAGGAAATCAAGCAACAACAGGTCTAGTCACCCTTCTAGGTTGCTTGTCCTCCAAAACACTGAGGATCAAGTGTCCAAACAGTGGTCTAGAGGGGGTAAGGGAACATTGGAAAGGGAATTACTGCCCTGGAACCAATGTCCGTGGCAGGATTTGGAAGTTAGTAGAGGACAGATGGGTTAGTAACTGAGGGGGGGATAAAATAAAGTTATTCATTTACAAACGCAGTCAGTCGCGGGTTTGATGAGAGATATTTGTCTAGGCGGAGTTTAAATTAATCAATGGTGATGCAGTCTATAATGTTTCGGGGAAGCCCATTCCACAAGTTGACAACTCGATTGAAGAAGAAATTCTTAGATTCGTGCGAGTTAAAAGATTTACCAATAATTTTGCAAACCGTTTCCCCGCGTGTAATTAGATTGGTCGATAGTGAAGTAATTACTACAGTTCATATTGTCGATGCCTTTGATGATTTTGAACTCTTGAATTAAGTCACCTCTTAATCTGCGCTAGGTTAAAGGAAATAGATTTAATTCTCTAAAACGCTCTTCGTATGGTTTGTTCTTTAGGCTAGGTATCATTTTGGTAACTGTACGTTGAACTCGTTCTAGCTTGTTTATATCTTTTTGGTAATAAGGGCACCAGGATTGAACGCAGTATTCCAGAAGAGGGCGGACTAAGGAATTGTAAAGGGTTAGGATAACTTCTTTGGATTTATGCTCAAATGACCTGCCTATAAAGCCAATTATTTTGTTTGCCTTCTTAACAACTTCTGAACATTGTTGACTCGGTTTTAGGTTACTCGATATTGTTACTCCCAGATCGGTTTCTCTGTTTAAGTTCTTAAGCTGAGTGCCATTCATCGAATAGTTTGCTTTCTCATTTAGGTATCCGACATGTAGTACTTTACATTTATCTGCATTGAAACTCATTTGCCAAATTTGGGCCCAACATGACAATTTATCTAGATTGTGTTGCATATCGTCAACTTGTTCATTTGAGAGTACGCTATTTGCAATTTTTGTATCGTCAGCAAATTTTGAGATTGTACAGGTGAGACCCTCATCTATGTCGTTGATGTAAATTAGAAAGAGAATTGGACCTAGTACCGATCCCTGGGGTACCCCGCTACTTACATTGGTCCATTTAGATGCCTTACCTTTTATGACTACCCTTTGCTTTCTGTTGCTGAGCCAATTTTCTATCCATTTCAACACACCGTCTTGTATTCCATGCGCTTTTAGTTTTAGCAGTAAACGTTTGTGGGGAACTTTGTCAAAGGCCTTTTGAAAATCAAGGTATATAATATCTACAGCTTTACTCTCATCGTAGAGGTTGAGGATATCGTGGAAGAAGTCTAAGAGGTTTGTTAAACAGGAACGTTTTTTACGAAAGCCGTGTTGAGTATCTTTAAGTATGTTATTTTCCTCTAAGTGATTTAGGAGTCTGTCTCGTATGACCGTTTCTAGCATTTTACATACAACTGAGGTTAAGCTAATTGGATGATAGTTACTGGGTAGGGATTTGCTGCCTTTTTTGAATATCGGTGTTACGTTGGCTAGCTTCCACTGATCAGGCATAGTTCCAGACTGCAAGGATTTATTGAATAGTAATGTCAGTGGTTTGGAAGTAATGTCAGTGGTTTGGAGTGAAGAGACCTGCAGGGAGTGAAGTATTTTTAAAGTGAGATAAGTGTTTTTAAAGTGAGTTTAGTGTTTTTAAAGTGAGTTAAGTGTTTTTAACCCTTATTTAGCGGGGTCGGACTTATGTCCGATACGAGAAAATTGGACTAAATGGCGGGGTCGGACTTAAGTCCGTGGGCGTATTCCCGCCCTAATTTAGGTGGAAAGCGAAACTTGGTGGTCAGGCGGTGTACTAAAAGGGCCCACCCACACATTCCCACTGCGTGACCGTGACTAAGTGACCCTCAAGCAGCCATAATGGAAGGTCAAGATTTGGCCGTGTTCGATTCGGTGGCCGCCATCCCTAGTGCGTCGCGCCACCCTACTAACCACGCCCGGCTTACCACACAGGAACTAGATATCATGCTGAACTCTTCAGAACTTTCTAATAAGCTGTTGTATGAAACCGTCGAAGGTCTGGGTGAGAGTTTTGGTAGTGTGGATGACTCGGAAGACGAAAATAACCCGATCATAGGCTTTCACCCCAAGCATAATTTGCGTGGGGTGGATGTTGTGGTTGATATTGGACAGACCCTTGAGCAAATTGGAGACATTCCTAACGAAGAACATACTCCATTGGTAAGTACAATTTATATTTTATAATTGCTTGAAAATGTGATTGCAAGCATTTTATCACCTTACGAGCGGCTGGTGGAGTATATTTCACTGTGCCGCCCAGCGGGTTTTTTTTTTTTACCCTAAATGGGGTTGTTCCGTGCTCTTTTTCATGCATAAACAAGACCCAGAGCGTAATACAAGTATGTATCCTGAAAGTGCGTAAATTGAGCTTTCCAATGACACCCGAACCATCCTTTTACGATCACTGGTTGTCTTTCAACGATCGTAAAACACGAGTGCAAAAACCCTAAAATACGGTAATTTCCTTATATAATTCCCTGTGTGGCGAGCGGTCTTGAGGTAATTTATGCTCCTAATCACCGCTCCGCTCTCTCTCAGAGCACATTACGTCCTCAAAATTGCACTCTACAAGAAATTTCCTTTGCATTTTAGAGCGTATTATTTGCAGGCGTTCGGTAAATTTCTTACGGTAATACAAACAACGAAAGATTGAATATTTGTGCTTGCCATTATATGATTGTGGAGAACAGATGTAGGTCTACCGTATATATTATGTTTTCATATATGATACATGTGTAACATTTGTATATTATCACGACTCTCTCTCTGTCTCACTCTCTTTGTTTGTACTCCTTTGTACTCTCTTTGTCTGATGTAGGCCAGGGCACGCCCCTAACTAATCTCTTCCCTCCCAGGGGAAATCACAACCTAGCAGATGTTCTTGACCTCCCCTCTCTCTCTGTCTGTCTCTTCCTCTCTGGGTCTACCTATACTGCATTTGACATTGAAATTGCTTGAGAGTTTGATTGCAAGCATTTTATAGCGTATTATTTGCAGGCGTTCGGTAAATTTCTCACCATAACCAGGGTGTATGGTACATTTCTCACGATAATACAAGCAACAACGAAGCTTGGCGAAGATTGTGGTCTACAATATACCTTTTTATAATTGCATGTGACCTTGTAATTGCTTGAAAGTTTGATTGCAAGCATTTTATAGCGTATTATTTTCAGGCGTTCAATAAATTTGATAAATATATCAAAATAAGTCCTGTGGGACTATGAAATAGCTATTATTGGACAAGGACAATATTTTGTTCATCCCTCCACTGGAACATCAACAACAATGTCAACAACGTATCGCCGTCGGCAATCGTAAGATTCAGAGTCGTAAAGATTCCAGGACGAGCTCAATAGAAAATGAATGAATGAAATGAATGAGTGTGCAGTACTGCCAATACGTATAGCGACTTCCGCTAGATCTAGAGACCTTTACTTCGATCTAGCAGCAATGACTTACACTAGCGGTTTTGTTTTGAAATTTCAGAACAATTTCGAAGTGATATTATATGGATTTCGCCAATTCATATTTCTAGTGGTATTTATCATGTCTTACATCTAACAATATATGCTAGCGGATTTAACTTCAATTGGTAACCCTCCCGCTCCAAGAAAATCGATAATGGTGGCACTTTAGTACACAGGTGATAAACAAAACCGCATGCGGATCGGTTTGGTGTATCGGTATTATGGTAAGTTGGCTACCTACTATTGTTTATACGATATAGTAAGTAATGATAAGTAAATTATTATATTATATATAAAACAAAAACAACATTCCTGCAAAGCAAGCGAAACAGAGAGAGAGAGAGAGAGAATGCAGAAACTGAACTGAAGAAAAAGTGAAAAAGATATAATAATACAAAAATATTACAAGCAAATAAATGAAATAGAGGGATTAGTTAGAGAAAATAATAATGAGAAATACATAATACGGATGAGGAAGAGGGAAAGCGAGCGAGCCAGAGAGAGAGAGAGAGAGAGAGAGACAGGAGGAGTGAGAGAGATTAGAGAAAATAGAGAGATTGCAAGCATTGTATAGCTTATTATTTGCAGGCGTTCAGTAAATTTCTTACGGTAATACAAACAATGAAAGATTGAATATTTGTGCTTGGCATTATATGATTGTGGGGAACAGATGTAGGCCTACTGTATATATTATTTTTTCATATATATATATATGATACATATGTAACATTGTTATATTATCACGACACTCTCTCTCTCTCTTGTCTCTTCCTCTCTGGGTCTACCTATAGCCTACATTTATAATTGCATGTGACCTTGAAATTGCTTGAGAGTTTGATTGCAAGCATTTTATAGCGTATTATTTGCAGGCGTTCAGTACATTTCTTACGGTAATACAAACAACCAAACAACGAAAGATTGCATATTTGTGCTGCACATCCCTCATACGAAATACCATTCCCACCGTATAGAGAGAATACAGAAACTGAACTGAAGAAAGAGTGAAAAAGATATAATAATACAGAAGTATTACAAGCAAATAAATGAAATAGAGGGATTAGTTAGAGAAAATAATAATGAGAAATACATAATACGGATGAGGAAGAGAGAAAGGGAGCACAAGAGAGGGAAAGCGAGCGAGCTAGAGAGACAGACAGACAGGAGGAGTGAGAGAGATTAGAAAAAATAATAATGAGAATTACATATACGGATGAGGAAGAGAGAGAGAGAGAGACAGAGCGCGCGAGAGAGGGAAAGCGAGCGAGCCAGAGAGAGAGAGACAGACAGGAGTGAGAGAGAGAGACAGAAAGAAAGAGAGAGAGAGAGAGAGAATACAGAAATAAGGAGAAATAAGAGAAAAATAAGACCGATTACCGAAGGAATAGTAGACGCGCGAGAGGCCAAAGTCAGGCCAAAGCGAACGCAACCGAACGCGCCCGGGAAATAGACCAAAAAGTACCTCCTCTTCCTCACCTCTTCCCACCTTCCACACTCATTCATAACATCCATTCATAGACTTATATGGGGAGACGAAGAGTTGCTCTTTCCAAAAATGATCGTTTCGTTCGTATTGGAGCCATAATAACGGCGCTAGGGCGAGTGAAATTGAGCGAATATTTCGGGATTATGCCCGCTGAGCGGTACAGTGTAAAATACCTTACCACCCGCTAAATAAGGGTTAAGTGAGTTAAGTGGTCTGAAGAAAGTGATCGTCACCATGCCTCGTGCCTGTACGAACTGCGTCGGTAGGTTTGGTGCTTCCATGTTTGCTCCTGCCGATCCACAAGTCTGCCGACTCTGCCAGCAACGAGAGGATTTGACAGCAAAATTGGATGAAGCCCACAACAAGATCAACGCCCTCACCAGGAAACTGGAATCACTCCAAGAGTTTGTAACACTCAACGTTGGAGTATCACTAACTCCAATTGTTTCAACTCCAGCATCCACCACCGCCCCAACGTCATCTGCCAACAATCCAACACCTGCAGCAGATGCTTCTGACGAACCTGAGCCGACATCAAACCAGGACAGCCGGCCTGTTCACCTTAGTCTCTCCCCCACTCCTCGTGCAAGAAGCCTGCTAGCACGAACAGTACCAACCCCTCGCCCACGTTCTAACCACTCCTCTCCCCGACCTGTACGCAGAGACCCGCCACCACAGGTTGCTGGATTTACACCAGTGAGGAACGGTGCACGGCCAACGCAGAAAAGGTCTCATCTACAGTCACAATGTCAAACAGATTTGAGATATTGGTAGAGATGGAAGACGAACCAGAAGAGACCAGGCTCGTTGGGGATTCCATCCTACGAGGACAGGTCGAAGAGTTCTGCGACAGAGTCCCAAATCGACGAAAAAGATTTTGCATCCCTGGAGCTGGACTGGACGACATTGTGGAAGCCTTCGAAGATACCACAAAAGATGCAAATGAAAATACCCTTTTTGTCATCCATGCTGGTTCAAATGACGTCATGCGAGTTGATGGAGAAATATCGCAAGATGATCCAGCACTACAAAAACAAGTCACGGAATATCATCATCTCAGGCATTCTCCCCAAGATCGACGCACCTGACAAATTATACGACAAGGCCTTCAGCACAAATAGCCGACTAAAATATTTGTGTCTGAGGGAAGAAGTTGAATTCATCAACCTCTGGGTCAACTTCTACAACCAGCCTACTCTGTTCCGCAAGGATGGCACTCATCTAAACCCTGTGGGTTCAGCACGCATGGGTCGTCTCCTACACGAAGCAGTCCGCAGCCATGGATAAAAAAACGCCATCCGAGAAGAAGCAGCAGTGACATAAATCATCCAACGCCAAGCAAAAAACAGAGGCAACCGAGGACCACCAGCGATAAGGACCGAAGACAGCGAGGACCGAGGACAGCCATGAACATAAATGTAGACCCGACAAGAAACAAAAATATTATTAAAGAGCCTTCCGTGAGTTCTAAAATAACAAATATAAAGGTTTTCTATGCAAACGCTCGTAGCATACGCAATAAATTTTCAGATTTACAGGAGCTAGTGTTTACAGAAAATTATGATGTGATTGGCATAACAGAATCTTGGCTCAATACAGAAGATAGAGACTTTTTAGCAGAGTATTCACTTCCCGGTTATGTAATGTTTAAGAAAAGCCGAATAAATCGAAATGGAGGTGGCGTTTTACTTTATATCAAAGAAAGTCTTAACCCTTCCCTCTTGTCAAAACCTCAAATTGTGAACGTCGACACATCTTTTGTGCTAATAAAGAATAATAAAGGTACAAAAATAATACTTGCGTTAATATACAGACCTCCAGCTCAATCAGTGCAAACTGACCGAGAAATTTACTAACAAATTGCAGATGTAAGTAACTCACAAGATACCATAATTTTTGTCGACTTTAATTTACCTGTGACCAAGTGGGGCGATACTCTTACTTCACACTCCGGACATGACTTGTATACGAACTTGCAAGAGAGTTCGCTTTATCAGTTTGTTCGAACGCCGACCCGTGGTAATAACGTTCTTGACATTGTACTTGCAACGAAAGAAGAATTAATAGAGAATTTGAATGTTGGTGATGAATTCAGTAACAGCGACCATCGTACGATAACTTTCACTTTAAAGTTTACTAGTAACGAACCAAATAGTAGCATCGAAAAAGTCCCTAATTTCAAGAAAGCAAACTTCCATAAACTTAGAGCTATGTTTAAAGAAACTGACTGGAGCTTTTTAATTAACAATAACGACATAAATATATCTTGGAAGTTATTCGAAGCCACTTACCTAAAAGCAGTGCATGACTGCATACCATCGAAAATACGGCGTCCAGGCCATAATAATAAGCCCAAATGGTGGAATAAAGATATTTCAAACTGCCTGCTTGCTAAAAAATGTGCTAATGATAGATTAAAATCCTCACAAAATGACGAAGAACGGGTGAAATTTGTAGAGCTACGACGCAAAGCCAAAAAGTTAATTAAGCAAAGTAAAAAGACCTTAGAGTTACATATTGTGAATCAAAGTAAAACAAACCCGAAAGAATTCTATAGTTATATCAGAAAGAAAAAAGTAGTTACTTCAACTGTTGAACCGTTAGTCGATGAAAATGGAGAATACACCAAAGACGAAGTACAAATGAGTAATGCCCTCAATACCTTCTTTGCATCAGTTTTTACAACAGAAGACCTCAGTGATATCCCTACACCATCGCCGATTCAGATTGATAATTCAGATGTTCTAAGCAATATCACCGTTACAGAGAGAGAAGTATTGAATTGTTTAGATAAACTCAAGGTAAATAAAACGCCTGGACCTGATACAATCTCGCCTAGAGTTCTAAAGGAAGCTAAGGATGAGCTCTCCAAACCACTGACATTACTCTTCAATAAATCCTTGCAGTCTGGAACTATGCCTGATCAGTGGAAGCTAGCCAACGTAACACCGATATTAAAAAAAGGCAGCAAATCCCTACCCAGTATCTATCGTCCAATTAGCTTAACCTCAGTTGTATGTAAAATGCTAGAAACGGTCATACGAGACAGACTCGTAAATCACTTAGAGGAAAATAACATACTTAAAGATACTCAACACGGCTTTCGTAAAAACGTTCCTGTTTAACAAACCTCTTAGACTTCTTCCACGATATCCTCAACCTCTACGATGAGAGTAAAGCTGTAGATATTATATACCTTGATTTTCAAAAGGCCTTTGACAAAGTTCCCCACAAAAGTTTACTGCTAAAACTAAAAGCGCATGGAATACAAGACGGTGTGTTGAAATGGATAGAAAATTGGCTCAGCGACAGAAAGCAAAGAGTAGTCATAAACGGTAAGGCATCTAAATGGACCAATGTAAGTAGCGGGGTACCCCAGGGATCGGTACTAGGTCCAATTCTCTTTCTAATTTACATCAACGACATAGATGAGGGTCTCACCTGTACAATCTCAAAATTTGCTGACGATACAAAAATTGCAAATGAACAAGTTGACGATATGCAACACAATCTAGATAAATTGTCATGTTGGGCCCAAATTTGGCAAATGAGTTTCAATGCGGATAAATGTAAAGTACTACATATCGAATACCTAAATGAGAAAGCAAACTATTCGATGAATGGCACTCAGCTTAAGAATGTAAACAGAGAAACCGATCTGGGAGTAACAATATCGAGTAACCTAAAACCGAGTCAACAATGTTCAGAAGTTGTTAAGAAGGCAAACAAAATAATTGGCTTTATAGGCAGGTCATTTGAGCATAAATCCAAAGAAGTTATCCTAACCCTTTACAATTCCTTAGTCCGCCCTCTTCTGGAATACTGCGTTCAATCCGGGTGCCCTTATTACCAAAAAGATATAAACAAGCTAGAACGAGTTCAACGTAGAGTTACCAAAATGATACCTAGCCTAAAGAACAAACCATACGAAGAGCGTCTTAGAGAATTAAATCTATTTCCTTTAACCCAGCGCAGATTAAGAGGTGACTTAATTCAAGTGTTCAAAATCATCAAAGGCATCGACAATATGGACTGTAGTAAGTACTTCACTATCGACCAATCTAATTACACGCGGGGAAACGGTTGCAAATTATTGGTAAATCTTTTAACTCACACGAATCTAAGAATTTCTTCTTCAATCGAGTTGTCAACTTGTGGAATGGGCTTCCCCGAAACGTTATAGACTGCATCACCGTTGATTCATTTAAACTCCGCATAGACAAATATCTCGCATCAAACCCGCGACTGACTGCGTTTGTAAATGAATAACTTTATTTTATCCCCCCCCTCAGTTACTAACCCCTATGTCCCCTACTAACTTCCTAATCCTGCCACGGACATTAGTTCCAGGGCAGTAATTCCCTTTCCAATGTTCCCTTACCCACTCTAAACCACTGTTTGGACACTTGATCCTCAGTGTTTTGGAGGACAAGCAACCTAGAAGGGTCACTAGATATGTTGTTGCTTGATTTCCTTTGTACTCCTTTGTACTACTACCCACCAAGCGGGTGGTTTTACCCTAAACTACCTTGTTTCCGTGCTCTTTTTCATGCATAAACAAGACCCAGAGCGTAATACAATTATGTATCCCTGAAAGGGCGTAAATTGAGCTTTCCAATGACACCAGAACCATCCTTCTACGACCACGCATTCTCTTGCAACGATCGTGCAAGACGAGTGCAAAGTCCCTCAAGTACGGTAATTTCCTTACATAATTCCCTGTGTAGCGAGGCAGTGAGTGTGGGTGTGTGTGGAATAAACGTCAGTAGTCGCGCGGGACCCGTGCCGAGCGGTCATGAGCTGACCTACGCTCCTCCACCCGCTCGTCTCTCTCTCAGAGCCATTATTGCTCCAAAATTGCACACAGACTTAAGTCGGTCCCCGCCACATAGTCCATGGTTCTCTAGCCTGACTTAAGTCCACCCCCACCAGACAAGGGTTAAAAACGAATAATAAGTTATGTTAATTTGAACTAGAGATAAAACTCTAATAACTCAAAGAGTAATAATTATGAATATAAATTCATGAATAGATAAGATTTATATAATAGTCATGTATGCGTGACTGAACTTTAAAGCGAACAATAAGTTAATGCAACTTGAGTAAACATAGAACTAGAATAGTTCAAATAGTACACAAATGAATTATACTTCATACAGCGTGATAATAATAGTAGTCATAAATGCATGACTGAATGAGAAATACTCTGTGAATAGACTATCTATGATTGATGTACCCAGATGATGAAAATAGCATAAAAACTAGGTCTGAATAAGCGTTCACTGGTTCTTACGTGTAAGTGCATGTATTTTTTCCCGGACAAACATATGCATATTTCCACATAAAGAATACCGGAGACTGTACTCCAAGAAGTATATAAACGTTTCCCCCACGATAGTTGTGTAAATGTTCTCCCTTAACAGAGTAACGGATAATAAGTAAGATAGGGAAAAATGGATAATCTTTGATTATTACGTTAGAATATTAACCTCAACATACCAAGTTAACCCTAATTGCAATCATCATTACCATTACGAAACAAAAGAACACTTCAAGGTTTTAGGTAGAAGCACTGGTAGATAGTCTGGCGAGCACGTTTCACTTGGCTAAGTTGTCCAACGGTTGACCACAGGGACCTGGAGGATTTACACATGTGAAAAGAGTTGAAATTAATATAGATATATGAAAAATATAGAGATGCAGTCAAACACCCACCCCAAGGCAAAATAGAGACGCGGATGGACTTTATCAGGCCACAGCCACCCGCCGTAATCGGTTTTTTGTTATAACTGTGGCAAACCGGCTCTCTCTATAATACCTGGTGTAGAGTGTTTGTCCTTAAAGAACAAGTTGTGTAGTACTAATTAAATAGTCAAAATCAGGGGGTTGATAAATTAGGGAAGTCAATTTTGTAGTCAGAAGTAGAGTAGACAAAATCAGTTAGTTTAAATTGGGGAAGTAACATTTTGTTGTGGGATATCAAAGAAAAAATCCATTAACTACGTAAAAAAGTACCGAAACATATTTAGCACGAGATAAAGTGAGGTTGAGCTCTGGGAGGCAGGGGACGCTCAACCCCCACTCTGACAGGATCAGCCCATCTCCTTGGCATCAACATTCTGATAATAATACGTCGACATATTCAGTAGATGCAGTGTGTGGTAAATTCAATGACATCATCATTATTAGCTGAGATGTTCTTCACAAATTTACTCATATAATCTCTAGCAGTTCTAAGATGGTGGTTCTTGAAATATGTCACTTATTATAATATTTTTAAATTTATTGTAGTTAAAATATCTAATTGGTAGTTTGTTAGATTGTCTTTTCAAGAGGTATGTTTCATATCCTTGTTTCAAAAAAATTCTAATAAGGACCTTACAAGCCTCTAAAAAGTATTCATATTTGGAACAGACTCTACTATAGCGTATTATTTGTGAAGTAAAAACACCATAGCTTTGTCTTTTGGAGATATTTCCGCAAAAAAAGGGAAAGTTAACTATATGAAATTGGAAATCTGTTCGTTTGTCATAAAGTTTTGTTACAAATTTCTTATCAATTACTTCAATGTGTATATCGAGGAATGAAGCTTTCTTATCGGAATAATTTTCTTTATATAAAATAAGCTCCTCAGGGTAGATGTCTGTCTTAATTCTGTCAAATATGTTGCCACTGTTGACAAATATTATATCATCAATATATCTTGAACACTTGCTTATTTGTTTGCATGTTCCATATTTAGTGCGAGTGTTATCTTGCATATAAAAGAACTCGTAATAATGAAGAAATAGATTGGCAAAATCTGACCCTGAGTCTGTTCTCATTGGCATGCCTATATTTTGCTTAATATAATTATGAAATCACCACATTTGAAAAACGTGTTATCTGTCAAGAATGTTATGCTATTCTTAAGTGAGGTTTTGTTTAATGATGTATATTCTTTAGACAATGCATTACTCCAAAAAGCTTCATAATTGTTTATTGTAATGCATTTCATTTTCGAATTTGCAAAACATTTATTCACTATATTTTCCAGGGCTAGTATAAGTTTATCATGAGGAATGTTTGTATATATAGTACTAAAATCATAAGTTACAACATTTTTAGCTTGTTGTTTATAATGTATTTGCTTGATCACGTCTAGTACTGGTTGATTATTTTCAACTACCCACCATCTACTTGTACCGGTGAACTCTTCAAATACAGTGCAATATTTCTTTCGTCCTTTCATTATCAACTTCAGTTATTTACTGATCAATAAAGCTAATTGCTTAGTAGTTATAATGGACGAGGAGACAATATATCTAGCTTTTACAGGATCTTTGTGAGATTTTGGAATCCAATACATGCACGGAAACTTATGATATTTAGTTGGTGTTATGATGTTGACGGAACTGAGAACATTATTCTGGCGATGTATAATGTCCTGTTCACGTTCATTGGTGTTCACGTAAGTATTATTGGTTTCACCAATAATTCCTGTCTCTTTGTATAATATTTTCATATAAAACCATTTGCATATAAAGGCATAATTGTTATAAGCTTTATCAACTACTGTAATTACATACTTATCCTGTAATCTTTTAAGCTCACAAGTAGCCAGTTCGTCCTTCAGTACACTTTTAGAAGGTATATAATATGGGTATCTTTGTTTTAATGCCTGTATTCTTTCTTTGACAGCTTCTATAACCTTAGCTTTCCACTCAATGAAGTACGTTGCTAGTAATCCTCTCTTCTCGCTTTCTTGAAGACTGAAGTTAGACAGTCCGGTAAAAAAGTCGTCAGCTCCTCACTAGAGGTTAGGTTTGACTGATCCCTTTCTAACCTAGAGATCCTGATATTATATTCCACAGGAGGAATAAAGCCAAGAAGCTGATTGCTTACTTTATCTTTGGTCAGTGCAGGTAGTAACCCCTTTTTGGTCGGCATCAGGGGGCTTTGAGCTCGGGGTAATACTAGGGGTGTGCGTGATATCCTGATTTTGATCTTAGGGATGAAATGAGTTGCACTAATATTGTTTTGATTGTGTGATTTTTTGGAGGAGGATGCTTGGGACGTTTTAGTCTTGTTGTTTGCCCTAGGTTTGACCTGATGGTGATATAGGAGTGAATTGTTACTTTGAGGGATTTGTCCGGAGTTATGGTTTTCCTCATGTTTAGTACTGAGGGAATTAAGTTGGTTCTGAAAGGGTTTGTTTGTTAGCATCGCTAATACTTGTGGCATAATTGATTTGGTACTCTACTGGGGGGCATTGGGGGTTTTGATAGCGTATTTGCATAACACAGTTTTACATGAGAGCTATTCCTGGGGGCGGGGTTTGGTCTTATTTTCTTTCCTGGTGCTGATGGAGATGTTTCATTTTGTTTTGCGGGTAACCAATACATTTTGGTATATTTGTTTCCCCTGGCATTTCAATATATTGAAGGACATGTTGGCCATACAACAATTACCTATGACCTCTAAGGTGAGTTTTCGTTATTTCGGAGTTATTACATAATCAATACTTATCGATAGATGAACGAACATTATTGTATCAGATAATTGATTCTGAATCGATATTTCTGTGCCTTATTTTACTCAGTTTTGCTTACAAAAGTATCATGAGCACCACTGTTTGATGTGGTAGTGTCAAAATGCTGCATGAAACTATTAAACTGAATATTTTTAACCAGCAAAACACACAGCATGTATCGTCTCCACGGCAGATTGTAAGTGCAATAATGTTGGAACTGATCCTAACAATATACTGGAAGGGGGTTGAGACTGGAAGGGGGTTGAGACTGGAAGGGGGTTGAGACTGGAAGGGGGTTGAGACTGGAAGGGGGTTGAGACTGGAAGGGGGTTGAGACTGGAAGGGGGTTGAGACTGGAAGGGGGTTGAGACTGATAAAGCGAAAGTAGGAGTGGGCGTTCTGGTGACTGAAAAGTGGGTGGAAAGTGTGCTTCAGATTACAAGAGTTAGTAAAAGGCTGATTGTTTTGAAGTTGAAAGCTGATGAAAGAATCCTGAATGTGATATCTGCATATGCCCCACAGGCTGGCCTACAGAAAGAGATAAAAGAGGACTTCTGGAATGACACCGTCAGTGTCATTTCAGGCCACTCGGAGGATGAAATAACAATCCTGGGAGGGGACCTGAATGGTCATGTGGGAGCATCTGCAGATGGATATGAGGGAGTACATGGAGGAAATGGTTTCGGAAGGAGGAATCTGGAAGGCGAATATATACTGGAGTCCTGCGTTGCACTCAACATGGTTGTGTGTAACACAAAGTTCAAGAAAAGACAGAGCCATCTGATCACATAATAACTCTGGGGTTTCCAGTAGCCAGATAGATTACTTCTTGGCTAACATGAAAGACTGGAAACTGGTTCGGGATGTAAAGGTCATCCTGAGCGAAGAATATATCCCCCAGCATAAGCTACTTGTGTGCGACATGAGCTTATACAGAGATCCTGAGCGCAAGAAGATATACATGCCCACAAGGAGAGTGTGGCTGCTGAAGAACAAGGAAATTAGGGATATGTTTCATTGTGAACTGGAGGAAATTAATAGAAATATGGAAGCTAGGCCTAGCGATGTAAATAGTAAATGGAGTTTCCTTAAGCATAGCCTTCTCAATGCCACTGACAAAGTCTGTGAGAGAAAAAAAGGGTCACCCCAGGAATAAGACCTCCTGGTGGTGGAACGATGAGGTAGAACATGCTTTGGAAGAGAAAAGGAGATGCTTCAAAGCATGGAAGAAGTGAGTCAATAAGGAGGAATACCAGGCAGCTAAACGAACTGCCAGAAGAGTTATTTACAATGCTAAAAAAGGCATTAAGGACCTGGTCCTCGAACAAGTGTGTAACACGGACAATCCCAATGGGATCTTCAACCTAGCTAGAGGAGTTAAAAATTACAGTAGGGATATGGATGAACAGTGTGTTAGAAACGATAATGGGACGATTTGTGTATACAGAAGATGAAATCAGAGAAGCATGGAAGGCAAACTATGAACGATTGATAAATGTGGAGTTTGAATAGAATAAGGAACAGCTTAGTATCGAAAAAACAATATCTGGACCCCCTCCTTTGATAGCACAAGCTGCAGTGAGCGGCGCATTCAATAAAATGAAGGATGATAAAGTTCCAGGGTGCTCTGACATTGTCACTGAGATGATAAAAGCCTCAGGGGACACTGGTGTCAGCTTAGTCACTGAGATAATAAACACCATTATTAAAGAGGAGAAAATCCCCGAGGATTGGCACAAAAGTGTAATAGTATATAAATACAAAGGGAAAGGGGATGCACTAGATAGAGGTAATTATAGGGGACTGATAATGCTTGACCAAATCATGGCGGTCTGTGAGAGAGTCTTTGAGGGTTCGATCAGGCAAAGCATCTCCATTGATGATATGCAGTTTGGTTTTATGCCAGGATGTGGTACAATCGATGCTATCTTCAAAGTCAGGCAGATACAGGAAAGATACTTACTAAAAGGCAGGGATCTTTACTTGGTGTTTGTAGACCTGGAGAAGGCCTTTGACAGGGTGTCTAGCGATATTGAGCAGTGGGCTATGAGGAAACTTGGTGTGGAAGAGTGACTGGTGCGTGTGATAATGAAGATGTATGAGGATTCGCGAACTGCGGTGAGGGTGAAAGGTGTACTGAGTGAGGAGTTAACAAACTGTGTTGGAGTTCATCAGGGTTCAGTGTTAAGCCCCTCCTCTTTATTATGGTCCTGGAGGCACTGTCTAGAGATTTTAGACACATATGTAGGAGTGGTAGCAAGTAATGGAGGGGAATTATCTCACCTAATCACAAATTGCTTTGTTTTGAGTGCCACTGGGGTGTTTTCTAAGTTTTTATTTTATGCTCTGGATCTGTTCAGGACGGTCGCAGTACACCAGAAAAAATTCTCCTTTTTTGGGTTAAGAGTTGATATTAACAAAACCAAGGTTATGCATTGTAGATTGAGACGAGTCAATGTGGAAAAGAGCGGTGCATACCCTTCTGCAGTGTGTGGAAAGGGTGTGGGCGCTAACTCGATTCGGTGTAGCGTCTGTCGATGTTGGGTGCACCATGGGAGTAAGCGCTGTAGTAGAATAAAAGGACCCCTGTCGAAGGATGAGTCAGAAATCGAAAAATTTGAGTGTGTAGTGTGCAAGGGCAGGCTTGTGTTAAATGATGATCCTGGGGCTGTGAGTTTTGGAAATGAGTCATTGGAGCTGGTGGGCAAGTTTTGTTACCTAGGAGATACCATCATGGTGGGGCCGATGCTGCCACTGTTGCTAGAATTAGATGTGGCTGGGGGAAGTTTAGAGAACTGCTGCATATTCTGACCATGAAAATAATGCCTCGCCCCCTTAACCCTTAATTAGCGGCGAGCAACATAAGTCGAGTTAAATAAAGCTGGACTATGTGGCGGCGCTCGACATAACTCGAGTGGCAATTTCAGCACGTAATGTGGCTGAGAGAGAGAGACAAGTGGTGGCAGGAGACTAGCGAGCGTATGACTGCTCCAGACCACCGCGGCGAACCTACTGACACAAATCTCAGCTCCCTCCTCCCTCTCTCACTCGCTACATACTCAATTATGTACTGAAAGTACCGAATTACCTGCTTTTTGCACTCGCGTTGCACGGTTATTGCAAGAAAACTATCCATCATACAAGGATCGTTATGGTGTCATTCGAAAGCTCTGTTTATGCCCTTTCAGGGATAGGTACTTGTTTTACGTTCTGGGTCTTATTTAGGCATGAAAATGATCACGTAAACAGCCCTATTTTGGCTAAAAACACCCCGCTGTGCGGTACACATAAATAAACCGCATAGGCCACTCGTAAGGTGTTAATGGAAAGGTTTATGCCTCATGTGTTAGAAGTGCAATGAAGTATGCCTTAGAAACATGGGCCGTTAAAGTAGAGGATGTCAACAGAATGGAAGGTATTGAGATGAGAATGGTGAGATGGATGTGTTGGGCCAAACTGCAGGATAGAATAACTAATGATGAGCTGAGGAGACACTTAGGTATAAAGAGTATTAGCGAGGAGATACGTACAAGTCGACTGGGATGGTATGGGCATGTGGAGAGAATGGACAAAAAAAATTGGGTGAAAAGATGCAGGTCTGTGATTGTGGAGGGAGCTACACCAATCGGTGGACCGAGAAAAACCTAAGATCGGACTATACATGCCGATCTTGAATCCAAAACTTGACAAGTGAAGCAACCCTATACCTGGAAAGCCGCCATTAGGACAAGAGACTGAAACTGCACGTATGTGTGGAGCACTCAGTCTTAAAATTTGATGTATGTATGCATGTATTCACAAATTGTGTAAGAAAACACAATTTGTATGTGAACAAGCTTTTACATAACGTTACAAGTTATGGAATCAGAAAAATGTTGACATAGTGTACATTTATGAAAAATAATAACAAATGTAGAACTCATAACCCTAGAAATGTGGGAAAATACGGAAATATGTGAAATTACGAAGAAGTAGTCTAGGTAAGAGTAGTTACTGAAGTTGTTGTTGTTGTTGTTGTTCCCTAAGCTGCCTGGCCGAACAGCCCCGAGTCCCTGAGAAAGGCCATGGCCACGATCGGGCTTTCCCACAGAGCTCTCATTGAGTGTAGATTGTGTTGTTGGCGTAAGTGGTTGTGTGAAATGCAGTCTTCTATGATGTGTTTAATGGTATGGGGTGCTGTGTTACATCCTGGGCAGGCGTCGACAACGGAGTCATCCAGTCTCTTCTGATAGCTCAGGAGAGCTGGATGGTGTCCGCATCTCAGCCTGGCCAGGTGGACTCTATCCTCGCGAGGAAGGGAGGATTCGGAAGGATGGATTTCGGGAGGTCGTGCATGCAGCTGCGTGTTGTCTGTGAGTGAGTGGATGGATCGGTGAGAGATATGAGTATGGATGTGCTTCTGGAAGTTGGTTCGGGGTGGGCAGGGAGGGAGAGAGGACAATAATTGTGTGTGATACTGTGTGCTGGGTGTTGTTTTGATATTTCTTGGTGTCTGTGGGTGTGTTGCCATGTAGTTTAGTGGGTGGTCTTGGTTCGTGGAGGCTGCTGCCAAGAATTGAGTGCCTCTCATGTCCAGATGGTCTTTGACTTTGAGGATTTTGGTTTCTTGATGTAGGTGATCTGTGGGTGCAGTAGCTGTGCAGCCTGTAATGATCTTCAGGGCTTTGTTTTGAATAGTCTGTAAGGTCTTATGATGTGTTTCAGCTAGGTTAGAAGCCCAGGCTGGGCTTGCGTATTCCATCACTGATCTTATGTATTGTTTATATACTGTGGTGGTAGTTTCTTTGTTGTGTCCAAATTTTGTGTGAGCAAGTGACATGAGGGCGTTAAGTCTGGGTGTCAGTTTCTTTTTAATGTTTGTGGTGTGCTGTTTGAATGTCATATGAGTATCATATGTTACTCCTAGGATTTTGGGTGTGTGTGTATGTGTTAGGGATGTGTTGTTTATGGTGAGTTGAGGGATGTATTGGTGTTCTCCTGTCCAACTTGTGAGCAGGGTTGCGGTGGATTTGGCTGGGGCTAGATTAAGTCTGTTTGTAGTGCACCAGCCATGTAGTGTGTTGAGATAGGGTTGAAGGAGATCTGTTGCTCTTTTTGGGTCATGGTGTGTGCATGTGAGTGTTATGTCATGTGCATAGGAGGCTAAGTTTATTTGGGGCGTATTGGGTGTAGTTATATCGTGCATGTACAGATTGAAGAGTGCGGGCGATAGGACGGATCCTTGTGGGACTCCGTTTGGAAAGTTTCTGATTTAAGATGACTGACCGGCAAAAGATACGTGTGCACATCTGCCTGCTAGGAAGTTGGCCAGCCACCTTTTTGTGTTGTTGTGCATGTTTGTGTTGTAGATTTTGTTTGTTAGGTTGTGGCGGGGGATGGCATCGAAGGCTTTACTAATGTCGAGTGTGGCTAATAGTGATCTGTGTGGTGGTCTAGCTGAGTTGATGCCGTCGAAAGCTCTTTGTGTAAGGTCTGTGAGAAGAGTGTTTGTGGAGTGCAGTGGCCTAAAGCCATGTTGTGTTGGAGGTAGGGGTAGGTCAGGTGTAATTAGTTGTAATACTAGGCGTTCCATGACTTTGGAGGGGGAGCAAAGGAGTGTGATGGGGCGGTGCGAGGAGGGTAGCGTGGGGTCTTTGTTGGGTTTGGGGAATGTGATGATGATACCATGCTTCCAAATGTCTGGTATTGTGTTGTGTGAATAGCTGTAGTTTGATATGTTAGTGAGTGCTTGTATGCCTTGTGGTCCCAGGTGTCTGAGGTGTATGTTGCTTATGTTGTCTAGGCCACAGGTGGGTGAGTGCTTGAGATTGTTGATGATATGCTTTGTCTGGTGATTGGTGAAGGGTGTATAGTCAGGGTCTGTGGGGAATTGTCTCTTACGTCGGATGACACGTCGGTCGTCTTTGTGAGGTTTTAGGTGGCTGACATGTGAGAAGTGATTGATGAGAGTGTTTGCTTGTTGTTTACATGAAAGAGTAGAGTCTGTTGTTGTGATTGCAGCATGTGATTGTGTTGTGTTGCTGTTGGAAAGTGTGATGCTGTTTAGTGTTTTGTAGAGTTTTTTGGGGTGTGTTTTGTGATCAAGTGTTTGTAGGAAGTTATTCCAATTTAGTTTTTGTTGTTCTTGTATTTTGTTGTTAGTTTGGGTGTTGAGTGCTTGAATTTGTTGTGTGATGTCTAGTGTGTGGGGTGCTGGGGAGTGTTTCAGTATGTCGCGTTGTCTGATGAGGTTTTGAATTTCTGGTGTGAAGTTGGGGTTGTGTCTTTTTCTGTTACCTCTTGGAATGTGTTTCTTGTCAGTGTTTTGGATAGTTTTATTGAGTATGTGTACAGCATTGTTGATGTTAGTGATGGGTGTACTGTTTAGAGTTGTGAAGTGTTGTTCTGTCTCATTTGTTAATGCTTCCCAGTTAGCTCTTTTATAATTGGTGTATGTGTGTTTGTGGCTAGCTGGGGTGAGTCTGGTTTTGGTGGTGATAATGATCGGGAGGTGGTCAGAGCCTAAGGTTCTGACCACCCTCCAGGATGTTGTGGGGGCGAGTTCTGGGGAGCAAAAGGTGATGTCTGGAGATGATGGGTTATAGAGGGCTTGGTGAGGAATATGGGTATGTTGATGGATGTCGTTAAGGATGATGAGGTTATCGGTTTGGTTTTGTAGTACCAGCCCTCTGTCTGTGTCGGGGTTGTCGACAAACCAGGCCGACGTCTTGGCGTTGAAGTCACCACCCAGGATGATGTGTGGGGTGTGTGGGGTGTTTGTGATGTGTTGTAAGTGTGGTCTGTATTCATTTGGTACTGTAGGGGATGTTTGGGGAGGGATGTATGTGTTTATGATGGTTATGTTGGAGTTGTTGCCAGTGCGTATTTTAATTGACTGTATTTCTGTTGTGTTATTATTTGGGGGGAGGAGGGATTTGGTTTGTATACTGGTTACTATGTATGATATTTCTTTGTGTACCAGGGTGATGAGTCCACCGCCCCCGCCGACAGCCCGGTCTTGTCTGATGGTGGTGAAATTATGAAATGTGGGTGTTTTTTGTGTTGTGCGGAGTTTTGTTTCTTGTAAGATGGCAATGTGTATGTTGTGTTGTTTGATGAAGTGTGAGAGTTTGTCTTTCTTTGTGTTGATGCCATCTTTCAGTTGAAGAATGTTAATGTTATGTGCACGATGTATGTTGGGTGCTGCTGCACGAGGATGGGGTGGGGGTGGGGGTGAGGGGGGGGGGGGGTGAGGGAGAGGCTGGGGGTTGGGATGGGTGAGGTGGGGGTGGGGATTGGGGAGCAGGAGATGGGGGCTGGAATGGATTAGGATGGGGTGTGGTGTGTTGAGTTGAGGATGTGGATGGTATGGGAAGGTTAGGTGGGTTAGGGAGGAGAGGTGGACGGGTTTTAGGGGGGGGAGTGGATGATATGGGAAGGTTAGGTGGGTTGGGGTTGAGAGGTGGACGGGTTTTAGGTCAGGGATTTGACTGGTAAAGGGAGGGGCATGAGGAACAGGTCCAGGTGTTTGTGTAGTGTTTCTTGGAGGCAAGTGTTGTGCAGGTGAAGTGGGTCCAGTTCCCGCATGAATTGCAGAGAACTGAACCCTTAGTATGGCGACTCGAATTGATGGGTTTTGAGCAAGTTGGACATATGTATGTGTATGTGGGTCCTGGGTTGCTCTCAATGTCTCCGGCTAGAAGAAGTCTTCGAGAAATGACAGCCGGAGAGTCATTTCTCGGTGTAGGAAAAACTGTGTGATGTGTGTGTGTGGTGTGAGAGGTGTGGAAATTCCCGGCGCGACCGAAGCCGCTCCAAGGACCCGTGCCCCCAGAGAGGGGGCAGGGGATGGTTGTGACGGTTTGGCTCCCGAAACTGCTCCCCGCGGCTGGCATCCGGTTTTCCTCCACTGGTCGTTGATTTTGTCTTCGGCCGTGGAGGGTCGGCAGCCATCCGCAGTTGGCAGCCTCGGGAGGTGGCCCCACGGCGTAGACGCCGCCACATCAGTTACTGAAGTAAAGTAATATTATAAATGTTTAAGGCCTATGCTTGTTTTTAGCCAAAATAGGGCTGTTTACGTGATCATTTTCATGCCTAAATAAGACCCAGAACGTAAAACAAGTACCTATCCCTGAAAGGGCATAAACAGAGCTTTCGAATGACACCATAACGATCCTTGTATGATGGATAGTTTTCTTGCAATAACCGTGCAACGAAGTGCAAAAAGCAGGTAATTCGGTACTTTCAGTACATAATTGAGTATGTAGCGAGTGAGAGAGGGAGGAGGGAGCTGAGATTTGTGTCAGTAGGTTCGCACATACGTGCTGAAATTGCCACTCGAGTTATGTCGAGCGCCGCCACATAGTCCAGCTTTATTTAACTCGACTTATGTTGCTCGCCGCTAAATAAGGGTTAAAAGGACAACAGATCTGTCGGCTCCTCAGTCCAGTATACGACATACTGTATGTGTTGGTTATTGTGAAAAATATATAAACAAAGTATAATTCGTCATTGATCAAAGATTTTGTTTGCATACTGTTATGCCAGGTATTTTACTGCCACTGATATAGGTTCTTCTGAGGCAAATACAACACAGGGAAATGCTTAGTATAGTTTATTAACTCTAAGACAGGAAATGGAATAAACACAGATTCTTACATAAGCATAAATCACAAGAGGTCAATTGTTTTAAGATCTGAATCTCGTATACAACAACATGATAGATGTAAGAGCTAGTGAAATAAGATACAATAGTTATTGGTATGAAAGAGTGTGATAGAGAATGGGATTCACTACAACCAAATATAGAATGGAATAACAGGGATGACTAAACTACATATCTGGCAAGGTACTACTTTTACAGAAGTGATAGTGTATCAGATATCGACTCTATATTGTCATAACACACTAAACAATGACAGAGTGCCAGAGGTTCCCAAGTATAATCTAATAGGCCCAGATATAGGATTAACCCTGTTTCGTACGTATGAACGCGAATGCGTCCTGAGCTACATTTTGCCCTGGCGAACGTGTGGACGCAATTGCGTCCATTTAGGGCTCAATATATTTTTGAGATATCTAGCAAAAATTCATAGCTGGGTGATTGGAAACATTGAAAAACCATTAGCAGCCCCAGACCGTGTGTCGCCTGTCCTTGGAAATTTAAAAAACTTACTCAGACCTGAGAGGGTTAATGTGGCTTGCTTCCCCATGTGGGACAGAGGCTGATGACAAGAAGGGTCCCAAGGTAACTTGAGACTAGTATATAGTATCTAATCTCTTGCCTAGGGTACTAGGGATGTTTGTCAAGGAAGTATGTATTCTCTTAGATGGGGAGAGGGAATGATTCCCCTATAGTTCTCTTTTCTTCTTAAGAGGCTGGCTCTTCTTCTCGGCACTTCTTGAGGTAGCGTGATGGCCAAGATAGTGACCATGGTCTTGAGCCACAGCTTTTGGAAGGCTAGTAGTGCTACTGCTTAGATTACTGTGCAGCTGTCCGTCTGAACAGTTGATAGTCGACAGTGTAAGTATAAGGGGAACAGTCACAAAAAAGTTCTCGGGATATGTCCCAAGCAATATCCGGAACCCCAGTACAAACATTTATCTCACGCCTGGTTTAATGAGAACCAAGTTTTTCAAGTCTGTTACGAACCGGACTTGTAGCATAGCCCCAAACAATAGTGAATTCAGGTGGCATCAGGTCAGTGGACATTATTACCAAAATGGGAACAGTCGTAATAAAGTCCACAAGTCTGCCTAGAACAAGACTTGTGGATACTCCCCGAACAATAGACAATGTAGTATTGCTGTTTGCTGAGTGCTATTGTTTGTCTCTCGTCTTGTTGAGGCATCTTGGTTGCTTCCATCCTGGGCTAGAACAGCCTAGTGGTCTTAACGTTATCCTGAGCCCGTGGGTAGCCACTCTGGTTCTTGAGGCTGTTTGGCTTGGCCATCTGAGTGGAAGAGGGGTGCCGTAAGGGCTGCATATTGTGCCCATCTTGCCTGGCTTCTTTGATAGCCACCACTCTGGTTATTCTTCATATCCCTGCTTAGTTTCCTAGTGGCTTCATAATACATATCTTATATTATATTACAGTTCATATATATAGGCAACAAAGAAGAATAGCTTCTTTCTTCTGTCCCATGTGGTTAACGACTATCAATTTATAGAAATTACTATAGTTTTGAAATAGATTAAAGGAGTAATTCCGTCCGCCAATCAGGGAACGGGATTAGCTCAGGTGGAGAGGCAAGGTTTAACCTTTAAATAATTTCACAGGGAGACTTCTGCCACACCCTCGCTCTCGACCAATCAAAGGCCTCCTGTGACACAACAAATAGATCCAGCTGTATCGTATCTCCCTTTAAACGCTCGCCGCTTAAATCACTCCCAGTTAGCACACATATATTCTATCCTGGTCGCAGATATTCTATTACAATGGTGCCACCTTCACACTCCCGTCAGCCACTACAGGACATCTCCAACAAGCTTCCAGGAGAATATTACAAAGATGGAATATAGCAGGAGGAGAAGAAATTGGAACTTCAAAGCGAGCGGGCAGGGCAAGCTCCTCCTGGGCGCGGGGCTCGGCCAATCACAGGGCCCCCGGGCCGTGAGGGAGGGATACAAAGGAAGGTGGGCAGGGCTACAGGAGTCACTCAGCCACAGGTGCCTGCCGGGACCACAATTGGGTGCTCTTAGCAAATACAAGCCTGGGCCTCACCTTGGCACCTATGGGGAAATAACTAAGCCTGTTCCTGTCTTCCAGCAACCTTGCACTACTGAACGACAGACGAGACAGGACATAGTACATCACCCACCAGCAGCCCAGATACACCTTCAGTATCCTGATACCTGCAGCCCCAAATCGGAGGGGAATGATCCCAGTGGAGTACAGGGAGGTAGAGACTCAACCGAAGCTCACGATGCCCGCGGATAGAGAAAATGTTTATCTAAACCTCTCAAATAAGGGCGTTATAGCGAGGTTAATATACTAGAGAAACAAACGCCCTGTGATACAATAGTAATAAGTGGGAGAGCACCGAACATGATAGTAGAAACAGGAGCAAATAGAAGTTGTCTTTTGGAGAAGTTTGTGAAAAACGACCAGAGGGAACTAGAACACCTAAATCAAATTAATATTCAGTTAGTAGGAGCAGGAGCACAACCGCTGACTATTTTAGGGAGAACTGACACACTGTTGATACAGTGGAAGGAAATTAAGTTTACCACTGATTTCTGCGTTCTATCGGGGAAATATAACAGTGGGGTAGATAGGTATTTAGGAATAGACCTGATGAGTCAGTTGGGGGTAAACATACAGTGTGGCCCAAAGGAGACTGCGACCACACTACGACCCCAGTTAGTAACTACCACAGGAAAAATGTCTATGCCCCCTAAAACTTGGAGCATGATAAAAAATCCCCAGACACCACGGGATGACAGTATGGATTTTTGAGCCAGAAGTGCAGATTGAAGCTCGAATATCTTCCACTTATATCATCCCAGATCAGAGAAACATAGTCATTGCAAATTTTGGAAAGACCACAATTATTAACTACCAGAAAGGAAGACAGCTAGGGCAGGTCACACCCACACAATCCACCTCTGTTGGGACTAATGGACCCACTAACTTACCAGAAATCCCAAAACAACTGACCTCAGACCAAGCAGGCACCTTACATGAATTATAGTGGGCGTATCATGACGTGTTCGCCCAAGATGAAGGGGACTACGGATTAGCCCGGACACAACACCAACATGAGATACACACACAAGGACCCTCTATTAGACAATCATACAGACGACAAAACCCAATTAGGAGACAAAAGGAGAAGGAGCAGGTAGATGATATGCTTAAACAAGGGATAGTAGTAGAATCATACAGTCCATGGTCATCACCAGTAGTCCTAGTAAAATAAAAAGATGGGTCTACTCGGGTTTGTGTGGATTAAAGGAAACTGAATGACGTCACAATAAAAGACGCCCAGTCCCTACCTCGTATTGATGACTCGCTGGAGTCGCTCAAAGGGTCTACGTGGTTTTCTACTCAGGATTTACAAAGCGGTTACTGGCAGGTACCGGTTAAATCAGAGGATCAGGAAAAAAAACGCGTTCGCTACGAGCGAAGGTAAACTCTACCAGTTCACGGTTCTACCATTTGGAGTTTGCAATGGGCCAGCGAGTTTCACTAGGGTTATGGATGAAGTACTGAGAGGACTAACTTGGCAAACATGTCTGGTATACCTAGATGACATCATAATATTCTCGAGCAGTTGGGAGGAGCACATTGACAGGTTGTGAGAAGTATTAGATAGAATTCGGAAGGCAGGATTAAAGTTAAAATCTTCTAAGTGCCATCTAGGGGCACGCATACTTAGGACATGTGGTTTCAAAGACAGGTATTCAACCTGACCCCCTTAAAGTGAGAGCCATCGCAGAAATCTCTCCCCCTGCCACTGTCAAAGGGATCAGAGCATTTCTAGGGATGGCCTCTTACTATCGAAGATTCATAGCAAGTGTTTCCAAACTTGCTCGACCTATGACCAAGAGACTCGAAGAAAGGAAGAAAGTTCGACTGGGACCAAAATTGCCAATAGGCTTTCGAAACCTTAAAACAAAAGTTAACCTCTAACCCCCTTATTTGTCATCCCGATTTCACTAAACCTTTCCAGCTGTACACCGACGCCTCTGATGAAAGGCTAGGGGCAGTATTGGCCCAGAAGGTTGATGGCAAGGAAGGCATAGTGGCCTGTGCCAGTAGGACCTTAAATAAAGGTAAAAAGAATTATAGTGTAACCAAGAAAGAATGTTTAGCTTTATTGTGGGCAGTGCAATACTTTCGACCCTATTTAGCCGGAGTACATTTTGAAGTCATCACTGACCATCACAGCTTACAGTGGCTCCGAAAGATGAAGACAGAAGAAGGGTTATTTGTTAGGTGGAAGGGGATTTTGGAGGAATATTCATTCAATGTTAGACATCGACCGGGCAAACTACATACAAATGCTGATGGATTATCCAGGTTACCTGTAGCTCCGGTACAATCCACTCAGCGGTAAATGAAGAAAAATTAGCCTACACAAAACCAGGGGGATCAATTTCGGTTTCCTGGAGGGACTCTAAAGATCGTGTAGTTTTAGAATATTCCGAGGCCAAACACATGATTGAGATCCTACATAGACGAGACGGGAAGGGGGCTCATTTAGGGCAGACTAGAGTTTTGATGCAGTTCAATGAAAGGTACTGGACCTCCCGGGCTGACAAAATAATCAAGGAAGTAGTTCAAAGTTGTTTAGGGCGTTAGAAAAAGGAAGGTTGGACGAGGACCAAAACAACAAGCAGGCCACAATCTTGCTGGGAAGCCCTGGGAAAAGTTGTCTGTAGATATTGTGGGGCCCCTGCCCAGAAAGAAAAACAAAGGGTACATAATAACCTGTGTTGATGTCTTCTCAAAATATACGGTTGCTTGTGCCATCCCGGACAAAAGCGCTGAGACCATGGCAAAGAGCATACTCGATAAAGTAATATTCGTGTATGGCATCCCGGAGTCCATTATGAGTGAAAGGGGTAGAGAGTTCAATAAAGAGATCTGGCAACATTTGGGAGATAACTTGGGTTACCAGATTCGGCATACCTCCCCGTACTGGCCACAATGGATTGCTGTATGCGAGAGAAGTCATAGGTTACTTGCGAATTGTGTAAGAGCTAATCTGAGTTCACAAGGGGAGGAGATAACAAAAGAATGGACAGAACTATTACCAGAAATAATTTGGGGAATTAAAACTCCAGTTTGCAGAACTACTGGATATTCCCCATATGAGATAATATTCGGTGTTACACCTAGGCTACCCCAGGAACGACTCCTACCTTACGCTACCAACCGCACCACCTATTCTCGACCAGAACAGTACCTCAAAGGTCAAGGGGAAAGACGCCAGCGAGTTCATACCAAGATGACGCAACAGCAACCCAAGAAACCTACTCTGACAAATCCTTATTACCGAGGGGAGTACATTCTGGTCAAGACACATGACCCCACTCGGACAGGTAAGTTAGATTAGAAATACGAGGGTCCTTTCCGAGTTGTTGAGATAAATGGACCTTCCCAGGTCTGGTATTTACATAATGGGGATATTGTTTCTGCTACGCATATCGGCCATACTAAACAGTACGAGGGAACTCTACCGCCAGATATGAGTGAATGGAGTTGTGAAGAAGAAAATGAAGGAGACCCAGAATGTTGAGCAAAGAATAAGAAAGACTATTCAACTCCTCCTGGTATGAAAGATTCATTACTGAGAAATGGCCATACTGGGACTTCCCTGTTCTGGCAATCCTGTAGTAGGAGAAAAGACGAGTTGGACTCGGAATCAGAACTTGAAGAATTGGAAGAAACTGAGGAAAATATGACAGACTGGGAGAGAGAAACCGGAGAGTCGGTTAACCTCTGAAGTGCGCATGGGGGTAATTAGACACCTCTCCCTGTGCACATGTATTTGAGGTGTTTCCGTCACTAAAATATTCATTGTACCATTAATAGCATAAATACTTATCCATATGCACCTATTATGGGTTGATTATAAAGGTATTAACCTGAAACAACAATAAAACGAGTGAAAACAGCGTTTGGATGGTCAAAATCGGAGATATAGCCCGCGAGTTGTATAATGTATGGGTGAGGCTAGCTGCTTTCCCGCCAATTTCCCCCAAGGCCACTGAGACACAGTCGATCGATACTCTCTCTCTCTCTCTTGCATTCGCTTGCTATCAGTGATGACCACACGCTGCAACCGGATTTCTAATGTTAGCACGAAAATATACCTCAGAATAAGGGAATAACAGGGAAAATAGGTGATAACTGAAGGAGAGGAGGAAAGTGGGGAAGGAGGGGAGGTAGAGGACTGAGATTTTGCATGGCCCAGGGGCCAAAAAAAAAAAAAATCGATGTCAAAAGTTGATTTTTTTTTCTCTGACTCTTAAGAGTCTCCCCGCAGTCCGCCGGGGGAACTCTTAAGAGTCTCCCTGCAGTTCCCGGGTTAACTCTACGGACCAAAGGAGCAGAGTTTCAATTACTGATGGAGATTTTAATGATATCCAAAGTAGTGAGGAGGAAGAAATAAAATGAGGCATTCTACAAACCTAGAATTAAAAATGGATCTCCTTGAACCAAAGTAATAAAGTCACCTGAAGGCCGGGTAACTGATATACTGAGCAAGAGTGAAACAAGGCATTTTAAGCCGACTGACTCCGCTGTAACAGTTACGTGTAGTGGTAGGGTTAGCCGTCCACCAATCAGGTACCCGGACCCGGTTATAAATAGGATGTCTGAGGTGTGTCAGAGTCAGTTTAAAGGTACCATGCCTCACCCAAGCGACCCCCAGTACTGGCTCCGTAGCCTTATAGCTTTGGTAGACGGAAAGGGTCAGAGAGAGCAAACCTTACACACCCTGAAACATCTTCTCAGTCAACCGGGGACGATCCCACTCGCCAAGACAGTTGTGGGCAACCAAAACCCAGCTATCCAACTCCACCAGTGTATATTACAACACAGTGGAATGATAGAATGGCAAGAAGTCAAAAGCAACTTTAAATGGAAGGTATTAAGGCGATCAGGTGGTGGCTATATTTGAGAAGAAGATGGTAAAGGGGTACTTCCGTCCACCAATCAGGGGACGGGATTAGCTCAGCTGGAGAGGCAAGGTTTAACCATTAAATCTTGTCACAGGGAGACTTCTGCCACACCCTCGCTCTCGACCAATCAACGGCCTCCTGTTACGCAACAACTAGATTCAGCTGTATCTCCCTTTACTCGCTTGCCACTTAAATAACTCCCGATTCGCACACGTATGTTCTATCCTGATCGCATATGTCCTATTATAATGGTGCCACCTTCTCACTACCGTCAGCCACTACAAGACATCTCCAACAAGTTTCCCGGAGAATATTACGAAGATGGAATAAAGTAGGAGGAGAAGAAATTGGAACTTCAAAGCAAGCGGGCTGGGCAAGCTCCTCCCGGGTACGTGGCTCGGCCAATTACAGGGCCCCGGGCCATGAGGGAGGGGTATAGAGAGAGGTGGGCAATGCTACAGGAGTCACTCAGCCACAGGTGCCTCCTGCGAAATGGGACCATTGGGCGCCGGCGTTTAGGCATGGCCGTTTGGGCGCCACGCCTATTTTGCGCCAGTCCATTTGGCGACGGACATTTTGGCGCCAATATCAGTTTATAGGCTCGGAATAGTGTAACAAAGCCAGTACACATAGCTAAATAATTATTGAGAACATTCGATCCAGTTCGGGATAAATACTGGCTAAGTATAAACTTTCGGACCGCAAAATGAACCTCCGAAACGTAAATAATAGGTACACATTGACGCCTTAGCTGCTCCCTACTCTCAGTTGATCTTCCTGCAGGGTAGTGGCCACACGTCTTTTATATAATAATACCACCATAATGACTGAGGAAATATTAACGAAGCGTGGTAAAGAGAAATTTACTCACAATGGATTCCTCGTTCTTTGATAAAGCAAGCAAAGCTGATTGCGAGTTGAAATTTTGGCGCTGCGAACAAAAAAAAATGATGCAAAGCAAGGCTGCATACTAAAGCTGGACAGGTGGTGACGGAGCAGAACAGCCATTCGCACGATGCTTCTGCGGCACAAATAGAAGTTGCACTTACGAAAACTAATATAATAAAAAGAGCCAGGGAGACTCAAGAGGCACCGACTGTAGTAGTTAGTGAATGTTTGACAGACATATCACAAGCTAGTCTAACTGCCGTTCCTAATATGTCTGATTTTAGTTTTTATGTTTTTAAAAAATATACATTTGTTTTAATATCTAGATAAATTTCCAATAAAGTTATATTACAGTTTTGACTTTCTTGTTAAATGTCCACCTTTGTATGGTAATAAATCAACATAATCAACATATTACACATATTACATAATATATATTATATATTTTACTGGCGCCCAAACGTCTGGCGCCAAATCGGTTGGTGCCGAAAGGGCCGTGCCAAAACGCCGGCGCCCAAACGGCCGCACCAAAACGTACCTAACCCGCCTGCTGGGACCACACTTGGGTGCTCTTAGCAAATACAACCCTGGGCCCCATCTTGGCACCTTTGGGGAAATAACTAAGCCTGTTCCTGTCCTCCAGCAACCTTGCACTACTAAACGCCAGACGCGCCAGGACATAGTACATCACCCACCAGCGGCTCAGATACACCTTCAGTATCCTGATGCCTGCTGACACATCGTTAGTCTTCACAAAATAAGCCAAGCGATTCGAGATGGTCAACGAGTGGTAGATGGTACTGAAGAGATGGAGATGGTATACTGGCCTGCTATGAAGTGGTGAAGCAACATAGGAGAGATTGCAGAATATTTTTAAAGGACCCTTAAGGGCCCGAACAGACTTACCTAAAAAAGTAAATGCTAACACTAACCAATGTGTGCCAACTATAAAATATATGTGTTCTTATAGAACAACCAAAGAGAAAATGACTAGACAAATGATGAAATAATGAAATGAAGTGTTATGAGATATAGCCGTTATTGTTAGTAAAGGCACTCAGCCCAATGGCTAACTATAGTACAGGATCTTATAGGAGATTAAGTAAAGATATATATTCAGTATTAAGTGTGAGTTCTTCGGGATAATATTTTAAAAGGGAAATAATTGATAACGCCCAGGTAACTGAGATAACGGGGCTTACTTGAGCAGCTTTCAGGGGTTTAGCATTTGAAGAGTAGGTTAGACCTGGCTAAAGAAATAGTTAGAGAAGGGCTTCAGCCCATACCCATGAAATACTCTTTTGTTTATAAGGAAACAACATGTATTAATTCGTTATTCACCTCGTCGACAGCATGCTTTCGATTGCGCGTAAATATCTAGCCAACTAGTTTTAAGGTCATTGATTGAATAATAGTTTGTAATCTTGCTAAATTGACCTGAAGGACATAACGTTCTAATATTGTAAAACTGACGAAAATACCTGTTGATTTAGTAATTGTGTTCTGAAATTGTATAGGTGACGTAAATACCTGTTGATTTAGAAATTGCGTTCTGATATTGTAAAGGTGATGTAATACCTGGTGATTTAGTATTTGTGTTCTGATATTGTAAAGGTGATGTAATACCTGGTGATTTAGTATTTGTGTTCTGATATTGTAAAGGTGATGTAATACCTGGTGATTTAGTATTTGTGTTCTGATATTGTAAAGCTGATGTAAATACCTGGTGATTTAGTATTTGCGTTCTGATATTGTAAAGGTGATGTAAATACCTGGTGATTTAGTATTTGCGTTCTGATATTGTAAAGGTGATGTAAATACCTGGTGATTTAGTATTTGTGTTCTGATATTGTAAAGGTGATGTAAATACCTGGTGATTTAGTATTTGTGTTCTGATATTGTAAAGGTGATATAAATACCTGGTAATTTAGTATTTGTGTTCTGATATTGTAAAGGTGATGTAAATACCTGTTGATTTAGTATTTGTGTTCTGATATTGTAAAGGTGATATAAATACCTGGTGATTTAGTATTTGTGTTCTGATATTGTAAAGGTGATATAAATACCTGTGCAAAATATTGCAAACAGTGGATTAAAGAACGCGAAACTAATAATTATAATTGTTTATTAGTACGGTAATGGTGATGTAAATGTTTAAGGATTTATTATTCGCGTCTAATATTGTTAAAGTTATTTAAGGATCTATTGAGGGATAGTATTAATATAGTTTTAGTCTATAGTCTAGCATTGTGAAGATAGTGATGTGCCTTTGGCTCGAAGTCAAAGTGAGTCAAGACTGAATAGCGATTGTCCAAATAGGTTGTAATGGGAATGTAACAATTCCGAAGTGCAAACCAGAGTGGGCCGTCGTAGGTATTCAAATAGTAGCTTGAACTCATTTTGACCAAAACAGAGAATCAATTGCTATGTGGATTACGGCTACCTTGGGAGTATGTTAAATAGGAACGCAAACTTCTAAACAACTGTCGAATTATTCCAACCCTAAAACAGTGTATTTAAAATAAGTACAACATATATGATAATATAATTGCCTAACCGAGACATTGATATACACATTGAGTATATTAGGTTGCTTAACCATATGATTACGAGTTCACCTATATTTATTATGATGCTGCTGGGTGGTTTTGCTGATTAGTAATGATATGATATATATATAGAGAGAGAGAGAGTGTGTGTGTGTATTATCAAGGTGAAAATATTCCTATGTGACCTTATATTGTAACATAATGTATGTGTGTAATACATTTGGATGCTTGGGAAACTTATGGGTTATATGTATAATATATTTTGTTCATATACCTGTAATAAAGTATTATCATGACTATATATGAATGATATTATACATTAATTATGCTGTACATATTAGTGTAAATCATG
Organism: Paralithodes platypus; assembly: GCA_032716605.1. Classification (NCBI taxonomy): domain Eukaryota; kingdom Metazoa; phylum Arthropoda; class Malacostraca; order Decapoda; family Lithodidae; genus Paralithodes; species Paralithodes platypus. The sequence continues at coordinate 60,920,673 of CM064486.1, forward strand.
TATAAATATTCAAATATGTAAGCTAAATTAAACATAATATACTGAGCAACTACATTTTTAACGAAGCTAAGAGCTCGGCATTTGGATCGAGTAAATCTTAAGCCTAGTAAAGATCATTGTATCATGGTGAACGAACAATAGGGAATTGTGCGTTGATTCTGGAACTGAAATTAATATAGTGCTTTTTTATTATAGATTACATTGTTTCTGTTTGATTCGATCAAAAATAAAGGGTGTTTCGTTGAAGATATTTGATCGTAGTATTAGCATTAATTACCACACTGTGCTGTATAATGTAAATATATAATGTACCATTAATTACCACACTGTGCTGTATAATGTAAATATATAATGTTCTTTGTTTTGAAGGAATATCATTTAAGGAAGTGGTCAAAATAGTCCAGTATTGACGGAGACTTGGTACTAGTGTTAAGACCTAATCAATCGGTTCTCTATTTACCATGTAGTTTATTGAGGGTCAATTCATCATGAGCGGAGGCACTGTTGTAAGTAGTTATGAGATTGTATTTATATATGTTGATTGTGTGTTATCCTAATATCATAGGCCTAACTGTCTTGATAGCATGATGGTAGGTGTTCTGTATTTCGGTGTGAGTGTCCTGGCTTCGTGTCCGTGGAGTGCTACACGTGTTCATTAGTTTCGCTGATTTCGTTGATTGAGTGTGTTTGCGAGTTCATTGGTAGGTTGGTGATAATATGAATAGCTTAGAGAGATTTTGGATTAATTAAGTATGAGGTTTAAAGTATATGTAGCCTTCAGAGCCAAGATAAATCAATGGATTGGATTAAGGTGTTTAGAAAGGTAATTTGATAAGGGATTCTATCGTGTTATGTATTTTGGATTTATTTCTATGCAGTTTTACAATATTTGTATTAGGCTACAATGGGTTTCTTTTGTTGTAGGTCGAAACATGAATAAACTGAGTTTCGGCGGATTCTGATGAGAAACTGCAGCGGGTAGTCAAAGAGTTTGGTGTGGTTTGTGGAAGAAGGAAATTGAAGGTGAACGTCAATAAAAGTAAAGTAATGGTGTGTAATAGGGGAGAGCATAGGGTGAATCTAGATGTGAGGCTGGATGGGGAAATATTGGAACAAGTAGAGTGTTTTAAATATCTAGGAGGAACGATAAGCAGGAGTGGAGGTATGGAAGTGGAGGTAAAACAGAGAGTGTGTGAAGGAAGGAAGGTATTCGGAGCAATGGGAAGTATGTGGAAGACGATAAATCTCGGAGTGAAAGTAAAAAGTGCACTGTATCAAGGAATTGTTGTGCCAACAGTGATGTATGGGGCTGAGACATGGGCTCTGAAGAAAAAGGAGAAAAGAGGGCTCGATGTGATGGAGATGAGCTGCTTGAGGAGTATGTGTGGAGTTACTCGTAGAGACAGATTGAGGAATGAAGAGATACGTAGGAGAGTGGGGCAGCAGGAACATTTGTCAGCCAGAGTGGACAGAAGGGTGCTGAGCTGGTATGGTCATGTTGAAACGAATGGGAGATGAAAGGCTTACAAAGAGAATCTGTGAGTCAGGTACAAGGGGAGATAGAAGGGCAGGAAGACCCCCATTGAGATGGAGAGACTGTGTAAGAAAGGCTTTGGATGATAGAGGAATGACTATAGATCAGGCAGGGGAAGTGGTGGTGGACAGGAGTGAATGGAGAATGCTTGTGAATAGTTGAGTGAACACGTGGTCATTTGGAGTAAGGGGTCGGGCGCAAGTTGGACTAGATAATAGTCCATCAGGCGCCTGGCCCGGGGAGACGATTAATATGAAGGGTGTGCCTGGAAGTGTGGTGGGAGGGCTTGTGGCTTTGGCTCCGCTGCATGTCTGCCTGCCGAGATCGGAACCTCTCCGGGTGGTCAGGGGCCGGGGGAGTGCTGGAGCGACCTTGCTAACCCTGGTCTCTGGGTCTTCTCCTGGGTGACCTGGATGTGTGTGAGTTTGTGTTTTTTATCTGTGTTTATTTTTTTGGTTTATGTTGTTTTTGTGTTTTCCCTGTTCTTGCTCTGTCTTGAGTCGGCTACCCCCAAAATGGGGATTGGGCCTGAGTATATAGATAGATAGATAGGCTACTCCTTGTGTGGTGGATTACCTTAAACAGAGAGAGAGAGAGAGTGATTTGCTAGTGTTGTTGCAGTACAATGGGGGCAACATGAATGAGCAATGCTATAGGGCATCCTACATCTGAAAGTGCACATTATTATTGTAGATGAAGGTATCCCTCCCACCACCCTTCTCTCTCTCTCTCTCTCTCTCTCTCTCTCTCTCTCTCTGCTCTCTATATATATATATATATATATATATATATATATATATATATATATATATATAAATGACCTAGAGCAGCTGGTCCAGCAACCCACCTGTATTCCGGACCGCCTCGGAGATCGGCCCAACATTCTTGACTTATTTCTGACTTCTAACCCTTCTTCTTATACTGTCAATCTTTTCTCTCCTTTGGGCTCCTCCGACCATAAACTTATCTCCGTCACCTGTCCTATCTCTTCAATACGGCCATCCAATCCTCCCAGCCGGCGGCGCTTGTGGCACTTTGGCGCTGCCAACTGGGAGGCTCTCCAGCAGTACTTCTTTGATTTCCTATGGAATGACTTCTGCTTCCTTGGCCGAGGACCCTCGGAGAGTGCTGAACGCATTACCGAGGTAATCCTCTCGGGCATGGAAGCGTACATTCCCAAAGCTGCTTGTCAGTACAGCTATTTCTTTAGTAATATAAGGGGACTTCACTCTAACATCAATTCTGTACACCAATTTCTTCAAGCAGAATCCCCTACTCTCCTTTTTTTGACAGAGACTCAAGTAACATCCACATCTGACACATCTAGATTTAATTTTCCAGGTTATCAACTGCTCCAAAATTTCAGACCTAAAGGTGGTGTATGTTGCTTCGCAATATCTGAAATTGCCCTGGAGGAGGTTACTAGTTTCAATTGTCCCTATTTTGATTATTCTATATACAAATTAATTTCTGCTGGTAAATTTAAATACATATGTTGCATCTACCGTTCCCCAAATACTCCTCCAGAGCAAAGTCTTTTTGATTCTCTGTCCTCACAACTCAGTGTCCTCAACTTAAATGCTTCTTCTGAAATCACTGTGTTGGGTGATTTTAATGTCCATAATGTTGAATGGCTCACTCATTCAGCCAGGACTGATGATGCTGGTCTTGAATGTGAGCTATTTGCAGACTCATTTAATCTCATTCAACTAGTCAACCAACCCACCCGTGTACCAGATAATCCTAATCATAATTCCCACCTACTGGACTTATTTTTAACAACCAATTCAGAAAATTATGATGTTACAGTGAGGTCCCCACTTGGATCTTCTGATCACTGTCTGATACAGGCCACCTGTGTATCACCTACCACACCTTCCCACTCTGAACCTGTTTTGGTGACTAAATGGCATTACGATAGGGCAGACTGGGAGGGTCTTCAAGGTTTCTTTATTGATATTCCCTGGACCTCTTTCTTTTCTAATGAGCCTTGAGCCACATACAAGATTTTGTAAAAATTGGAATGGAAACTTTTATTCCTCATCAAAAGTACAGTAAAAGATCTAATTCACCTAAATGGTTTGACCATAATTGTGCTGGAGTAACTGAACAAAAAGCAATAGCCTACAATGCATACACAAGATCAAAAATACATGAAGCCTTTAATTACTTTAGAAACATCAGAAATCATGCCAAAACTGTATTAAACCTAACTAAATCAAACTTTCTCCATAAGCAGGCAAATAAACTTCTAAATAATCCAAATGATAACAAAATATTTTGGTCTACTCTTAACTCATTCAAATCCAACTTCACTACTGCTTCATCCATTCCACCATTAAAATCTCCGACTGGCAATCTTGTAAGTGACCCACGAGGTAAAGCTAACCTTCTTGCAGATATTTTCTCCACCAACTCAACCTTAGATGAAATAAATCAAGATGTCCCTGTACTTAATTTTAATTCACCTGAAATTCCCTCACTTAAGATCCACACCAGACATGTCAAAACTATTTTGCAGAATCTCTCAGTAGATAAGGCTCCTGGTCCAGATGAAATTCCTCCAATAGTACTTAAGAATTGCTCCTTGGTGCTCGCTCCTGTATTGCAAAATTTTTCCGTCTGTGTACTCATACCTCATGCTTCCCAGTACCCTGGAAAGAAGCAAACATCCATCCAGTTCCTAAAAAAGGTGCCTCTTCAGATCCATCAAACTACAGACCAATAGCTATAACTTCCACTCTTGGCAAAGTTTTTGAAATTATATTAAATAATCACATAATTAAGCATCTGGAGAATAATAAATTAATCAGTGATAGGCAATATGGTTTTAGACGATGTCGATCAACTGCAGACATTCTTTGCCTTCTTACGCATCAAATCAACCAAGCTACAGACCAACATGGTGAAACACATACAATAGCACTGGATATATCAAAGGCATTTGATAGAGTCTGGCATCAATCCTTATTGTCGAAGATGTCACACTACGGCCTTGCATCATTAGTTCCACTAATTTCTTCTTATCTTCATAACAGAAAAATATGTGTAATGGTAGATGGCCTTTATTCTCAATTTCACTCAATAAATGCTGGTGTTCCCCAGGGATCAGTTTTGGCCCCAACTCTGTTCCTCATTCATATCAATGATCTCATATCTACCACTCATAATCCAATACATTCCTACGCAGATGACTCAACACTCCACAGTTCCTTCACATTTACCAATTCTTTCACCCAACCCGATCTTATAAATTCAAAAATAAACACTGCAATTTCTCTGAACCAGGACCTTTCTAGAATTAATGAATGGGGACAAGAGAATCTAGTTTCCTTTAATGCACAGAAAACCAAGTACATTCAATTTTCTAACCGACAGAATCTCACTGACTCCCATATTTTTTAATGATGTAAATATTCCCACTTCCCCTAGTATTGACATTCTCGGTGTAACATTAACTACTAACTTGAGCTGGACACATTATGTTAGAAGCATTGCTAAGAATGCCTCTAAAAAACTGGGACTCCTGTACAGAGTTCGAGAATTCTTCACTGACGAGCAGTTGGCCGTAATATATAAAAGTCATGTGCGCTCTCAGATGGATTACTGTTCACCTCTGTGGGGTGGAAGTGGAGTGGTTGCATTGAGGCAGTTGGACAAAATTCAAAATAAAGCTATTAGATTAATCAATAACCCTGCAATCACACAGGACCTTCCTACATTAGCCATACGAAGAAACGTTGCATCCCTTGCATTATTCTACAGATATTTTCACAGCAATTGTTCCGAGGAACTTGCTTCAATTGTGCCGCCTCTCCACATCTTTCCCCGTAGAACTAGGGCAGCTGAGAGCGCCCATGAATTTACACTTTCTCCTCCACAATGCAGAACTTCTGCTTATCAGAATTCATTTATCCCCAGAGCTACTACTCTTTGGAATTCACTTCCCTCGAATTGCTTTCCACAAACTTACAATCAACAAATGTTTAAATCCAGTTGTTACAAACATTTTATGAATGGAGGATGCCTTTAGGCACATGGATCTTTTTGTTTTATCTGTGTTTTTCCTTCCTCCGTTCATTGTCTCTTAAAAAAAAAAAAAAAAAAAATTTCTTTCTCTCAGTCTAATGTAAACAAAATTTTGGTTTACTCACGCTAGTTCTACTGCTGTCCGCAACAAGGAGGAAGCATTCAAACGGTACCGACGCCTTAAAACTCAAGAATCTCATTCTTCTTATGTTTCTGCCCAGAATCAAGCCAAATCTGTTCTTCGACTTGCCAAGCACTCTTTCATCAATAATAAATGCACTGAACTATCCAACTCTAGCTCTTCCCAAGCTTTCTGGGATCTAGCCAAAAACCTCTCCAACAACTGTTCTTCTTTGTCTTTCCCTCCCCTTTTCCACTCTGATGGCACAACCATCACTTATTCCTCTGACAAAGCTGAACTCTTTGCTCAAACTTTGGCCAGAAACTCCACCTTGGATGATTCCGGTGCTATTCCTCCCTCTCCACCCCCCTCTCTCCAACTTATGCCTAATATCCTAATTTCTTCTAAAGATGTACTTTCTACCCTCTCTGGGCTTAATACTAAGAAGGCGTACGGTCCGAACGGTGTTCCTCCTGTTGTACTTAAAAACTGTGCTTCCTTGCTGACCCCTGCCTAGGCAAACTATTTCGTTTCTGTCTCTCCTCTAACGTCTTTCCTACTTGCTGAAAGTTTGCTCTCATTCAACCTGTCCCAAAGAAGGGTGACCGCTCTCAACCCTCCAACTATCGTCCAATTGCTCTCATCTCTTGTATCTCTAAAGTTTTTGAAATTATTCTTGCTTCCAAATTTCTTAAGCATTTCTCTTCTCATAATCTGCTCTCAGATCGCCAGTATGGATTCCTTAAGGGTCGCTCTACTGGTGATCTTCTTTCATATCTTACTAACTCTTGGTCATCCAACTTTCGGGACTTCGGTGAGACTTTTTCTATTGCACTAGACATATCGAAAGCCTTCGATAGAGTCTGGCACAAATCTTTAATTTCCAAACTGCCCTCCTTCGGTTTCTGTCCCTCCATCTGTGCCTTTGTCTCTAATTTCCTTTCCGGCCGTTCCATAGCTGCGGTTGTGGACGGCCATCGCTTATTTCCTCATCCTATCAACTCCGGTGTTCCTCAGGGTTCTGTCTTATCTCCTATTCTCTTTTTAATTTTCATAATTGATCTTCTCAACTGTACTGTACATCCAGTCCCATCCATTCATATGCAGACGACTCTACTTTACACCACTCAATTATTTTTTCAGAACGCCCCAGCCAGCAATCCGTCAAAAGTAAACGTAATGAAGCCATAAAATGCTTATCTTCTGATCTAGCTACTATTTCCAATTGGGGTAGAGAAAACCTTGTTGCAATTAATGCTTCCAAAACTCAATTTATCCATCTTACTACCCGTCAGGAACCTCAAGAGGACTATCCCTTATTCTTCAACAATACAAAAATCAGCCCTTCATCTTCCCTCAATCTTCTGGATGTCTCTTTTTTCTTCTGCTTTCACTTGGAAAGACCATATTACCAGGTGTCGCTAAGGCAGCCTCCCAGAAGCTGGGTGTGCTCAACTGCCTCAAGGGGTTCCTTACCTCTGCACACCTTCTTGCTCTGTATAGGGGCACAGTGTGTCCTTGTATTGAGTATTGTTCACATGTGTGGGGAGGATCCTCTCACACCTTTTTCAATAGAGTTCACTTTTTCAATTTGTACAATCTCCGACCCGTGGTAATAATGTGCTTGACCTTGTACTCGCAACAAAAGAAGAATTAATAGAGAATTTGAATGTTGGTGATGAATTCAGTAACAGCGACCATCGTACGATAACTTTCCCTTTAAAGTTTACTAGTAACAAAACAAATAGCAGCATTGAGAAAGTCCCTAATTTCAAGAAAGCACATTTTCATAAACTTAAATCAAAGCTTAAAGAAACTGACTGGAGCTTTCTGACTAACAATAACGACATAAATACATCTTGGGAGTGTTTCACAACCACTTACCTGAAGGCAGTGCAAGACTGCATACCATCGAAAATACGGCGTCCAGGCCATAATGATAAGCCCAAATGGTGGAATAAAGATATTTCAGACTGTCTGCTTGCTAAAAAATTTGCTAATGATAGATTAAAATCCTCACAAAATGACAAAGAACGGGTAAAATTTGTAGAGCTACGACGCAAAGCCAAGAAGTTAATTAAGCAAAGTAAAAAGACCCTGGAGTTACCATGTTGCGAATCAAAGTAAAACAAACCCGAAAGAATTCTATAGTTATATCAGAAAGAAAAAAGTAGTTACTTCAACTGTTGGACCATTAGTCGATGAAAATGGAGAATACACCAAAGACGAAGTACAAATGAGTAATGCCCTCAATTCCTTCTTTGCATCAGTTTTTACAACCGAAGACCTCAGTGATATACCTACACCATCGCCGATTCAGATTGATAATTCAGATGTTCTAAGCAATATCACCGTTACAGAGAGAGAAGTATTGAATTGTTTAGATAAACTCAAGGTAAATAAAACGCCTGGACCTGATACAATCTCACCTAGAGTTCTAAAGGAAGCTAAGGATGAGCTCTCCAAACCACTGACATTGCTATTCAATGAATCCTTGCAGTCTGGGACTATGCCTGATCAGTGGAAGCTAGCCAACGTAACACCGATATTAAAAAAAGGCAGCAAATCTCTACCCAGTAACTATCGTCCAATTAGCTTAACTTCAATTGTATGTAAAATGCTAGAAACGGTCATAAGAGACAGACTCGTAAATCACTTAGAGGCAAATAACTTACTTAAAGATACTCAACACGGCTTTCGTAAAATACGTTCCTGTTTAACAAACCTCTTAGACTTCTTCCACGATATCCTCAACCTCTACGATGAGAGTAAAGCTGTAGATATTATATACATTGATTTTCAAAAGGCCTTTGACAAAGTTCCCCACAAACGTTTACTGCTAAAACTAAAAGCGCATGAAATACATGACGGTGTGTTCAAATGGATAGAAAATTAGCTCAGCGAGAGAAAGCAAAGAGTAGTCATAAACGGTAAGGCATCTAAATGGACCAATGTAAGTAGCGTGGTACCCCAGGGATCGGTACTAGGTCCAATTCTCTTTCTAATTTATATCAACGACATAGATGAGTGTCTCACCTGTACAATCTCAAAATTTGCTGACGATACAAAAATTGCAAATGAACAAGTTGACGATATGCAACACAATCTAGATAAATTGTCATGTTGGGCCCAAATTTGGCAAATGAGTTTCAATGCGGATAAATGTAAAGTACTACATATCGGATACCTAAATGAGAAAGCAAACTATTCGATGAATGGCACTCAGCTTAAGAATGTAAACAGAGAAACCGATCTGGGAGTAACAATATCGAGTAACCTAAAACCGAGTCAACAATGTTCAGAAGTTGTTAAGAAGGCAAACAAAATAATTGGCTTTATAGGCAGGTCATTTGAGCATAAATCCAAAGAAGTTATCCTAACCCTTTACAATTCCTTAGTCCGCCCTCTTCTGGAATACTGCGTTCAATCCTGGTGCCCTTATTACCAAAAAGATATAAACAAGCTAGAACGAGTTCAACGTAGAGTTACCAAAATGATACCTAGCCTAAAGAACAAACCATACGAAAGCGTCTTAGAGAATTAAATCTATTTCCTTTAACCCAGCGCAGATTAAGAGGTGACTTAATTCAAGTGTTCAAAATCATCAAAGGCATCGACAATATGAACTGTAGTAAGTAATTCACTATCGACCAATCTAATTACACGCGGGGAAACGGTTGCAAAATTATTGGTAAATCTTTTAACTCACACGAATCTAAGAATTTCTTCTTCAATCGAGTTGTCAACTTGTGGAATGGGCTTCCCCGAGACGTTATAGACTGCAGCACCGTTGATTCATTTAAACTCCTCTTAGACAAACATCTCTCATCAAACCCGCGACTTACTGCGTTTGTAAATTAATAACTTTATTTTATCCCCCCCTCAGTTACTAACCCATCTGTCCCCTACTAACTTCCTAATCCTGCCAAGGACATTAGTTCCAGCGCAGTAGTTCCCTTTCCAATGTTCCCTTACCCACTCTAAACCATTGTTTGGACACTTGATCCTCAGTGTTTTGGAGGACAAGCAGCCAGAAGGGTCACTAGATCTGTTGTTGCTTGATTTCCTTTGTACTCCCTTTGTACTCCTTTGTACCACACTCCTAGATAAAGTAGAAAGGAAAGACTTTCGTGTCATTAACTCCCGTCCACTCACCAACTTTCTGAAATCTCTCTCTCTTCGCCGCAATGTTGCATCTCTCTCGCTATTCTATCGCTACTACAATAATCACTGTTCCTCGGAGCTTTCCCAGTGTATACCACCTCCTCTACGTAGGGTACATAGTAGGGTACATAGTACCAGCCTTGTAACACAATCCCACCCCTACTCTGTGCAACTATCCAACCCAAGAGTGAAACGTTATTCTCAGACGTTCTTCTATTCATCTGCTGAGCTCTGGAACTCTCTCCCAGAATCAGTCTTTCCCTCTTCCTATGACTTCAATTGCTTCAAACTCTGTGTGTCCAGGTATTTTAGCTCGAACGTCCCTTGATTTCGGCCCTGTTACTATTTGAAATCTGGGGGAGGCACTCGCTGCAGGCAGTTATGCCTTTTGTCTCCCTCATTCACATAGAAAAAAAAAATGTATATATATATATACCGGTATATATATATATATCATATTATATAATATTATATACATATACTGTATATAATTGTACCAGTAAATGGTCAAATACGAGTATATGTCTTAGAATACTTGGTCAGTCTTGCCTTGAATTAACTGAAGCCATTATTTTTATCATTACTGGTATTATTATTATTATTACTATTATTATTGTTATTAATATAATTAGTATTATATTCATATATCTTTTACCACTTATATTGTTGTTATTAACCGGCATCAACATCGTAAGAGATATGTAGTACCATAAGTGTGCATAAAACATCAACTGCGTAGTATATTATACGCAATAGAATTCGTACTCAATTTCATACATTTTGGGGTTCACCCTGATCCGCGTAGATGGTTTGGTGGGTGCTGCCACATGCATAGATGATACCTACAGCGTGTCTAGAGCAGAGGATAGGTATAGGGATCTATTTGGTAACACTGCGATCCCAGATTGCATGCCTATTCTCAGGTAGGGGGGTCGTGGTTTTGTGGTGAAGTTGGCTGGTCTGGTAGACGTTGCCATATATCTGTATGATCGCCCACACTCACTACTACTAGATAATTGACCTAGTGACATCCAGTGAGACGAGCAGGGAGGTTTTAGGAAGGGAAGAGGATGTGTAGATCAGATTTTTACCCTGAATTGTGTTGTGGAGAAGTATCTGGAGAAGAAACAAAAGCTGAATGTTGCCTTTATGGACTTGGAGAAGGCCTATGACAGAGTGGATAGAGAAGGTTTGTGGAAAGTACTTAAAATATACGGAGTAGAGGGCAAGTTGCTGAAAGCAGTGAAGAGCATGTATGAGGGTGCAAAGGTGGCAGTACGTGTGGAGAGTGAGCAGAGCGAGTTCTTTGACCTGAATGTTGGTTTGAAACAGGGGTGTGTGATGTCCCCGTGGTTGTTTACTGTATATATGGATGGAGTCATGAAAGAAATACTATCAAGAGCAGTGGATGTTGGTGTATCGCTGAAAAGGGAGGGAATTGAGTGGAAGCTACCTATACTGCTGTTTGCGGATGATACAGTTCTGATGAGTGATAATGAATGGGAGTTGCAGGGTCTGGTAAATGAGTTTGGAACAGTGTGCGAAAAACGGAATTTGAAGGTAAATACAGGGAAGAGCAAGGTTATGGTCTTCGAAAGGGATGAAGTCACAGAGTGTGAGGTGAAGCTGAACGGTCAGGCTATGGAGATCGTCAACTGTTTTAAGTATCTGGGCAGTGTGTTGAGTAAAGATGGGACTATGGATGAAGAAGTGCGGGAGAGGGTACAACAGGGGAAGAGGGTTGTAGGAACGCTAAAAGCAGTAACAAGAAATAGGGTGGTCAGTATGGAAGTGAAGAAGTCCTTGCATGACAGTGTGGTAATCCCGACATTGATTTACGGAAGCGAAGCATGGACGTTGGTTGAGAGACTCAGACCAAGAGTAAGAGCAGTGGAAATTAATTACTTAAGGAGTGCGTGCGGAGTTACATGGAGGGATAGACAGACTAATGAGGAAGTAAGAAGGAGGTGTGGCGTGGAGGTAGATGTGCTGGAAAGTGTGAAAAGGAACAACTTGAGATGGTTCGGCCATATGGAACGTATGGAAAGCAAGAGAATGACTAAGAGGGTGTACGAGAGCGAGGTGGAGGGAGAGAGAGAGGGAGAGATAGACCGAATGAGAGGTGGAAGGATGGAGTGAGGAAGTACATGAACGAAGGCAGTGCTGGTTGGGGGGAGGGGCGTCGACTGACTGGGGACAGAGGTGCATGGGGGCGATTCGTTCGTGGCCACACCTTCGGGGATAACGGCGTCAGGCAATAGATAGATAGAATAGACATCCATGACAACACTGCACCGCGCACACAAGCACTCATAGGACTAATACAACATGATATTCATTATATCCATAGCTTCAAGAGTGCAAACATGTCGCACGCGCCGACGAGAACCTCGACCTCTTTGTTTTTGAGCCGAAAACCGGGATTATCCGACATGGATAGTAAGTATGACAGTCTTGTGGATAAAAACAATTTCCCGAAATGGTAGCCGACGATGGACATAGACTCTGGTGATGATGAATTCCCGGGGCCATCATTGGTACTATTTGAGGGCAAAGTACACTACAGGGTATCAGAGGGCTCTGAGGACTCTAACGATGAAGCCCCTAGGAGTTCTAGAGTTTCATCAAGGGCATCATGCCTATACTCGTCATCCATGATGAAAAAGAGAAAGGAGGAGTGGAATCAGACTGATAGACATGGAAAATGAGTGTGGCTAGGGTCATTGCACTCGACAATGACCATAACAAGGATTAGGACAATACAAAGCACTATCTGTGAGGGAAATTAGTGATAACTTGTGTTCAGCACCAGACTCTCTGGCAAGTGCTGGTGCGCCCGGCCCTGTGCGCAAGCAACGTTTTAGAACAAGTACATTAGTTTTATGCATGGTGATGTCATACAAGCTGTGAGGAGATTGTAGGCACCAATCGATCAGGGCTAGACCCAGGTGAGGTTATAGGCATGTGATAAAGAGTCGCTGGAACTCCTGTTTCATTTGCTTGGCCTCTCTTACTGATTTTCTTTGTGCCTCATTTACACTGAGAGCAATCCAGCTAGCTCTCACAAAGACCTCCTCCTCCTATCCACTTCACTACACTATACATGCACACCACACTTCATTCCTCCACACCAAAATTAAAACAAACAAAAAATTATGAATTCTAGCCCAGCCTCGGAGTCCCCAGGGGGGGGGGGGGGGACCATAAATGCCCCCACACCCGACCGACCATCCCCTGACGACCCCACACAATTACATGGACCTCGGCCTGTTACTCTTTATATTAATTTCTGCAACATTCGTGGACTTTCCTCTAACTTTCACTCTGTTGAGCACCATCTCTCCTCCTACAAACCTGATCTTCTCTTCCTCACCGAAACTCAGGTGTCTGTAGCAACATCCAGCAGCCCCTTCTCTGTATCCTCCTACTTTCTCTATCCTAGTTTCAAAGCCAAAGGCGGATGTTGTGCATATGTGCACAACAAACTCACTTGCTCTCGTGTTCCCGATTTCGACTCCTCTGAATTCTCAACTTTATGGCTCAAACTTTCCTGTCATTCTCTTATTAAATATTTCTGTGCTGTCTATCTTTCCCCTAACTCTACCAACTTTCCCAAATTCTTTGACTATCTAAACTCTACAGTGGAACACATTCTATCCATTTCTCCTTTCTCAGAAATCTCCATCTTAGGAGATTTCAACGTTCACCACCGCCAATGGCTCTCCTCTCACACTACTGATCCACCTGGTGAACAAGCCTACGTCTTTTCTATCCTAAATGACCTAGAGCAGTTAGTTCAGCAACCCACCCGTATCCCGGATCGCATCGGAGATCGGCCCAACATTCTTGACCTGTTTCTAACTTCTAACCCTTCTTCTTATACTGTCGATCATTTCTCTCCTTTGGGTTCCTCCGACCATAAACTTATCTCTGTCACCTGTCCTATCTCTCCAGTATGGCCACCCGATCATCCTAGCCGGCGGCGCTTGTGGCACTTTGGCGCTGCCGACTGGGAGGCTCTTCGGCAGTACTTCTTTGATTTCCCATGGAATTATTTCTGCTTCCGTGGCCGAGGACCCTCGGAGAGTGCTGAACGCATTACTGAGGTAATCCTATCGGGCATGGAAGCATAATTATATTCCATTCTCTTTCTCTCAGACTAATGCTAAAAAATCTTGGTTAACTCACGCCTGTTCTACTGCTGTCCGCAATAAGGAGGAAGCATTCAAACGGTACGGACGCCTTAAAACTCAAGACTCTCATTCTTCATATGTTTCTGCCCGGAATCAAGCCAAATCTGTTCTTCGACTTGCCAAACATTCTTTCATCAATAATAAATGCACTGAGCTATCCAACTCTAGCTCTTCCCAAGCTTTCTGGCATCTAGCCAAAAACCTCTCCAACAATTTCTCTTCTTCGTCTTTCCCTCCCCTTTCCCACTCTGATGGCACACCCATCACTTCTTCCTCTGACAAAGCTAAACTCTTCGCTCAAACTTTTGCTAGAAACTCCACCTTGGATGATTCCGGTGCTATTCCTCCTTCTCCGCCCTCCTCTCTCTTACTTATGCCTAATATCCTAATCTCTTCTAAAGATGTACTTTCTACCCTCTCTGGGCTTAACACTAATAAGGCGTACGGTCCGGACAGTGTTCCTCCTGTTGTTCTCAAAAACTGTCCTTCCGTGCTGACTCCCTGCCTAGGCAAACTCTTTCGTCTCTGTCTATCCTCTAACGTCTTCCCTTCATGCTGGAAGTTTGCTCACATTCAACCTGTCCCAAAGAAGGGTGACCGCTCTCAACCCTCCAACTATCGTCCAATTGCTCTCATTTCTTGTCTTTCTAAAGTTTTTGAAACTATTCTTGCTTCCAATTTCTTAAGCATTTCTCTTCTCATAATCTGCTCTCAGATCGCCAGTATGGCATCCTTAACTGTCACTCTACTGGTGATCTTCTTTCATATCTTACTAACTCTTGGTCATCCTCCTTTCGGGACTTCGGTGAGACTTTTTCTATTGCACTAGACATATCGAAAGCCTTCGATAGAGTCTGGCATAAATCTTTAATTTCTAAACTACCCTCCTTCGGTTTCTATCCCTCCATCTGTGCCTTTGTCTCTAATTTCCTTTCCGGCCGTTCCATAGCCGCGGTTGTGGACGGCCATTGTTCACTTCCTCACCCTATAAACTCCGGTGTTCCTCAGGGTTCTGTCCTATCTCCTATTCTCTTTCTAATTTTTATAAATGATCTCCTTAACTGTACCTTAATTCCCATCCATTCATACGCAGACGTCTCAACCTTACACTACTCCATTACTTTTTCAGAACGCCCCAGCCAGCAATCCCTCAACGACAAACGTAATGAAGCCATAGAACTCTTAAATTCTGATCTAAATACTATTTCCAATTGGGGCAGAGAAAACCTTGTTAACTTTAATGCTTCCAAAATCAAATTTCTCCATCTATCTACCCGTCAGGATCTCCCAGCGGACTATCCCTTATTCTTCAACAATACAAAAATCAACCCTTCATCTTCTCTCAATATTCTTGGTGGCTCTTTTTCTTCTGCTCTCATTTGGAAGGACCATATTACCAGTCTTGCTAAGGCAGCCTCCCAGAAGCTGGGTGTGCTCAACCACCTTAGGGGGTTATTTTCCCCTGCACAGCTTCTTGCTCTGTACAGGGGCATAGTGCGCCCTTGTATTGAGTATTGTTCACATGTGTGGGGAGGTTCCTCTCACACCACTCTCCTAGACAAGGTTGAAAGGAAGGCCTTTCGTATCATTAACTCCCGTCCACTCACCAACTCTCTGCAATCTCTCTCTCTCCGCCGCAATGTTGCATCTCTCTCGCTATTCTATCGCTACTATAATAATCAGTGTTCCTCAGAGCTATCCCAGTGCATACCACCTCCTTTACGTAGGGCACGTGGTACCCGTCTTGCAACTCAATCTCACCCCTACTCTGTGCAACTCTCCAACCCAAGAGTGAAACGTTACTCTCAAACTTTCTTCTACTCAACAGCTGAGCTCTGGAACTCTCTCCTAGAATCAGTCTTTCCCGCTTCCTATGACTTAAATTGCTTGGACAATGTGTGTCCAGGCATTTTGGCTCGAACGTCCCTTGATTTTGGCCGTGTCACTCTTTCAACTATGGGGGAGGCACTCGCTATAGGCAGTTATGCCTTTTGCCTCCCTCAATCACATAGAAAAAAAAAAATAGTAGTAAGAAGTAGTAGTAAGTAATAGGTAGTAGTAGTAGTAGTAGTAGTAGTAGTAGTAGTAGTAGTAGTAGTAGTACCCAAATTTTGCAGGTGGAAATGATGATGAAATGTCAAACAATAAATAGTCTCAAGAAGCACAATGGGAGCCGGAAACATAAAGTAAGGTAGCCCAGGAAAGACCCGCAGGAAAAAATGGCAGAGGAGGACACCTTTTTTGGAAAGCACTATGGGGAGAGGAGGTTAAAACTTGAACAGATGCAGCATAGCATACTCAGAAATTGTAGACTGATCTTCACACAACATATTGTAGCCACCTAAATGTGTAGTCACCACACAGATTTTAAAAGAGACGACCATGCTAATTTATATTTATGTCCATGATACACCTTTAACCCGGTATATTCTCAAAATATATTTAAGCACATTTTCCACATCTCTTCTGGCAAAGAACTCACTATATGAGTTTAAACAAGGTGAAAACATGAAGGTGCTAACTGAAAGAGCTGACCTATGGGGTGATATAAAAATATATGGGTTATTCAATGAAACCAGGGCATTGCAAGAGAGACAGGACAGGTGGCTCAGTGGCTGCTCAAAAGAGAGAACACTGAGAATGAGGGCAGTTGTGCTAAGAAGAATCATCAGAATAAATGTGGTGAAAGATGATGTGCGGTCCGCAGCCGGAAATTTCTAAGTGTGTACTGACAATCAAGCTGGGGGAGAGGCATTATTTCATGAGAAGTTTATGAGCAGGAAGAATGTGGAGTTGTGATTCTAGTGTATTCATCAAATGCCTTTAACTCCAACAGAAAGGCAGCAATACATAACATCAAGGTAAAATGCCCCAGCTTTGTTATGTACTGTAGAGAACACCTATAAACAGCTTGCAGATCCCTTCATAGTAAACAACCAGAGCACACAACGTGAAATGGCACTGGAATCAATGGAAGAAACCACACAAGGTGACCCTGTATCAATGGCAATGTACTTAATGTCTCTCAGTGTTGCAAACTTTAACAAGATATGATGCAACACAAGTCAAGCAGGTGGCCTATGCAGTTGATCTCACTGGAGTGGGAAAAATCACTGATTTCAAGCAGTGGTGGGATCAAGTATCAAGAGAAGGCCCTGAAATAGGATAACATCATAATGCCAGTAAGTCTATACTAACTTTCAAACCGGAAGATTAGGACAATGTAGTAGAAGCTTTCCAGGATAGTGAAGTGGTTGTAACAAAAGATGGACTGTGTCATCTTGGGGCAGTAATCGGCACAGAAGATTTCAAGAAGCAGTACATAGTGGAAGAGGTCAGAGTGGGTAACAGGAATTGAACAAGTTGCCAATATTGAAAAACGGAACCATAAGCTGCTTATTCGTCATTCACACATGGGGTAAACATTGCTGGATCTTCTTGATGCATACTATTCCAAACACAAGTTCATTACTTCATCCGCTAGAAGGTTTCATCAGGGACAAACTCATTCCAGTGTGGGTAAAGTCCCACACACAAGTGTTGCAGAGCGGGATTTGCTCGCACCTCCATCAAGGTTGGGGGGGGCTTGGAATCATCAATCGGGTGAGGAGAGTGACAACAGAACACCAGAACTCAGTCAAGATAACAGGATTCCTCACTGAACGCATTGTAGCACAAGATTCTGAAAGTGAAGTAGACCAGACAGAGACTTATGACAACAGAATGACCATCACACCAGAGAGGCATAATTCACAAAAATATTACCTGGTATAACTGCAGTGCATTTCTCCAAGACTAATATACAAAATCCATATAGCACAAGAAATGGGCGCTTCAAATTGGCTAACAACACTACCCATCAAGGCAATAGGCTTCAACCTCAACAAACAAGAATTTATTGATGTCATTGCACTGAGGTATGTTTGGCCGATTGAATGACTGCCCAAACAATGCATATGTGAAGTCAATAACGATGCAGACTATTCTATAGCATGTAAGAAGAAAGGGTTCATAATCATCAGGCACAATGAAGTGAGAGAAGTAACGGAGAACATGCTAAGGGAGGTGTGCCATGGTGTGGCGTTTGAACCATTAATCATCACCTTCGACGGAGAGATCTTGCAGCACAGGATGGCCAACACATCAACTGAAGCACGGGTGGACGTCAGTACAAGAGGTTTCCGGACAAGAGAACAGCGAGCATTCTTCGACATAAGAATATTCGACCCAATGGCCACTACCTACAGTGAGCTGTCTCTGGAGTCTGTACACAAGAGGAACAAACAAGAGAAGGTAAGGGTGTATGGGAAAAAGATCCTACATATTCAACAAGGCATCTTTATCCCATTAGTCTTCATAGTCTCCACATATGGAGGGATGGGACCCAGGGTTCAGTGCTCTATTCTAAGCAAGCAGAGATCATCGCATAACTATCTTTCTTATTGCTCAGTTCAGCCCTGCTATGTCTAAGGTGAACAATGCTGTCTGCACCAAAACAAATGACAGTAACAGACATGAACTATAAGGCCACAGTGGCAATGAGTCGCATCAGGAAGCCACTGGATTGAGGTTGTATGGTATAGAGTAGCAGTATAGTAGAGTAAAAGGATTAGATTAGTGTTCATCCATCTCTCCACATATGCAAACCATCCAAGCCTACTAGTAAGCATCTCGTCACTGTTACTCTTGACTTCTAACCATCTCCTCAGCTTTTCACTAGATCAATCATCAAAGGATAATGTCGATCAGTTGGAAGAAAAGTATTCTAACCAGAATTCAAACCCACTCACTCCAGGTATTTTTGAAAGAGTTGGACACCATATCCACTCGACATTCATCCGCACCTGGTCGAGTGGATACGGTGCCCAGCTCTCCCAAAAATACCTGGAGTGAGTCGGTTCGAAACTTCGAATCCTGGTCTGGATACTTCTCCCACTTCCAGTTTGGCCACATACATTCATCTCACCATTCTCATCTTGTTACATTCCATTCTGTTGATATCATTTACCTTGACAGGCTACGTTTATGAAGCACATGTAATTGCGCTTCTAGCACATGAAGCATACACCTTGCTCTTCAAGGAATGAGGCAGTCTTTTCATAGTAAGTAGTGCCAACAGTTTTCTGAACTTTTCCCAGCCGCATCTACTTCTGGCAATAGTGGCCTCCTTGGCCCCACCACCAGTAGAGAAGGCATCTCCCAAGTAGCAAAACCTGTCCACCATCTCCAGTGCCTCATTGCCAAAGTTGACACTCTTGAGCCAGTAGTCATTGAACACAAGCTCACCTTCGCATACTATACATATACATTTCTCTACTTCAGACTTCTTTCTCGTTATAGGTCCATCTTTTCAAGTGCAGCGCTTCAGCCAGTAGTGGCAGACCTTTTTCGGTGTTATCTTTATCTTACACTTTCCGTTATTTGTGGTACTGCCATCTCTATTAGAATGAAGTCCTGAATACCTGGTAAGGTCTGTGTGGTCCGTGTTTTTATGTTAAGTTTATGCAAGTACTTTACTGTATATAGATTATACTCCTAGTATCGTAATTAATTTGTAGCAAAGAAGATGTACAGCCGCATTCGAAGTTGCTGTAATGATGAAGTGGATACACTTTTTAAAATCATGTGATTTTTTTTTTATTATTCTATTCTGTCTTTTCAGCTATGGAGGGAACTCTATAAAACAAAGTTACAAAATTACATTCACCTGTTCACTCCCACTGGTCCTATTTAAACCGAATGAAATCATGCTATATTGACCAGAAATTAATCTAACTGAAGTTATCTGTTTGAAAGGAATACCATAAAACAATCTCTTTCATTTAGGTGGTGGTCTTTTGCAAATAAGATGTCAAGGAAAAGCCAAACAACGTTACGGGAAAATCAAGTCCGATACTGGCTTAGTAGTGACTGTTTTATTTGCAATAAAAGTTGGTTGATATAGGATTGATAACAACATGCATATGCAGAAGTCCAATTGGTAAACGCAGTTAATAAAATAACCATCATCAAAAGTATAAAGGTTAGATTAATAAATCCATCACAAAGATTTACGATAGTTAATTGTCTGTGTCCCGTGAGCAGGCTATTTTCAGAGTTTTTATTTTTTTATTTTTCAGTTCGCTCTAACTCTGTGAACAAAATGGATTTCAATGAAAGAATTGTGTAGTAGGTTTCTGTCGGGACATCATATTTGTTATGAATAGACACCACAACCTTGGTCCTAGCTTGCCCATAGCGTTCACAGTCACGTGAAAAAGTGGAGAAGTTTTGGGCATTTTCAAATGCCCAATGAGCAGGCATTTTCATGATTGTTCGCATTATTTAACTCGCTCTTACTCTGTGAAGCAAAGTGTGACGGGGAAAAAACAATTGTAAGAAAGCTTATATTCTGGGCTGTACGGAGACACCAACATCTCATTCCCAGCTGGTCTGTGGCCTTCACAGCAACTAGCGAAAGTAGCGGTATATTAGATGCGGGAGTCCAGTTGATGACAATAGTTTCCGAGATAGCTTGGAAAATAACTGTGGATATGTGGAAGCCCGTAGGAAATTACAATTAGATAATATTACCTTCAATCCTATTGATCTCAATATTGTACATGACATGCAGCCTTTACAAAATGTAGATCCAGACACAAATTACTTCAATAGTGTTGATTGGGAAAATGTTAGGTCTGATTATTATACGGAGGATAGTTTTAATGATAAATGTAGAAGAGAGATTGTCAACTCACAAATATTTTCAATAATTCACTTGAATATACGTAGTGTTCCAAGGAATCTTCAAAGCTTCGAGATATCATACATATTTAAAAAATGTGTGTATACAACTTTATATAATAGGTTTAACAGAAACTTGGATAACGGAATCTAGTCACAATAGGTCAACACTTGTAGATTATAATGTACCTGAAAATATTAGACAAAAAAACTAAAAATGTGGAGGAGTTTCACTTTATATACAAAATCATCTCTCTTCTACTATTTAACACTCTTTAAGCATAATGAATGATAATATTGAGTCTTTGTTTGTAGATACAATAGAAGAATACTATAGTTGGTGTCATATATCGACCACCTAATGCATGCATAGAATCATTTTTAAATTCTCTGAATGAAACATTGTGTTACGACCGGCACAACGAAATAAACAAGGGCACTTAATATTGGACTACAAGATAGGCTAGATCTGCAACAACGGTACGCTAATTCCAAACCCTCGAACTATTAACCCGTGGAGCCCCCGCTGAGCTATTTTATGTACCGGGGTTTCAAAAATGGTTTTTATTCAAAAAAGGTTTTCCATTGAAGGAAAAACCCACGAAAAACAGTAGGAATGACGCTTAAAAAAACCACAAAAGCTAAAGTTTACGAGATTGGTCAGGCCTAAAGAGCCCCCGAAAACAGGTGTTTATCCCTGATGGTAAAAACAGAGTTTTCGAATGGCCCGGTTTCAACCCTTATGACGAGTTATTTTACAAAACCGAGCAACGAGAGTTGCGTGGTAATCGGTACTTTCCCATACAAATTAGGGTGAGCGAGGAGATGGGATTAATAGGTTCGCCGCGGGGGTCTGGCGCTGTCATACGCCGACGTGTCAGACTTAAAACCCCCTCCAGAAATCTACTGGATAACGGGTATCAATTAACTGGGTTAAGTGTACTTCTACAAAGGCTTTCCGGTGACGGCAAAGCCTACTCACAACAAGAGTAATTACGTTAATAAAAAGCTCTCAAGTAATAACAATGCTTAAATAAACTATGACAAGATTTAATAAAAGGTTATATGCTTACGTTAACTTTAGTGTGAGTCTGAACTCAACACTAAACTCTTCAATGCTCTATGAAAACACTTGAAGTCTAGTCCTACAGCAAACAGATATGGAATCTTCTGAAAACGTCTGATGCTCTAAGATGCTCGTCGAATATAGAACAGAAGTAATGCAGGGGCAGGACACCAAAGCGTGTATCTTAAATACACCTAAAAGTAGGTAATAACAGTAGCTCAAAAACAGTACTTCCTTAGCCAAAGTAACAGCCATACTGGGTTGTGCCCTATGCATCAGCCTAGGCAGAAACAATACGTGAATAATTGCTAAAACATATGCAGTTAAAGTTAATAAACAAAATGTTTGTCTTTCTTACTAATAAAGTCTAGCAGCGGTATAAAGGTACAGGGAGCCTAGGCAGAGCTCAAGCATGCTCACAGCCTACTGTCTCCCCTGAACAGATTTCCCTTATCTTACGTTAACCTCTCCGCGGCGCACAGGGGGTTTTCTACAGGGTAAGACTGTGCGCACCTATGATGATTTTGGGACCTATTGCCAATTTCGATAAAAAGTACATCATCGTGTAGGGAATGTTTGCGTGCATCGGCCCATATATATTTGACCCCCCAAAAAATGTCTGGGGGGGGTAGGGGAACGGTAGGTAGTTGAAAAATGTGGAGCGAATGGCACCGCGCGGCTAGATTGTCATCGAGCGGCGAGATTTCCCTGCCGAATTTTTACGCGCGCAGGGGATAGAAGGAGAGGGAGGAGGGGGTGGGTTACCGCGTATTATCACGTATATCTCCTTTTTGAGCCCTTTTAGGCTATGTAGAGTATGTATACGTGTGTAGGGCACCCATATAACAATGAATATGCCTCATAGTGACCAAAAATTGTAATATATAAGGGAATTATAAGAGAATTTTTAGGCGGGAATGAAGATGTGTTGGAGGTTTGGCGGCAATTTATGAGCTGAGAGTGTGGTTTACGCCATACATATCACGTATATCTTGTACGTAGAGCACTGTCATGCTATAATACAGACTTGTACATATGTATACGTGCCATATATCAAAATATATACCGCATATAGACCAATTCATGCGATATTTACGCACATTATCAATGAGTTTCTATGCGTGAACCAAGGTGTGAGTGAGTTGTGGTGGGAATGAAAGGGGGAGAGGGTGTGTTACGCCATAAATATCACGTAAATCTTGTATTTAGAGCACTGTCATGCTATAATACAGACTTGTACGTATGTATACGTGCCATATATCAAAATATATACCGCATATAGACCAATTCATGCGATATTTACGCACATTATCAATGAGTTTCTATGCGTGAACCAAGGTGTGAGTGAGTTGTGGTGGGAATGAAAGGGGGAGAGGGTGTGTTACGCCATAAATATCACGTAAATCTTGTATTTAGAGCACTCTCATGCTATAATAAAGACGTGTACATATGTAGGCGTCCCATATAACAAGGAATATACCGCATATAGCCCAATTGATGCGATATTTACGCAAATTGTGAATGTGTTTCTAGCAGACGGAAGCCTGAAAGGGTGGGTTGGGGGTGGGGTGGTGGGAGGGAGGCATGCAGGGGTGCAGTGAGTGAGTGAGTGAGTCGTGGAGAGATGGAAGTCAGGCAGATCTCTAGATAGATAACCAGCTTTGTGATAATTGTGGAGGCGCCCCAGGCGTATTGATGTTTGGTATTTTGAACCTTATGTCTACCAGATGGCTGGTGTTCGTTGCCATCAACAGGTCTACAATAACATGAGTCAGGAATGGAGAGAGAGAGAGAGAAACTGAGACATGCGTATGTCGTACGTATAAATGGACTTCAGAAGTGCATTTTTATGCAAGCAGACATTGCATTTTAGACACATGTGAAGTACCACAGAAACATGTAGGCCATTGACTGTAAATAAAGTACTATATTATAGACCACCAGCGACGGTGGTCAGTAAACACAGGCAGATTACCTTTTGTGATAGAGGGCTAAATATAGAATGGTGTCTCCTTACACTTGCGAAAGGGTAGATTGCCACCAGAGAAACGTTTACTTATTTATTTCGAAGTAATATGCAATCTAAATGTATATTCGAGACCTACTGCAATTATTTGTTGTGGTTGAGCAATTTTCGACACCCACACAGTTATTATTCATTTTTATTTACAATATTATACAATACAAATGTATTTGTGAAGAGTATTTTATCCATTATTGTATTTATACCAATTTTGTTCCCAGACAGAGCTGCTGTAGCTGGAGCATCAAGGAGCGGCAAGGGTCACCTCGTGACCGCTTGACCGTGTGAAAATGAGTGGAGTCACACTGAGAGGGGCAATTTTGCTGAGTGTTTGGGCAATTTTTGACAGACTAAAGTTATATAATTACTAATTGTTGACAGAGACAAACTTTTATAAACCTTGGCATGATAAATTGATAATCCCATCAATTTACAAACGTAAATTGGTGGGATAATTCATTTTTTTTTTGTATATTGTCATTTCGATTGTAGACACGAAGTTTTGAGTGATATTTGGTATGAGCTCCTGTGGCATGGTTGGTAAGGTCGCGGACTGGAAAACTCAAAGTGTCGTAGGGTAGTGGGATCGAATCCAGGAAGGTTTTATATTGTCTAGAAATTTTTTGATAAATTTTTTTTTTTACAAGATCATGCCATTGTATTCAAACAATATGAAATATTCATAGAATATATCATATTGTAAGAATACAATGACATGACCTTGTATTTTTTTTGTTTTTATTATCTTAGTAGGTTTGACAGGATTTATTGAAACATATTTATTTTTGTACAATTCATTTGAGGTAAGAAAATAATTATATACACATTACTTTGGCTAATAACAAACATATTGATATACTAAAAAAATAAGGCATATTACATGTAAATCTTTGAAACTTATAAACTAAATAATGAAACATACAATTATATAATGTAAAAGCTATATCACAGGGACATCTTTGGAACTTATACATTATATAATATATATGTTACATTATGAGGTAGCGTGATCAATTAGGTCAGGTCAGGTAAGGTAGGGCGCGAGTCCAGGGCAGGGCAGGGCAGGGGGCGAGTCCAGGGCAGGGCAGGTGGCGAGTCCAGGGCAGGGCACGGGGCGAGTCCAGGGCAGGGCAGGGCAGGGGCCGACACTCAGTAGTTCTTGAAGGTGTGGTAGTCCCTGAAGCAGTCACCCAGGCAGAGTGGAACTTTGCACTCGGCGCACATTGAGGTGACTCTTTTCGTGACATGGGGTTTCCTGACACTGGAGCTGCAGACGGTGCACTGCGCCTGCCTGTGGCGAGTGCCAAGCATCTCAGTGTTGATGGGGTAGTGTCTTTCGACACCCAGCTGGATGCGGTCAGGAACGTGATCCCCACGCCATGCCGTACGTCTGTGAGTGGTGGTGCCATACTTCTCCAGGAGTTGGTAGGAGACGTTGTACACGAACTCCCGGAATTTCAGCTTCTGGTTTGGGGCCATATCTTTTTCACCAACCACAAGTTGTAGGCGTTCAGCATCGTTATGTCAACTAGGTGGAGGAAGAGCTTGTGATACCACTTCACAGTCTTCCTCAGACACTCAACGCCTGACAGCTGACAGTCAGACTTGTCCACCAGGCGCATGTTTTTTGTGTAGTCCACTACCATGTCGGGCTTGTAGATTGTCTTCCTGGTTCGGTAGTGGATTTTGCCAGAATCCACCTGGGCACCTGTGTGGACGGTGGAAAGCAGGTGGACGTCTCGCTTATCCTTCCACTTCAGGGCTATCAGTTTCCCACACTTCTCGAGCTGCTTGTATTTCTGCCCCTTTCGTCGCCTTCTTCGCACATGCCTCTCGCGGTGTTCCTGGGCCAGGTCGTCTTCTGAAGGTGTGTCACTGGAGGAGGCATCTGTGAGAGGAATGACATCACCTGTGAACTTTGGCATAA
Source organism: Paralithodes platypus (assembly GCA_032716605.1). NCBI lineage: Eukaryota > Metazoa > Arthropoda > Malacostraca > Decapoda > Lithodidae > Paralithodes > Paralithodes platypus. The sequence continues at coordinate 60,946,453 of CM064486.1, forward strand.
ACTTTCTTGTCTTTCTGACAGTCCCACATGACCCCGTTTGGTTGTCATAAAGAAACTGGCAGAGAGCAGGAGAAGTATACCAGTTGTCAGTGTAGATGATGTGGCCTTTGCCCAGGTAAGGTGCCAACATTTTCCTGACGATGGCACCTGACATGCCCATGGGGTCATTGGCAGCGGCTTTCGGTACGTCAATGTCAGTTCCTGTATACACGATCATGTCAAGCACTATTCCAGTTTCACAGTCGCACAACACGAAGAGCTTGATTCCGAACCTATGCCTCTTCAAGGGGATATACTGCTTGAAAACAAGACGTCCTTTGAAGAGCACGAGCGACTCATCAATCACCAAATTGAGGAAGGGGTAAAAGTATTTCCTATACCTCTCCAACAACATGGTGAACACATCCCGAACTTTCCATATCCTGTCAATCCTGTTAGGATTTTCGTTGTCTGCAAAGTGCATAAATCTTAGCAGCAACAAAAATCTGTCACGAGTCATGAACTTATTGAAAGTTGGGGTGGCGATGAGAGGGTCGTGCTTCCAATAGTGTTGCAACACATGCTTCTTGATCAGAGGCATGAGGAACAACAAGGCAAAGAACGTCATAAATTCTTCCACAGTCGTATCCACCCAGCCTCGTATTCTCGCTTTTGGAGAAAAGGACGTCCAATCTGCCAAACACCCACCTGTAGTAGGCGTTTGTTTGGGCAACGATGTACGTCATTACCTCCATGTCGAAAAAAGCGAGGAAGAAGTCGCTTTCGTTCGCTTGATCATCACAGGGCCAGTCGTCAGTTGTTCCTGACGTCCCAGGATTGAACTGGGGCACGTCAGGTACAAAATTGACCCCGTCAGACCAATCGAACGAAGGCAGCTCAGGGATCGGAATGTCGTCTGCGTCTGCTTCATCGTCTGAAATATCGCTTCCATGGTCGCGATACAGCACTTCATCATCATTACCCTCCTCTTCACTTGACAGACGATGCCCTTCCTCATTTTCGTCACTGACGTCGGACTCACTCACACTGTCCACTCCCAAATCCCCCCACCCTTGGTCCCGTGCTAGGGCTTCGTCGTCGAAACCCGGGCTGCCAATGTCCTGCGAATCACCATCAAACAGCAGGGCAGCATACTTAGATGGTGTCAGAGTTTTCCGGGTCAGTTTGGCACGTGCGGGAGTCTTATGGACAGGGACAGCAGAGGCGGTGGCAGGGGCGGCGGCAGGGGCGGCGGCAGCGGCGGCGGCAGGAGCAGCAGTGGTGCGTGGCCTTGATGGCAAGATGATGGTGGTGCCTGTCGCCCTTCTCTCTGTTCCTTGGGCAGGGGCGGCATGGGCGGCAGGGGCAACAGGGGCAGCAGGGCCGGCAGGGACACCAGGGCCAGCAGTCGCTTTCCCAGTCGCTTTCCCTCTCCCTTTCCCCTTCCCCTTCCCTGTTCCTTGGGCAGGGGCGGCAGGGGCAGAAGGGGCGGCAGGGGCGGCAGGGGCAGCAGGGCCGGCAGGGACACCAGGGCCAGCAGTCGCTTTCCCAGTCGCTTTCCCTCTCCCTTTTCCCTTCCCCTTCCCTGTTCCTTGGGCAGGGGCGGCAGGGGCGGCAGGGGCAGCAGGGGCGGCAGGGGCAGCCGGGCCAGGGGCGGCTGGTGGTGGTGGTGGTGGTAGGGGCACTGTGGCTGGCGTACGGGTTCTCTTCCCTACGCCCGTGCCTTTCATTTTTCCTGCCCCCGCAGGTAATGCAGCCCTAGGGCGGCCTCCTGCGACGCTGGTACCGGTGGCAGGGGTGGCAGGGGTGGCAGTGGTGGCAGTGGTGGTGGTAGTGGTTGTTGCAGTGGCCTGGGTCGTGGTGGCAGTGTCCCGAAAGACCAATGACCTCTGTGCCATTGCCCTGCTTGCACGTGTTTTTCGTGCTTTGGGTGCTGGTGCTTCGTCCTCTGAGCTGTAGGGCATGTCGTACTGGTAGCTAGGGTCTTTGGCAGCCACCCTCTGCCTTCCACGGCGGCTAACACCACCCGAAGGAGGGCTGGTTGTGTCATCAGGGAGCGAGCGTGAGGGACGTGTGGGCTCCATGACTAGTGCGTGGTTACTGGCGCGGTGGTGCTTGCACGAGTGCGGAGCGAGCGTTTGGCGGGGTGGTATCGAGAGTTGACATGTAGTACTATACCCACACCAATTTTCAGCCGCCTGGCTATAAACGCGCGGTTTTGGTACGTGTTCAAAGTCTCTGCTCTTAAGAGTCTCCCCGCAGTGCGCCGGGGGAACTCTTATGAGTCTCCCCGCAGCTCCCGGGTTAAGTGACTAGGAGGCTCTCTTGGTTAGTCCAGATCTCAAGTATCTGGTCTTACCCTGGCGCTCCTCAAAGGTCAACAAAATGAGTTAGCAAGCATACAAGCAAGAGTAGGCAAAAGCCCTTCGCTTGTATACTGCTAAGCTCGCAAAGGAAAATATGCACAAGGGTGTACTACAGGCTACCTAGCTCCGTCGAAGTCGTACAGGCTCTGACTTGCCATGTACATAACACAGACAATGACCAAAGATACCCTCCACTGTCTAGCATTAAATAGTAATAAAGAACAACCAAATAATTAGAAGCACCCAATAATATGAATCCATATGACTATGATTCTAATAACCTCTAAAGCTAGTGCAAAACATATATGTGAAAACAGGCGCTGGTAATACGACTGGCCGACTATGGAAGTCGTATGCGAGAACCAGAAGGGATGGGTAATTGAATAAAGATAAGAAGTATTGGAAAGAAGGAGTTCAGAGAGAGGAACAGCAGTAAAGGGGGTTAGATTGGAGACAGAATGCGAGGGACGTCTAGGACCAAACGCACATTGCCATGCTCTGAGGAGAGGAGAGGGTAGGAGCCCCACCACTGGGCAAAGGAGGGCAGCGACCAACCACAGGCCACTACGTCACCAGAAATGCAGACGTCATAGACCACGCCAGGCCCGCCGTCCAATAGCGAGCGAGCGAGCCCACCGAGCGAGGAATGCACACGTACATACGCACACACACTACCGCCTCGCTCTCCCCTCTCTCTCTCATTTCTCGCTCATGCGCTGCATCTTATAATCACTACTATGGATATAAAATACTTCTAAGTGTCACAGACAAGAATAAAGGCAAACACTGATCTGTCTGTGACAACACGAATACTAAGAAAGAAAGAACATCGTTCTACGATTATTATAGCCCATTTCACTGCCGTGGCGAGTGCTAGCGAGTCACGAGTACATTCTGGCAAGCTGGCCAGCGTAACAATTGCTAAAACTTAAACATGAAATTAAGTCCACATATATAATGGGTTATTTCAATTCAAATCTGTTGAAAGCAAAGCAACATAGGCTGACCTTTACTTTTATCGAAACTATGTTTTCATACTCCTTTCTACCCATGATAAATAAACCCACAAGAATAAAACAATATTCCAAAACTCTTATAGATAATATATATATATTGTAACAAAAGAGTTTGCTTAATGGTATCTTTTGTACAGATATATCGGACCATTTTCCTATTTATTTTATAAATGCTGATAATAACAATAATAAAAGTTGTAAAATATATACAACACAGATATTATTTAGTCAAAATAATATGCAACACTTTCATGACAAATTAAACACAGTTGACTGGAGAAATATTATTAATACTCATTGTTTCATAGGAAATGTTTTGAACATTTTAATTAAAGCTTCCTACTTATCAAAATTAAACTTGGCTATAAAAACAGAGAAAAAATATGGTTATCACCAGGACTGAAGAATTCGATCAAAATGAAAAATAAACTGTATGTAATATCAATCAAGAATGCAACAATGGAAAATAAAAATAAATATAATATATATAATAAGACTTTACAGAGTTTGCTAGGAATGCCGAGCGAACTAATTATCAGGAACTATTTTAAAACAACATGGGAAATATTAAGACATTGTGGGAGATTATTAAAGAAGTTATCAATGAGAATAAGAAACCATCTCAATCGCAAAATACTTTTGTAGCGGACGGTAAAATAGTATCAGATATAAACGTGATTGAAAATGGGTTTAATAAGTTGTTTGCAGGTGTTCGATCAAAAATCAATGACTCTATACCACCCACCAACAAAGATTTGTCCTACTTAATGTCGCCACCCTGTCCTAATTCAATATGTATCCAGCCAACTAATAGACATGAGCTTCAGAATATAATTAATGTTCAAAAGAACAAAAGTCCAAGTTGGGACGCAGTAACTTCAAATACCGTTAAGCAAAGTAGTCCAGTGTTTATTAATGTTTTGGTACATCTAATTAACTTAACCCAAGGTGTTTTTCCATCCGAATTAAAGCTTGCCAAAGTTATTCCTCTTTATAAGGGAGGAGACCCAATGCAACTTAATCATTATCACCCCATATCCATTTTGTCAATATTTTCAAAACTTTTTGAATGCATAATGCATAAAAAAGTAACATCTTTCATTGATAAAAATAACTTGTTATATAAATACCAGTTTGGCTTCCGCAAAGACTATGGAACACACTTATCTTTAATCAAATTATTGGACAATATTGCAAAATAATTGGATGCTGATAATTATGTATTAGGGGTATTTTTCCATTTAAACAAAATCCTTTGATACCATAAATCACGACATTTTATTTAAGAAATTGTGTAATTATGGAATTAGGGGGGTTGCCTACGACTGATTTAAGAGCTACCTAAGTGATATATCTCAAAACATTTAATATCAAGGAAAAAGCTCTGATACATGTCTTATTAAATGTGGAGTTCCACAAGGAACTTGTATCTTCTTTATATCAATATTATGATTAATGTTTCATCATCTTTGTTACCAATATTGTTTGCCGACGATAGAACTATATTTCTTAGTGGAAACAATATTGATAATCGAATAAATTCAATTAATACTGAAATAGAACAATTATTTGAGTGGGTAAATTAAAATAAATTAAAATTGAATGTGTCAAAAACACACTACATGATATTTAATATGAAAGGGAAAAGATCAACAACTAATCTATGCGTTAAAAAATAAATAAATAAAAAGGGTAGAGAGCACAACATTCTTTGGGGGGTTTATTGATTACAAGCTAAATTGGAATGAACATATAACACATATAAAGGGTAAAATTGCAAAGGGTATTGGGTTATTAAGTAAAGCTAGGAACTAATTAAATATTTCGATTTTAGTTACACTTTATAACATATTTTTTCTTCCTTACTTAACTTATGGCATAGAAATCTTGAGTTCAGCAAGTGACTGTTACATTAAGACTATCACTATCCTTCAAAAACGAGTCATAAGAATGTTAGCATGAAACATAAGTAGGGACCATACTGCACCGATTTTGATATCATTGAGAATATTGCCTTTTTCAAAATCATATGAATACTGTATAGCTAAAATTATGTTCAAATTTATGAAGAGGATGTTGCACGCAGATTAAAATATGTTCAATACAAACGAAGACATTCATCAATATATGACAAGACAGAGAGCACAAATTCATGTACCAATAGGCAGAACATCAATGGTATATAGATCAGTTAGGCATAAAGGAATACATATTTGTAATACATTTTCAGAAAATAATCGATTATCAATGCTCATTATTTGCTTTTCAACGTAAGCTCAAAAAATATCTATTGGCGAACTAAAATATGTGTTAATTATATGGTTTACATGATGGCCAGTTAGCTGAAATTGTCTACTGTAATTTACCGGTATTAGTATTATTTGTTTTTTTCACTAACACCAAACTAACCTTATACACCGTCAATAAATGTATATGCTTAAAGAATTACATAACAGGACATATATAACAATAGGTATCAGTCCTAATTGTCATGGACTGTTTGGTGTTAACGATTGTAAAGTATTGTATATTTATGTAAAATGTTCATGTCAATAAATGATTTGAATTGAATTGAAATTTAATTGAAATGGATGGGTAGGTTGGTGGCATCTGATAGACTACACATCACCCCAGGAGCATTCTTTAGAATTACAAACTGTATTATTGTGAGGCCCGCCGCTCTCCATAAATCTCCCAGTCATTACAAAACCTGACATGTGGATATTAAGCACAAATGCATAGAGGGTGGTATGCTAAACACAAAAACCTAAGAAATGATCTATTTTCAAGACAAATACTTCTTCCAAATTAAAACAAAAATAATACTCTTGGGTAACTTTTTGGGGGATGGCGGCAAAAAAACATAAATTTTGGTACATATTGTTACTAAACAGCGGGGCTGTTCGGCCAGGCAGCCTAGGGAATGACTTCTACTACTTATATCAATGTTCTACAGGTATCTTATTATCGATATTTCATAGTATTCAGAACTTCACTTACAATTTGAAATATCTACCTCATTGAAGGTGCTAAGGAAAATCTTCAAGCACTTTCTGTACCCACGGAACGTACTGGGCTACCCTGATGTAAGCACCAGGATAGACCTTGTGCCCGCAACCACGCCCAAAGCTAACTATGCCTACTATTTCAGTCCAGCCCCCACCAAACCTTCTATCTATCACCTCACCGTCGCCTTCTGCGTCAGTCTGTCTTCCACTTCTTGAATCAAAGATATTATTATAAGTTTTATCTATTTGATCTTCTGCTTCCATGGTCCCTCCCTCAGTTTCATGAAAAGGTTCCTCATGTCCAACTTGATCCACATTACCTTCACTGATGTTTGCTCCATCTGTGGTCCCTCCTACAGATATCTGACCAGGGTCTTTTTGACCGATTTGTTCCTCTCTTTCTTCTCTGTATTTTACTTGATCTTCAGTGTAGTTTATTTCTCCTAGTTCATGTGACAGGAAATCTTGTTTGAATGCCTCCTTCTTTGTATTGGTGTTCATGCTATATTTAGTTCCGTTATACTTCTGCCCTTTGGCATGGCTTACTAGTGCTCTTGCTACCAACTCTCCTTCTCCTTCTTCCCGGCCAATGCGTCGGAATAGAGGACCCCCGGAATCACCCTGAGGATAAAACAAAAAGTGTGTGAGCTTTACGATGTCATTATTATCATCATAAGTATAATCCCTTTCGCGAATCGGTACTATCTAATGGGAACAAATATCCAACATGATCGGATTTTAAGAATATATAACATTAATATAATATCTCTTTTCTATCATCACTGCCGTAAACATTAACATCAATGTAGGTAGAATGAAAGGGAGGCTACCCCACGAGACGTCTTGTATGTGCATGTGTATACCTCTTAGTCTTAGGCAGCTGCCCAACCCCGAAAGGAGTTGAAATAGGGGAGCTATCCCCCCCGGCTTTCTAGGGCCTTTCCTAGCAGATGCTGAGAGGAGAGAGATGAGCGATCTCTGCCATATACCCATAACTTACTCTGACTGTTCCTTTTACTTAAAACATTTCTAAGCCTCAAATGACGGCGTCTTTTCCATGGATTGACCTCCCTACTGCCGTCTGCCAAACTAGAGGTTGGCAGATTGGGAGCCAAAGATTTTTTTTTTTTTTTTTTGTCCTTTGCCCCTCAACTTTCTCTTCATAATTGCTGAGGGTCATAGGGCCTTGGGTGGGGTTTTAGTTTTCTGTTTCCCCACCCTCCTCAGCTCCCCGCCTTGGAGTGGCTTCTGTCACCTGGGCTTTATTAGTGGTAAGCAGGGAGGGTTTTGTGGGGCCGCTCGGTTATGGCCTTTGCCTTGCTTGGGACCTTGGGGCTGCTCGGCCAGACAGCCTGGGGAACAGCAACAACAACAACCTCTAGTTTTTTTTTTCCTTGGATTAACCCGTGGAGCCCCGGCTAGTTTTGTATTGTTTGTTCACCAGAACCCGGCCGGTTTTCAAAAAAATGGTTTTATTCCAGAAACAATAGCGAATGGGTTAGGAATGAAGGAAAAACCACGAAAACCGCTCAAAAAGCTTAAAGAATGGTCCTACAGAGCCCCCGAAAACGTATTTTACAAGAGTAAAAAATTGAAGGCAATTACCCCAAAAAACCAGGTTATTGCGCGCTCACGCGCACGCACGTGGACTTTGAGAGTTTTCAACCATCGGCACGGTTGCGTGGGATACGTACACAGTTCCCATACAAATCTGAGCCCTCTCGAGTGGCTACACCTGAGGTTACGGTCGGAGCAATTAGGGTGACTCGTCAGACGCGTCGCTGGGGCTGTGCGTTACATACATCGCCAACGCGCCAGATGCGTCGCTGGTGCTGGACGGGTTAAGATATCAACACATCACTCTACCCGACCTCCTGGCTACTAAAATGAAAAAAAAAAAAAATTTGCTAGAGAAAATAATTTGTCGAACACAACTTACCCAAAAGTTCTGTAGGTTAGGTTAAGGTAAGGTGCCTTAGGTGGTCTTACAACCATGGGAATCACTTATGCAATTTAATGTAGTGTTTAACGCCATGCACTCCATTCTACCAGGGTTAGGGCGTGCCCTTTTTACAAGCTACAAGGGACTTAATTTGGACATTTGCCACAAATATGCTAGACTGGAGATATGGCCTACCCAATGGTCAATATCCTTTTTCGTCAACATCAACCGTATATACAGTCTTAGGGCTATAACAAAGCTTAAGCAACTGTTCCTGACCTAGGTTAGAGGGGCTTTGTTAGGCTAGGTATGTTGTAGTAGGCTTTGTAATTTATTGATCAAGATGGTCAGGTAACGGGATGTCTAGCATCCTTGTCCAACAATGTTTGCCAAAGTATTCAAAAACAGAAACTCTATTGTTTAGAATGTAGTCGTCACTGACATGGGTCATGTGATGGGTGTTGACATTTCAGCTTACAGTGTTAATTGTTTTCCTGACACAGGAAACTAGTGCAGAAGGGCCCAGAGTTTACAGGTTAGTTAGGTCATAGACAAGCCTGAAGGCTCCAAGATTCCCTGACCTGGCATGCATCCGCTCCGCCCTGGACTCGGCCAGCACAGATCATCTCATCCTGTAGGTAGACCTCGGGGTAGGCGGCCAGGCAGGACGAGTTTGGTAGAATGTTGATCGTAGCCTCCCATACCTTAAATAAAATCATCATATTTTAATACCTGAAAGTTTTTTTTTTTAAACACAAGTAGAGTAGCTGGCGGGCAATTGGTGAGACAACCCCTTGCCACCAATTCAAATACCTCAGTATCTTCGCAGCCAAAAAAGAAATGCCAAGCAGAGGACATGGAAAACCTAGTTCAGAGCATAGTTCGTTCATTCATTCATGTAGACCCCTCCCCCCCTCCCCCTCCTCTCCAGTTGTTGGTTAACCACAACCCCATGTAACAAAAAAATTCTTGAGATTTCAATTGAATGGTACCACGGGTTAGGTGCAGTTCCTAAAGAACTGTAGGTCTCTGTATTCTACAAATATCAATGTAATTGCTGTAACCAAGGTATGTAGGTTGTACGAAATATCAACTTAACACAATCACTACAGCCAACGTATGGATACATCTTTTATAAAAAATAAAAAAAATGCTGCGGGCGGGAGACATACGTATTGCTATTAACAGCTGAGTTGGTAGCACCAACTTGTCCGACTTGTTGCCAGGCGCTTCCATAAGCTTCTAATCTTGCCACCCATACTTATATCAGCCTGCTACATGCATTGGTTGACAGAGGGTGTGTGTCAAAAGAAGTGGTGTTTTATAAGCTGAAATACAGAAAAAACAAGGCTACTTTTACATGTATTTGGGACAGCTATATACCAGGTACGAATGTGAGGTTCATATCATGTTACAGGATATTACTCCTACTGTCTGACAAAGACATTAGTTGCTAAAAATAACTATCTTTGATGTCACAGGAGAAAAGAAATTCCTGTTTGGCAACTGTCTTCCAACCTGTTTGATTTAGTGCATTCTTGTTGTGAATAGCTAAATTATATAAAACGATGCTAAAAACAACAGACTTCAGTGTAAAAGAGTAAAATAAATTGTATTTACCTTTTTTATAAACACAAACCTAAATGAAACATAATTATAAGCAGTCAGCTGATGAAATACATGGTTGTGGCCAAGCTTAGGGAACAAAACAGTGGCGGAGTGTGGCAAGGAAAGAGGAGGGTGTTAGATAATATACCATATATCTCCCATATAAAGCAATGTTGGTATGTCACATGTGTTGCCTATAGGCTTGCAGTACTAGGCACATGTGAACAATGAGCACCCTGAACGTAGGTAGAAAGGAACATTATTGTAGAGAATATGCGAAAATAATGTCAAGGGAGGGACGAAAGGTCTTAATATTGGGAAAGAAATGGGGCAAAAGGTCTTATAATCGCCAAACTAATGAACCAAACGTCATATAATCCGACAACTATTGGGGTTAAGCATGAGGGAGAAGGGGGCCAGACAAAAACATAAAATACAAATAAAAACAGATACAAAAATAACATCCCACCCTTAAGCAAGAGGAAGTTCGAACAACCGCAGGGTGTCAAACCAAATCTGAGTCCATTATTGTTAGCCTTTATATAATTGTATATGTAAAAGATAACAGTATGGTTTACAGTACAAATTAGGTCTTTGGAAGTGATAAAGTGGCCAACACAATGCTACTTCCTATTAATGTTCTTGCATGCCTTCTCATATTCAGTCAATTCTTCACACAACATTGCTGCGGTTTGATTGACACCCTCGTTCGAAGATCTACTATATGTTGGAATAAAGGACCAATTGGGATATGGGTATAGTTGACGTTTTCCTTATAGACGAACATGAAGAAGCAATTAACAATCAGTGTCCTTTGACCAATTGAGGATCATGACGCGTTTTGCTGTTTATTCTGGCTATCATTCGAGGATTTTAACGTAGGAAGTATCTGCGGGAATTATCCCTCTCACCACCATTACGTAATTGTCCTCATATTCTGGTTACCATTAGACGATTATCTGTATTTTAGTATCTACTTCCACGACTCAAATACGATCTCAATTAACCTTTAGTAACATAGGTCCTTCCTAAACTGCATATAATCACTTAATTTTAGCCAGAATTAAATGAAAACACATCATGGTGCTGAAAGGGTTAAAAGGGTAAAGTTTATCTCAGTTAACCCTCCGACCTTCATATACCCTTCCTAATCTGAATAAAATTGTCTAATGATAGCCAAGAAGCCGAAAAGAAAGGCGTACTTGCATCTTGAAAGAGTTAAAATACTAGTCGTACAGTGTTTATATCCATTTTGTACTTATAACTCATTCAGTGCTGATGACGTCCTTTTCATCATATTCCGGCAATTAGTAGATGATTATATTCAGATCAGGAAGGACTTGTAACAATTAAAGCGCTACATACTATCTCAATTAAACCTTTTAGCTACCACAGATAATTTTTAAGATGCACAAAATCGTCTAAATATAACTAGAATCAAATATAAAAAGACGTTGCCGATACAGAAAGGGTTAACCACTTCTGTACCGTCAATGACTTTTTTAAATTTTATGCTAGCTGCATGTAGATTTAATGCAGTTGAATAAGGATCTGTGGTAGAAGGGTAAATGAGATAGTTTGCAGCCTGTTAATTGCTGGAGGCCCTATATAAACTGAATATAATTGTCTAATAGTAGCCAGAATAAAGTTTAAAAGACTCCACCGGTACTCAAGGGGTTAACCCCTTCACCACTATTACGTTGTTGTTGTTGTTGCTGTTCCCCAGGCTGTCTGACCGAGCAGCCACAAGGTCCCGAGCATGGCCAGGCCATAACCGAACGCCCCCACAAAACCCTCCCTGCTTACCACTAATAAAGCCCAGATGACCGAAGCCACTCCAAGGCGTGGAGCTGAGATGGATGCAGAAACGCCCGGGAAACCAAAACCCCACCCAAGGCCCTGTGCCCCTCAGCAATTATGAAGGGAGAGTTGAGGGGCAAAGGAATAATGTGACGCTTTGGCTCCCAATCTGCCAACCTTTAGGTTAACAGTACGTAATTCGCATCATATGCTTGTTACTATTAGACGATTTTCTACTATTTATAATCTACCTATATGACTCAAATGGGTAAATATGAAGTCAATAAACCCTCTTAGTAACATAGGCCCTTCTTAAACTGCATAAAATAATCTAATTGTAGCCAGAATATAGTTTAACCCTTGTCTAGCGGCGCTCGACTTAAGTCGAGTGAAAGAAACTGGGAGAAAACGGGTGAAAAATGGGTGAAGATCGAGTGAAAATGGGTGGAACAGTAATGAACCATACGTCCGACATCTGTGGCCTCCCGGCCCACACTAACTCCAGTTCCCCCACCGCACGGGTGGATGACAGTGTGACCAATAGTTAGCGAAAAGTGAACAATGTAGCAAAATCAGCTAAACTTCCATCTTTGAGGTAACACTGTTAGGGCTCCACGAGTTCTACGTAGCTGTATGTGATGTCATTGTGTAGTGATTTCCGCCTAGTTTTCGGCACAATACAGTTCCTTTCATGCTGATGGTTGATATAGCAGTCAGAATGGCCTGAAAAGGCCCAACACGGCCACAGACCCCCCGCTAGACAAGGGTTAAAGAACGTCGCCGGCACTCAAGGGGTTAAAGGCTACTAAATGAAGAGGGCTGACCTCGTTCTGTGCCTCCCCTCCTTCCTTCGTCACCCCCCACCCCGCCACTCGCACCTCCGTACCCACTCTCAAGGGCTTATCTGGGAAAAAGAATATAATAATAATAACAGATAAATAAATAAAAAATAATATTTACCAGTGATTTTATGTTATAAGACATTTTGACAATCATAAGTGTGTGTGTAAGGAATAAAAGACAAGCCAAATGTATTTCAATGGTAAATAATTGAAAATAATGCGACATAAACTATTTTGAGTTTGGCGTACTTTACAGGTCCGTAAATCGTCTCCTGAGTATGCATATATCCCCACAACAATTGTACGTTGAAAATGTAGTCCATATCCAATGCTGATATACTTCAAATACTCTCAAAGCGTGCTTACAAAGAACAAATAACACTAAATAACAATAAATAACACAAAAACAAATTCAAACAAAATGCAACTTTGCTGTAATATGAGGAGCCATGGTTCCTCTCATAAGCGTACGTAAAACACAAAAGTACGCGCGCATACTGACAGTAGTCCATAATCAACATTCCACTACTTCAAATACCTGCATTCGTCGAAACCAGACGGTGGCTGGGCACCCATAAAATGGTGACTATTAATTACGGAAAATACGCTACTACTTTCAACTTCGCTCGAAATCTTCGGGGACCTGATTTCGAGTGAAAATGGACTACGCGAGTGTTTATATTGTCCACCATTTTTCTTTTTTCATCGAACTTAATAGATTTAACCAATGAATACAAATTTAAAATTGGCTGGGGCTATGGGTGCCACAAGGTCGTTGATAATTAGCCTGCATTTTGTGGGTTAAACACTAAAGGTTAATTCTTTAAATTGCCAGAAACAAAAGCCTAAACTAAACAATGCAGGATAATAATGGTATGACTCCGGCTTTACTTGAGAACGGAAGGCATGGCAGGTTGGCAGACATCTCCTCCGGCAGGCTGGACTCCAACACCAGGATGGCCAGGTCACTGCCGAAGGGAGCTCGCTGGGAGAACTTGGGGTGGTACAGAGCCTTGGAGACCATCTGGGTGGTGGAGGATGTGATGTAGGACTGTACAGTCACACTTAGAGGAAATCTGTTAGCTGCAATCCTCCTGTAAACAAATGTATCTAATATATATAAGATAACCCCAGTTCACTACTATCCCAAGAAAGATTAAGTAGGCCTACATACATACATACATACATTTAAAACTATGATTTATGTGTATGTAGCTCAGTCCTTTGTTCACTTTATGGCAGGGCTTCAGGTAGCTTGGTCTCTGGTATCCTTTTTGGAAGTCCTGTGGCTGCGAGACCAGTATGTTCTATCTGATCCCACATCTTTCTAGGTCTACCTCTCCTTGCGACTGCCTCCACATTCATAGATTTGCTTTTCTTAACCAACGTTCAGTTCACGTATAGGATAACTGCATCTATTTACCCGCTTGTAAAGAAATTAATCACACCTCATTTGTTTTTTTCTATTTGGATGAGGGAGACAACAGGCAAAACTGCCTCTGATGAGTGCAGAGGGCCAAAATCAAGGAACGTTCGAGCCAAAATATCTGGACACACAGAGTTTGAAACAAATTAAGTCATAGGATGAGGAAATAATGGATTCAGGGAGAGAGTTCCAGAGCTCAGCTGTTGAATAGAAGAAATACTGATAATAACGTTTCACTCTTGAGTTGGAGAGTTGTACAGAGTAGAGGCGGGATTATGTTGCAAGATGGGTACTACGTACCCTACGTAGAGGAGGTGGTATGCACTGAGAGAGCTCTGAGGAGCACTGATTATTGTAGTAGCGATAGAATAGCGAGAGAGATGCAACATTTCGGCGAAGAGAGAGAATGCAGTGATTCGGCGAGTGGGCAGGAGTTAATGAAACAAAAGGCTTTCCTTTGTACTTTGTCTAGAAGTGCGGTGTGAGAGGATACTCCCCACACATGTGATTAATACTCAATACAAGGATGCACTGTGCCCCTGTACTGAGCAAGAAGCTGTGCAAGGGTAAAGAACCCGTTGAGGTGGTTGAGCACACCCAGCTTCTGGGAGGCCACCTTAGCAAGACTGGTAATATGGTCCTTCCAAGAGAGAGCAGAAGAAAAAGAGACACCGAAAATGCTATGAGAATATGAAGGGTTGATTTTTGAATTGTTGAAGAATAAGGGATTGTCCTCTGGGAGTTCACGGCGGGTAAATAGATGGAGAAATTAGGTTTTGGAAGTATTAAAGGTAACAAGGTTTTCTCTGCCCCAATTGGAAATGGTAGTTAGATCAGAAGATAAGTGTTGTATGGCTTCATTACGTTTGTTTTTGAGGGATTGCTGGCTGAAGGGTTCTGGGAAACTAATTGAATAGTGTAAGGTAGAGTCATCTGCTTATGAATGGATAGGACTGGAGGTACAGTTGAGAAGATCATATATGAACATTAGAAAGAGAATAGGAGGTAGGACAGATCCCTGAGGAACACCGGAGTTGATAGGATGAGGAAGTGAATGATGGCCGTCCACAACCGCAGCTATGGAACAACCGGGAAGGACATTAGAGACAAAGGCACAGATGGAGGGATAGAAACCGAACAACGAGAGTTTAGAAATTAAAAATTTCTGCAAGACTCTATCGAAAGCCTTCGACATGTCTAACGCAATAGTAAAGGTCTCACCGAAGTCATGAAGTGACTAAGAGTTAGTAAGATATGAAAGAAGATCACCAGTAAAGCGACCCTTAAGGAAGGCATACTGGCGATCTGAGAGCAGATTATGAGAAGATAAATGCTTAAGAAATTTGGAAGTTAGAATAATTTCAAGCATTTTAGAGATACAAGAGATGAGAGCAATTGGACGATAGTTGGAAGGAAGGTTGAGAGTGGTCACCCTTCTTTGGGACAAGTTGAATGAGAGCAAACTTCCAGCAAGAAGGGAAGATGTTAGAGGAGAGACGGAGACGAAAGAGTTTGCCTAGGCAGGGGGTCAGCACGGAAGCACAGTTTTTTAGTACAACAGGAGGAACACCATCCGGACCGTACACCTTCTTAGTATCAAACCCAGAGAGGGTAGAAAGTACATATAAATTACATAATAGATAATTGCTATTGGTTACCCTATTGTGAGGGCTGGTCCTATGAAGAGTGAGGTTTGGCAACCTCCATCCAACCTTAGCAGTTTCTGTTTATCTATTTTACTGTCGTAGTTTTCCTTCTTGGGGAAGGGGGCTAGGAATCCTCCTCACATTGTATAATTTACCTACAAGACTAGACAGAGTAAGGGGCGATTTTTTTTTTTTTTCTCTGTGTATGGAGGAGACAAAAGGCAGGTTGCCTGTAGCGAGTGTCTCCCACAAAGTTTATAGAGTGACAGAGCCAAATTCATGGGACGTTGGAGTCAAAATGCATGGATACACAAAGTTTAAAGCAGTCTAAGTCATAGGATGAAGGGAAGATGGATTAAGGGAGAGAGTTCCAGAGTTCACTTGTTGAGTAGAAGAAAAAATGAGAAAATTTGCCACTTCTTGGGTTGGAGAGCTGGACAGAATAGAAGTGGGACTGTGTTGAAAGGCGGGTTTCTCGCACTCGCCGCAAGGGAGGGAGTATACACTTAGAGAGACACTGAAGAACACTGGTTGTTGTAATAGCGATAGAAGAGGGAAAGAGATGCAACATTGTGGCGTGTATAAAGAGATTGTAGGGAACTAGTAAGAGGAGGTGAGTTGATGAAGCAAGATCCTTTTTTTTTTTTCTTTGTGAATGAAGGAGACAAAAGGCATAACTGCCTGAAGCGAGTGCCTCCTCCAGAGTTGAAAGAGTGACAGGGCCAAAATAAAAGGACGTTCAAGCTAAAAGGCCTGGACACAGAGTTTGAAGCAATTTAAGTAATAGGAAGAGGGAAACACTGATTCTGGGAGAGAGTTCCAGAGCTAAGCAGTTGAATAGAAGAAAGTCTGAGAATAGCATTTCACTCTTGGGTTGGAGAGTTGCACAGAGTAGGAGTGGGATTGTGTTGCAAGGCGAGTACTACCTACCCTACGTAGAGGAGGTCGTATACACTGGGAAAGCTCCGAGGAACAGTGATTATTGTAGTAGCGATAGAATAGTGAGAGAGATGCAACATTGCGACGAAGAGAGAGAGATTGCCGAGAGTTGGTGAGTGGACGGGAGTTAATGAAACGAAAGGCTTTCCTTTCTACTTTGTCTAGGAGTGCAGTGAGAGAGGATCCTCCCCACACATGTGAACAATACTCAATACAAGGACGCACTGTGCCCCTGTACAGAGCAAGAAGCTGTGCAGGGGTAAAGAACCCCCTGAGGCAGTTGAGCACACCTAGCTTCTGGGAGGCTGGTAAAATGGTCCTTCCAAGTGAGAGAAGAAGAAAAAGAGACACCGAGAACATTGAGAGAAGATGAAGGGTTGATTTTTGTATTGTTGAAGTATAAGGGATAGTCCTCTGGATGTTCCTGACAGATAGTTAGATGGAAAATTTTAGTCTTGGAAGCATTAAATGCAACAAGGTTTTCTCTACCCCAATTGGAAATAGTAGTTAGATTTGAAGATAAGTGTTTTATGGCTTCATTACGTTTGGTTTTGAGGGACTGCTGGCTGGGGCGATCTGGAAAACTAATTGAGTGGTGTAAGGTAGAGTCGTCTGCATATGAATGGATGGGACTGGATGTACAGTTGAGAAGATAATTTATAAAAATTAGAAAGCGAATAGGAGATAGAACAGAACCCTGAGGAACACCGGAGTTGATAGGATGAGGTAATGAGCGATGGCCGTCCACAACAGCAGCTATGGAACAGCCGAAAAGGAAATTAGAGACAAAGGCACAGATGGAGGGACAGAAACCGAAGGAGGGCAGCTTGGAAATTATAGATTTGTGCCAGACTCTATCGAAGGCCTTCGATATGTCTAGGGCAACAGAAAAAGTTTCACCGAAGTCCTGAAAGTTGGGTGACCAAGAGTTAGTAAGATATAAAAGAAGATCACCAGTAGAGTGACCCTTAATTAAGGAAGCCATACTGGCGATCTGAGAGCAGATTATGAGAAGAGAAAAGCTGAAGAAATTTGGAAGCAAGAATAGTTTAAAAAACTTTAGAGATACAAGAGATGAGAGCAATTGGACGATATTTGAAGGGTTGAGAGCGGTCACCCTTCTTTGGGACAAGTTGAATGAGAGCAAACTTCCAGCATGAAGGGAAGACGTTAGAGGAGAGACAGAGACGAAAGAGTTTGCCTAGGCAGGGGGTCAGCACGAAAGAACAGTTTTTTTAGTACAACAGGAGGGACACCGTCCGGACCGTACGCCTTCTTAGTATTATGCCCAGAGAGGGTAGAAAGTATATCTTTAGAAGAGATTAGGATATTGCACATAAGTAGGAGAGAGGAGGGTGGAGAGGGAGGAATAGCACCGGAATCATCCAAGGTAGAGTTTCTAGCAAATGTTTGAGCGAAGAGTTCAGCTTTGTCACAGGAAGAAGTGATGGTTGTGCCATCAGAGTGGAAAAGGGGAGGGAGAGACGAGGAAGAAAAATTGTTGGAGAGATTTTTGGCTAGATACCAGAAAGCCTGGGAAGAGCAAGAGTTGGATAGTTCAGTGCATTTATTATTGATGAAAGAGTGGTTGGCAAGTCGAAGAACAGATTCGGCTTGATTCTGGGCATAAACCTAAGAACAATGAGATTCTTGAGTTTTAAGGCGTCGGTACCGTTTGAATGCTTCCTCGTTGTTGTGGATAGCAGTATAACAAGCATGAGTAAACCAAGATTTTTTTGCATTAGACGGAGAGAAAGAAAATAGAATGTACGCTTCCATGCCCGAGAGGATTACTTCGGTAATGCGTTCAGCACTCTCCGAGGGTACTCGGCCACGGAAGCAGATGTCAGTCCATGGGAAATCAATGAAATACTGCCGGAGAGCCTCCCAGTCGGCAGTGCCAAAGTGCCACAAGTGCCGCCGGCCGGGAGGATCGGGTGGCCGTACTGAAGAGATAGAACAGGTGACGGAGATAAGTTTATGATCAAAGGAGCCCAAAGGAGAGAAAAGATTGACAGTATAAGAAGAAGGGTTAGAAATCAGAATTTAGTCAAGAATGTTGGGCCGATCTCCAAAGCAATCCGGGAGGGTTACTGGACCAGCTGCTCCAGGTAATTT
Source organism: Paralithodes platypus (assembly GCA_032716605.1). Taxonomy (NCBI): domain Eukaryota; kingdom Metazoa; phylum Arthropoda; class Malacostraca; order Decapoda; family Lithodidae; genus Paralithodes; species Paralithodes platypus. The sequence goes on from CM064486.1 coordinate 60,965,143, forward strand.
ATGATAGAAAAGACATAGGCTTGTTCACCAGGTTGGTCAGTAGTGTGAGAGGAGAGCCATTGGCGGTGGTGAATGTCGAAATCTCCTAGAGATGGATAGAATGTGTTCCACTTTTAGAGTTTAGATAGTCAAAGAATTTGGGAAAGTCGGTAGAGTTAGGGGAAAGATAGACAGCACTGAAATATTTAGTATGAGAATGACAGGATATTTTGAGCCATAAAGTTGACAATTCAGAGGAGTCGAAATCGGGAACACGAGAGCAAGTGAGTTTGTTGTACACGTATGCACAACAGCCGCCTTTAGTTTTGAAACTAGGATAGAGCAAGTAGGAGGATACAGAGAAGGGGCTGCTGGAAGTTTTCTCAGATACCTGGGTTTCGGTGAGGAAAAGAAGATCAGGTTTGTAGGAGGAGAGATGGTGTTCGACAGTGAAAATTAGAGGAAAGGCCGCGAATATTGCAAAAGTTGATAGCAAGAGTGACAGGCCGTGGTCCAGAGCATTTAGAAGGGTCGTCAGGGGAAGGTCGGGCATGTGTGGGGGCATTTATGGTCACCCCCCCTGGGGACTCCGAGGTTGGGCCTGTGTCCATCATTTTAAATAATTTTGAAGGAGGAAGTGTGATGTGCATGTATGTTAAGTGTAGTGAAGTAGATAGGATGAGGAGGTGTTTGTGAGAGCATGCTGGACTACTCTCAGTGTAAGTGAGGCACAAAGGGAGTCAGTAGGAGAGGCCAAGCAAATGAAACAGCTGTTCCAGCGATTCTTTATCAAATGCCTACAGCCTCTCCTGGGTATAGCCCTGTTCGATTGGTGCCTACAATCTACCCCATTTCCCCTATTAGTCGCCTTGTACGACACGCAGTAGGACGCGTGGGGCATATTCTTTTTTTCCTCCAATATAAGATGGAGGCCCCCTTACCCCCAGGGGGTTCGAGAAGTGCGGTATGGATGGAGACTCCCACACATGCAATCAATACTCAATACAGGGATGCATTGTGCCCTGATAAAGAGCAAGAAGCTGTGCGGAGTTGAAAAACCCACAGAGACGGTTGAGTACACGTAATGTTGGGGAAGCTTTCTTAGCAAGAGTGGTAATATGATCTTTCCAAGAAAGGTCAGATGAAAAGGATACACCTAGAGGTCCTAGAATGTTGAGAGAAGATGAAGGGTTGATTTGTGTGTTGTTGAAGAATAATTGATAGTTGATAGTCGATGGTTCAAGTGGTTCCGGACCTTAAGAATTGGAACTTTAAATATTGTTTCTGTCCGGGCTCTGTCTGGAGTCCGCCATCCCCAGCTATGGGGTATGTGCGTAAGTATATACATAATCGTATGGTTACTTATATTGCGCCCGTATCTCCTCCTTCCAGGATTCACAAGCACTTGCCTTTCTTTAGTCAACATGAGACCATAACCCATCCCCCTTGCTCATGAGGAGAAGGTACCCGCAGGCTATATCCCCCCAAAAAAAACTTTTCAATTTGAGCGGGGATTGAAAACGAGACTGCAAGACGGGACGCAGAGACCCTCGCTATCAACTGTTACTGACTACATTTATGGTAACCCCTTGTGGAATGTCACGCGGTTTCGACAGTTTTCTGGCTACTTTTAGATGATAGTGAAGGGTATGCGGAAGTCACAGGATTAATTGAGATAGTCTTTACCCGTTTAATTTCCATAAAGCCTTCCTAGGCTGTATAAAATGGTATAATGATCGCCAAAAGAAAATGCCAAAACGTGTCATAAACTTCAAAGCTGTAAGAAAATGCTTAAGGAAATCCTAAAATAATATATATACTGTATATATACAGTATATATATATATAATTGGAAATATACATAACAGTAACTTACAGTAGATCATATCTGTTAGTGTGACCTTCATGGAAAGAGATTGATTGAGCAAGAAACTAAAATACGATGCTTATTACGTTTAACCTTTAATTTTAACCCCTTGTGGAAAATAACGTGTTTAACAGTTTATTCTGGCTATCATTAGACGAGTTCATATAGATCAGGAAGGGTATATGGAAGTCTGAGGATTAATGGATATAGTCTTTACTACTTTAATTCTTACAGATCTTTAGCTGTGTGAAACCGTCTAATGATAGCCAAAGTAAACTGTCAACACGCGTCGTAAGTCTAAAAGGTTTACGAGAATGGTTGAAGAAATAGTTGTTGTGTCTATGTAATTTGACTGTTATACTTAAACTATGTCCGTTAGTGTGACCTATAAGTGAAAGAGATTGGCTTAAGCAAAACAATAACATACCATGCTTTTTACTTTTAAACTTTAATCCCTTGAGGGTTTTAAGGCGTTTTAACAAATTATTATGGCTATTATTGGACATTTGTTTTTCAGATTAGGAAGGCTATAATGGAAGTCAGATTTTTAGATGAGATAGACTTTATCCTCTTTTTATTCCCACATATAATAATTTAATGATAGCCAGATAAAAACTGTCAAAACGCGTCATAATCCTTAAGAGGATAACATGAGTATATAATTATTGACAGTCTGTGTGCATGAAAATATAACTTATCAGAGGAATAATAGGACTATAATTATGGCTTTGTGCAGTGGATATCTATTATGAGTAATATATTTAATAAAGGTTAATTTAACACCTTACGAGCGGCCTATGCGGTTTATTTATATGTACCGCCCAGCGGGGTGTTTTTAGCCAAAATAGGGCTGTTTACGTGATCATTTTCATGCATCTATCCCTGAAAGGGCAAACAGAGCTTTCGAATGACACCATAACGATCCTTTTATTTTTCTTGCAATAACCGTGCAACGCGAGTGCAAAAAGCATGTAATTAGGCACTTTCCCCATACTATTCCGTATATAGCGAGTGAGAGAGGGAGGGAGGAGGTGGGATTCGTGTCAGTAGGTTCGCCGCGGTGGTCTGGAGCAGTAATACGCTCGCTACTCTCCTGCCACCACTTGTCTCTCTCTCTCAGCAACATTACGTGCTGAAATTGCCACACGATATATGTCGAGCACCGCCACATAGTGCAGCTTTATTTAACTCGACTTATGTGTCTCGCCGCTAATTAAGGGTTAAAGAAAGGATGGAACAACAACAGTCAACAGAGTAGAAGGAGGACCCAATGAAAGTATTAGAGTACTCTAAGAGGAAAGGCATTATTCCTGTACTTAGCCATTACGTACTGTTTTTATATAAATGGTGCCAGTATGTTAGAGATAAAACTGTCGCTCTATTTTTTGGTCAGGTTTTCAAGGTGCCAGTCTTTTTATTAATAGAAGTCTGGTCCGTCTGGAGCTAACGTAAGAAGCAAAACACAGTTATATTTTCATAGTGATTGAAAAACCATAATTCTAAGTTTTAAAATATTATACTCTTCTCTAACAAATCAAATATTAATTGACTAATGAATTAGCTACAACTACTCAGATTTTGTGGTGGAACTATTGTTTAACCCATTGAGGACCAGCGATGCACGTTATGCGTCAGCAAATGTATGGAACGCTAAACACCAGCGCCGCATAGGGTGCGCCGCGGTTAATTACTCCGGTCCTATGGCACCTAGAGGGCTCAGATTTGTATTGGAACTGCGTAAATATCCCATGCAACAATGCCAATGGTTGAAAACCCTCAAAGTCCAACCGTGTGTGCGTGAGCGCGCAAAAACGTGTTTTTGAATGTTTTTGCTTACCCATTTCCCCTCTTGTAATTCCAACTTCCGGGCACCCAGTAGGACCCCTTAATGACCTAGGGAATCGGGGTTTTTTTATTTTTTCCTTCATTTCTAACCCATTCCTGGTGTTTTATGGAGATTTTTTTGGACGCTAATGCGTCATATAAACCTATCTTATAGGGCAGTGTCGTGGGAGGGAGTGTTGGTTTAACTCTCCGGTATAGAGCATTTTACCAGGGATATAATGGAGATAAATAGACAATACTCCGCAAACGGATCTAGTTCATCAGAGTGAATACATTGAGTGCAACATATATTAAATTACAACCAGGATAGTGAAGAAAAGCCTGTTTTAGTGTTGTTGCCAACGTTTTTTCAAATAAGTGCCCAGGAAGAAATGCTGACCTGGCGAAAATCGAATTGCCACGAACGTCAATCGTAATAATGTATACGCGTTTCCTCTGAACGTATATCAATAGTGGATTATCCAGTAGTACCAATAGTTCAAATTAAAGTGAAATCCAGTTATGTAAAAGTGTTAACAAGTGAAAATAATAAGAATCTAGAGTAAAAAAATACAAACGGTCACCCATACAGACAGTGCCAACACTACCGCCGTGGCCGCCATAGTGCCTCCCTCCACACAACACCCTCTCCCTAGTCTGAACTAAATATTAAAAAACCTGGCTAGATACACACATAATAGAAAATAGAAAAACTTCTCAGCCCTCCTGGCGATATATTTTGGTCCACAAAAAAAACTATCATACAGCCTAAAAGATAAACCTTTAAACAGCCGTATGTTGAAATACTAATACCAATAAAATTGCCTCCCTCCAACTCCTCCCCTGGTCGACCTTGACACCCGACACTACACGACGCGCGGGCACCACCCAAGCTCACTCAGGTCCCTCCACACACAGTGTCATACATCACAGTACTCCACACTCCCCACCACGATATATAAATCACGAAAGTAAAAGATAAAATAAAGAAAGTAAACTAAACTACAATCAAAGATGGATACTAATACATGTACTAAATGCAAAATAAAGTCCGAGGACCAAACTGCCAAATGTAAATTTTTGTAATTGCTATTTCATCATCAATGCATGGGTAAACACAATAAAGGACAAAAAGGACTTACATGTGTAAATTGCTTCAATGAATTAAATGAACTTAAACTAAAGAAAATGCTGAAAGATGCCCCTGTTATGCTACAAGAAGAATTTACTGATGTAGTGGAGAAAATTGGCCAGAAAGTCCAAATGGCCTTGCTAAATGAAAATATTTCACCCCATTCTGACAACAATACACAGTCCTCAACAAATTTAACATCATACTTGCGATTCATGGAAGATCTTAATTATTGGCTGTCACACTACAGTGATACATGTCACCTGTGTGCGCACACTCTCCCCCACGCACAAATACCCATAACTCTCAGCCCCCTACACCTCCACATAACTCTCAACCTCACACCACCCCACGTGACTCTCAACTTCAATTGCCCCCACTTTGCCCTTCACAACCAACCACTCCCCCACAAGTTACCTCTCAGCCACCTCCGCCCCCTCCACCCTCTATCTGCCCAACTGAGACCCTTATGTCACCCCAAACCACCACCCAGGCAGGACTTTATTTTGTACCCAACTCCCCCGAGCAACAACAACGTAAGATGAATGAAGGGGATAGCCTTCAAAATAAAAACCAACAGCCATCTACCACAACCACGGCATTACAGGGTGCTCCAACCATAACCAATCAAGAGACAGGTAGTGCCACTCGGGAAGTATCACCAATATGCAGATATTATCTGAAAAGACGGTGCTATTTTGGGCAAAACGGTGATATTGGAGGAAGATGTAGATTTGCACACCCACAAATTTGCAACATACTGATAAATGATGGAAACTGCAGATTTGGTGGAAAATGCAGATACCACCACCCATCCATCTGCAAGTCGTCACTTAAAAACAAGACCTGCTATGATACTAAGTTACTAACTGCCATGATTTTCATATTAGAGGTACATGGAGGTATGCAAGAAACACAACAAATGGTACTGGTAACCAAAAAAACTCTCCATCTTCGCGAGGACGAGACAGAGTAAGAAAGCAAGGAGGGAAATGGCAGATGAAGATGAAGAGATCGAGGGAGATGGAAGCGTACATAGAATACATAGAGCACCTCCTGGCCCCCAAACAGTGGCGAGTACTTCCCGAAGACTATTAGAAACACATAGTACTCCAAACAATCTCTCTCCACTCTTGTTTGCAAATATACAAGGCCTAAAATACAGAACCACAAACAATGTACCATTTATTAGGGGCGTGCTAGAAGAAGGAAACGCTATATTTGCGGCTCTCACAGAAACTCACATTAAAGATCAAGAGGATAGTGAAGTATGGATTCCTGGTTATAACCTACACAGGGCGGACAGAATGCATAGAACACATGGAGGTGTAGCCTTGTATATACATGACTCACTGATATGAACTGAATTCCTAAATAACAGTAATGAAGTGGTGGAAATGCTGGGAATTAAAATAGAATCTATAAATTTACCAGTTATAGTAACATACAGGCCTCCGGACTCATCCCTAGTAGAATTCAAATCCCAGCTCAACAAAATAAAATCAGAAGTGGAAACCCTGGGGAACCTAACACCAAATATGATGTGGCTAGGAAACTTTAACCTACCAAATATTAAATGGAGACATCTAGAAAACCAGGTAGTGGCAAATAACACAGGAGAAGCAAATACAAATTCGAGAGAGCTTTTTAAACTTTGCGACGTTTTTAGTCTTACTCAGCATATTGCCGAACCCACACGGGAAAACAATATCTTAGACTTGGTCTTCACTAACAATGACTCTCTAGTAAACAGCATTAACATATCGGACACAACATACTCAGATCATAAACTAATTGAGATAAAAAAAAAAATTAGCAAGTGTACAGACAACCTCAGAATCGAGCCCAAAAACCGGCCCTTTCAGTAAATTTAACTTCAATAAAAAAAAAATTAGGTGGGAAGAGGTAAATCAAGAAATGGAGGAAATAGACTGGGAAGATTAAATGAATAACCTGACACCAGCAGAATGTCTAGTCCTAATAACAGAAACCATGACCCAAATTTGTAACCACCATATACCTGCAAGACAAACAAGACGAAGAAGCAAACAGGATCGGGAAAGAAGGAAGCTGTACAGAAGAAGAAAATTACTCACACAAAGGCGCACACATCAAAATCTACAGGATAGACAAACAACCAAAATAGATAGAGAAATTGTGGAAATTGAACAAAGACTAAGAATATCATATGAACTACAACATATGGAAGAAGAGAGGAAAGCTGTTGCAGGTACAAAGGAAAATTCCAAGTACTTCTTTTCATATGCAAAACAAAAGGCTAAATCAGCATTAAACATCGGCCCACTAAGCAAAGGGGATGGTTCATTCACAGGGGACAAAAAGGAAATGAGAGAACTCTTACGCCAGCAGTATGAAATGGCCTTCAGTGAACCTGATGAAACAAAAGCCATCAGAGACCAAAATATATTTTTCATGGAAACCTCCCTCATGGAAACCTCCCAGATGCTGTATATTGATTTCGGTCCCAAAAGACATAGAAGAGGCCATTTCCAAAACTCGGCACCAGGCCCGGACTCATGGAATTCGATCCTAATGAAGAAATGTAAGGAAAACCTCTGAAAACCCCTGGCTCTAATGTGGAGAAGGAGTCTAGACACTGGTAAAATACCAGATAGCTTAAAAAACACAATAATTGCCCCACTGCATAAAGGAGGGAGTAAAGCACTACCAAAAAACTACTGCCCGGTAGCTCTAACCTCCCACATCATTAAAGTTTTCGAGCGAGTACTGCGAAGCAAAATCTCAGCATTTATGGAGGCAAATGAACTACACAACACCGGTCAACATGGGTTCAGAGCGTGAAGATCATGTCTCTCACAACTTTTGGAACATTATGACAAAAGTCTTAAAGCACTAGAAGAAAAGAAAAACGTTGATGTCATCTACACCGATTTTGCTAAGGCATTTGATAAATGTGACCATGGTATAATAGCCCACAAACTAAAAGCAAAAGGTATAATGGGGAAAATCGGATGGTGGATATACAATTTCCTCACAAACCGGAAACAATCAGTAGCAGTAAACCAAGTCACATCTGAGCCTTCAGATGTCAAAAGCTCAGTGCCCCAAGGAACAGTTCTAGCGCCCCTTCTGTTTCTCATTCTAATTTGCGACATAGATACCAACACAAGACACAGTACGGTGTCTTCTTTTGCGGATGACACAAAACTAAGCAAGATAGTAAACACACAAGAGGACATGGGCAAGCTGCAGGAAGACATAAATGTAGTGTTCCAGTGGACCAGGGAAAACAACATGCAATTCAATGAAGAAAAATTCCAATTAATAAGGTACGGAGATAATAATGTCGTTAAAGAGAACACAAACTACCTAACAGAATCTAACCACATAATAGAGAGGAAAGACAGTGTGAAAGACCTTGGGGTGTTAATGTCTGCAAATATGGGTTTCAAAGAACATAACCAGGTCAAAGTTACGGCTGCGAAACGTTTAACGGGTTGGATTCTGCGTACATTTAAAACACGCAGTGAATTACCTATAATAACGCTCTTCAAATCTCTAGTGCTACCGCGGCTTGAATACTGTAGCGTATTAACATCCCCATACAAAGCATGTGAAATAAATGACTTAGAGAGTGTACAAAGAAATTTAACTTTGCATATAAGTTCGGTAAAACAACTACACTATTGGGATCGTTTAAGAGCGCTGAAACTGTACTCGCTGGAACGTAGAAGAGAACGTTACCTAATAATATACACGTGGAAAATCGCAGAGGGTTTAGTACCAGACCTACATACTCCGATAGTCATGAAATTCAGTGATAGGAGAGGCTGGGAATGCAATATCCCCCGGATGAATAACAGGGGTGCTATGGGCTCTCTGCGAGAGGGATGGTTATCACCCAGAGGCCCACGTCTCTTCAACAAACTCCCACGGCGAGTACAAAGGAGTACAAAGGAAATCAAGCAACAACAGATCTAGTGACCCTTCTAGGTTGCTTGTCCTCCAAAACACTGAGGATCAAGTGTCCAAACAGTGGTTTAGAGTGGGTAAGGGAACATTGGAAAGGGAATTACTGCCCTGGAACTAATGTCCGTGGCAGGATTAGGAAGTTAGTAGAGGACAGATGGGTTAGTAACTGAGGGGGGGATAAAATAAAGTTATTCATTTACAAACGCAGTCAGTCGCGGGTTTGATGCGAGATATTTGTCTAGGCGGAGTTTAAATGAATCAACGGTGATGCAGTCTATAACGTTTCGGGGAAGCCCATTCCACAAGTTGACAACTCGATTGAAGAAGAAATTCTTAGATTCGTGCGAGTTAAAAGATTTACCAATAATTTTGCAACCGTTTCCCCGTGTGTAATTAGATTGATCGATAGTGAAGTACTTACTACAGTTCATATTGTCGATGCCTTTTATGATTTTGAACACTTGAATTAAGTCACCTCTTAATCTGCGCTGGGTTAAAGGAAATAGATTTAATTCTCTAAGACGCTCTTCGTATGGTTTGTTCTTTAGGCTAGGTATCATTTTGGTAACTCTACATTGAACTCGTTCTAGCTTGTTTATATCTTTTTGGTAATAAGGGCACCAGGATTGAACGCAGTATTCCAGAAGAGGGCGGACTAAGGAATTGTAAAGGGTTAGGATAACTTCTTTGGATTTATGCTCAAATGACCTGCCTATAAAGCCAATTATTTTGTTTGCCTTCTTAACAACTTCTGAACATTGTTGACTCGGTTTTAGGTTACTCGATATTGTTACTCCCAGATCGGTTTCTCTGTTTACATTTTTAAGCTGAGTGCCATTCATCGAATAGTTTGCTTTCTCATTTAGGTATCCGATATGTAGTACTTTACATTTATCCGCATTGAAGCTCATTTGCCAAATTTGGGCCCAACATGACAATTTATCTAGATTGTGTTGCATATCGTCAACTTGTTCTTTTGAGAGTACGCTATTTGCAATTTTTGTCTCGTCAGCAAATTTTGAGATTGTACAGGTGAGACCCTCATCTATGTCGTTGATGTAAATTAGAAAGAGAATTGGTCCTAGTACCGATCCCTGGGGTACCCCAGGAGAGTAGGAGACATGAGGGGCGTCTCTTTAGACAACTTCAAGAGAGCCCTCGATATCGAACTGCAAAAAGTACCAGACGAGCCCATCTTCGCAAGGGAGTGTGCTGTCTCTTCAAACAGTCTGCTGCACCAAAACACAACCCACAACGAGGGGCGACACGCTCCTCGGTGCTGCTAGGAGAGTGGCGAACACAACCTTAGGTACCTTAGGTTAGGTATCTTAATATCTCTCTAATAAGTTATATGACGCTCTAGCGTCATTTAGGCTGCAGTAAGTTAGGTAAGTTAGATCAGAATCTGTCGAATGGTGGCAACCCCAAGTTCCTCCGACTTCTAACGGTCCCTCAGTGAGATTTTGACTGTTGTGGGGATAATACTGTGCGGTCCGCCTCCTCGTCAGTAAGTTAACTGTTTCAGTCTGAGGGGGTTAATTAGCTGGTGCTCAGTGGGTTAATGTGAATGGAGGAGCCAAAAGGTAAAGCTGCCTGTAACAAGCATCTCAAAATATATTTTTGCCCAAAGTTGAAGGAGGGATAGCCACTATTCTACACATATTTTGGTGTATTGGAGAGATGTGTGGTGTGTTTGTTTATTGTAGTGAAATGAATAGGAGGATGAGGTGTTTGTAAGGGCTAACTGGATTACTCTCGGTGTAGGTGAGACAAAGACAAAACAGTGAAGGAAGCCAGACAAATGAAACAGGAGTTCCAGAAACTCCTTAGCACATACCTATGAGGCCTGCTCTGGGTATTGCCCGGTTCGATTGGTGTCGACAATTTCCCCAATCGTGGTGAAACTACGCAAGTAAAGACTAACTTAAGAAATGAATTTGTACTTTGAAAGTTATGTAAACAAAATTGTTTAACCTTGCATGCAGAAGTGTATATTATGAATCCAAAAGACTAACGAGATTGGTACTCATAATCAGTGTGATATATTAATTAGGAGTGTTATTCGGAACAAATATTCCTCAATATTAAATTATTATGTAATAATACAAATGTGTTATGTAATATGTGAAAAGTTAGTGATGCTTCATGAAATATATGCAAATTTATAGTCCTGCAACATGTACCATTTTCATTACGACCAATGGGTTATACAAAACAAAATCACATTTTACACTATAGGTAAGGTTGCGCCGAGACATCACTTATTTGGCCGACTGTACTTACCCATGGACGCAGTGTGCCGCAGTGAGGATGTGTTTGAGAGTGATAAGTGTACCCCCACAGTACCTGTTCCCTGCCCGATCCCTCAAGCTAGCCACCCAGCCCAAACCCTCAGCCCTAGTCCCACCGATCACCCTCTCACTGACACCACAAGACGGGGATAGGAACCTCCGGGGTGGGGTTGGAGTGACTGAGGTAATGGTAGACGCTTTCAGGACCCTTGTTGGCGGTGGGGTAACTGCGGATAACTTCGGGGGTCTAGGAGAGGACTGAGGCATTGGGGCTTCGGGTGTTAGTACCAGCAAAAATTTGTAGAGAAGAGAACGTCTGAACGTGTATGCCTGATTGAACGTCGAGTTGTGAAAGAAACTTCTGAGGGGATTGATGATTGTACGTTGTTTGGGCGAGAAAATGGTAGGATTGTTGATACTACGTCTTGAGCGGGGCGAGAAATCAGTTTCCCCGTTCACATTTGAGTTCTGAAAAAAAGGGTGCAATTATTTCAACAATACTAAATTCCAAAATAATATTATTAATATATTTTTTGGTTGTATTTTGAAATGCAGATACATGTATGAACTGCAAAGTTAAACAAATAACCCCATGTCAACGTTAGATACGATCAACACTTCGGTAACTAATGTTATAATGGTAAAAAAAACTCTTTCTCGAAAAGGAGCTCCAGTCCTGACGCTATTCTTAACTTACAGTGTGCTACAGTATGCCAGAAAGGTTGATAGCCTCTGAAGTCCTAGTTTAACTAACATACTTCTCGAAGATGATATTGCAAAATACTGATAATTTCTTCCCTTCATCTATTTTTAGCATTGTCAACTGTCATAGATTAGTTTGGTTCAGTGGAAGATATAAATTATATATCTTAACCGAGGAAAATGTATATATAAGTGTCTGTATCATGAAACTTCATTACCAAATAAAAATTATCGCATCTCTGTTTATTGTAATTATTGTATTTCCATAACTCCCGGAGTATTCCATTATTTAAACCGTTCACAGCTTAGTAAAATAGAAAGGAATGTGGCAGTTTATCGCACATGGGAGATGTATAGGCGTACTGTAGTAAAAAAATAGTCTTAACCACATTTGGTCCGTAGATATGTTTTGGATCTCCCTGTTTCGCCCCATTACTTTATATATTATAAGACTATTCACCCCATTAGTTTGACGATAATAAGATGTTTTACCCCATTCACGTGTCTATTATGTTCTGGGTGAGCGTGATTTATATTCATAAATATCTAGGCCTCAGGCAGGATTCGAGCCACAGTCAATCAGAATGACATCCCACGATTTAACCTATTCAACCACGGTGTGATAAAAGCGAACCAATCTTTTCTCATATATATACATATATACAGTGGAACACATTCTATCCATTTCTCCTTTCTCAGAAATCTCCATCTTAGAAGATTTCAATGTTCACCACCGCCAATGACTCTCCTCTCACACTACTGACCAACCTGGTGAACAAGCCTACGTCTTTTCTATCCTAAATGACCTAGAGCAGTTAGTTCAGCAACCCACCCGTATCCCGGATCGCATCGGAGATCGGCCCAACATTCTTGACTTGTTTCTAACTTCTAACCCTTCTTCTTATACTGTCGATCTTTTTTCTCCTTTGGGCTCCTCCGACCATAAACTTATCTCTGTCACCTGTCCTATCTCTCCAGTACGGCCATCCGATCCTCCTAGCCTGCGGCACTTGTGGCACTTTGGCGCTGCTGACTGGGAGGCTCTCCGGCAGTACTTCTTTGATTTCCCATGAAATTATTTCTGCTTCCGTGGCCGGGTACCCTCGGGGAGTGCTGAATGCATTACCGAGGTAATCCTATCAGGCATGGAAGCGTACATTCCATTCTCTTTTTCTCAGACTAATGCTAAAAAATCTTGGTTTACTCACACCTGTTCTACTGCTGTCCGCAATAAGGAGGAAGCATTCAAACGGTACCGATGCCTTAAAACTCAAGAATCTCATTCTTCCTATGTTTCTGCCCGGAATCAAGCCAAATCTGTTCTTCGACTTGCCAAACACTCTTTCATCAATAATAAATGCACTGAACTATCCAACTCTAGCTCTTCCCAAGCTTTCTGGCATCTAGCCAAAAACCTCTCCAACAATTTCTCTTCCTCATCTTTCCCTCCTCTTTCCCACTCTGATGGCACAACCTTCCCTTCTTCCTCTGACAAAGCTAAACTCTTCGCTCAAACTTTTGCTAGAAACTCCACCTTGGATGATTCCGGTGCTATTCCTCCCTCTCCACCCTCCTCTCTCTTACTTATGCCTAATATCCTAATCTCTTCCAAGGATGTACTTTCTACCCTCTCTGGGCTTAATACTAAGAAGGCGTACAGTCCGGACAGTGTTCCTCCTGTTGTTCTCAAAAACTGTGCTTCCGTGCTGACTTCCTGCCTAGGCAAACTCTTTCGTCTCTGTCTATCCTCTAACGTCTTCCCTTCATGCTGGAAGTTTGCTCTCATTCAACCTGTCCCAAAGAAGGGTGACCGCTCTCAACCCTCTAACGATCGTCCAATTACTCTCATCTCTTGTATTTCTAAAGTTTTTGAAACTATTCTTGCTTCCTAATTTATTAAGCATTTCTATTCACATAATCTGCTCTCAGATCGCCAGTATGGCTTTTTTAAGGGTTGCTCTACTGGTGATCTTCTTTCATATCTTACTAACTCCTGGTCATCCTCCTTTCGGGACTTCGGTGAGACTTTTTCTATTGCACTAGACATATCGAAAGCCTTCGCTAGAGTCTGGCACAAATCTTTAATTTCTAAACTACCCTCCTTCGGTTTCTATCCCTCCATCTGTGCCTTTGTCTCTAATTTCCTTTCCGGCCGTTACATAGCTGCGGTTGTGGACGGCCATTGCTCACTTCATCACCCTATAAAATCTGGTGTTCCTCAGGGCTCTGTCCTATCTCCTATTCTCTTTCTAATTTTTATAAATGATTTTCTCAACTGTACCTCAATTCCCATCCATTCATACGCAGACGACTCAACCTTACACTACTCCATTAGTTTTTCAGTACGCCCCAGCCAGCAATCCCTCAACGACAAACGTAATGAAGCCATAGAACTCTTAAACTCTGATCTAAAAACTATCTCCAATTGGGGCAGTGAAAACCTTGTTACCTTTAATGCTCCCAAAACACAATTTCTCCTTCTATCTACCCATCCGGAACTCCCAGCGGACTATCCCTTATTCTTCAACAATACAAAATATAGGTTTGAGTCCCGGAGGGAAGAATGAAAACCTAATATTTAGTAGTGGCCCCGAAATCATTGACGATGTGCCTATTACTATAATAGTCCACTTTCAAGCGCCCGCGGTCCGCCAGTTTGAAACTACCGCGCGGGGAGAAAGAGTTCTAACATCATAAGTGCAACGCTAATTCTCTTATGGATTCGTCTTGTGATTGGGCACTCACTACGAAAAAACTTTATATAAAATAAAAATTAACTTAATACTTGTTATATAAATGCTTTCCATTTTGATGGATTTCTTGCGTGGATTCTATCCCTGACATTGCTCATAGAGACGCCATTCTCCCTTCAATGATATATTAAGATTAAACTCAAGACATCAAACGAATGGGAAGGGGATGGAAGGGAGGGCCCTACATCGTCAATGATTTCGGGGCCACTACTAAATATTAGGTTTTCATTCTTCCCTCCGGGACTCAAACCTATAATTTATTAATGGCCCCTCCATCATTGACGATATGCCTGATATCTCAAGACTGGAGGGGGACATTCGTGACAATATCATCCGTTAACCAAATAATATAGGTAGAGACAAAGAATCCTATAACAATTTTTAAGTCTTTATTGCTTACATACAATAAAAGTAAAAATAGAAAAGAAAGCAGTGGGTTACTTCAAAAAAATTCTGCTTATGCTTGACCGACTAGGTACAATGGTATGATCTCACTTTGAGGTTCATAATCGTTGTCTTAGGAACTACTTGTATTCCTGTCCAACTTAATACAGACCCATATATGCATGGATTATATCTTCTGTTCTTAAAGCTATTTGTACATTTATATAATTTGTACACTTTGTTTATACTATATAGTTATAACTATGATAGAAATCTCCAAAAATATAAAAATATTTTAAGAGCTGAAGAACTAGCTCGTCTTATTAAGTATCACAGTTCGTGATACTATCACAATATCCGGCAGAGGGGCTCTAGGGGTCTTTGGGCTTTCTGCCCCCCCGCCCCCCCCTCTCCATTTTCACCGTTAAGATTTACCTTAATATGTAATAGCACATGGACTACTAGACCCGCTGCCGTAACGCCACACAGGTTAGTTTTGGCTTATCGAGAGCTACAGACAGGTACCACGTCAGGAAGGTGTGATTAGAAGCCCACAACTTAGTGTTAGCTATGTCATCAATTGAATAGTTTTGTAAGAATCTAAGAGAGACGGCCCACTTTCTTATGTCATGGGCTCTGCCCACCACACCGGGATTACTTTCCTTAATGACGTCAACGAGTAAAGAGGCTAATTTCGTTCTCGTGTTGCGAGTACCTGTACTGTTGACCCATAAGAAGCCTGGTTGTTGAGGTTGTGCTACCCTCATAAACCTAAGTAAAGCCTGCACTGGGCACAAAATGTGATGCGTATGTCCGCGTTTTAGTGCCGGGACTGTAAATTCTGAGAATACATGATCACAATGTTCATTCTTAGCTATGAATGTGGGAGATGGAGCGATTTGTAAGTGTTCATTCAGTCTCCCAAGCCTGAGGCAATTAGGTTCGTTGCTCGTCGCCGCCAGCTCTGATACCCTGTTTTCTATCGCTAGAGCCATAAGGAACACAGCCTTCTTTAATAATGAGTCAAAGTCCGGCGCATGATTATATTTGCGCGAATGAAGCAAGGATAAAGCTTTGTCCAGCGACCAGGTAGGCATGAGCTGACGTGGTGGTGGGCGCAGTTTGAAACATGCCCTCATGAACCCTTTTTCCTCTGCCTGCTGTATGGATAGACCGGTCAGGTCATAAAAGTTTTTTTTAATGGCAGACAAGTGATTTTTGAGTGTAACTACCGAGAAGCGCTTTTGTTCAAACAAATAGTCTAAGTACTTAAACACAAAAGCTACTGATGATTCCGTTTGCGCTGTTTCTACAATCCAAGTTGTGAATGTTTTCCAATGGGATTGGTATTGTCTCCTGGTTGACATAGTGTACTGATTCAGAAATTTATTTGTAACACTCTCCCCGTACTGAGTTAGCCATTTGGCATTTTGAATGTCCAGAAGGCAAAAGTCAGCGAGGTCTCTAGGTTGCCAATTGTCTCCAAGTGGAAGTACGAGACCGGGAGTGACACCGGGTTCTCGCGCCACGTTTTCAACTGGTGGTACCACACCTGAGCTGGCCAGAGTGGCGCGATCATCGAGACTACGCTCCGGTAACCCCGTAGTTTGAGAACTACTTGACACATGAGTGAAGCGTCTGGAGGCGGAAAAAGATAGATGGAATTCCATCTGTTCCAGTCCTCCAACAATGCGTTTGGACCCCCTGCCAAAGTCATTTCCCGGCGGGTTAGGAAGAGAGGGAGTCTGTGGTTTCCCTCAGACGCAAATAGATCCACTTGTGGACGGCAAGGCTCTGCAATCATCTTGTTGAAGATGTTTTGCTTGATTGCCCATTCTACTGTGGTGCTCTGTGTCCGGGACAGAGCGTCTGCCTAGACGTTCGCCATGCCCAGGAGATAAGATGCATGCAGATGGATGCTCAGCTTTTCGGCCAGAGCAAAAATCTGTTCCGACAATTCTAGTAACTTCCGAGACCTCGTTGACCCTTGCTTTTGAATGCAGTGTACCGCGTTCAAATTGTCCATTCGGAATGCAACTGACTTCCCCTGTAACAATGAGCCGTGAGTTTGAAGGAAAAATAAAGGGACTAGAAGCTCTTGTTTGTTGATATGAAAGTTCTCGTCTTGGGACCACCGACCTTGGCCCTGATGGCCTAGGTTTGACTGATATCCTCAGCCTATTGTCCCTGAGGCATCTGTGTCTATCCATACCGTAGGTGGGGGAGAAACCCATGTCATTATTGAGTGCAATGTTTCCTTCTTTGCCCAGACCGACAGTAAGTTGTGAATTAATGGAGGAATGGTCCATAATTTTCCCTCTGGCAAGAGTGGGAAAAATGTGTTGCCTTCCAGGATTAATCTCTTCACTTTCAACCGGCCCAACTTCACAGTTAGTTGAATCCAGTTCAGAGAACCGACCAGGGACTCCCACGTTCTCCTCGTCGTGTTCAGACTGTGGAGAAACCGGAAAAGCTTCTTGCGGAATCTGTTCCGGTAGTCCACACTCTGACTGAGAGTAAGATTCGCTGTGTCCCAGACCAGCCCTATCCACTGAATTACCCGTGTGGGGACAAGGTGCGACTTTGCCAGGTTGACCTTGAATCCTAGGGTTTGTACATGGTTTATTACTTGATTTACATGGGTATGACATAGACTCTGACTCCGCCACTGCTAGCCAGCCGTCTAGGTACCACATCACCTTGATCCCTTGGGCTGACATTGGCATAATGGCCTGCCGGACTAATTTTGTGAAAATTCTCGGTGCCGGGTTCACACTGAATGGCAATATCTGAAAGACGTAAGTCTCTTGCCTTAACCTCAAGGCGAGGAATTTTAGGAACCTTTTGTTTATGGGGACATGCCAATAGGCGTCTGTCAGGTCTAGTGAACACATCCAGCCTTGCGACGGGAGTGTGAGCCTGATTTGATTCACAGTGAGCATCCTGAACGGTGAATTGTGAATGTATGTGTTCAGACACGAGAGATCTACTACTGGTCGCATCTGCACACTGTCCCTCTTTGGCACTAGGAAAAGTCTGGACGTGAATACATGGCAAGTTGGATTGACTAGGACAATGACATGCTTGGAAATCATCTCTTGAACTAGCGACTCCACCTCTAAAGAAACATGATTGAATTCTCGAGTTTGACGTAAGCGAGGTCGTCGGAGCCACCGCCAAGTGATCCCTTTGCTTACCACTGTACGAGCCCAAGTCCGCCGGGGCCAGGCCCTGCGACATGCTTGAAATGACCCAGTCGCTTGACTGGGCTTGTCCGGCAGAACTACTCTCGGATCCAACTCGCCTGCGGTAGGCCCCGGGAGAGAGAGAGACTGAGTGATTAGTTTTTTGGTGGTAGTTGGACAGATGTAGACGGCTGACTAGGTCTGGCCTGTGTTGTAACTTACCTTTGTTACTCCACTTGCCTTAATGTTTCCCTTGCCTTTGTTTGTACTAAGTGCCTCTCTGCTGTTGGGGAGATCTGGGGTCCTGAAATGACCGTTTAGCCCCGGTATATTGAGGTTTGCCTCCACTTTTTGGTTTGGAGTATGGTTTCTTAAAAGACTCCTTCTTTGGCTGGGAGGTACTCGTCTTTAGGCTAAGTTTAGCAGAGAGGCAGTTAAGACCGGGGAGAGTGTTACCCGGCGACCAATGTCTTCCGGTAACTTTCTCACCAAGTACACCCGTAAGTCCTGTCGTGCCCGAACAGCCTCCATTAAGGCTATTCTGATATCACCCAGGGACTGTATTGAGATTTGCAACAAAAGCCTCCGGGACAGTTCCGTGGCTTTCCATACATTTTGATCAGAAATGGCAGTTATAGTCCTTGTGAGGGACTGGGCAATTTGGCGGCTTAAGAGGAATTGTGAAAAAAGTCTATAGGCTTTATGACGCAATTTGAAATCTCTGTCCAAGTGGGCTGGGGTGGGAGTTGAGAAAGGTTCCTGTAATTCATAAAAGGACAGTTTGGGGGCCCCCATGAAATCAAACAAAGCGGGGAGACCCCTCCAGCCTAATTAATGGGTAGAGAGAACCATGAGTGGGTTTCTTAAGGAATTTGGTGGGAGGATTTTGAAGTAATAGTGGCCGCAAATTGTTGTGCCTCAGCTTCCTAGTCCACCCACGGGCCCACACCTACTGTACCTGCCCCACCTGCAGGACTGGGTTGTGACTCTGATCAAGCACCGGGATTGTATCCAATTCCGATGTAAGCGACTTGAGTGACTTTACGTCATTAACGCCGTCAGATCGTGACCAGTCCGCAAAAAGTCGTGCAGCCGAGGCAGGAGGTAATGCAGGAGTAGCAGAGTATACAAAGAAATCAGAGGAATATACATTAGGTATGGCCTTAATAGTAACATCCAATAGCTGTCCTTGCGCATCTTTGGCTCATAATATCTTGCTTTTGCTCACCTCAATGGTCCATTCACTAGGGACCGGAAGCTCCCCCGATACCATTGCTTGTGCCATGTGTGGGTTCTGGGCGATATCCGGTACCCATGAACAGTATGGTCCGTATAGGAGAGGCATAGGGCCTCTTCTCTGTGGGAGTCTATCAAGGGGAGGAGGCATAATGTCCATGATCACCGGAACATTTGTGGAAGTCAAGGAGGCGGGCACTGTTGTGCCGCTTGCCGTGATATTTGCCGGATTTACGCTAAGGGGAGGCAATGATTTATTGGGAGGCTTGACTCCGGTCGGTTCTAATGGCCGCACTGTTGACTCGATCGTGGAAGCTGCGGGAATAGTAGTGGACGGACCTTGGGAAGTAGGGATATGATATTGGCGCATGACTGTATGTAATATCTCATTTAGGTCATCTGTCGTTAAACACTTACTGTGGGACTCTCTGGAGGACTCAAAACCCTCCTCAGATACGTCCTCATTAGGTCTTGGTTGAGCTGAGGACAGATCAACATCCTCTTGCTCTACCGGAACTTCCACAATCTCCGGCGTCGATTGCCGTGGTTCCGGCACCTGATCGTTTTTCAGCCACGCTAAGTCCGGGACCGACGAGGGGATTGTTTGTACATTATCACGGTCCCTAGTCGTGTTCTGAGTCTGGACTAAAGGTTGTACCTGAGAGTGGTCTGACTGTCTCCAGACACCTCTACCCTTATCAATGGGTGGTTGGGAGTCTGGTATCACCTCGTTAAACGTGTCACCACTCTGGCGTATACAAGTTGAGCCTCCCCGGTAATGCTCTGCTAATACTCTCTGTGACACTACCGGACGATCTCTACGTGTTACAAAGTCTAATTTAGGTATAGCAAATGTAAAATCTTGTGATTCACCTAAAGATTGTCCCGGTACATCCCTGGGATTCGACTCAGTCCCCTCCGTCCCTGCCTCCGACCTGCCAGACTGGACGTTAGGAAATGCAGAGGTAGAGGCGGGGGGAAAAGGCCATGACCCCGGCGATGGCCGGTGCCGCGGCTGCGTTTCATCAATGCGGGTACTTTTATGTCGTGTCACTGATTTGGGGGTTGAATTAATTGACTCATCTTTCCGTCGTTTGTTTGACCTAGATGATTCGACGGAAGACTGATGTGCTTGTCTATGAGGGGACCTCGATCCGGACCAAGACTTGGTCCTAGGTGAAGGTGAGCGCCCTCGTTTCCACCGGCCGGGTGGGGGGTTGCCTGAGAACTGTCGCTACTCTCGCTACTACTTACTAGTTCTTTGGATAAGACTTTAGACTTAGCTTTCATTTTAGGAGTTGACTTGGATGGCAATAGTTTTAAGGATGGAGAGTTTATGACTAGGTAATCCCATAAGGCTTCGTCATCACAGTGCAAAGCCCTATGGGCAACGTCTTTAGCGTAAACATTATAAAGGTTCTTAATCTCTTTGAGTGCCATGAGGCATGATTGATCTCTCTTGTCAAACAGCGTCGCTCGTAATTCGGCACACATGGCGCATTTCTTTGACAACCAGAGGCTCTGTGATCTATCGAGGCATTTTACACACCTCACGCATAGTTTATGTGCGAACACTGGTAGAAAAGAGCTGGTAGGAGTAGCGCAAAGAGTGAACAGAGGCATGATGGAGCTAATTTAAGAACCCCCTCGCCGTGATCGGCCCATCACCTGTTACTTGTGCTGCTACCGATGTGCTGTGATCTGGAAATAGAACATTTCCAGGAATAAATGCTCATAAGGATAATCCGAGGGGTTTTACACATCCTACCTCAAGTCCGCCGGAAAATTAGCTATAACCACTGCTACTCTAACCTTCCGGTGGACCTGACCTTGAAAAACTTTTACGTTTTTCAACTCCAGAACAGCTTACCTGTGACCGTGTCACTGGCCCGCTAAGACCTTAAGCCCTTACTATCATTGACTATTTGGACTAGATAGATAGTATTTCACATTGTGACTGTTGCGCCGGGCGATAGAAGTCATGCCGCATGAGGCTACTGGTCTGGGCGAGTTCACTCGGCGGGCCGAGATCACTCCCTTAGGAATTAGCATTTCCTCCGGGAGGTTCGTGGTACAGCACACCAAGCCGGGATATTTGGTTTATTCCTTACTCGTCTGCAAGACGAGAAGAAGGCGACAATACACAGAAAGTCCGCCGAAAAAACAAACCAACATTTTCAGAGGTGTTGACTTATATGGGAAAGTCAGACACCCCCAAAAACTCAACCACCATCAGGATGTCTTGTGACCCCCTGTTTATACTTGTAAAAATACTACATGCACAAACGAGGGATAATATAGGGCTACCAAAAGTATTATTAATATATAATTAATTAATTTACCCCTAGCCCACTACGGAGACCCCTACTGAGGCTGGCCACGAGGCTCGTAGAAACATCATCTTGGTTGGTCACCTACCTCCTGGAGACACAGCCGCAGCATCCGGTGAAGGGAGCCCACGAGAGAGAGGGCAAGCGCAGGCTCGGACCCAAGAAGGTTCCACACCACGTGTGACAATCCTTGAACTAGAGTGTCTGCTAAATAATGATAATGCAACTGCCTCATAGAGACGGCCTGAAGCATATTCCTGCGGGTAGCCTAGCCTTCTAACTAATAGATAAGGACAAGAGCTAAGGCGCAGAAATAAAAGTAAACACATGAGGCGCTGATCCTGGGGGACATGAAGGCTCCTGTACAATAGTACCCTATTTTAACACTTCCTACGGGCATACCAATGGGGTAGCCTGTGCTAGCTAATTTAGAACCTGTTCAATACAACTCAGATATATACAAATGAGCTGGGACTCACTAGAAGAGAGCGAACGAAGAATGAAGCTGGAGCACAGACCGCGCACACCCACTCGGTATGGTCGCGGGGAGAGGAAGGGAGAATAACCTCTCTATGAGCAACGTCAGGGATAGAATCCACGCAAGAAATCCACCGAAATGAAAAGCATTTATATAACAAGTATTAAGTTAATTATCTGTTTTTTTTGTTTATAAAGTTTTTTCGTAGTGAGTACCCAATTATAAGACGATTCCATAAGAGAATTAGAGTTGCACTTGTGATGTTAGAACTCTTTCTCCCCGCGCGGTAGTTTCAAACTGGCGGACCGCAGGCGCTTGAAAGTGGACTATTATACTAATAGGCATATCGTCAATGATGGAGGGGCCACTAATAAATATCAATCCTTCATCTTCTCTCAATATTCTTGGTGTCTCTTTTTCTTCTGCTCTCTTTTGGAAGGACCATATTACCAGTCTTGCTAAGGCAGCCTCCCAGAAGCTGGGTGTGCTCAACCGCCTTAGGGGGTTCTTTACCCCTGCGCAGCTTCTTTCTCTGTACAGGGGCATAGTGCGTCCTTGTATTGAGTATTGTTCACATGTGGGGGGAGGTTCCTCTCACACCGCTCTCCTAGACAAAGTTGAAAGGAAGGCCTTTCGTATCATTAACTCCCGTCCACTCACCAACTCTCTGCAATCTCTCTCTCTCCGCCGCAATGTTGCATCTCTCTCGCTATTCTATCGCTACTATAATAATCAGTGATCCTCAGAGCTTTCCCAGTGTATACCACCTCCTTTACGTAGGGCACGTGGTACCCGTCTTGCAACACAATCCCACCCCTACTCTGTGCAACTCTCCAACCCAAGAGTGAAATGTTACCCTCAAACTTTCTTCTATTCAATAGCTGAACTCTGGAACTCTCTCCCAGAATCAGTCTTTCCCTCTTCCTATGACTTAAATTGCTTCAAACTCTGTGTGTCCAGGCATTTTGGCTCGAACGTCCCTTGATTTTGGCCCTGTCACTCTTTCAACTATGGGGGAGGCTCCCACTATTGGCAGTTCTGCCTTTTGCCTCCCTCAATCACATAGACAAAACAAAAATATATATATACTGTATATATATATATATACATTATATATTATATATATATAATATATATACTGTATATATAATATATATTATTATTTTTTTTTCTTTCTATATTCCAACTACTACCTCTCAGGCATAGGCTGATAGCCTTTACACTCTACCGCTGAACACGGTGAGGCCCGTGAGGTCTTGTTCCATTCTAGGGAGTGAGATATGCGAAGCACCTATTCACGGCTCGAACCCAACTCCATCTCTGAAGCTGCTTCGCCTCTGCGCTTCACAGTCTCACACCCCAGGCTCGGACCCTCACTCTCAGAACGCCACCTATTGAGCAATTAACTCACTAGGCATTGCCCCCCTGTAGCATATTTTGAATATGGGAATATTCATACAGTGCTATTTAATCAGGGAACAATGAGGGTATTTTGTTTTGGCATTTCGGTGTGCTGTGGTAATGCACTGAAACTAGGCACAGCACAAATTCCATCCCAATAATATCTTCCCATTGACATATTGGGATTCGAACCCGGGTCCATTGGATTACCAGTCCAGTGGCAAGACCACTATATATACTATATATATATATATATATGAAATCCTACTTGGAAATGTTCAATCCATACCAAGTCATAGGACCCATGTTTCAGAAAACACTACAAGCTATTTGTGTAATTAGCCACACACAACTGGGTGGGTTAAAGCGTGGGACGTCATTCTGATTGACTGCGGTTCGAATCCTGGCTGAGGCCTAAGCATATGTGCATGGAACAAAACGCGTAATTGTGAGTTATACTACATTGAATATTGTTCGCATTTGTGGGGAGATTCCACCCTACCGCATTTCTCGAAAGGGTAGAGTCGAAAGCAATTCGTCTCCTCAACTCACTTCCTCTTACCGGTACTAATTCCCTACAATCTCTCTCTACATGCTGTAATGTTGCATCTCCCTCTCTCTTCTACAACTGATACAATAATTAGTGTTCTTCAGAGCTTTCTCAGAGTATACCTCCCCTACAGAGAGTAGGGGCACCCGCCTTTCAACATACTGCCACCATTATTCTGTCCAACTCTAACCCAAAAGTGAACCGATATTCTCAGTCTTTCTTCTACTAAACAAGTAAGCTTTGGAACTCTACACCTCAATCTGTCTTTTCCTAATCCTATGAAATAAACTGTTTCAAGCTTGGTTTATCCAGACATTTTTACTCTAACGTACCTTGAATTTGGCTTTCTGGCACTCGTTCATCTTTGGGTGAGACACTGGTTACAGGCAGTTTTGTGTTTTGCTCCTTCATACACATATACAAGAAAATATATATATGATACCTCTATGCTTGCCAGGAGGGGAGTTAAATCCAATCAATTCCTCCAGAGTTGCATGGGGTTAACTGTACAAATCCTTTGTAGTGTACTTTGAAACATATGGGTCCTATGACTTGGTATGGAATTAAATTTCCCTAAGTAGGATATCCCTGTTCGTCTATATATGGGAACAGGTTGGTTATCTTTTGCCACGCTGAGGTTGAGTGGGTAAAAGCGTGGGAATTCATTCTTGTTGACTGCAGTTTGAATTGTGGCTGAGGCCTAAATATTAAATTATCTATATAGTCCAGTTGCTTAGGGCCCGATTTTTGAAGTTAGTGGACATTCCGGACAAAAGCACCAAACTTGGCTTAAATGTTGTTCAGGATCTTAGCTTCCAATTTTTCCCCGGAACCAAGTCGCACAACTCTATCTTGGTGGCCATATTGGAAATTAAAGATGACTGCCAACTAAAGATCAACATAAAACTGCTAAAAGTAATTGTAAAGAAATAGTTCCAAAACCTACATATTTTGAAGTCAGGAATGCAATTAAATAATCAAATTTTTCCTTAACCCATTGGCTGCGGGAGTCGTTCCCGAACGCCATGGCAATTTACAGCAATTTACAGGCTTTTAAAGCCTCTAAAAGCCTGTAAAATCGAGTGTAAGGAAGCAGGAGCGCAATAGGCCACACGTCCGTCTCCCAGCCAAGCGGCCGTGGCACTCAAGGCTCTGAGTCAGAGTCTCGCTAGATATACAGTGCTGCCAAAGGCAAATGTAGTGAGACATTAGCGAGAATTGCTCATTTTAGCAAATGTCTATGGTAGCGCTGCGGGTGAACCCCGCGAGGTACGAAGCTCGTTTTGGTGTAATTTTTAAGCTATTTTCTTTTAGTTTTCGGCTGAATACATTTAATTTCATTCAGACACTTGCCTAATCAATCAGGAGTGCCTGAATGAGCCCTAATATGGCCTGAAATATACCAGCACCGTAAGTGTTAAATACCTATCTAAAGTAAAAATATAATAATATAATTATATAATAATGTGTTTTTCTGTTTTGCGGGTAGATTGTGAACATGGATTGGAGCAAATGCCTGGTTTGTCAAGATAACAAGGGTGAGACCATTAAATGTCAACTCAATGCTGTCAGTGGTGAAAAAAACTGAATCATATGCAACTTTTCTGGAGAATGTCAGCACTTTCAAGAATCTGGAAAGTCTACCAGTTCCTCTTCTCTTCGATGAAAAGATAACCGTTGACGATCTAGTTCAGAATAAAGCTGTGTGGCACAAGTCATGCCATGTTAAGTTTAGTAAAGAAAAGCTGGAAAGGGCAACAAAGAAAAGAGAAAGGGTGGATGAAGGTGAAATAAGTTCATCTGAGGCCTGATGTCAATTTACGAATAATGGCTACAGAACTTGGTGACACAGAACTAATGTCTAGAATAGGAGGTGGGGATCTCATGGCCATTGAAGCCAAGTACCATTTGCAATGCTTGACAGTTTATCGGAACCGTTACTGCTCACTTTTGAGACTAAAAGAGAGTATGGAAGAAGGTTGTGTAGAAAACTTATTTAAAGCAAAAGCATTAGTTGAAGTTGTTAATCACATAGACAATTGTGTAGAAGAAGGAATCTTTCAAATGAGGTTTTCTGTGTTATTTGATCTGTATCAAAAACGACTTTGGGACTTAGATGTTGATAAGGAAATGAACAGGGGGCGATTCAGAGAGAAGATTCTGGAATGTTTCCCATATGCCTAAGAACAGAGTGATGGTAAGAACAAAATCTTAGTTTTTTAGCAAGGAATTCAAGGCATCCTCAGAGAAACGTTGAGACAAGATTATGAAGCAGAGACTTTGATTCTTGCAAAAGCTGCTAGAATCATAAGCAAGGAAATCATCAACTTTATTGGAGTCAAGTTTGCAGGGGCCTTTTCATCTGGTTGTCAACGGGAATCGGTACCTACCCCACTGAAAACCCTTGTATCCATGCTAACAAACGGCGCTGACGTGAAGAACCAAACACCAGATGACTCGCTTGCAACTCTCGGTGTCTCTCAACTTATCCTTTTTAACTTTAGGACACATGCATCATCATCTAAAGTTTGCCATTCTTTAGAAAAAGAACCACCATTGCCTCTGTATCTTGGTTTGAAAATTCATGCTGAAATTTGTTCTAAGTTATTAATTTCACAACTATTTGACTTGGGTCTCGGTGTGAGTTACAACCGAATTATTCAAGTCGAAAGCCAACTTGCAACAACAGTGTGCCAGAACTATAAGACCAAAGGAGTGGTTGTACCAGCTCAGTGTCGTCATGGACAATTTATCGTTGGGGCACTTGACAATCTGGATTACAACCCATCTAGTACAACTGCAGTGGATTATTTCATGGTACAGGGATATGTTTGTTTCAGTTCCCGACTGTCTCAAACTGTGGAACCAAGTAAGATTATGGCATGGGAAGCATGGCGCCATTACCCTGAAGTAACATGTGCATTCTCATTCATGGCACGAAATCCATTTGCACATGTTGATGCCGAAACTTCCCACTTTAGACTTCTTGAATGGTACACAGTTGTCCTCTATAACAAGAATAGTGATATTGAATGTGTAGATGAGGCAAGAGAGGTCAAGTAATTTTAGAAGGGAAAAATTATGGAGATTATCCCACCAACTCAGGATGCTCTTCTCCAACACACCAGGAGGGTCACATACCAAGAAGGAATATGGTCGACCTGTGAGAAAAGTGAACAAAATCTTACAACTCCTGAAGGATGGGGATTGCCCTTCAGCAAAGAGTCCCAGTCATGGACATCGGTTTGGATCACAAAACATGTAGCTTCTAAAGCTTGCAGTGAATTGGTTAAATGCGGATGCAAGAGAAAGAGTGGATGTAGCAACGGGTGTGCTGGCAAGAAGGCCAGGTGGAAGTGTACAGAACTGTGTAGCTGCAACTGTGAAAAATGAATAGAACATACAGGGATGCAGGAAATTTAAAAGCGTGATAAATATATCTGATATACATTAAATATACCTGCAATCTACCCACCGGAAAGGGTATTATATACAAGCATGGATTTACTACTACTACTAAATGACCAATTAATGTAGAGACATTATGGACAATTTTAATACCCTTCTCATACCTATATGTTTTAAGTGTACCTACAGTAGGCCAATTTAACGCGCCATGTTTAGTATAATGTAGCTACATTTAGACGATTTTATTGAACTTAGGACTGATATATTTTACTCTAAGGGTAATTTCAAAGCCTTTGATTCATATACGTTCTCTATAAACTGAATAACATATGCTGGAGGTAGCTATAAAACATCTGAATGAAGGGGTTAATAAAACTAAAATAATCGGGAGGTACAGCCACCCAAATAAGTCATGTATCATGTCTATATATTTGGCTCACTATGCACTGCAGTAATGTTTGCCAGATCTTGAATGAGTTGTGTAAATGTGGAACAATATCTGAATGACGCCTTCACAATAACTTAGGTCATTCCTGGTAATTGTTAGATGCTATTTTCTTATCAAGAGGTAATATAAGCCAAAACTTTATTTCTTTGGCCGACTGTACAGTGGCTCTTAAAAATGAGTGTACCTGTTATGTTTTTAATTATGGAAGTAAATGCATATGGATTAATTTATGAAGATATTGTTTAATGAATCTGATTGAAAGGGTTAATTAATCCTTTTCCTGGTTTTGTGTGAGAGGTCATGGGTAAACTATGTAGGCATATATTATGCATATATCATGACAGCAAAGTAGCATAAACTATAGTTTAACATAAACAAGTTAAAGTCAAAATATTCTTTTGGTCATCTATATTTTCTTCTTTTTATCCTGGATTATGCCAGGATGTCGTTGGTGTACTTGATGCTTGGGGATTGAACCACCACAGGTCAACTGCCACTGTTAAAAGTTTCATGATTTTCACTGCATGTACCGTAGAAAGTGGGCTTTCTGCCATAATCATACTTCTGATCAGCATAAAAGTTGTTTTATTGATTTTATCATCCCCCAAAACATATAATTTGACACCAAATATGCCAAGGGAATTGTCTAATGAAAATCATGACATAAATTCCATTAAATTTGTCTATGGCGGCCATCTTGAAAACCAATATCGCGGCCATGTAATGGTCTCTGAGAGTGGTTCCGGGGATAATATTTATTGTTGGCCCATAATATACAAGTCTGCAAAATTTGGTGCTTTTGTCCGGAATGTCCACTTTGAAACAATGAACGGAGGAAGGAAAAACACAGATAAAACAAAAAGGTCCATGTGCCTAAAGGCATCCTCCATTCATAATATTTTCTTAACTTCAACTTGTTTAGCTCCCGGACTAATATGAGTTTAAATGTCTATAAGCACATTGTTATCAAACCTTATATACAATCCTGTGCCCACACCAATGGAACCAATTTTCACTCTGGCCCAGAGTGTATAAATAAATAAAGTTATCTGAATGGTTCCATCGAAATAACCCAGATAAAGACGGTGTCATAAGGACAATGTTTTTTTGGGCGTTTTGTATAGTACCATTACACTGCAAGAGTGCATGTATTGTGCCTTTGTAAAAGGGGAAGGGACACCGGCAGGAGTATTCAAGTTATTAAGGTATTAGTTTAGTATCAGTTGTTGGAAAGCTGTATGACAGGGTGTTGATTGAGAGGATAATAAAGGGCACAAAAGGTGCAATAGGAGAAGAGCATTGCGGTTTTAGGAGGGGAAGAGGGTGTGTGGATCAGAGTTTTGCAGTAAGACAGATTTCATGGATTTGGAAAAAGCATATGATCGTGTGGATCGAGAAGCAATGTGGAAGGTGCTAAGGATTTATGAAATTGGAGGAAATTTGTTAAGAGCAGTCAAAAAATTTTATGAAGAGAGCAGAGCGTGTGTTAGAGTAGGAAATTAGTTGAGTGAATGGTTTGAGGTAAATGTAGGTTTTCAACAGGGTTGTGTAATGTCACCAAGGTTGTTTACTGTATATATTGATGGTGTGGTGGGGGAGGTACAAATTAGAACTATGGGTAGGGGATTGGGTTTAGTAGGAAAGAGTGGTGGATATTGTGAGTTGAATCAGTCGCTGTTTGTTGATGACACAGCGTTGGCGGATTCTGAGGAGAAACTACAGCGTGTAGTATTCCTCATCAAAAGTACAGTAAAAGATCTAATTCACCTAAATGGTTTGACCATAATTGTGCTAGAGTAACTGAACAAAAAACAATAGCCTACAATGCATACACAAGATCAAAAACACATGAAGCCTTTAATTACTTTAGAAACATCAGAAATCATGCCAAAACTGTATTAAACCTAACTAAATCAAACTTTCTCCACAAGCAGGCAAATAAACTTCTAAATAATCCAAATGATAACAAAATATTTTGGTCTACTCTTAACTCATTCAAATCCAACTTCACTACTGCTTCATCCATTCCACCATTAAAATCTCCGACTGGCAATCTTGTAAGTGACCCACGAGGTAAAGCTAACCTTCTTGCGGATATTTTCTCCACCAACTCAACCTTAGATGAAATAACTCAAGATGTCCCTGTACTTAATTTTAATTCGCCTGAAATTCCCTCACTTAAGATCCACACCAGACATGTCAAAATTATTTTGCAGAATCTCTCAGTCTCCTGGTCCAGATGAAATTCCTCCAATAGTACTTAAGAATTGCTCCTTGGTGCTCGCTCCTGTATTGGCAAAAATGTTCCATCTGTATACTCATACCTCATGCTTCCCAGTACCCTGGAAAGAAGCAAACATCCATCCAGTTCCTAAAAAAGGTGCCTCTTCAGATCCATCAAACTACAGACCAATAGCTATAACTTCCACTCTTGATAAAGTCTTTGAAATTATATTAAATAATCACATAATTAAGCATCTTGAGAATAATAAATTAATCAGTGATAGGCAATATGGTTTTAGACGATGTCGATCAACTGCAGACATTCTTTGCCTTCTTATGCATCAAATCAACCAAGCTACAGACCAACATGGTGAAACACATACAATAGCACTGGATATATCAAAGGCATTTGATAGAGTCTGGCATCAATCCTTATTGTCGAAGATGTCACACTACGGCCTTGCATCATTAGTTCCACTAATTTCTTCTTATCTTCATGACAGAAAAATATGTGTAATGGTAGATAGCCTTTATTCTCAATTTCACTCAATAAATGCTGGTGTTCCCCAGGGATCAGTTTTGGCCCCAACTCTGTTCCTCATTCATATCAATGATCTCATATCTACCACTCATAATCCAATAAATTCCTACGCAGATGACTCAACACTCCACAGTTCCTTCACATTTACCAATTCTTTCACCCAACCCGATCTTATAAATTCAAAAAATAAACACTGCAATTTCTCTGAACCAGGACCTTTCTAGAATTAATGAATGGGGACAAAAGAATCTAGTTTCCTTTAATGAACAGAAAACCAAGTACATTTAATTTTCTAATCGACAGAATCTCACAGACTCCCATATATTTGTTAATGATGTAAATATTCCCACTTCCCCTAGTATTGACATTCTCGGTGTAACATTAACTACTAACTTGAGCTGGACACATTATGTTAGAAGCATTGCTAAGAATGCCTCTAAAAAACTGGGACTCCTGTACAGAGTTCGAGAATTCTTCACTGACGAGCAGTTGGCCGTAATATATAAAAGTCATGTGCGTTCTCAGATGGATTACTGTTCACCTCTGTGGGGTGGAAGTGGAGTGGTTGCATTGAGGCAGTTGGACAAAATTCAAAATAAAGCTATTAGATTAATCAATAACCCTGCAATCACACAGGACCTTCCTACATTATCCATACGAAGAAACGTTGCATCCCTTGCATTATTCTACAGATATTTTCACAGCAATTGTTCCGAGGAACTTGCTTCAATTGTGCCGCCTCTCCACATCTTTCCCCGTAGAACTAGGGCAGCTGAGAGCGCCCATGAATTTACACTTTCTCCTCCACAATGCAGAACTTCTGCTTATCAGAATTCATTTATCCCCAGAGCTACTACTCTTTGGAATTCACTTCCCTCGAATTGCTTTCCACAAACTTACAATCTACAAATTTTTAAATCCAGTTATTACAAACATTTTATGAATGGAGGATGCCTTTAGACACATGGACCTTTTTGTTTTATCTGTGTTTTTCCTTCCTCCATTCATTGTCTCTTAAAAAAAAAAAAAAAAAAAAGTTTGTGTGGTTTGTGAAAAGAGGAAGGTGAGGGTGAATGTCAATACAAGTAAAGTGATGGTGTGTAATAGAGATGCTCGTAGGGTAAATCTAAATGTACGACTGGATGGGGAAATACTGGAACAAATGGACTGTTTCTGTATATCTAGGAGGAGTGATAAGTAGGGTGCACAGGTGTGGAAATGGAGGTAAGACAGAGTATGTGAAGGAAGGAAAGTTTTCGGAGCAATGGGTGGAAGGTGAGAAAGTGCATTGTATCAAGAGATAGTTGTACCAACAGTGATGTACAGGGCTGAGACATGTGGTCTGAATATAAAAGAGAAAAGAAGGTTGGATGTGATGGAGATGAGCTACTTGAGAAGTATGTGTGAATTGATGCATAGAGACAGATTGAGGAATGAAGAGGTACGTAGGAGAGTGGGAAAACAGGAACCCTTATCGGCCAGAGTGGAAAGAAGGGTGGTATGCTGGTATGGGCATGTTGAATGAATGGGAGATGAAAGGCTTACAAAGAGTGTATATGAGTCAGAAACAAGGGGAGGTAGAGGGAGAGGAAGATGTCGGATGAGATGGAGATATGATCAAGCATTGGAAGATAGAGAGATGATTGAAGAACAGGCAAGAGAAGTGGTAATGAATAGGAATGAATGGAGAATGCTTGTGAATAGATGAGTGATAATGCGGTCGTTGGTCAGGCGCCAGTTGGAGTAGATAATAGTCTGTCAGGCATCTGGTCCGCGGATCCAGTGTATATATGAAGGGCCATGCCTGGATGTAAGGTGGGTGGGAATTGTGTTGGTGGGCTTCGCTGCGTGTCTGCTTGCTTTGACAGGTACCTCTCCGGGAGGTTTGGGACCTGGAGTCTTTTGCTGGAGACCCCAATTGGGCCTAGGTGTGTGTTAATTTTTTATATTTTGTTTTTTTACGGTGTGTTGTGTTGTCCCTGTTCGGGCTCTGTCTCGAGTCGGCCGCCCCCAGCTATTATATTTAGTATTTTTACGTTGTGTTGTGTTGTCCCTGTTCGGGCTCTGTCTCGAGTCGGCCGCCCCCAGCTATTGGGTATGTGCCTGAGTATATACTGTACATACATACAGTACTAGCAGGCTTCGATGGTTTGGACATATTGAGAGGATGGATAAACTAAGCTGGGTGAAAAGATGCAGGTCCATGAATGTGGAGGTAGCTGAACCTAGGGGCTGACCAAGAAAGACGTGGGATCGGACCTTGCAATCTGATCTAAGTTCAAAGAACCTGACAAGTGAGGCAGCTCTTAACAGGGGTACCTGGAACGCCGTCATTAGGACGTGAGACCGGAACCGCAGTTCGTGTGGAACACTCGGTCTTTAAATTTGTGTAAGTATGTATGTATGTGCATTCATACATTAATGTATTTATACCCATTTTTTGCTTTAGCCTGCTACCGACCAAGGGTTGTGGACAACCCTTGGTTCTATCTAAACTTGAGAGTGTACTTACAGACTGTTATAGCGTGATTTTTATATCAGTTTAGCTGTTGGTTGAGGTGAGTTCTTTCAAGACTGGAGATTTCAGAGTTCATACAATACATGCATAGAAGTCAAGCAGTGGATATATATAACACTGAGATAATATTTTAAGAACAGTTTATTTATCTTAAGCTCTAAGCACATATATCAAAGATTATATTGTTACAAAGTATATAGGTAAGTTTATACAAACATAAAGATTACTCTTCTAGTACGATCGAGGATCTAGAGGGAGCGCAGGTATATAATAATATGCTCTTTATACAAATATACACTCATATAGTTATGAAGATACTGAATCGTTGAATACTATTTATGTGATGATTTAATATTTGGATATGATACTAATATTTCTGATTGGGGATATGAATGGTAAGGTGGGTGTGGGAGGACGATGAAAGATAAGACAGTGGTGGAACGAAAGTCATTGATTGATTATGTATGTGGTTAAGTTAACACTTAATTGACGAGGTGATAAATTATTCTGAGTCAATACACTGAACTCTAACTTTTTAAGATCACCTTGCGCACTGGTGGGAATTTGGCAGAGTCGATTTTAGGGACTCTAACTTTGTATACACAGTTGGAATTTTGGCAGTCAATATGGAACTCTAACTTTTTAATATCACTTGGCGCACTGGTGAAAATTTGGCTGAGTCGGTTTTAGGGACTCTAACTTAACATACCTCGTCACTTCTATCAACTTCGTCTTCAGGTTTCATATAGTAACTCTAGTAGTGAACACTTGGAATTAATGAGTTTTCAAGAGGGGGGCAGCTCATAGTCTTCTGAGTCTCCGTTGGGCTGTCCAGGTTGGCCTGTCGTATAAATTAGTAAGTTACAGATGGATTAATGGATAAATGCGGCTCTGTAAATATATAAATATATTTGGGCACCTCATCGGACGAACAAGAGTATATATAGCATAAAGCTTAGGGATACTCGACTATCCTGACCTTTATATTAATCGTTGATGAAGTTCTGTTCAGGTACTCTTGATTTAGAATCTTAAATATAGTGCCCCAGTTATGATGAGTTAAGCACTATATCGGGCTAATGCGAGTAGACAATATGGCTATGGCCACTCTTGTCTGCTCGACTACCACTGATCTTTGTAAGAGGTTCAAAGAACTTGGGACGGTGTTTAAACCTTTTAGTTGCAGAAGTCCAATAGTATGCTACAGACTAATACACCAAGGACGTCTATATGCAGAGTGTCAGTTACGGTATCTTGCAGAGCCCTGAAACTACACTAGTGACTTTGGTATGCCAACTTCCACTTGGTAGTCTTACTTGAATGCGGTTTTAATAATAAAAGTTTGAAGTGTGGGTATGCCCTCGTACTTCACCCTTCTATTATTAAAGGTGCAGCCTATTAAAGACTCAATATTAGTGATGGTATGCCAACTACTAATAAGGATCCCTCAATAGGGAAAGTAACTCCTCAGATATGTGGGACTCGGAATGCCGGTGGTCACCAACTGAATGGGAGGGTAATTTTAGGACTTGTGCATTGGTATGCCAATGCTTACACAGCCCTGAAATTGCTTGCCCTGATCAGTTTTCTCCAGCATAGTAATTACTTGTGCTGATATGTACATGTATGGGAGCAGAATGGTCACGATTGCGGTCAGGGTTAATCTGGGGAATTAGGGAGGACCCTCTAAAAGCTGGTATGCAAGGATTTTGACCCTTTGGTGTAAGAAAATTGCTTAAGTGCTTACTCCTTTGGTGGGTGGAGGAGTCCTTCTCATCCTGGCTGAACACTATCCTCCTCTTCTGTGTTTCTTGTGAACAGTAGGAGATTGTAATGTTCTTCCCTGGTGTAATAGGGCATCTGGTATTAATAGTAGCAACTGGGGCTTGTCTGCTGGCGGCTAGTACTGGTGTAATATTATTTTCCCTTGTAAATTGAAGGACAGTGGGCACGCGTGTTGTTTCCTTGGGCTCATATTCCCTGGTTGGTATTTCCTCTTTTTCTCCTGTCTTCTGGCTTCTCTTTTTCTCCTGTTCCGTTGTTGGTTGATTCTATGAGGAACTTTAGGCATACGGGGCATGGTAGATATTGTTGTAGGTGTGGCTTCTTTCTATGCTCCTTCTATTTGTTTTGCTTTTGTTTCCCACTGATTGGTACGCTTTCTTTGTTGTCTGCCATCTTGCTGTCTTCCTTGGTGGTCGCCATTTTGCTGTCCTGTTGGTACACTTGTTGTTTCCTTGTGTGTATATTTCCTGGTTGATCTTTCTTCCCTTTCTCCTGTCTTCTGGCTTCTCTTCTTCTCTTGTTTTACGGGTCGTCGATTACTGTGGGGCACTTGGGGAATACGGGGCATGTTAGTAATTTGGGGATATAGGGCTTGTTCTCCTTTCCTTTGCTTTTCTTCTGTTTCTCCTTGGCTGGTACGCTTTCTGTGGTGCCCACCATCTTGTTGTCTTCTTCAGTGGTCGCCATTTTGCTGTCTTATTCTTCTTTCTTGCTGAGTTGCTCCTTCCTCCTTTTCCTGTTGTTGTATGGAAGTATTTCCTTGTGGATGTCTGGAAGTTTTCCTTTGTTGGTGTGTGGAGGTCTTCTTTATTTTCCTGTTGTTGTATGGAAGTATTTCCTTGTGGATGTCTGGAAGTCTTCCTTTGTTGGTGTGTGGAGGTCTTCTTTATTTTCCTGTTGTTGTATGGAAGTATTTCCTTGTGGATGTCTGGAAGTCTTCCTTTGTTGGTGTGTGGAGGTCTTCTTTATTTTCCTGTTGTTGTATGGAAGTATTTCCTCGTGGATGTCTGGAAGTCTTCCTTTGTTGGTGTGTGGAGGTCTTCTTTATTTTCGCTATTTCACAGACCAGTGTATATTATTTTGGTATATATATCTATGAACCACAAGCCAACATATTACTATTACAAATACTTATAAAGATTTAATAACAAACAGTATATACACATCATAAACTATTATACATGTAAAATGAATGTAAGATTGTCGAGATGGGAAAGATGAAAATACTTATATGAGTAATAGGTACTGTACGGTAGCTGTAATAATTCATGCCTCAGCAGTCACTACGTTTGGCTAGTTCTGTGCTGTATTAATGTCTGTCAGAGGTTGAGCGACCTTGGTGACCCTGGTCTCTGGGTATTCTCCTGGGTGACCTAGATGTGTGTGAATTTTGTGTTTTGTCTGTGTGTTTTCGTTGTTTTGTCTTGTGGTTTGTGTTTACTTGTTCTTGCTCTGTCTTGAGTCGGCCACCCCCAAGAAAAAAAATAAAAATAATAATAATAAAATTGAATAAAATAGAAAATACCAAAAAATAAAATAGGAAAAGTGGGGATTGGGCCTGAGCATAGAGATAGATAGATAAATATATGTTGAATAGGGTGGATAGGTATAGGAGCATGTTTGTATAGCTCACTCGAAATGAAACAATCAAGTTTTAGATATTGCTGATTCCAATTATTGATCAAAACCTACTTTATGGCGAGGCATTACTTATTGGGCCGACTGTACTACATACAGACACAACATTGAAAATTAGCCCTTTCAGTACGGCAGACTGTTACGATGTTCCACCATTGTAAGTTTAATTTAGTTAATTTATGTTCATAACTTATTATAAGTATAGGTCATATATTCACATGGTGAATATATAATTCCGTCTGGCGGTAACTCCAATAGTGCGTGAAGCAGTGATCAACCCTGCTTCATATTATACGTCGATATTTATCCGTATATTATCGCCTGATTTAAATTAATATTATTTCGTTCGTATTATTTCGTTCATATTTTTTCGTTCAATGACGTGGTCTCTATGATTTTCCCATTCTCTAAACTGTGGCGAAATTATGTAACCCATTTATTATTAATGGGTTTCTCCGATATATTGATGTAGTACGCATATTATATTATGCGTTGTGTAGGCATGTTTTATTTAGTTGTTTAGTCCTATGCAGTCCTACTTGCATTATATAAGTAAGACTTACATTGCGCATAAGGAACCATCTGCCAAGCTGGTTCATGTGGAGCCATCTGGTGGTGTCAGTGGATACAAGCTGGAGTCAGTCTGGACACGAGTCAGTCCGCATTTAACTATTGAAAGAGCAACACCTAGCTCTCGTTTCTCTCATTTTGGCAAAATTATCCTTATTATCTTACTCTTTTAGTTATTGATTGGCATCGTTAACGTAATATTAGACAGACTCTTAAGGGTGTGTGGGTGGCTAAGTTACTGCAGATTTATATGTGTTTTCCTATATATATGTTTTCTTTCTTTCTTTCCTATTCTTTATAGAGCCGCAACCTTGGCCTTGTCAAGGTAGCCAGTATACTCTCGGTATTGGTGGAGGGGTAAGATTTATTCCTCGCTGGCATAATAGCTAGGACTCATTACGCATTTTCTTTTTTCCTGCAGTGACTTGTGTTTATTCCAGCCGATAGTTATTTATTTCCGGTGCATTATTTTAGCTAGGGGTCCAGGTTATTGGGGTTGCTTTGTTCAAAGTAGTGGGTGGTGGACTTCTATAGTCTGTCAGTTACAGGGTGGATTACTTCGGCCATGCAAACCGATAGTCTGGACAAAATAGATTGTGGCGTTTTATAGTTGTGTTGCAGTGCGCCTCAGGTAGGCTGTGTTGCGTACTTGGGTATTCTTTCTCTACTCGCACGAGCACTGGCACACTTATAAACACCCGTTTAGTTGAAGTCGGCTTAGGACGCCTCAACAATTATTAGGATAAGCTTAGGTGGGTGGTGGTTGACAGGTGTTTGTTTCATCCTTGATTAATTTGTTTATGCTTGATATTTGCTTCATCATTTTGGCATTTATTGCTGGCATGTATTTACCGTAAT
This sequence comes from Paralithodes platypus, assembly GCA_032716605.1. Taxonomy (NCBI): domain Eukaryota; kingdom Metazoa; phylum Arthropoda; class Malacostraca; order Decapoda; family Lithodidae; genus Paralithodes; species Paralithodes platypus. The sequence continues at coordinate 61,003,197 of CM064486.1, forward strand.
TCAATCAAGACTCAAGCTGTGGGGCCCGACATATGTCGAGTGAGAGAATCATAGCCACCTCTGCGGTGCCCGACATATGTCGCGAGGGATATTCAGCACATTATCGGCTCTGAGAGAGAGTCCACGCGTTGGGAGGATGATATGCGGGCTCTGACCGCTCGGCACGGACCCGGTGCCCCGATTGACACTACCTCCGCACCATTCCACACCCACGGCCTCGCGAGACCAGGAAAAAACTCGGGAAATTACCGTATTTTAGGGTTTTTCTCCTCGTCTTGCGCGATCGCTACAGGATAACCCGTGGTCGTACAAGGATGATTCAGGTGTCATTTGAAAGCTCTATTATCGCCCTTTCACATATACATTGTTCCCTGATTAAATAGCACTGTATGAATATTCCCATATACAAAATATGCTATAGGGGTGCAATGCCTGGTGAGTTATCTGCTCAACAGGTGGCGTTGTGTGTGTGTAAGTGTGAGAGTCCGAGTGTAGGGGGTGAGACAGTGAAGCACGGGAGCAAGGTGGCTTCAGAGATGGGGTCGTTTCGGGCCATGAATGAGCACCGTGCCTCATGTGAAGGCAAGATGGCAGGTGCCCGTTGTACTCTATGTGCTTCACATGTCTCACTTCCTAGACTGGAACAAGACCTCACAGGCTTCACTTTTCATTGTAAAGCGGTGAATGTTAAGGCTCTCAGCCTATGCCCGAGAGGAAGTAAGTTGGAATATAGAAAAAAGAAAAAAAACATAATTGTATTAGGCTCTGACTCTTGTTTATGCATGAAAAAGGGATCGTTTAGGGTAAATATGCCCGCCTGCCTGGTAGTAGAAGTTACAAACATACCAGTTGGACAGGGGTTAACGTAAATTGAATCGGAGCTTTCTCTTCTTTGTGCAGCTTAGAAAGGATTCTCCTCAGTATTGCTATTCAGTACTAGGGGTTCCAGTTATTTTTTTATGTTTTATTTTATTTTTTTATTTTATTTTTTCTATATTCCAACTTACTTCCTCTCGGGCATAGGCTGAGAGCCTTAACATTCACCGCTTTACAATGAACAGTGAAGACTGTGAGGTCTTGTTCCAGTCTAGGAAGTGAGACATGTGAAGCACGTAGAGTACAACGAGCACCTGCCATCTTGCCTTCACATGAGGCACGGTGCTCACTCATGGCCCGAAACGACCCCATCTCTGAAGCCACCTCGTTCCCGTGCTTCACTGTCTCACCCCCTACACTCGGACTCTCACACTTACACACACACAACGCCACCTGTTGAGCAGATAACTCACCAGACATTGCACCCCTATAGCATATTTTGAATATGGGAATATTCATTCAGTGCTATTTAATCAGGGAACAATGAGGGTATTTTATTGACGTTTCGGTGGGCTTGTGGTAATGCACTGATACCAGGTACAGCACAAATTCCATCCCAATAATATCTTCCCATTGATACATCGGGATTTGAACCCGGGACCTTTGGATTACCAGGCCAGTGGCAAGACCACTCCACCACACCTCCCCTATTTGCATTGTTAGTGTAACAGAACCAGTTTGGGGATTGTGTTCACCTTTGGTCCCCAGAGAGCCTAGAAGTTGCGAATGAGCTCTGTTCTGTTGCGATAGGCTGTGTTACGAGTTGAGGCTACAAAGTTGCTGTGTATTTAATAGTCTGTGTTAGTCCATGGACTAGAAACCCCTGCTGTCAGTCGTAGCAGTGGCGACCTCGCCAGGATCTGTTTTAAGCTGAATATCCTCATATCCGTCCTTTGTTTATTTATATTTAATTGACTACTCAACCATGGCGAGTAGTGTTCCATTGCATCTCTTGACCGAGTCAGGCGTAGGGCATTCCTCCTCGCCCAGCCTGATTGGTCCGAGATTACTCGCCGTGGACGAGATGAGTTATTGCTGGTGGCAGCTCTGTTGACTGGTCGGAGTTGCATTGAGCTCCGAAAAGAGGAGTGTGAGGCATTGGTGGTTGAGTGGGTGATGTCCCAAGGGTGGGGCGACAGGTCATCGCCACCCGTGAGTGTGTCCAACGTAGCCATCATCATAAGTCCCCCAAGCAGCATGAGCCGTTTGTCCGAGGACTCGCCGGGTTTGGGGACTCCTGGCTTGCCTGATGCCGTTGTCACACTCGCGGGAAGGTTCCCCACTCAAGTGACCCATGTCCTCACACACTCTACACCAGTAACAACACCAGCAACAACAATACCAGAAATTGATTATCGTTCCCCACTCCGCTTTTTGCCCGGAAGTGCCCACCGTCCTAGGTTTACCCCAGCTCACCCCACACAGATAATTTATTAGTGGCCCCTCCATCATTGACGAACATGCCTATTACATAAGGCATCCTCTTCAAACACTAATCCGCCGTAGTTTGAATCTACCGCGCAGAGCATTTAAAAACTGAGGAGCCTTCATCATGAGCGCACGCGACCTCACTCATGGCTTCAGTCATTATGAATTGGGTTCTCACTACGAAAAAACTTCGTAAAAAATAAAAACAAAAAGAAAATAAGAATAACTATCCAATAAGCTTTCCATCATATCGTGGATGTACTTGTGTGGATTTCTGACCAGACGCTGAATCAGGCATCATTCCTCCTTCTTTGCTCTGCGCTCAGCCTGCCCGGACGTACCTTTCAGGCTCCGCTGGTTCCGCATTCGTTGCGTCCCTAGTGAGTTTTTTCTCATTTGTTTACTCTAGGATGTATCGAGTAAGGTTAGGATAGGCGTAGCAGGAGTGTCCTGGGCTGGTTGCCCGCAGTGCAGTGTATTTTGGGTCGTATGTATGGGGCATCTATTTCGGATGTACCCTCGTGGTCCTGTTGTGGACACGTGAACTTTTCACAGTTGTGTTAGTTGGTGATGCAGGCGGCTTTCATTACGCGTTAATTATTGCTGCCTTTTATCCTTCTGATGAGGTAAGCTGTGTGTTTGCTGACGTTCCCAGCGTATTTTTCTTCACTTAGTGAAGTTTTTTCTGGGTCCGTGTCAGGCTTCCCGGGGTGGGAAGTTATCACTTCGGTGGTGTGTTGGCGGTGGTTCCTGTTGTGATATTCCAGTGTGTGTTTATATTTCAACTATTTTCATGCTGTCTACCTAGGCCTAGCCAGCCGCTCGTAGCTTTGCCACATGTCTAGTGTTATTATTTATTTTTAAATATGCCCTACTGTGTCATGTGTATCCGGGTTTTAGTTGTGTATTGGCTAATTCCTCGGACTATATTTGTTTCCTGGTTTAGTTGTGTATTGGCTAATTCCACGGATTATGTTGTGACCTTGGTTAGTCGTGCGTGTCTCTCCTCGTGTCGTATTGTTCAGATGGTGTCTGTTCAGGGTGGGGTTTGCCTTCCGGCGGGTTTTTCTCGGTTTCACCATGAAAAATCCTGACCGATGAGCAGTGTTGGGCCACACGTGGTTTTTAACTCTGGCTGGTTCCCCGGCGTGGGGAGGTGTCTGTGGCTCTCCAGGACTGCGTCTCTGTGGGTGCCTGGTTTCAGGCCTCCTTTAAATTCCCGGCGGGATGGCTGTACCCATCCTTACATATATATTTAGATATATATAAAGAAACGACGTTCTTGAGAACACTCGCTTTTTATAGGTTTTTCTACCTGGTTTACGACAACCACATGGAAAACCTAGCTGTTGTTTAGGCGTTCCTCCCCGGCGATCTTTTACAAAGAAGTGGGGTCAGGAACTTGTGGGGTTAACTTTTAGACTTCTCACCCGGCGGGTGCACCTGAGCAGGGTGGGATAAAACGACTTAGGTCTCTTATAGTTAACCAATCCATTTGAGTGATACTCTGTGTATCGCTGCCTTTACTCTTACGGCAATTGAAGGATCAGTGAGGTTTAACCAAATCGATTCCCACACCCGGCGGGTGCCCCTAAGTGGAGGAACTAAGGAATTTATAAACAAATTCAATTTCGATTAACCTTAATTGGGTGATACTTTCAGTATCGCCGCCTTCTATTTTTACGACGATCGTTTGGGACAATTCGTTAAAAAAATCAGATCTCGTATATTCCTGCCCTGGGCTATTCTACTAAAATATTTCAAGGGCCGGCGTCTTTATGAGGGGGGGCTTTGTTACAAAATTGAATCTTGAGACAGTCACCACCTCCTACAGACTATAAGTGCCATACTGGACCATTATATCAGAGGGTATTCTTCATGTTCTTTAGCTAAGAAGATTTGTTTAGCCTCTTTACACCCAGCCGCGTAGCGAGATGTGTTAGCTGTGTCTTTGCATCCCGTTACCCGGCGGGTTATTAACACTTGTATGCGAACACTTGGGTTAACCTTATGAGCATTAATTCCTGTAAATTTGTCTTTATTTTTCCAGAGCTGAGCTCCGGCGGACCAATACAGACCCGGCGGTAGTTTCCTCACACCAGTCTCTGTCATGGCTAATGTGGCCCCAGTTTTTGCCCTGTGCATTACCCCTACTTGCGCGGGTATCCCAATTTTTGCGCATACCCTTTGCATAAGGTGTGTTAGATGTCTAGACCGTTCAAGGGGTCTCTGGGTTACACTTAATTGTTCATTTTGCTCCCAATTAGCCAATAAAGTCCTGTGTGACAATGACAAGACCGCGGCGGTAGCGTTGAGAGAGGTCAGACAACAAATGTCGGCCTATACTACCATTGTCGCACATAAGTCACTTCAATGTGACAACGTCCCACTTTGGGATAAGTTGCTGTCAGAGCACCCTACCCCTAAACGTACCTCTAGAGTAACGGGTTTTAAGCCGACAGAGACTAGCCAGGGTTCTGTATCGTCTGTGGATACGTTTAAACGCCCGAGAGAGCCTACTCCCCCGGCAGCCACCTCCTCGTCGCAGGCGAAATCGAGGTCAAGGTCACCCCTCAGACAACGGTCTTCAAGTCGGGCCTCTTCCCCGGCTAGTAAGAAGTGTAAGACTGAAGCTTCCCCCAGTGGCCATGGTGGTGATTCTTCCAAACCTAGGTCTAGTTCGCGGTCACACCGTAGCCACAAATCCTCCAAAAAGGATTCCCATAAGAAGTCCTCTCGACATTCTACTAAGTCTAGTGCATCTCATCGTACCTCTACACCTGAAAATGTTTCTGTTACAGCCTCAGAGTATAGTGAAGCGCCTGTCCCTAAACAAGATTTACCTATTGATATTTTAACCCTAGAAACGGAAAGTTCAGGAAATTCAATAATTGAGAATGTTTCAGACTCTCAAGAGAGCGTAGGCCAGAGCCTCGGTGTTTGGCGGTTTGCTCAGCCAGGGTCTGACCATCCACGTCCGACTCATACGAGTCACACAGTAGCCGATGTCCACAGGGACGCGGCGACCCCATCCTCTATCCCTGATTTATCTTGGAAACAAGGTGCCCCTGCCTCGGCGGGGTCTTCTCAGGAGGATCGGGAGGAACAAGATGAAGTGTCATTAATTTCAGATAGGGAGGGACAAGGGTCAGGCTCAGGCCTGGACGCCGCCCATGATAATACTGATTCACCTGAAAGTTCTGCATCTAACCAGTTTGTTACAGCACAAGAAATTGATGGGTTACTTACTCATGCTCTATCAAAATTCTTTAATCAACAACGAGAAAACCCCACAATGGACTTGGGGGCTCCCTTGACAAGTTCTGCGGTACGGCCTCTGATAACGTCAATCGATTTATCTAAGATTCCTAACCCTCCTACTCTGTCACCGGCAGGGAGCTCTAAGCCAGCTACGGCGGCATTCACTACGTCAAATGTCAGGGTCATTACGGATGTTAATCCACCCCCTCTAGACAAAGCGCCTCTTAGAAAGGTAGCTATGCCCCTGCTTTATGGGCCAGACGAGTCATGGGTCCCTTTGAACCCCTCTAAGCCAGAGCTTGCCCAGCCTACCTTGTCAGGGGAACTCCCGGTACCACGTGAGTGGTTTATCCAGGGAAATAAGTCTAAGAAATTAAGGGCATTGGATGCCTTGGGTAATGTTTTGGACGTAAATATCAAGGCTATACCTAGTTATTATCATCAGGATTATTTTGTTTATGCATCTAAGCCTGCTTTACCCCCTGCCTCAGCTTCAAAACTTTTTTCAGACTGGTCTAAGCTGGATGGGTTTAATGATATTAAGGCTCTGTCGGCTCTTACTCCTGAACTAGATTTACAGACCGTCACAGACGAGACAGCTAATCCAGTGTTGAAGGTGGGACAGTTGGGACCAGGACCTTGGGTGGATTGGGAGGTAGAGGCTCAAAACTTTGCAACCACTTTCACTTCTAAATCTTCCCACCAGATCCCTCAGGATACACATTCATGGTTCTCCATGCCGGTAGGTTCTGCCGGCGGAGTTCCGTCAGCTTTATTTTCTTTTTTAGCTGCCCCTAAGATTAATCTTTGTGAACTAAAGGACCATTCACTACCCCTACCCCTTCTCACCTAGACAGAGAATTTAGGCTAAGGGGAAAAGCTTTCCGCCTGTTTTCACAGTACATAGTTTCTCAACAGGTGGCTAAGTCTTTACTCAGGTCTACTCAGGCAATCGCAGACGCGGATGCTCGAAGATCAGTTGAGTTATCCCGGCGTCTGATTCTTCAGTCGTCGATTCAATCCTTAGGTGACATACGCACAGCCTTACTTGAGGCCGTGCGAGCACGACAGGATCTTAGGATGTCATTAGTTCGCAAGCTGCCTGATCGCATTGCTAACCAGGTGGTAATGTCCCCAGTACTTACACCTTCTTTAATGTCCCTGATGTATGGCGAACAGTGTTTAACATGGCACAGGCCGTGAAGCACAGTCCCGCACAGGCTAAGAAACCCGCATTTAACTTCCCCAAACCTAAGCCTCCTACTAAAGCTCAGCCAGGGGGTTCTAAGCCGTTTCTTCCGCCTAAGTCCTCCCAATCCCCCCTGGGTCAGTTCAGGCATAGACAGAGAGGGTTTTCAGGACAGAGGGGACGCGGCCAGTATAAGCCGGGGCAGGGCCAGTCTTCGGCCCACACCAGCCAGCCGGCGAAGCGTCCAACACCACCAAACCCACCATCAAAAAAATAAAGTCTTTCTCACTCCCAGTGCCTATCTTAGAGCCGGAGGAACCGAGGGAAGTACAGCCGGCGAACCCTTGTCTGCTAACTGGGTCGTTCCGAACGTGTCACCAAGCATGGCCGTTAAAAACCTGGGCACGGATGGTGGCACGCAAAGGCATCACTTGGCAGTGGCTCCGGCGACCTCGCTTACGTCAGCCGACAACGGCAAATTGTGTTTCATTAGAGGTGGAGTTGCTGGTCCAGGAGATGATTGCCAAGAATGTCATCATCCCGGTCCCTCCAGATTACCCTGTATTCACGTCAAAACTGTTTTTGGTTCCCAAACGGGACAGTGTTCAGATGAGGCCGGTCGTAGACCTGTCTTATCTGAATCTTCACATTTACAACGAGTCTTTCAGAATGTTAACAGTTCATCAAATCAGGCTAACACTTCCGCCGGGTGGCTGGATGTGTTCCCTAGACCTGACAGACGCCTATTGGCACGTGTCGGTCAACAAAAGATTTCAAAGGTTTCTGGCCTTGAGGATCAGGCACCAAAATTTTGTTTTTCAGAGGATGCCGTTCGGTTTGAACCTAGCACCTCGATTATTCACGAAACTAGTCCGGCAAGCCCTGATGCCGTTGTTAAAACAGGGAATCAGAGTGTTGTGGTATCTAGACGACTGGCTGGTGGTGGCAGAGACACAACAATTATGCATAAAACATGTCAATATCATTTTAAATCATGTCAAAACTCTAGGCTTCAAGGTAAATCTGGTAAAGTCAAACCTTGTTCCCTCAAGAGTAATTCAGTGGATAGGGCTGGTCTGGGACACCGCCGCTCTCACTCTGAGTCAGAGTGTGGACAATCGCAACAGGTTTCGCAGGAAACTGTTCAGGTTTCTTCACAGTCTGACTACGACACGAAGAGTCTGGGAGTCTCTGGTCGGCTCTCTCAACTGGATTCAGCTAACTGTCAAGTTGGGCCGGTTGAAAGTAAAACGATTAATATTGGAAGGCAACAAATATTTCCCACTCTTACCGGCGGGAAAATTATGGCCCATACCAAAATTAATCCACACCTTACTAGCGGTCTGGGCGAAGAGGGAAACATTGCACTCAATCATGTCATGGACCTCTCCTCCAACGGTATGGGTAGACACGGATGCGTCAGGCACCATAGGGTGGGGATTTCAGTCAAATCAGGGGCACCAGGGTCAGGGACTTTGGTCCCACTTAGAAATCTCTCACATAAATGTCAAAGAGTTACTAGTCCCCTTGTATTTCCTTCAGGCTCACGGCCCGGCGTTACGGGGCAAGTCAGTGGCCTTCAGAATGGACAATCTGAATGCAGTTCACTGTATTCAGAAACAAGGGTCAACGAGGTCAAGGAAGTTGCTACTCGTGTCGGAAGAGATTTTTGTTCTAGCCACCAGTCTAGATATTTATCTTCACGCATCTTATCTCCCAGGCGTAGCGAACGTCTGGGCAGACGCTCTGTCCCGGAGACAGAGCACGACAGTAGAATGGGAGCTCAAGCAACCCATTTTCGACCTAATGATTGCGGAGCTCTCCCATCCACAAGTGGATCTTTTTGCGTCCGAGGAGACTCACAAGCTCCCTCTATACCTCACCCGCCGGGCGATAACGCCGGCAGGGGGGCCAGACGCCCTAGTGACAGACTGGAACAGATGGAGCTCCATCTATCTGTTTCCGCCGCCAGATGCGTCACTAATGTGCCACGTAGTGAACAAACTACGAGTTTATCGAGGCTTAGTCTCGCTAATCGCGCCCCTGTGGCCGGCGCAGGTGTGGTACCAGCAGTTAATAATGTGGTGCCCGGACCCGGTATCGCTCCCGGTCGGGTACTTCCACTTAGACACGATTGGCAACCTAGAGACCTCGCTGACTTTTGCATTATGGACATTCAGGAGGCCAAGTGGCTAGCACCATACGGTAGGGATGTGACCAATAAATTGCTCAATCAATATACTCAGTCTACTAAGCGACAATATCAATCTCATTGGAAAGCTTTTACTTCTTGGATTGTTAGAACGGAACAAACTGTACCCTCAGTGGCATTGGTTTTTAATTACTTGAACTATCTGTTTGAGCAGAAACGTTTATCTGTGGTTACTTTGAAGAATCACTTAACTGCGATTAGAGTGCCCTTTTTCGACCTTACAGGTCTATCCATACCGGTGGCGGAGGAAACAGGATTTATGAGAGCGTGTTTTAAACTCTGCCCACCTCCCCGTCAGCTCATGCCTACTTGGTCTCTGGACAAAGCTTTGTCTTTACTTCATTCTCGTCTGTATCAAAATACTGCAGACTTTGCTTTAATCTTAAAGAAGGCAGTTTTCCTTTTGGCTTTGGCCACCGGAAACAGAGTGTCTGAGCTGGCGGCGATGAGCAACACACCTAATTGTCTTAGGTTTGGTAGACTTAATGATTCAATTTCCATTGCACCCTCCCCGGCGTTTGTAGCCAAGAATGAGCATAGTGCACACGTGTTTTCTGAGTTCACGGTGCCGGCGTTAAAAAGGGGAAAGGTGCATCATAATTTATGTCCAGTGCAAGCTCTAACCAAATATTTGAGAATAGCTCCTCATAACCCCCAAGGTGCTTTATGGGTAGCGAGTACGGGTAAACGCTTACTTAAACGGCGATTAGCCTCTCTTCTGGTAGAAGTCATTAAAGAGAGTAATCCCGGCGTTGTGGGTAGGGCCCACGATTTATGCAAGTGGGCGGCCTCTTTACGTTTCCTGAAAAACTTTTCAGTTGAAGATATTGCGTCCACACAGTTGTGGGCGTCTAATCATACGTTTCTCTCTAGATACTTGTCAGTTGCTCTAGACAAACCTTCCTTACCATGTATAGCTTTAAGGCAGAGGGTCTAGGTGGCCCTGCAGTCACTTATGTTTATTTTCAAGGAAGGGGGGGGGGTGCAGTCAGTTGACATAGGACACCCTAGACCCCGCCGGAGTATGAGAGCTGTGATACAATTTAAGGTTAAAATGTAATATGAAAATTTCTCTGCGAGAATTTGTGCTAGTACAAAGTTTAGTACAAAACAACGGTGTTGTTATAGTAGTTTTAGCTGCGAAAGCAATGTAACATTAGTTCAATGGAGTTCATTAGCAATTGATCTCCACATGTATTTTGGGGTTTATGATGTGCACATATAAACTTATAACTTATTATTTTTGTCACCACTCGTTGAGTGGGGTGCCTTTTGTAACTACAGATATGTGTTCAGAATCTTCAGGGTTACCTATTTTTGTCGGGCAGGCTTCTTTGAAGCACGCACCTGCCTGAACCCCTTTTTCTTGTATATTTCCGGCCTACGCCGTATTAAATACATTTTTCAAAAGTAAGAATACTATGTGGTTGTTTTTATTATCTGCTTTTCTAGAGTTATGATATGATTACGAATGTCCCCCTCCAGTCTTAGATATCAGGCATGTTCGTCAATGATGGAGGGGCCACTAATAAATTATAGGTTTGACTCCTGTAAGGAGATAAAGAAAACCTAATATTTAGTAGTGGCCCCGTAATCATTGACGACTGGGGCCCTCCCGACCGTCCCCTTCCCATTCGTTGATGTATTAAGGATTTTGGTTTACTTGATATGTCAGTGAAGGAGGAATGACGCCTGATTCAGCGTCTGGTCAGAAATCCACACAAGTACATCCACGATATGATGGAAAGCTTATTGGATAGTTATTCTTATTTTCTTTTTGTTTTTATTTTTTACAAAGTTTTTTCGTAGTGAGAACCCAATTCATAATGACTGAAGCCATGAGTGAGGTCGCGTGCGCTCATGATGAAGGCTCCTCAGTTTTTAAATGCTCTGCGCGGTAGATTCAAACTACGGCGGATTAGTGTTTGAAGAGGATGCCTTATGTAATAGGCATGTTCGTCAATGATTACGGGGCCACTTCTAAATATTAGGTTTTCTTTATCTCCTTACAGGAGTCAAACCTATAATTTGCCCGGCTGTACTTTCTAACCCCCCTGCTGTTGTTAATCCTGATCTTTCTGTGTGAATGATGGAGATGGAGTTGGAGAGAGAGAGAATGAGGCATCAGGTCGAAGAGAGGGAGAGAGAAGCACAGCAGGAGGAAAGACAGAGGGAGAGAGTAGGACAGTTAGAAAGAGAGCGCTGGCAGCATCAGGAAAGACAGAGGGAGAGAGAAGCACAGTTGGAGAGAGAGCGCTGGCAGTATCAGCGAGAGGTGGGAGGTGCACGGGGTGGAAATGGTCGGGTTGAGTCGGTGGAGACATGTCTGGTCTGCAGCCTCAAGCTCGTGTCCGCTTTTGACGAAGCGAAGGTATCAGAGTGGTTCCTTCGCTTCGAAAAAAAGGCACATGAGTTTGGGTGGGATCATGGCTGGTGGGTCACACTAGCAGCCAGCGTATTAAAAGGCAAGGGCCTAGAGGTGTATGACAGACTCACGGCACAGGAATTGGCAGACTATGAGTTTCTTAAAAGATGCGTGCTACAGGCATACGAGTTATGACCCGAGGCCTACCGTCTTTTATTTAGAAATGCTCATAAAAGACCACATGACAGTCACGTCGAGTTTGAGAAGTACTTAAGAGATGCCATAGATCGCTGGTTGCTAAGCGAAAACATTACCAACTATGTTAAATTCCGGGAACTGCTCCTCCTGGAACACTTCTGCAATGGGGTGGATAAAGAAATTTGTGCAAAAATCCGAGAGAAGCTAATTAAGCGGACTCGAGAGGCAGCATTATGGGCGGATGACAGGATGTTGGCCTTGCGCAGTACTGGGGGCAGGGGTTCAAGTACATCATGTGACGCCTACCAGCGTTGGCAGAATCGCCTCCCGGTAGCCACTAGCACTCACCAGGGCAATGAATTTGGCTACAGTCTATCTACAGTGTTGTACTTTCTTTCTTGTGAATCGTCATGTCACAGGCAGTATAGAAGTGGTCTTTATTTTCGTCTGTGACAATGCATTATATTTTATATCACCAGTTATAAGTTTAATGTACAAGACTGAATGATACAGCTAGAGAGTCTGAGTGAGTAAGTGCAGGAGGCAGAGTGTTGTGCGTGTAGTGTTACGCGTTGTCTCGGTGACGTCATGCCACGGCCGGGCCCTCTGAGTGGCTGGCCGCCTTGCCGCCCTCCTTCCGCGGCAGGAGGGAGTCCCCCCGCACTCCCTGCTGCCTTTGTGCCTTCCATGCTCAGAGCTTGCCTGACCAGCATACCCTTCACACCTCCCTTGCCATCTGTCCCCGACTTCCACCTATAGAACACTTTCTCTCTCTCAACTTCTTACCTCTTATTCTTCTAATCTATTTAATATCATAACTGCCCTTTGGTTCTGCAAGATTTCATATATCGGCCATCGTATTATATGCTGAAGCTCTCAGATATTTCATGCTTAGTTAGATATTTTGGAGGGGTTAACATTTTGTCTGTAGAGGTTCGACACACTCGCGGTGTCTCCCTACCTATTTCTTGGTTGTCTGCTGGGCTATTTAATGCTAGACTGGGGTGAGGCTATTGATGTTATGATTTCCGATGTGTACCAGGTTTTGTTGAACTTGTACAATCGCAACGGATACGTGGGAAGCCTAGGTTGTCTTTCTGAATGTGTACCTTGTGAGGTTAGCACTGTGTTGCGAGTGAGGGCTTTTGCCTCTGCCACCCAACACTGTGCTAAATCGTTTTGCTTTGACTTGAAGAGGGTCGCCAGGAGAGAACCAGATACTAGCGATCTGGATCTATCAAGAGAGCACCCAGTCATTTAACGTAATTTGGCCGTACAGTCTTAAGGACCTCGCTAGGCTACGAGCCGCTTGCTCAGCCATTGTTTCCTAGACTACGACATCCCAGCTAGACTTTATTCGCCTAGCAGACACCCGATTAGGATTATAAACTCTTATGTTACGTATTCAGCATTTTTATTCACGTTGATTGTAAGCCTTGGTTGTTGTTGAGTTGCACAACCCGAGCAGGCTTTTCCGTTGCCTGAGGAAGTACTTCTTTTGTTGTTGGAGATAATACTATTGTGCATTTATCGTTATTCCCGTGCCAGTTAACACTATGTCCCTACACTTGTCATCTCTTGTTCCTGCCTTATATAACAGTTCAAAATACGATTCGATCATCTTAAGCATCATCAGACTTTCTTCAGAAGATTCCTGTTCGATGCTTTAGGACTTTCATTCACTTTCTTTAATATAGGAGTGACAGTTTATTATTGTTTAGAGTAACTTTAATTATACCTTCTTCTTGTTTGCATTAAATCATTCCAGTGATTTAATTAAGCTCTCTATCTTTTTCCTTGTATACATTATTAACGTAATTGTATGTTGTTGTGATCAGGCTGTATCAGAGATCATCAGCCTGTAGTAGTAGTGCATTTATGCAGAGTTAGAGGATACCCCGCTATCGCAGATTTAACTCTGGAGGGTATAGGTGTTTTTTGTGCGCCGGCATTATAAGTTCGAGGGTTGGATCTAGTGTTACCGTTGTGGCTGTGTGCCTTTCTAGTCCAATGATTAAGAGCCCTTGTTTTATATGATTCCCGGTCGTAACAATCAGCTGGTGCGCATCGGCAGCATGCAGGTGGTGTTGTGCCCGCCAATACACCGTCCGCTCCCAGGGCAGGTGGGGAGAAGACGGGCACGGATAATACAAATGCTAGTAAGTCTAGTACTTATGATTAATAATAATAATAATAATATTTATTCAGTTAGCAATTTACAGAGTTGGTACCACATAGTATGTTACAAATATGACATGTACCAGCCTTGCATAATTCCAACTAAGGATAGCTCAATAAGGCCGTTAGGCATATTTCCATTGGGGTCCTTGTGGGATTAGGTTAGCTGGGGAAATGGGGAGGATAAAGATATAGATACTTTAGAGAAAGTATTTCTAGGGGGTTATTTTAAGATACCTTGCATCCTATAGTAAATATCAGGAATCCGTAATCAGTAATCATTTCAGTTTGGTTTGTCTATCTCTTATGTCGTATTTAGTAGTAGACATAAGCTTGGTGCTCCCTTCTCGCAGCTGTCCGGTTCAGGTGTTCCTTCAGGCTACGTCTGAAGGAATACAGTGTTCTCTTTTCACGGACTGACTGGGGTAGGTCGTTCCAGTCTTTGATGGCAGTGAAGAAGAATGTTTGCTTACCCTGTCCTTGGATTCTCGGGACCATAAAATTAAACATCCTGTTTCTTGTATTATGTCCACTCCTCTCATTTGCTTTAACAAAATCATTCTTTAGATACTCTGGAGCTCTGTCATAGAAAATTTTGAAGGCATTAGTGAGCCTGATTTGTTTGGCCCTGTCAGAGATATTGAGCATACCTAGTGACTGAACTTGTTCCTGGCCAACATGTGATCTGGGTCCTAGGTTCAGCATGAACCTAACCATTTTATTTTGAGTGACCTCAAGTTTGTGCTGTGCTGATTTAGATGATGCAGAGTACCAGGATGACACAGAATACTCAAAATGACATTGAACAAGCGCTTGGCAGAGGGTCTTTTTGGTCGCCGGGCAAGCATCCCACCTGTCTATACAGGTATTTTATACGTGCTCTACACTTACTCAGGATAGATTCCAAAATTGTTTCACCTGACAAACTCGCGTCCAGTTTTAGTCCTAGATATTTAACTTGTGACACTGTTGTTATAGGAATATCATTACAGTTGACCGAGAAGCCCACAATGTCTTTCAGTTTGCGTTTTGTTCCACATAAGATGGCTTCCGTCTTGCCCAGGTGAAGAGATAGTCTATTGTCCACTTGCCATTCACTACATGATTCTAGTTCTTTGGAAAGTGAAGCGGCAATACTTATTGGGTCTTTAACTGAAACCAGAAGCACGCTGTCGTCTGCATACAGTAATAATTTACATGAGACGCTCAGTTCCATGTCGTTCACATAACAGAGAAAGAGTAAGGGACCAAGGATGCTTCCCTGCGGGACCCCACAGTTAATTGGCATAGGATCAGATATATTATCATCAATTTTGACTCTGGGTTCTACCACTAAGATAAGATTTAAACCAGTTCACAGACCCTATGCCCATTGCTTGTAGTTTATTACATAGGATATCATGGTCTACTGTGTCAAACGCTTTTTGTAGATCAAGAAGAACCATACCGGTGTAGTTACCTTTAGACATTTCTTTACGAATGTGATCCGTTAAGTGGATGAGACTGGAGTCTGTCGAGTACATGCATCTGAAACCTGATTGAAACTTATAGAATAGATTTTTTTTTTTTTGAGTTAGTGTTCAATTTGGGTGTACACCGCTCTTTCAAGGATTTTAGATTCAATACATAATATGCTAACTGGTCTGTAGTTGCCAACTTCTAGTTTATTTCCTTTCTTGAATAGAGGGGTTACAATAGCTTCCTTCAGTTCAGCAGGTACAGTGTTGGTGTTAATTGACAAGTTGATGATGTGGGTTAGGGGGCCTGCTATACCAATGGCTCCATCTCGTAGAAATTTGGCAGGAATTTTGTCTGGTCCTGTGATTTTATGTACATTTAGGTTAGACAGCTCGTCAAAGGTGTATTTTTGTGTAACATTTTGCAATCCAAATGTCTTCGGGTGTATGTCTTTATCTCTGTAGAAATTTCGAAAGGTGGCCGTTGTTGTCGTGTATTTATTGAGAGGTTGAGGTAGGTTCTGTGCAAGTGTGTTTGCTATGGAGGTGAAGAAGGAGTTGAAGTAGGTTGCAATTTGTCTTTTATCGTGGCAAACCTGATCATTAATGGTGAGAGCAATATTAGTGTTAGACGAATCCCTTGTCTTGTGCTGTGGCCTGTTGTTTTTAGGTGCCTCCATAGTTTCTTTGAGTTATTCTGATATTCCTCTGCCTTATTGTGAAAATAATTAGTTTTCGCTGATTTTATTTTCCTACTTAGTTTATTCCTGGCCCTGTTGAACTCATGTTTCAGACCTTGATCCTGTCTATGTTTCGCTAGCCTTTTTAACAGATTGTCTTTTGTGTTCCGGATGGTGTAGTATGTCATTGTTGATCCATGGGTCTGACCTTGCTTTAATTTGTATGTCTTTCAGAGGAGCTATTTCGTCTAGGATGTTTGTGATGATGGTTCTGAAGCCAACCCCTGCGTCATTAACGTTTGTACTTCCAAACACTGGAGACCAGTCTGTATTCCATAACATTTCCAGAAATGTTTCTTTATTGTAGTTTCTGAGTGACCTTGTTTTGATAACCTTGTGATTCTCTAGGGAAATTTTTGTGCTTTTCCGTGTGCAATGTGTGACGAAGTGATCACTTATCCCAGTCTGTATAACCCCTGATTGGGATATTTTGTCCTCTCTGTTACAGTTTATGTGGTCTAATATTGTGGCAGTGTTCTCAGAGATACGTGTGGGGGTTGTGATGAGTTGTTTGTGATTGTGCATTGTCAGTATATGCCTATATTCTCGTACAAGCCTATTATTTCGTTGTTTGTAACACAGGTTAAAATCCCCTAGTATGATGGATTCATTCCGAGGGTCTAGCGATGACAAAGTTCGTTCAAATTTGGTCAAGAATTGTGTGTCGTCTGGTGGCCTATAGCATACCCCAATTGTGATGGGTCTTGTCCTCGGCAGGTGTAGGTCGATCCATAGAGCTTAGTGATTTTCTACATGGAGGTCAGTCCTAGTTGTGTGTGTGAGGTTGTTTTTTACATACAGACATACTCCTCCCCCATGCCTATTGCGATCATTCCTAACCATATTGAAACCTTAAATGTTTATTTCACCATCGTTTATACTTGAATCCAGCCAGGTTTCTGTGATTGCAATTATTGAAGCTTTGGCCTTATTAGCTAACAAGTTTATTTCTGACAATTTATGGTACATTGATCTGGCGTTAATGTGGATAAGATGGAGCCCTTTGTTAATGAACACTTTGATTTTGAATGTGTCCTGGCTGGATTCTGAGTTGTTAATACTAATTGGTTCATTTACATTAATATTCGGTAATGAATGCAAGGCACACATGTTGCATAGGAATTCCCGTTCTTCACTGTTGGTCTTCTTAGAGATGCACTTCATGTGAGCTACAGTTTTACACTTAACACAGTTTAGGATCCTTTGTTTTCTTGTTATGAGTGATTCACATATTTCACAAATGATTTTAGGACCTATAATAGCTACTTCCCTACATTTATCGCATTCCACTTCTTTTCTGCTAGTAACGTAAGTACATCGATCGTGTACTGTTTCATTACAACTACTACATTGTGACGTTGTACTCCTTTTGTTGAATCCAATATCGCACACTATACATATTTTCCTGTTAATGTTCATCGTACGTCTGGCGGTGTGGTGATCAGCTGAGCGCCGTGAGCGGCTGCTGGTGTGTGAGCCCGTGAGATGGGGACAGGTTGTGGCTCACCCTTGCCCCCCTCCCACCCCTACCTGTATTTGTTGATTGATGTCCATTTTCTTGGCCGTTGTTGCTGCTTTATTGTTGATGTTGTTGTGATTGATCCCTTCTTTTTTAGCTGTTCTGGTTGCATGTTGAGCTACCTGGGTCGCCGATAGTGTTGGGTTGTGTTGTAGTAGGTTTGGTTGATTTGTTGTGCAGCGGCGTCGTGTTGTGGGGGGTTTCTCTTGTCTTTCTTGTTCGTTGCTGTTACTTCATTGTCGATGTGTTTGCTAGAGCTTCCTGCTTTTTTGGGTATTCTGGTTGCATGTTGTGTTACTTGGGTCACCGATATCTGTGGTAGTGATGATACAGTTGAGGTAAATGTTGAGTAGGTAGAGTGTTGGCACTGTGCTGGCGGTTGCCCTGTGGTCTTGGTTGGGAGTTGAAGCGTAACGGGAGACTGGGGTGCCTGCTTGTCCAGTTTGTTATAACGAATTTTACTGCTAGGGCCTGTTGAAATGTCGGTGTCTGCCTTACTTGATTTGTGGTGAGGTTTCTTCAACGTTGAGCTGGGGCCTGGGTTGGTCTCTATGTCTCCACAGCTAATTAGAGTGTAGCACAATAGGTGATGTAGCGAGGTTGTGCCAGACTGTTTGCTAAGACGCTGCGGCTTACCGAGATATGTAGATGCCCAGGCAGGAATGGTGACAAAGATTTCACTTGTGTGTGATTTCTGTGTGACGAGGTCCCTCAATACTTGCTTAGTGTTGACCTGGTACACTACCGGTCCCTCCTGCACCTGTATATCGGCACATCCCCTCTGGATGTTGAGAAGGATGATACACAGGGAGAGAGCTACGCTCACGCCCTTCAACCCTCGCGCCATCGTGTAATGTACTCGGCAGAAGGGGCACATAAAGCCTAATTGCCCAAAATGGAAGCAGTCGGTGAGCAAACCCGTATCATTCTTGGTGGGCGTCCCAGCTGATGGGGGATCCGGGCTACGGGGGGAGTTGCAGGGGGTTGTCTGTGGTAAGTCTGGGAAGGAGTAGGCCTACATACATAAAAACATACATAACATTTTAAGACTGAGTGTTCCACACATACGTGCAGTTTCAGTCTCTCGTCCCAATGGCGGCATTCCAGGCAACCCTGTTAAGGGCTGCTTCACTTGTCAAGTTCTTGGATTTGAGATCGGCACGTATAGTCCGATTCCAGGTCTTCCTCGGTCCACCCCTTGGTGCAGCTCCCTCCACAATCACGGACCTGCATTTTTTCACCCAATTTTGTTCATTCATTCTCTCTACATGTCCATACCATCCCAGTCTACTTGTACGCATCACCTCGCTAATACTCTTTATACCTAAACGTCTCCTCAGCTCAACATTTATTATTCTATCCTGTAGCCTGGCCCCACACATCCATCTCACCATTCTCATCTCATTACGTTCCATTTTGTTGACATCCTCTACTTTAACGGCCCATGTTTCTGAGGCATACATCATTGCACTTCTAACACATGAGGCATACACCTTTCCCTTCAGGGGGAGAGACATTCTTTTCATGGTCAGGATTGGCAGCAGTTCTCTGAACTTCCTCCAGCCACATCTAATTCTAGCAACAATGGCAGCCTCGGCCCCACCACCGGCAAAGATGATATCTCCTAGGTAACAAAACTTGTTCACCAGCTCCAATGACTCATTTCCAAAATTCACAGCCACAGGAACATCACTTAACACAAGCTCGCCTTTGCACACTACGCACTCAAATTTCTCTATTTCTGACTTATCATTCGGCAGGGGCCCCTTTACTCTACTACAGCGCTTATTCCCATGGTGCACCCAGCGTCGACAGATGCTACATTGAATCGCGTTAACGCCCACACCCTTTCCACACACTGCACATGGGTATGCACCGCTCTTTTCCACATTGCCTCGTCTCAATCTACAATGCATAACCTTGGTTTTGTTAATATTGACTCTTAAACCCTTGCTCGCCATGCCCTCTCTCCATTCTCTGAATTTGGCCTCAGCATCTTGCATACTGTCAGCTATTAGGACTAAATCGTCTGCATAAAACAGTTCCAACGGGAATCCGCCTCTAAAAACTCTAGACAGTGCCTCCAGGATCATAATAAAGAGGAGGGGGCTTAACACTAAACCCTGATGGACTCCAACACGGACTGCGAACTCATCTCTCAGTACACCCTTCACCCTCACCGCACTTCGCGAATCCTCATACATCTTCATTATCACACGCACCAGCCACTCTTCCACACCAAGTTTTCTCATAGCCCACTGCATAACATCTCTAGGCACCCTATCAAAGGTCTTCTCCAGGTCTACAAACACAAAGTAAAGATCCCTCCCTTTTAGTAAGTATCTTTCCTGTATCTGCCTGACTATGAAGATAGCATCGGTTGTCCATTAAGGGGAGGTATTTAGTTTGTTCCCTAGACCTCCATCAAGCTTACAATTACACCCCCTTGAGTCCCTTTCAAGATAAATTTGTAAATTTTTCGGTAGAAAAATGTCCCGGCCGAAGTCCGATTCCTCTTAAATTACAGGCTCGCTATCGCTCGCCAGGATAACATCGACACCTGAAGAGCACGAAAGGTCTTAATATGGGGTGAAAGTTCTTAAAATCGCTAAACTAATAGGGCAAACGTTTTATAATATCGAAAGCAATGGGGCTAAACATGAGGGAGAAAGTGGTCAAGAAAAAAATCCCTCAAGTGGAGATCTCCCCTTAAGGGAACCCTCCCAGGCCAGACGACTGTGAGCCCAGTTGGGGACTTCCTGGGTATCGCTGGTAGTAGTTCGGAGGGCCCACAGGATTGGGGGGGTGACTTTTTGCATGATGGGGAGGTAGAGCTGGAGAATGGACAAGGTTTCCCTGTTAAAGAGTTCAGGGATTCAGGGGCCCGACAGTCTTTGTGTGTCTGGTTGCCTGGGATGGACACTAAAGGAGACGACTTTGTGCTGGTGCGTGGGGTTAATTCTGAAGCATGTCACTCCCCCTGGTTCAGATGTCTTTGAGGTGCCCTGTAGTGACTTTATCTGCACCTGTGGCAGTCGTGGAGACTTTGTCCATGGAGGGAGTGCACTTTTTGCTTGGTGCTGATATGGCGGGTGACCAGGTTTTCCCACCGCCAGTGTGTGTCTCCAGTGTTATTCTGCCAGATGTTCCCGAGGACCACGACTCTGAGATTTATCCTGTATGTACTGTAACACGGTCAATGGCCAAGGTCGCGAGTCAGGATGAATTTGTTGAGGAGGAAGACGGAGTGGATGACGTGATAAATAGTTCAGAGGAGGGAGTGGACAGCCAAGAGTGCGCACTACCAATATCTCCCACGAACTGTGTTGGTGTCCAGAGTGATTTGTGTGATACTGGGATTCTTGTTGACTTAGATCCTTTAGTAGACTCTGGTGCCAGAGGTGGTGAGAAAGGCAAAGGCCCTACGGGTGGCACAGTTATCGCTTCGCCACCAACCTTGCCTCATTCTATGTCGCATGATGGATTGGCGCCGGTGGCTCCTACTGAATTAATGAGGTGCCAGCAGGCAGATGAGGAGTTGGTACCTCTCTTTAGCCAGGTGGGCAAGGTGTGTAACCGTTCTGATGGTGCAGGGGAAATTCTTATACGTGAAGGGTTGTTGTTCAGGCATGCGGGTTCTGGATGTAGGGGTGAAGAGGAATTGTTTGACCAGCTGGTGGTGCCACAGGTGTTTCGACAAGAGATGATACACCTGGCCTACCCAGCTCCTCTGGCACCTTGGAGTCAGGAAAACGCTTGACAGGCTGTCTCAGTATTTTTGGTGGCCACGAATGTCTGCAGCGGTAGAAGACTTCCTACAGTCGTGTCATGTGTGTCAGCTGGTGGGGAAACCTAACCAGAGTATTCCTGTTGCCCCTTTACAGCCTATACCCGCTGTAGGTATCCCTTTTCACCGTGTCATCATTGATATGGTAGGACCTTTGCCCCGCACCTCATATGGAAACCAGTACTTGTTGACCATTCTGGATGTTGCAACTAGGTATCCAGAGGCTATTCCAGTGCCTAGCTTACATACTAAAGTAATCAGTCGTAAATAGCCAGATTTTTTCACCCGTTTTGGACTCCCCAAAGAGATCCAGTCTGACCGTGGGTCAAATTTCACCTCTAACATGTTCAAACAATTGTTGCAGGAACTTGGGGTCGAGCAGATCCTATCGTCTGTCTATCATCCGCAGACTCAGGGAGCACTTAAGAGAGCCCATCAAACTCTCAAGTTGGCACTGCGCAAGTTCTGCTTCGACCATGACCGTGATTGGGACCAGGCAATTCCCTTAGTCCTTTTTGCCATCCAGGAGGTCCCCTCGGAAGCCCTAGGGTTTTCGCCTATTGAGTTGGTGTTTGGGCATAGGGTTCGAGGTCCTCTGGCGGTGGTGAGGGAGACCTGGGAAGGAGATGTGCAAGTCCAAGAGGTTGGGTCATTGGATTTTGTTAGGAAGACTCGGGAACGGTTGGTCACGGTTCTCCAGTTTGCACAGGTTAATCATGTTGGGGCGTAAGATGAAAGCACGGTATGACCAGAAAGCTAAGTTGAGGGAGTTTGCGCCAGGTGAGGAGGTGCTTGTGCTTCTCCCCTTGGTTGGTCAGCCATTTAGAGCGAAGTTTAGTGGGCCCTACAAGATAATACAAAAAGTGGGAAATCAGGATTACCTTGTAGCTACCCCTGACCGCAAGAAAGCACACCAGTTATGTCATGTCAACATGTTAAAACCCTATTATTGTCCCCCGACTGTGTCTCCTCCTGGTTCTGATGCATGCTTGTTGTCATTAAACCGGGGTTCTGGGGATGTAGATGACACTGGCTCTGCGCAGGTAGCGTGCGCGTCGAGCATCGCCAATGTAGGGGGGCGCGACTCTTCTGTCGATGTACAGAGTACCCCCAAGCTTGCCGATTCTTGGGCTAGACAGGCACATTCAAAGGAGCAGTGGATGGAGAAAGGGAACGTTGGGTTTGCAGTCAACAAGTCTCAGGGTGTTGGTGTGCAGGTCCTGGCTGTATTAGATACAAAGGAGGAGGAGGAGGGATATATTTCATGGGAATTTTCCCGATGCGGTGTCGGCTGGGGCCTGGTGTAAGAACAATTCAGAGGCTTTGTGGGCTAAGCTGGTGCATCTCGACGAGTCCCGTAGCCAGGCTTTGTTTAGTCGGTTGTCACAGTATCCTTTGGTGTTTAGGGATGAGCCTGGGCTGACCACTTGGGCAGTCCACGACATTGATGTGGAGGATAATAAACCGATAAAGCTGGCTCCTTATCGTCTGAATCCTGCCCGAGCTCAAACCCTTCATGCCGAACTAGATTATATGTTGGAGAAGGGTTTGATTGAGTGTGTGTGGAGTGAGTGGGCATCTCCTGTCACCCTGCAGCCTAAGCCGGGTGGCAAAGTGCGTTTTTGTATTGACTAAAGGCGCGTGAACGACCTCTCCCGCACTGACTCATACCCTCTCCCTCGGGTAGAATATTCCGTTGACTCTATAGGGGCTGCCCAGTACATCACTAAGGTGGATCTACAAAAGGGCTATTGACAGGTCCCCTTGACACCTTGCGCACAGCAAATTGCCAGTTTTGTTGTGGCAGGTGGTGTGTATCAGTGTAAGATAATGCCATATGGACTGATAAACGCCCCAGCCACTTTTCAGTGTCTGATGGATCAGGTTGTGGATCGGGTGCCAAATGCACAGTCTATATAGATGATGTGGTAGTATATGACACATCATGGGAAGCCCACCTGAATAATGTCACTACTCTATTTCGACAACTCAGTGAGGCGGGTCTAGTGGTGAATTTGGACAAGTGTGAATTCGTCATGGGACAAGTGCAGTACCTCGGTTACACCATGGGGCAGGGTAGAGTTGCTTCCCCGAACGCCAAGGTTGAGGCGATACAGGCTTTTAAGGAGCCCAAGAATAAGCGGGGAGTGCAACGCTTTCTCAGTATGAAAGGGTACTATCGCCGCTTCATACGTAATTATTCAAACTGTACTGGCCCCCCTCACTGATCTCCTCAAGAAGGAGGTAAAGTTTTGTTGGACTGATAAATGTGAGGTAGCATTCAAGGATGTGAAGGCACTCCTTTGCTGTTATCCAATATTGCGTGCACCAGACTTTTCCAAGCCTTTCAAGTTAGCTGTTGATGCGAGCGAGGTCGGCG
Organism: Paralithodes platypus; assembly: GCA_032716605.1. NCBI lineage: Eukaryota > Metazoa > Arthropoda > Malacostraca > Decapoda > Lithodidae > Paralithodes > Paralithodes platypus. The sequence goes on from CM064486.1 coordinate 61,026,787, forward strand.
CTGGGGCTGTCTTGCTTCAAGACTCCAAGGATGGTGTTGAACATACGGTCTCATATTTTTCTAAGAAATTTAATAAGGCCCAATGCAATTATTCTGTGATTGAGAAGGAGTTGCTGTCTTTGATTCTGGCTCTGGAAATTTGTTCAGTGTATTTGCCTTCCTTCGGTCCCAATATTGTAATTTATTCTGATCATAACCCATTAAAATTTTTCAGTCGGTTTAGGAACAAGAATCAGCGAAGGACTCGGTGGAGCCTTATGCTACAGGATTAGTCACTTACAATTAAGCATATAAAGGGAGTGGATAATGTCCTAGTGGATTGCCTGTCACGGGGTCATGAGGATATGGGGTGTGATAGTGACGGCCTTGTATGCCAGCCATTACGCAAGTCAAGGGCCGAGCAGGGTAACCAACCATAGCATGCATTGATTCCTTGTGTGACCGACATAATGGATTGGGGTGGTGATGAGATGAATGTTGTTGTTGTTGTTGTTGTTGTTGTTCCCCAAGCTGCCTGGCCGAACAGCCCCAAGGCCCCGTTGAAGGCCAAGGCCATAACCGAGCGCCCCCACAGAACCCTCCCTGCCGACCACAATAAAGCCTGGGTGACTGAAGCCACTCCATGGCGGGGAGCTAAGGAGGGTGCGGAAACGCCCGGGAAACCAAAGACCGACCCAGGGCCCTGTGCCCCTCAGCAATTATGAAGAGAAAGTTGAGGGGCAAAGGAAAAATGTGACGCTTTGGCTTCCAATCTTGGTAGATTGGGAGGTCAATCCACGGAAGAGGGCGCGCGCCGTCACTTGAGATCTAGAAAATATATTAGTAAAAGGAACTGTCAGAGTAAGCTATGGGTATGGCAGAGATCGCTCAGTTCTCACTCTGATAGACCAGCCCATCACCACATGAATGAATGTTGTAATTATAAGTTAGTTGTAAGCGCATTAGAAAACTTTACAACAAAAATATATATATATTATAAACTAAAAAAAAAAACGATATGCTTATTTTGTATGTTTATTGGCTACAGTGAGGTTAGATTATGATGCGAAATTTTCATTGGTGAATATATCATTTCGTCTGGCGGTAACTCCAATATTGCGTGAAGCAGTGATCAACCCTGCTTCATAATATACGTTGATATGTATCCGTATATTATCGCCTGATTTAAATATATATTATTTCGTTCAGTGACGTGATCTCTATGATTTTCCCGTTCTCTAAACTGTGGCGAAATTATGTAACCCATTTATTATTAACGGGTTTGTCCGATATATTGATGTAGTACGCATATTATATTATGCGTTGTGTAAGCATGTTTTATTTGGTTGTTTAGTCCTATGTGGTCCTACTTGCATTATATAAATAAGACTTGCATTGCGCATAAGGAACCATCTGCCAAGCTGGTTCATGTGGAGCCATCTGGTGGTGTCAGTGGATACTAGCTGGACACGAGTCAGTCCGCATTTAACTATTGAAAGAGCAACACCTAGCTCTCGTTTCTCTCATATTGGCAAAATTATCCTTATTATCTTACTCTTTTAGTTATTGATTGGCATCGTTAACGTAATATTAGACGGACTCTTAAGGGTGTGTGGGTGGCTAATTTACTGCAGATTTATATGTGTTTTCCTATATATATGTTTTCTTTCTTTCTTTCCTATTCTTTGTAGAGCCGCAACCTTGGCCTTGTTAAGGTAGCCAGTATACTCTCGGTATTGGTGGAGGGGTAAGATTTATTCCCCGCTGGCATAATAGCTAGGACTCATTACGCATTTTCTTTTTATTCCTGCAGTGACTTGTGTTTATTCAAGCCGACAGTTATTTATTTCCTGTGCATTATTTTAGCTAGGGGTCCAGGTTATTGGGGTTGCTTTGTTCAAAGTAGTGGGTGGTGGACTTCTATAGTCTGTCAGTTACAGGGTGGATTACTTCCGCCATGCAAACCGATAGTCTGGACAAAATAGATTGTGGCGTTTTATAGTTGTGTTGCAGTGCGCCGCAGGTAGGCTGTGTTGCCTACTTGGGTATTCTTTCTCTACTCGCACGAGCACTGGCACACTTATAAACACCCGTTTAGTTGAAGTCGGCTTAGGACGCCTCAACAATAATTAGGATAATCTTAGGTGGGTGGTGGTTGACAGGTGTTTGTTTCATCCTTGATTAATTTGTTTATGCTTGATATTTGCTTCATCATTTTGGCATTTATTGCTGGCATGTATTTACCGTAATTTAATTAACGTAAATTGAATCACAGCTTTCTCTTTTTTGTGCCGCTTAGGAAGGATCTTCCTCAGTTTTGCTATTCGGTACTGAGTGTTGTTGATAGCTGTGGCTCAAGATATCTGTTCACCACAACTAGGGGTTCCAGTTATTTGCATTGTTTGTGTAACGGAACCAGTTCGGGGATTGTGTGCACCTTTGGTCCCCAGAGAGCCTGGAAGCTGCGAATGAGCTCTGTTCTTTTGTGATAAGCTGTGTTACGAGTTGAGGCTACGGAGGTGTTGTGTATTTAATAGTCTGTGTTAGTCCAAGGACTAGACACCTCTACTGTCAGTCGTAACATAGAGATGCACGAGCTTCTGCGGGGTGTTTTAGCTATTTTATGCTCACTATAACTCACCCTAGCACGATAAGTATTGGGGTGAGCAGAACAAGACTATGTTAATTGAAAAATCCAGGTCAAATTCTCCTTATAAAATTTAAATTTATTTACTGATGTATTCCGTGACCTTCACAGTGGAGGTGGCAGTGTGTATTTTAGCCTCAAACTTATTGTAATTGTTGAGCGTGTATCGACGATCTCCACTAGCAATAACTCAATTAAGTAAACGCTTATGGAAACAAGCTATTAATTTGTTAAAAGTATGACTTATGGCTTATAACAAAAAAAAAACTTCGCATTTATAACTCCTATGTAGTTCTCAGTAATACATGTAGAATTGAAAAATTTTAAGCTTGTATAATTATCAGCTTCCAAAACACCTCTTGCTTGTACACACACCCTCTCACTACCAAGGCTTGTAAGACACTGATATTGCAATGGAAGTGAAGCCTAGTGTCATATCTCCCGTCTGGCAACACGCGAAGCCGCTCGGTACTACCAATTTAATTGCGGTAATACCAAGACATACGGTCACCTAACTTGCAGCAAACCTATATTTACATATATTTAAATAGGGCATATGGGTAAGTCGTCCACAATGAAAGGATTATCTAGACCCTAAAACGAGCAGCAGAAAATTATATGAACAACCTAAATTAAGTATTAAAACAAAAATGTAAATGTGTTTAAGCACAATGTGTTCAAACCTTATAGAACATATTTAACTCTCTTGATGGTGTAATGCTTAGTGTGTTTATGATATGTATGTGATAACCCAGGTTCGAATCCCGGTAGGATCAAATGCTTTCATTAATTTCATTGGAAAGTGTTTGGTGTTGGGAGTGAAATTCGAACTCGTGACACCACACACAAAACTAAAACAGTCTAACCAATACACCCCCACAACAGCTAAAGGTTCGGCACATGACTACGATTAATATCCAGTTATTGCATACTGGATATCAATCTATTCATCTACTGGACCAAACTTCACTATGAATAGCCCACTCCAATGATACCAGCATACGATCTGGTCCATAGTGTATATATACAGCACAGTATACATATAGACAGTAATCTGAATGGCTCCCTCGATATAACTAAAATTAAATTAAGGCGGTGTCATATGGACGATGTTTTTTGGGAGTTTTGTTGTATTTTATTATATTTAGTTTTAATGCCTGCTACCGACTATGTCTATATAATTGACATACTTGTTTATTAATTACCTGATTTAAAGTACAATCGCTTACAACTCTTAGTTATATTTAAACCCAAGACTGTGTTAACCCCTTCTGTACCGGCGAATTTAAAAAAAATATATTCTTGCTATATTCAGCCGATATTGTGCAGCTTAAGAGGGATATGTGGTAGTAAAAGGGTTAAGTGAGATAGTTTGAAGAATCCTGTTAATTGGTGGAGGCCCTTATGAGGCTGAATAAAATCGTTAATAGCAGTCAGAATAAAGTTAAAAGGACGTCGCCGGTACAGAAGGGGTTAACTTAATTATGCATCTTATTTCGGAATAAATATCTATGATAAAAATCTATTCGTCGTATATTAACTTGTATTAACGCTTTGAAGATTATGACACATTTTCACCGTTTAATCTTTTTATCATTAGTCGATTGTATACAATATACCTGTAGAAAGGATCTGTAGGAATGCTAAGGGTAAAAACTCTCAGCAAACTCTCTGACTTCCATATACGTACCTTCTTAATCTGAATAAAATCGTCTAATAATTACCAGAACACTGAAAATAATTGCGTCATCATATCTTCTAAGAGAAAATACTAGTGTGACGGAATCTCATGTGATTTTTACTAATTCTTATGTGTGTATTTATATTTGTTTAAGCCGGCGAGAAATTGGCTTGTTCCCATCCTAATTACTCCGCTATTACAAGGTTTTTATATAGCCACAGATGTTAATTGGCTTGTTCCCATCCTAATTACTCCGCTATTACAAGGTTTTATATAGCCACAGATGTTAATTGGCTTGTTCCCATCCTAATTACTCGGCTATTACAAGGTTTTTATATAGCCACAGATGTTAATTGCGAAACCTTGTCAGTCATATGATGCACAGACGTAGTAGTTTCATATTTTTCCATTCGTTATCAATAAATTAGCTGTTAAAGGAGGAAAATATCCGTCATATATATAAATAATATATATATAATGGAGTATAAATATCACTATGTATTCAGAGAAGTAAAGTCGGTTTGATTTATATTTGTCGGTAATCTTAAGAGTTAAAACTTTATTTGAATAAGGTACTTTCTAGTCTTTCAGAACCAACAAATGTCATTATAATCCTAAAATATTTAGTTTTCTTAAGTTGTCTTACTACCAAACGGTAATGGGGGAAGGGTTAAATTAATGGTCAGTTTATATACTTACTGTATATAATATTTTGCTTAGTATCCTCTCTACATCTCCAAGCTTTAATATATATATATATATATATATATATATATATATATATATATATATATATATATATATATACAGCACTAATAGACAAAGTAGAACGGAAAGCCTTTCGTATCATTAAGCCCGTCCACTCACCGACTCTCTGCAATCTCTCTCTCTCCGCCGCAATGTTGCATCTCCCTTGCTATTCTATCGCTACTACAATAATAGTGTTCCTCAGAGCTCTCTCAGTGCATACCACCTCTTCTACGTAGGGTATGTAGTACCTGTCTTGCAACACAATCCCACCCTTACTCTGTACACATTTCCAACTCAAGAGTGAAATGTTACTCCCAATCATTCTTCTATTCAACAGATGAGCTCTCGAACTTTCTCCCTGAATCCATCTTTCCTTCATCCTATGACTTAAATTGTTGTAAACTCAGTGTGTCCATTGATTTTGCCTCGAACATTCTTTGATTTTGGCCCTGTCAATCTTTCAACTCTGGGGAGGCACTCGTCACAGGCAGTTTTGCCTTTTGCCTCCCTCATCCACATACGAAAACAAAACGGTGCGTGTGTTTTTCCTTGTGCTTAAACTCGAGCAGCCTCGTTATGCCTTTTGTTGTTGTTGTTTGCAATATATATAGTATATGTATATATATCCCAAAGATCCCCCTTCTAGATAACTTTGTGTACTTTTTGGTAGCAAAATGTCCCGGCCGAAGGCCTATTCCTTCTAAATTATGTGCTCGCTTTAGCTGGCCAGGAAAAATTGACACTAAATGGCACAAAAGATCTTAATATTGACACAAATATGAGGCGAAAGGTCTTATAATAGCCAAACTAATGGGGCAAGACATGAGAGAGAAGGGGGGCCAGAAAATCCACCATCGCCCCATAAATGCCGATTCCCTTTCCTTAATGTTGAGGTATGTATGAACACGCATGTTACCCCCTTTTGTAAAGGTGGTGTACTTTTGTAAAGGTGGTGTACTTTTGTAAAGGTGGTGTACTTTTGTAAAGGTGGTGTACTTTTGTAAAGGTGGTGTACTTTTGTAAAGGTGGTGTACTTTTCATTATATTCTGGCAATAATTAGATGATTGTGTTAATCTTAGGAAGGACTTCTACCAATTACAAGGCTGCAGACTATCTCAATTAATCCTTTTAGCTACCATATATCTTTTCGCTACCATATATCTTTCCTAGGCTTCACAAAATCGTCTAATTGTAGCTGAAATCAAATGAAAAAGACGTCGCCGGAACAGAAGGGGTTAGGGAACAAATAACCCATGGATTTTGTCTGCAACAATTGGGAATTGTAATTTCTCAACAGACGAATGCGAGATTGAGAGATGTTATTCGGCTGTCCATGCAAACTTTTTCATTAAACACAACAATGGCAACCCTTTGAAGATTATGACGCCTTTTGCCAGTTTATTCTGGCTATCATTAGACGATTTTATACAATTTAGGAAGGATCAGTGGGAATTATAGAGGTAAAGATTATATCAACAAACCCTTTGACTTTCATATACCCGTTCTTATCTGATTAAAATCGCCGAATAATAACCATAAAATAAATGCGTAATCTGATTTTAAAGGGTTAAATGCGTGTATCCATTATATAAGAAATATCCTGATACAACTGTTCCCTTCAGAAGTTTCGTGCCTCTCCGAGATTTGAATTATGTAAGTAAAAATATTATCAACTTAATTTAGAGTGTAGTATCGTATTAACCTCTGAAGTGCGCATGGGGGTAATTAGACACCTCTCCAAGTGCGCATGTATTTGAGGTGTTTCCGTCACTAAAATATTAATTGTACCATTAATAGCATTAATACTTATCCATATGCGCCTATTATGGGTTGATTATAAAGGTATTAATCTGAAACAACAATAAAACGAGTGAAAACAGCGTTTGGATGGTCAAAATCGGAGATATAGCCCGCGAGTTGTATAATGTATGGGTGAGGCAAGCTGCTTTCCCGCCAATTTCCCCCAAGGCCACTGAGACACAGTCGATCGATACTCTCTCTCTCTCTCTTGCATTCGCTTGCTATCAGTGATGACCACACCCTGCAACCGGATTTCTAATGTTAGCACGAAAATATACCTCAGAATAAGGGAATAACAGGGAAAATAGGTGATAACTGAAGGAGAGGAGGAAAGTGGGGAAGGAGGGGAGGTAGAGGACTGAGATTTTGCATGGCCCAGGGGCCAAAAAAAATAAAAATAAATAAAAAATAAAAAATAAAAAAAATAATTTGTTTTCGATGTCAAAAGTTGATTTTTTTTTTTTCTCTGACTCTTAAGAGTCTCCCTGCAGTTCCCGGGTTAAGGGAGTTATAAGTGTGTGTTTTGTTTTACCCCTTTTCCTTCATGTCTAGCCCTGATACATATGATGTTCACCCCATTAGTTCGGCGATTTTAAGATCTTTCACCCCATTTCCTTGTCAATATTAAGGCCTTTCTTGCCTTTTAGGTGTCTACTTTATCCTGGCGAGCGATAACGAGCCTGCAATTTAAGAGGAACCATTTTCTTCCAAAAAATTTACAAAACACATCTCGAAGGAGGGTCTTGTTTGTTTTTGTTTAATCTTAATGGAAGTCTACCGAGAAGACTAAGTAAATTTACCAATAAAATACCCCCTACCTCCCTTAACTACGGCATAGAAAGGAAGTGTCAAGCCTAAGAATACTATTTTGGCTTTCATAAATATAAGCACAGAGGACCGGAACATTTGCATGGAACTGTACCTGTTAATACATAATGATTAACCCCTACTGTACCGGTGACGTCTGTTATATTTTATTCTAGCTATATTTAGACGATGTGTGCAGCTTAGGAAGGATCTGTGGTAGTAACAAGGGTTAATATATAAAAGTTCCAAGCTTGTTCATTGCTGGAGGTCCTTCTTAGAACTGGATAAAATCGTCCAGCCTCAGCCAGCATAACATGAAAAAGATGGCACTGGTACTAAATGGGTTAAAAGTTTGAATGCCCTCCACCCCACCCCCCGACCGCCCATTCAACGACCAGATATAATATACCTTCCCTCTGTTTACCAGATATGTTACAAATATGTTACAAAAGTACATTTACTGACTGAACATTATTAGGGAAAAACCTTCGTCTGATTCTGTCTTGAAGTCAAAGTATAAGTATGTACCATTTGAGATGTCTAATAATTCTAGTCATAATAGGCCTAATTAACATATGTAGTCATACCCAATTATAAATTTAAATGGAAAAATAGTTGACACTCACTTTGACAGATCTTCGTACCATGGTTAAGCGTTTAGTTTGTTCTCCTTTCATCTCTGTGCTGCTTGTTCTTCTCCATAGCTCTTGGCTCGACCAGTCTAAAGTAGAAAATATTATAATCAGCAATAGGTTAATGCCAACATTGCAATTATGCTTACATCAGTTTAAATAATCACTTTACTGTATATAAATATCCGGTATTTTTTTACCATGTGACATCCAAGAGTTTCAGCACTTGTTTTCAAGTCTTCTTTGATATAGTGTTGTTTAGGGGAGGTGTGGCGGAGTGGTCTTGCCACTGGACTGGTAATCCAATGGACCCGGGTTCGAATCCCAATATGTCAATGGGAAGATATTATTGGGATGGAATTTGTGCTGTACCTAGTATCAGTGCAATACCACAGCACACCGAAATGCCAAAAAAAATACCCTCATTGTTCCCTGAATAAATAGCATTGTATGAATATTCCCATATTAAAAAATATGCTACAGGGGGGCAATGCCTAGTGAGTTAATTGCTCAATAGGTGGCGTTCTGAGAGTGAGGGTCCGAGTGTAGGGAATGAGACTGTGAAGCTCAGAGGCGAGGCGGCTTCAGAGATGGGATTGCTTCGAGCCGTGAAGCTTCGCATGTCTCACTCCCTAGACTGGAGCAAGACCTCACAGGCCTCACCGTGTTCAGCGGTAGAGTGTAAAGGCTATCAACCTACGCCCGAGAGGGAGTAGTTGGAATATAGAAAAACAAAAAAAATATAGCAACTGCAGGAAATTAGTAATTACCCATTATCCAACAATCTAAAAACACTGCCTCCACTAGTGTCGAGATCTTTGAAAATCAGGGAAAATGTGGGGGTAAAGACGATAATAAGGAAAACTAAACTATTTGGCAAATATAAGTTTGCCATAGGATACAGGTTTAATCCCCCCCCCCCCCCCCCAGGACTCACTGACATTCTTATATATCCTAACAGTAGGGGGTATACAGTATATATCTCCCTTATGGGGAATGTCTGGCTTTCCAGATCAAATACAATGTTTATGCAATATTTACTTTAAATATGCATTAATCACTTTCATATTTATGGTATGATGAAATTACAACATATATATGAATATAAGACCTCATACTGTCTTCTACCCGCCTCCATTTAGGGGGCAGCGGCCCCTCCCCCATAAATTTTCAAAACGCTACTCTTCGGTTAGCATTGGTCCCATCCACTTCATATATATTATATGAGTAATAGTACTAAGGGTGATATTCCATGTTGTGCTCTAATATTATTGTTTGCTTTTGTTTATTATTTACAATTTTGGTTTATTTTTGCCAAACATTTGTAAGAAAAATATTTACCAAAAAATCCTATTCAAAGATACAATAAAAATAAAATCATACATCTGAAGAGAAGATATTCTTCTTGCTCCCTGGTTTTGGTTCATCAAAATCAACACAAAACTAACTGAGGAGTAGCAATTTGAATATGAAAAACTTAAGTTTTGAGATACGGGCCTTTGAAGTTTGTGAAGAGTAAGGGCGCACCCCACCAGGGAGAGGGGGGAATGCGGATAACTCGGTAATTTTATGGAATTTCTGCATGAATTGTTCTCACAATACTGCTGAGTGTTGCCATTTCTCAGGAATTATTTATTTTTATTTTGTTGCCAGTATGCCAAGGCAGACGCTCCCCTTATAATATATTTATTGTACTCAAAAACTGTGCTTCCATGCTGACTCCCTGCCTAGGCAAACTCTTCCGTCTCTGTCTATCCTCTAACGTCTTCCCTTCTTGCTGGAAGATTGCTCTCATTTAACCTGTCCCAAAGATAAGTAACCTCTCTCAGCCCTCCAACTATCGTCCAATTGCTCTCATTTCTTGCATCTCTAAAGTTTTTGAAACTATTCTTGCCTCAAAATTTGTTAAGCATTTATCTTCCCATAACTACTCTCAAACCGATAGTATGGCTTCCTTCAGGGTCGCTCTACTGGTGATCTTCTTCCTTATCTTACTATCTCTTGGTCATCCTCCATGCGGGACTTCGGTGAGACTTTTTCTGTTGCACTAGACATATCAAAGGCCTTCGATAGTGTCTGGCACAAATCCCTTATTTCCAAATTACCTTCTTACGGTTTCTATCCCTAGATCTGTGCCTTTTCTGTAATTTCTTTTCCGGCCGTTCAATAGCTGCAGTTGTGAACGGCCACCGTTCACTTCCCCAACCTATCAACTCCGGTGTTGTTGTTGTTGTTCCCTAAGCTGCCTGGCCGAACAGCCCCGAGTCCCTGAGGAAGGCCATGGCCACGATCGGGCTTTCCCACAGAGCTCTCATTGAGTGTAGATTGTGTTGTTGGCGTAAGTGGTTGTGTGAAATGCAGTCTTCTATGATGTGTTTAATGGTATTGGGTGCTGTTACATCCCGGGCAGGCGTCGACAACGGAGTCATCCAGTCTCTTCTGATAGCTCAGGAGAGCTGGATGGTGTCCGCATCTCAGCCTGGCCAGGTGGACTCTGTCCTCGCGAGGAAGGGAGGATTCGGAAGGATGGATTTCGGGAGGTCGTGCATGCAGCTGCGTGTTGTCTGTGAGTGAGTGGATGGATCGGTGAGAGATATGAGTATGGATGTGCTTCTGGAAGTTGGTTCGGGGTGGGCAGGGTGGGAGAGAGGACAATAATTGTGTGTGATACCGTGTGCTGGGTGTTGTTTTGATATTTCTTGGTGTCTGTGGGTGTGTTGCCATGTAGTTTAGTGGGTGGTCTTGGTTCATGGAGGCTGCTGCCAGGAATTGAGTGCCTCTCATGTCCAGATGGTCTTTGACTTTGAGGATTTTGGTTTCTTGATGTAGGTGATCTGTGGGTGCAGTAGCTGTGCAGCCTGTAATGATCTTCAGGGCTTTGTTTTGAATAGTCTGTAAGGTTTTATGATGTGTTTCAGCTAGGTTAGAAGCCCAGGCTGGGCTTGCGTATTCCATCACTGATATTATGTATTGTTTATATACTGTGGTGGTAGTTTCTTTGTTGTGTCCAAATTTTGTGTGAGCAAGTGACCTGAGGGCGTTAAGTCTGGGTGTCAGTTTCTTTTTAATGTTTGTGCTGTGCTGTTTGAATGTCATATGAGTATCATATGTTACTCCTAGGATTTTGGGTGTGTGTGTATGTGTTAGGGGTGTGTTGTTTATGGTGAGTTGAGGGATGTATTGGTGTTCTCCTGTCCAACTTGTGAGCAGGGTTGCGGTGGATTTGGCTGGGGCTAGATTAAGTCTGTTTGTAGTGCACCAGCCATGTAGTGTGTTGAGATAGGGTTGAAGGAGATCTGTTGCTCTTTTTGGGTCATGGTGTGTGTGCATGTGAGTGTTATGTCATCTGCGTAGGAGGCTAAGTTTATTTGGGGCGTATTGGGTGTAGTTATATCGTGCATGTACAGATTGAAGAGTGCGGGCGATAGGACGGATCCTTGTGGGACTCCGTTTGGAAAGTTTCTGATTTTAGATGACTGACCGGCAAAAGATACGTGTGCACATCTGCCTGCTAGGAAGTTGGCCAGCCACCTTTTTGTGTTGTTGTGCATGTTTGTGTTGTAGATTTTGTTTGTTAGGTTGTGGCGGGGGATGGCATCGAAGGCTTTACTAATGTCGAGTGTGGCTAATAGTGATCTGTGTGGTGGTCTAGCTGAGTTGATGCCGTCGAAAGCTCTTTGTGTAAGGTCTGTGAGAAGAGTGTTTGTGGAGTGCAGTGGCCTAAAGCCATGTTGTGTTGGAGCTAGGGGTAGGTCAGGTGTAATTAGTTGTAATACTAGGCGTTCCATGACTTTGGAGGGGGAGCAAAGGAGTGTGATGGGGCGGTGCGAGGAGCGTAGCTTGGGATCTTTGTTGGGTTTGGGGAATGTGATGATGATACCATACTTCCAAATGTCTGGTATTGTGTTGTGTGAATAGCTGTAGTTTGATATGTTAGTGAGTGCTTGTATGCCTTGTGGTCCCAGGTGTCTGAGGTGTATGTTGCTTATGTTGTCTAGGCCACAGGCGGGTGAGTGCTTGAGATTGTTGATGATATGCTTTGTCTGGTGATTGGTGAAGGGTGTATAGTCAGGGTCTGTGGGGAATTGTCTCTTACGTCGGATGACACGTCGGTCGTCTTTGTGAGGTTTTAGGTGGCTGACATGTGAGAAGTGATTGATGAGAGTGTTTGCTTGTTGTTTACATGAAGGAGTAGAGTCTGTTGTTGTGATTGCAGCATCTGATTGTGTTGTGTTGCTGTTGGAAAGTGTGATGCTGTTTAGTGTTTTGTAGAGTTTTTTGGAGTTTGTTTTGTGAGCAAGTGTTTGTAGGAAGTTATTCCAATTTAGTTTTTGTTGTTCTTGTATTTTGTTGTTAGTTTGGGTGTTGAGTGCTTGAATTTGTTGTGTGATGTCTTGTGTGTGGGGTGCTGGGAGTGTTTCAGTATGTCGCGTTGTCTGATGAGGTTTTGAATTTCTGGAGTAAAGTTGGGGTTGTGTCTTTTTCTGTTACCTCTTGGAATGTGTTTCTTGTCAGCATTTTGGATAGTTTTATTGAGTATGTGTACAGCATTGTTGATGTTAGTGATGGGTGTACTGTTTAGAGTTGTGAAGTGTTGTTCTGTCTCATTTGTGAATGCTTCCCAGTTAGCTCTTTTATAATTGGTGTATGTGTGTTTGTGGCTAGCTGGGGTGAGTCTGGTTTTGGTGGTGATAATGATCGGGAGGTGGTCAGAGCCTAAGGTTCTGACCACCCTCCAGGATGTTGTGGGGGCGAGTTCTGGGGAGCAAAAGGTGATATCTGGAGATGATGGGTTATAGAGGGCTTGGTGAGGAATATGGGTATGTTGATGGATGTCGTTAAGGATGATGAGGTTATCGGTTTGGTTTTGTAGTACCAGCCCTCTGTCTGTGTCGGGGTTGTCGACAAACCAGGCCGACGTCTTGGCGTTGAAGTCACCACCCAGGATGATGTGTGGGGGGTTTGTGATGTGTTGTAAGTGTGGTCTGTATTCATTTGGTACTGTAGGGGATGTTTGGGGAGGGATGTATGTGTTTATGATGGTTATGTTGGAGTTGTTGCCAGTGCGTATTTTAATTGACTGTATTTCTGTTGTGTTATCATTTGGGGGGAGGAGAGATTTGGTTTGTACACTGGTTACTATGTATGATATTTCTTTGTGTACCAGGGTGATGAGTCCACCGCCCCCGCCGACAGCCCAGTCTAGTCTGATGGTGGTGAAATTATGAAATGTGGGTGTTTTTTGTGTTGTGCGGAGTTTTGTTTCTTGTAAGATGGCAATGTGTATGTTGTGTTGTTTGATGAAGTGTGAGAGTTCGTGTTTCTTTGTGTTGATGCCATCTATGTTCAGTTGAAGAATGTTAATGTTATGTGCACGATGTATGTTGGGTGCTGCTGCACAAGGATGGGGTGGGGGTGGGGGTGAGGGATGGGCTGGGGGTTGGGATGGGTGGGGGGGGGAATGGGGACCAGGAGATGGTGCTTGGAATGGATTAGGAGGGGGTGTGGTGTGTTGAGTTGAGGATGTGGATGGTATGGGAAGGTTAGGTGGGTTAGGGAGGAGAGGTGGACGGGTTTTAGGGGGGGGAGTGGATGATATGGGAAGGTTAGGTGGGTTGGGGTGGAGAGGTGGACGGGTTTTAGGTGAGGGATTTGACTGGGAGAGGGAGGGGAATGAGGAACAGGTCCAGGTGTTTGTGTAGTGTTTCTTGGAGGCAAGTGTTGTGCAGGTGAAGTGGGTCCAGTTCCCGCATGAATTGCAGAGAACTGAACCCTTAGTATGGCGACTCGAAGTGATGGGTTTTGAGCAAGTTGGACATAAGTATGTGTACGTGGGTCCTGGGTTGCTCTCAATGTCTCCGGCAAGAAGAAGTCGTCGAGAAATGACAGCCGGAGAGTCATTTCTCGGTGTAGGAAAAACTGTGATGTGTGTAAATTCCCGGCGCGACCGAAGCCGCTCCAAGGACCCGTGCCCCCAGGGAGGGGGCAGGGGATGGTTGTGACGGTTTGGCTCCCGAAACTGCTCCCCGCGGCCGGCATCCGGTTTTCCTCCACTGGTCATTGATTTTGTCTTCGGCAGTGGAGGGTCGGCAGCCATCCGCGGTTGGCAGCCTCGGGAGGTGGCCCCACGGCGTAGACGCCGCAACATCAGGACCGGTGTTCCTCAGGGTTCTGTCCCATCTCCAAATTCTCTTCCTATTATTCATTATACGCCTTTCTTAACTGCGGCTCCAGCCCCATTCACTCATATGCTGACGACTCTACATTACACTATTCAACTAGCTTTCCACAAAATTATTCTGAGCAGGAATGCCAAAACTCATGTAAGGAGGCCATAAAACACCTATCTTCTGCTTTCTCTACTATCTGTACTTGGAGCAGAGAAAACCTTGTTACTTTCAATGCATCCAAAACTCAATTTGTTCATCTGTCTACTCATCGCCCCCTTCCAGAAAACTATGAACTA